>JASNQO010000008.1:33924-768111 GCA_030378425.1 Periconia sp. TS-2
GCATTACATACACTAGAGGCATTACATACACTAGAGGCATTACATACACTAGAGGCATTACATACACTAGAGGCATTACATACACTAGAGGCATTGCATACATACCTTATATCTATGGTGCGACTAGGTTGACTCCGCCCCGTTACTTTCTTGTCCTTTTCTCCGTTGCCTTACCTCCTAACCATTTCTACCGCGCTGAATGCCGCGCTGAATGCAGCGCATCAAGGGCTTCTCGACTGACCTGGTCTTTTGGATGGGATGAAACTCCATGTGCTGTAGCTAGATTGAAAAGCATAATATGAGTCTCAACAGAACATGATATTTTATGTCTAAGCTTTCAGCTTCATCAATATCTCCACCATCGAATTGATCATGTTGGGTTTGGCGGTAGTGTTCAATGCCGTCATCTGCACAAGTCCTATCGTACAACGAGTGGCAGATGATTTATATTGGCAAGTTTGATTATTCAAACAATGCTTTTGTTTACTGGAAACTAGTATGAGCTGACCGGCGAACTCGATGATAGTCATGTTTGCAATCTTAGTCATTGTCTCATGTGGCTGCGAGCTCATTCTCCCTGGTATAGAAAGGGTAATGAGTTTAGTGTAGTCCTTCTCTTTGTTACTGGCATTAGGACGTAGTAATTGCTATCAAGGTGCTGTTCACTGAAGGAGACTAATTCCAGTGGGGTCGGAAATACTTCTAAGGTCTACACTTACAGATGACGAGAAAGTAACGACACCCCTCAACATGCGCAGCACACCTATCCAATGAATCGTAAGATTACTGCCTAAACAAGACGTTAACTGGTCTTCTCATATTCATGCACTGGTGGGCGATGTGTGGTTATACCTACCAAGGTTGCCTCGATATGCTCGTTACCTGGAAGTTTCGGGCAGGTCAATCAACCTTCGCCACTCGTTTCTTTCAGTAGGCGCTCACCACCAAGCGCCTGTCGTATGCCTTCAACAGTCCAGTCGAGTATGTTCGAGACACAGCAAGCAACGTTGAAATCATAGTAAGAGATGGCTAACATTTTCATGCCGCTCGTGCTATCTCAGCGATACCTATTAATGTTCTCGGCGGCATTGTCTTCGAACCACCATTGGCACCGGGAAAACGATCGGCTATCGCAATTGGTCATGTCAATCAATGCGTCAAGATACATGCGGAACTTTCGAACAAGGAAATTTGTTCTTGGACGGGGGTTACATCCCCACAACGAGCTAATGTATGCTATTGGTGGCGGGATGACGCCGGCCGGCAACACGTACATTGTTTTATTTGGTGGTCAACACAAGCATATACACCTGGAGGAAAATATGGTTAATACGAAGCGAGCTGTGACGAATAAATAAATTGCTGGAGAGACTCCGGAAGTTGAAAGGTTAGCATTTCACAATTGGTCCAAGGACAAATTCGCAAAAGGCGCATGGTTCTTCCCACCTTCTGGTTTACTCTCTAGTCATCTCAACGATATGAGAGCGAGGCATGGTAGCGTACCTTTCGCGATCTCGGATTGGACGCTCGGGTGGAGAAGCTTCATCGATGGTGCAATTGAAGAAGGCACAAGGATGGCTTTGGAAGTTAGGCAGGACCTCGAGAGACGGTCGAAGAATGAACCTATAGATCGTAGCACAGGAGCTGGGTATTGCAGCCATGGCACGCAACAATGTCCCTCGATTTAAAGCGAAAGTTTAGTAAAGGGTTAGACTTGGATTTTTTCGTATTCAAGTTTCATTACCTGATCACGCAGAGTAAAACGTACACAAGATATACATTATGGCCTCGGCGTTGGTAATTATACATTATTCTCCCGTTATCACAGTTACAGTTGTCCCAACAGAGATGCCGTCCATCCGAAGAGCACTCCCAAAACCATTATATCCTTGAGGCCGAGCTTTGAACCCGACGAGGTCGTCGAGCTCGAGCTTGGGGCACTTGCCGACGCTGCTGAACTTGTAGGGCTGCTTTGCGCAGAAGCATTAGAAGACTCTGAAGTAGCAGCCGAGGAACCCGAAGATTGACCCGAAGAGTGGGTACTCTTTGTACTCGATTTATGCCCCTCCCACTCTAAAGATCCCTGAGAAAAAAAAGAATGCTGAATGTTATACGAGGTACTACTCAATGTCGTAATTTTCGCTGCAGGCAACGTAACGGTCGACATCTCCACATCACTGTGCGTATTCATCCAAAGACAATATGGCGTCTGGGTAGGTATAAAATCGCCAGTAGTAGACACGCCGTACGATGCACTGGTATACGTGACCAAGTAGCCCTGTGCATTCTTGGTATTCGTCGCTGCGAGATCGACGAGCGGGACTGGGGTGCCGCTCGCGCACTCGGTTGCAGCGTTGGTTGGTAGCGGCATTAGGCCGCCTGGCTGTGCGCCTTGGATTCGACAACACACCATGTCGCGCATGTCTATGTATCCACCTCGGAAGAGATCCTTGGCCGTGTCGACGATATCGCCATCGCAGCAGATGGTTTGGAAGTCGGACTCTTTGGTACCGCGTGTCGAGTTTGCGCATTCTTGTCGTTCGTCTGTCGAGAGCCCGAACCAAGGGGTTTGCATGCACCAATCTTTGACGAGTCCGGATGGGACGGCCGTGACAATCGAGGAGGGCATGTTGGGCAATTCTCTCAATCTGTCTTCGAATGGGGGAACGAGCGACTGTGACAGAGCTGAAAGGATTGAACGAAAAACAAATTCAATGAAGGTGGAAAACAAGAACGCGATGGAAGGGAAAAGGAAACATGATGGAAGGATTCGTAAAGATTTGGGCCCTTGCGCATACGAGACTGCGGGCGCTCTAGTCTCGCTTGAGGAAGGTGCCAATTTTATATATAAGCTAGACGTCTGCTGCCTTGCTACGACGACAGTAATTTGGCATCGGGTAGGCAAAATTCCATTGTAGAAAGCTTGGGAATTGTGCAGGGCCTTTGATCAAGGTCTATGGCGAGTTGTGGACCAAGGCCGAGACACCACAATCCGACTACTCACGTCTATCCATCGGCAAGCACCCCTGTCCAATCAAATTTTCTCCATCCTTTCCTCCACCCGTCTACCCTCCTGTCTCCCTTATTCCATCTCCCCTGCCTCTTGACAACCTCCATACCCACATCTAGCATTCCTCCTATTACCTCCCTCGCGAACAAGTCGGCTCTCGGCCACCTCCTTTCATCCTCCACAATATGGCCCATGCCGCCATCAAGCTCAAACCACACATGGAAATATGGCATCTCCTTTGCTAGGCTCTTCCGGAAAGCAGCTTTTCCATGCGTGGTTCTGGAAGCTTTGAGCGTGTCAATAATGGGTTTGTGTTGTGACCATTCGGCGTCAGAAGAGAGGATGGCCTCACGAAAGAATGCTGGTGCTGTCTCGCCAAGATCAAAAGGAATGGGAACGGCATTCATAGCGGCGTGAAGTTTACGGGCCGGGTTGGCAGCGTTTTCATAGAAGATGACGTCGCGGCCTTGGTCGTGATACATGCGGGTGAGGCATTTCATAAAATTACGGATCTCCTCCCACTCATCGTCGTCGCATTCTAGTAGGTTGGTTCGATGCTGGATCGGCACTATAACCGCTCCTCCTTCGCTAATTTCGGGTTCGGTGGGAAGTGTTAGAAAGACGCGAGTTGCAAGGGACACAATGGGCGCAACGGGCGGTTGGGGCGGGGACTTGTCTTCGTGGTGACAGAGCGGACAAGTGTCAAGGATGCGATTTGTTCGTTGATAGTCAGCTATAGCGGAGTTACGGAGGTTGACGGTGGATTTCGGGGCGCGGGTAGCTAGCTTAGTCGCATTTTCGTCGAGGTAATCCAAGTCATTCTAGAAGGCATCAAAACTATGCTGCATATAGGGATTTTGGAAACTTACGTCAAATTTTGCGTCTTTGGCAATTTTCTCCGCGAGAACCATCCCCTCGCCTCCGACTTGACCTTTCGTGCGTCTCTCCTGCCGAACCATGTCCTCAATGGACATGTCTTCGTTCTCGACGACCAGACCACGCTCTCTTCCTCGCTTGTTCAACACTTCTTTGACTTCGCCTTGCCTGCCACCCGCAAGCATCCGATTGTCCATTGCATTGAGAACAACAACGTCAGACTCTTTCGCATTTGCTGCACCTGACAGAGCAGCATTGTACTGCGCTTCAAGCTCAGCTGCGTTGGTAGCTCCTTTCATCTTCGCTTTCATCATCTGCGCCTTGAGTCTGTTGAGCTCAGTTTGACTGAGCTTGACAGTACTAGCATTTGGTGGTGGATCGGAGACCACCTCACCTTGAGGTAAGTGGTCTTCTGGATGGGAAAGTCGTCGCGGAGGCCGATGAAGACCTGCCTTCAGTCTCCTCTCCGCATAGAGCTCCCCAGAAGGCTTCTCCTTGCCTACGTATTCTTTTCCATACATTTTTCTTCGATCAACCTCAATCTCCTCTTCCCTTGCATCGTCGAAGTCACGGAGGTGGCCGTACTTCTCAAGCGCGACTTCCTCAACCGGCCGACCTTCATCTTCGGCAATCTGATAGATGCCCTTGAGCTTCATCATGCGCCACTTCGATCCTGCATCTCCGAATGTGTAATCCACATCCTTTGGTGCGGGCTCTCCCTCGATGGTCTCATCGTCATCATCACCATGTCCCACGCGTCGGCCCAGTCCAGTCTGGTGTAGTTTCAAAACGTGCTCTTTGACCGCTGAGGCAGCGACAAAGGTGCTCTTCTCCTCCCTTTTCTTCCGTTGCACATAATCCACATCCAGGGAAGATGGCGCCTGCATCCATGAGTCGCGCTGCATGTTCATATTGACCACTTGTTCTAATTGTTCGTCCAAGGTATCGTCGGCTGCTGGCGCGTAATCTTTGTCCGTAGGCTCGCCATCGGACGGCGAGTTGTCCTCATCAAAGAGACGAGACTTAGATTTGCGAGTCAACCGTTCCTCATCATTGCCCGAGGGAGAGCGACTTCGCCTACGGCTATCCCTGTGCCTATGCCTTGAGCGCTCTTCATAGTCGTCACCATGTTCCCGCTCTCGCCGCTTACGACGCACGCGTTCTTCGGATGTCTCCCTAGGGTGCCGCGAGCGCTTGTGTTTGTGCCGTTCGTCTCGCTCGGAATGGTGGCGATGATGGTTCCCGTCTTTACCCTGGGTTTGATTAATTCTGTTCTCACTCATCTAAAAAGTTACCAGGGCTTGGCATGCAAGCTTGGAACATACCTCTGGGTGATGACGACGGCGCTCCCGACTGCGGCTTCGATGTCTCTTCTTATGCGCTTCTTTCGCTTTGTTCTCGGCGAGCTCCTTCTCAAAATCCTCGAGGCCCATGGTCACCACCAATGCGTACGCGCTGACAGGTTGGCCTGTAAGTTACATGCAAGTGAGAAAGCTGTGTGGGTATGGAAGTTACAGCAAGTTCACAGGATGGTCGGAGCTTTGAGTCAGTCGGCGCCGACCTAGCTATCCGCCCCGCCGCCCCGCCCTCTCTAAAACTTTCCGTACATGTCAAGCTCGCCCACGTCCGATTTCGACCCTCATCCACCCCCGAATCAAACATGTCGTCCACCTCTGGCGCCGCTGGCTCGTCTCACCACTCCGATGCGCCAGTGGCCATCGTGTGCGTTGGCATGGCGGGCTCGGGCAAGACGACCTTCATGCAACGCCTCGTCTCGCATCTTTACACGCACCCCGACCCGACCGATCGCGAGCCTTCAGTTTCCAAGACCCCTCCTACACCACCCTACATCCTCAACCTAGATCCGGCAGTACACCATGTTCCATTTACTCCCAACATCGACATCCGTGACTCTGTCAACTACAAGGAGGTCATGAAGCAGTTCAACCTAGGCCCCAACGGCGGTATTCTTACAAGCTTGAATCTCTTCAGCACCAAGATAGATCAAGTAATCGGTCTGCTGGAGAAGCGGACGCAGGCTCCAGCAACCACGCGACAGCCTGAGCAGACAACTGTGGAATTCATGACCAATCAAGGGAAAGCTTCTCAGCCCGCACAAGCACAACAAGTCAAACACATCCTAGTGGATACCCCAGGCCAGATTGAGGTCTTTGTGTGGTCTGCCAGTGGAGACATCTTGCTCAGCAGTCTGGCGAGCACGTTCCCTACCGTCATTGCCTACGTCATTGATACACCGCGAACAACAAGCACCTCAACCTTCATGTCTAATATGCTGTACGCATGCTCTATTTTGTATAAGACAAAGCTGCCAATGATACTAGTCTTCAATAAGACTGATGTACAGAATGCAGACTTTGCGAAAGACTGGATGACTGATTTCGAGGCCTTTCAGAGCGCTCTCAGTGCAGAGGAAGAGGGTGGCAGCTTTGGTGGAGAAGGCAGTGCAGTAGGAGGCGGCAGCGGCTACATGGGTAGTCTGTTGAATAGTATGTCACTGGTCCTAGACGAGTTCTACAAGCACCTGAGCCTTGTGGGAGTGAGCGCTATGACGGGTGAGGGCATGGACGACTTCTTCAAGAGTGTACAGGTGAAGAAAGAAGAGTTTGAGCGAGACTACAAACCCGAGCTCGAGCGCCGGAGAGCTGAGCGTGAGAAAGAGAAGGAGGGTGCACGACTGCGAAGTCTAGACAGGCTGATGAAGGATGTGAACGTAGGCGGCACAAGGAAACTAAAACGCCCTAAAAGTGATCAACCCCAAACCGTCAGCGATGTTGAGGACTCCGACGACGAGCATGGCATGCAGGTCGATGATGATGAATCGGAAGATGGCTACGAGAATGCCGACAACAGCCTCCAGAGCCGCTATCAGGAGGCGCTAGACGACAAGGCGCTCCAAGACGACTTTTCGTTCGCACGTTACGTGCACAAGGCCAATCTCGGATGAGCATGTGTCAGACTTTGCATTTCGTCGAAAATGTCGCGCTCCACCCGGCTCCCGGTCTCTATAATTGGAATCGTGTTGTAAATGGAATGAACTCTGTTGGGCGGTCCAAAACGTGGTTGCAGACGGGACGCAGCATCAACGTGGCGGGGATGTCTTGTTGTGCCCATCGACTGAAGATTCCTCCCCCATCTCGACACAGCGTCTTGTGTGAACCGATGGAGGGTTGCAAGTAAACTTCCGGAGAAATTCGAGATGAACCTTTCGAGATCGTCGAGACTAGAAAGCACTGCGCTTTCAAAGTGAGTCGTGTCTTGGACACAGTGGTGGAACGGCCCCGTAAAGGCGGAACCATGCATGCTTTGCAATATGCTGTATAGAGAAGAAACGAGAATCTTTTACGAGCATGTGATGGCAAGTCAGCTCGGCCTTGAAAACTCCGTGGCTTCGAATTCTAGTACTCGTGCTGCCTTCCTTCTTCCCCTCTCGTGTGCAACGTTGATGCTCGTAATAACAAGGTACGGACGCGCAGGCCAATCACTGACAGCCGTTGAGACATCTGTGCCTTGCACTTACATATTCGCGGCTGGCCGTCTGCCCCTGTCCCCTGCCTTTTCGCCTGTTCTCGCTCGTTTCTGAATAGTCGGCCGAGTACTCGTGTTGACTTGACACCCGGATGATCGATCTGCAGGGCAGAACGAACTTGCTTCGGAGTCGGCCACAGTTACACCGGCTATGCCATGAGCCCATTTCGACGCAGCACACTTGCAGAGACAAGCTATAGACAGGAAATGACAGGCCCGTTCCAGAAACTAAGATGTGCTGCAGTGATGCCAGGCCTGGCCCTGCTTGGTCTTCCCTTTTGAGGTGGCCGCGTCTCGAGGGCGTGCACCCGAGAATCATCGTATGCTTTGTGAGACGGTGTGACCAGCTATGGAATGTTCCCGTTTTCGACGTTCGCGACATGCATAGTCCTCCCTCGTACTACCCGTGAGCCGGGACGACAATTGTGGGGTGCTCAGTTTGGGTTTGGATGTGAACAAAGCAGATATGTGAAATGGTGACTGTTTCAGAACTGATTTGGCTAGGCACTTTTGAAAAAGGTTCTGATACCCTCGGCAACTCAAGTAGTTGCAAGAGAAGATGGGTTCTCGAGGCGATCGGTCTTTGGCCCGCCCGAAACGGTGGCCTTCGTCAATCTCATCTCGCCTCAACAACCGGGTCCGGGGCAGCGGGTGGGATGGGAGCTTAGAATTCTGAAACAATGGCCTGCCGCTCTCGATTGTTTCCCCGCATGCTGTCTTACTTATTTTCAGATCAGCGAGCAGATAAACGACGTGCCACGGCGTTTGTTACACACTCGCAAGGCAGCCAATGTCTGGATGGAAAGGAGAATGAGAGACATGGACGTCAGTCAGGGACTGGGGCGGTTTGGGCCGCAAGCCATCTGCCTAAAGCCGAGTATTCGTCAACCGCGGGCATGGCTGCATGCGTGGCCGTTGCGTTACATATGCAACCACCGATGCTTGGTGTCTGAATGACCCCGGAGAGTATAATGACTCGAAGACAATTCCTACCTATGTTCCAGCGCTGACAAACGTCCGGGGAAGCCAAAAGGGGACTCTCGTTCTTGATGAGGGATTTGCAGAGTAGGGAAGCCGCCATGTGCATGCGTAGTGTGGCTTGTAAAAGAAAGCAGACGGCAAACTAGAGATGGCGATTATGCGAGTGTACCCGTACTCGCATGGCTCTGTGTTGCGGATGCACAAGCACGACAGACCACGGTATCAAGTTTCGTCTGGAAGGGCATGCCCGCTGTGCCGCCACGCAGGAAGTGGCCCATTGTGAGTATTGAAGCTCGATTTGGGGTAGTAGTGCCACGCCTACTGCGGGTAGACTTCTGGTATCGTTTCTACAGATCCCTTGCATGGGAGTCGGCTGCGGCGAAGGGATCGAAGGAGATGTGCAAGCATGTAGAGTGCCTGGAATACCTACCAAGGGTGGGTGAGGAGTACGAGGAGACCTGGGGAAGGAAGGAGGTGAAAGCAGAGATCTGCCTGTTGTGAAAGGGAGCAGCAGGTCGCGCTTGCCTGCGTTGTCTCACGTCAAGTCCTAGCTAGCATAGTCGTCAAGAGCACTGGCAACTTCACGTCGTCGCACTCAACAAGGCATGCTGTCTCTCGAGGCTGGATGGTAGGGGACGAGGAGGATGCCAATCAGCTGCTACGGTGTCGAGCTCCTCCCGGGCAAGGGTTCACGTGCAGATCTGTGCGCTTCCCGGGCCCTCTCTAGGGCTGCAGGGACTGGAACAAACACCATTATTGGTGGGCGGAGGAGATAGGCTGGAGCCACAGCTTCGACGACAAGGTCCGATACGTAAGGTTCACGTATGCGCACTGTCGTGCCGAGACGTCAGGCAGCTGCAGCCATGCGTGCCTGTTCCGAGCCGCAGTGTCTGTGTACTACTGCGCAGCCGACACAGGACCTGAGGTCGGCCTCGAGCGCCGAGTTGGTTGCGTGGGTGACGGCCAAAGCAAAGACGAAAACGGTGACGAGGCCGTCCCAGAGGTACGAGTGCGGGAGACTAGCCCTGCGCCGTAGCATGCCATTTGACAGCCATGCGGGGCAACAATAGCGTCTCACTCACTGCAACCGCCGAACCACTGTTCTTGGAAGAGGGGAAGGAGGCGACAATGCGGAGCCCACCGATGGGCTGAGACCTGCGAGAGGCCGCGAGCGCAGTATGCATCCTCCCGGTCCCGTCCCCGTCCATCAAGTTAGCCTTTCCGATCTTTCTACTATCCATGACCGCCGAGACTGTTGGGAAGTGTTGTCACCGTTGAGACACGTATTCGCCCGGCGCTCTCTCTCCACTTCGGTCCTTCAACGGCTACGGCGAGACACGCAAAGAGGAAGCTAGGTAATACGGATAGGATGATTTTGTTGAGTGCTACCTATGTAGATTGACCCTAAGGTCGCCTTACACCAATCATCTCCGCAAGTTCGCGTAGACTAGGTGCCAAATACGAAAAAAAAAAAAAAGTTAAGAAGCTGTACACCTTAATCAAGGGCGGGGTATCCATATTTGCCCTGATTCCTGATCTGATCCGATCATTACCCCTGGCCGTTGATGCACTCCTGCCAATCCGTAAAAAAACACGCCCAGCGGGGCGACACTTCTTCGTGCCGATACTAGTAACCAACAAGACGTAGCCACCTGCTGCGCTGAGATCAAAGGCCCGAGAAAAGCCTAAGCAAAGCCGGCAGCAAGACGAAAACGATAGAACAGAGAAAAAATAAAACCAGTTGTGCCGCAGCACGCCGCGGTCCCAGTACGCCTCGTTGCTTCGTAGCCATGACGGCATGCGTCTATTACGTGGTTCCCGAAAATTTTGATGCTCGAACAGTGAACTGATTATTGGCGTCAATGTACACCAGAATCAATACTAGGTCGATTCCGAGCAGGGTCGGACATTAAGAAAGGCAAAATGAAACAAACATGTAGTAGAACAGCCCAGGTCGGGTTTAGAATCAATCCTAAGACTCGTACTTGCGCTTTTCCCCGCTAGCAGCAATAGCAAGCGCATCTAGTCCGTATGAAGACCCCGCGGAAAAGCTATGGGTCAAGGAGAAGGCAGTCGGGTCCGGGTAAGGCGAGCGTTGAGAAAAATCGTTAAATGATTCCGCCGGCTGCACTGCAGGGGCCATAGCGAAGGTTGAGCTGGAGGGGCTGATGGGGAGAGAAGGGTCGACCATGGAAAGGGCAGAGAGGGACGTCATGGATGATTGTATGGGCGAGGGTTTCGGCCGTTTTGCTTGCGCTTTAGCCTTCTTGACGTTGTTGTCGACTCCTTTGGCGGCATTACGCCCACTCTGGTGAGTCCTGCGGTGCTGCTCCATGTTGTCCTTGCGAGTGAAAGCCTTGTTACATTCCGGGCAATAAGCGTCCTTCCTTCCCGTATGCTTTTTCGCATGGCGAGCGGCATGACCAGACGTTGTAAAGTGGTCACTACAGTTGTACTGCTTGGCTACCGGACACGGGTAGCTGTTCTTCTTAGACCGCGGGTTTGCTGAGGCTGATGTATTCCGGGTCTCTGCTACCTGCTGTGGACCGAAGTAAGCTGCGCGGGAAGCGACCGCGGCATGGTAGGGAAGCGGGCCAGTGGTCTGGGGAACGGGTGGGTAGGCAGAGCCCAACTCCTTCTGCGCCGGGAAAAGAGAGGCCTGTGAAAAGACGGGAGAGGCAAGGTTCTGTGGTTGTAGACCCTCGAAGCCAAACTCTGGCGTGATGGGAGAGGGAGTCTGCATAGCTGTCGAGTCGGAGGAGTCGCTGCGCACCAGTCGAGGGGTAGGTGGGGAGTTTACTGGCGAAGATGTGTAGCTCGAGGTTCTCGAGCGGAGAGAAGGCGTGATGGACGGAAGGCGGACGGAGTGGTGGGGAGGCTCAGGATTGTCGTTCAAGAGAGAAATTCGGCGGCCGGAGGAGTTCTTGCCGTCCATGATTTCCTAGTGATTACAGCACAAACACGCGCCAGTGGAGAGGAATGCGGCCAGTTTCGCGAGCAGGAGGGCGCACGTGAAAGCGCGGAGGGCCAGGGAAGCGCTGCACAGAGAGAGCGAGCCAAACGTGTAGCAACCGTGGAGAGAGCTGGCTGGGCTGAAGGCGGTGGAGGGAGAGCCCGGATGGCGGCAGACAGCAGAGTGAGCACGAAGGAGCGTGAGGCCGAGGGAGGAGGGCAGCAATGGCTTCGAGGGGAGGGAGGGAGGAGGAGGAGGAGGAGGAGGAGGAGGAGGAGGGGGATGTCGAAGGCGGCTCGCGGGCAAAGTCACAGTTCGCACACTGGAGAGCGGGAGGAGCGGGACACGATGGAAGCTTTATGAGTAGCGCGGCAGGGACGAGGGAGCTCCGGCGGGCATTCTTCCAAGGGAGCGATGGCAAGGATGGGAGACGGCGCTGGCGCTGGACCGGGGGGGCCTACGCTTGGTGTGCATGGCATTTCACGTAGGGCCGGAAGCATGGGAAAGTTACATACCGGTATCGAGAAAGGCGCGGGCGTTGGCGTGCCGCGCTGGTTCCACATGTTAAGCCACCGCCTCCGGGGGGGGGGGGGGAGGGCCTCTAGGGTCTTGTGGCCTCTCGCGCTCTGTGGCTTCGTTCCACGACGCCGCTGCTGGCTGCTTGCTGCTCGCCGCTCGCCGCCCAACGGCATGGCGCTCTCCGCGACAGCCCGCGGGTGCACAAAGGATGTTGCGCGCACCCAGCCAGCGACCTCGACCGTGTCTCGCAGCCGTGTCGCCCTGCTGCCCGAAAACAGCACAACCCGCCGCGGAGGCGGCCCCGACGAGCAGCCAGCTGCGCAGAGCAGCATCCTGCTAGCGGCGTCAGATCCGTCCTTTGGCATTGGCCGACCCTAGTTGCATCTCGATCGATCGAACCATGTCCAAACGCTCGCGCTGGGAAGTTTGCTGATTACGGCACAGCGCGCACCAATTGCCGCCTCGGGGGCTGGCCAGCTCATGCTGCCCGCGCACACGAGCTGTGCAGGTACTGTGCAAGTTGTGGTGGGCGTTGTGTACGACGAGGCCTCGTTGCGCTGCGCTGCGCTGCGCTGCGCTGCTGTGGGGGAGCAACATGACAAGCCACGGTCGCGAAGGATCGTCACACGGTGGCGCGCTGCCGCACCCTGACGCTGACGCACTCCCTCTGGCGACGCCCTCTGCCAGACAGGCAGACAGGTCAAGTCGCTGCTGCTGCTGTGCCTGCGCGTGCCCCCATGCCCATCTGCCAGCCTGCCAACTTGCCAGTCTGCCAACTTGCCACGCGCCGTCGCAGCGCTGTCGCCAGTCGCCAGTCGCCAGTCGCCAGTCGCCCGTCGCCCGTCGCAACGACGCCAGGCTGCGGGCCTCGGGCTCGCACCTGAGCTGCACATGGACCCTGAGCGCACCCCAGGCGGGCGCTAGCCGCAAGCGTCCTGGCGGCTCTTACAATCGCAGGCGCGATCGAGAGTTTGGGTGGGTGATCTGACTTCTGGCCGTTGGCGAAGCGCTCGGACCCCGCGCCCGCACGTCCCCCCATCTTCGATCGATGGCCTCGCCCGCTACGTCACTGCCGCTCCTCCAGCCACACGTCGCGGTCTCGCCCACCTCGCTCCTTCCTCGGCCTTCTAGGGTCCTTCCCCGTTGACCCTGTTTTATTTTCAGCGCCTTTTTTCCTGCTTGCCAAATAACCGACATCCCAGGGCCACGCGCACGCCTAATTTCTCAGATCGCGATCCCCAACCCAATTCTGCGATCCCAATCTCGATGATGCGCAGCTCGTTTCCCATTGCGGTCCTGCGGGCCCCTTCCTCCGACAAAAACTTGCAAGCTTCACCGCGACTTTCCGAGGCAGAGTGGACCCTTTGACCCCCTTTCATTGCGTTTCATGCAGGGCTTTTTCTCTCCCCCCAGCGCTACTTGTACAAAGACAAGTCACGCCGACCCTGATGACGTATGTGGCTCTACGAATCATGACGCAGGGAACGGATCCAACCCGCCGGACAATGCTATTCCCAATGAGGCACTGCACGAGAGCCAGTCTTTCGACATCCTAGCTCTGTCTCCTGAAGGGAGATAGGGAAGAGCTTCAGGCCGCATAACACTCGAGGCCGTGCGCGAATATCTCCGAGAGCGAGCTTAGCCTTGCGCATTTGTCGCATGTGCCACATGGTGAAAGGTCATTCTGTGCAATCCTGCCACATGGTTGACCTCTTCCACCCAGTCCCACGTGGGTGGTAGAAATCTGCAGCCAGGCTATCGTGCATGAGCTAGATGGAGGTGGTGGCGCTGACGCGATCAGACAAACTGAAGCCGATACCCGCCGCCTCTTCAGCTCATGCAACAAATCGAAAGTCGGATCATCGAGTCCATACATCGCCGAAGCAGATCATGCCACAGGACGAAGACGTATCTATGTGATCGACTTCAAAGCGGTGGAGGATCAAAAACATCACCATTCAACGGTTCCGTCCCCTTGGTACTCTCGTTGGTCTCTCGAGCCACTGGCTCTTCCCTGGGGGACAGCCACAGTGTGGTTCACCGTGTTCCAGAGGACCCTTACAGCTGTCGTGGAACAACACTGGGGTTGATTACTCCAAGGGCATGCGTGGGCCCAGCAGACATATATGCTCGTTTCATGCGAATGACTGAGGGTTATGTTTCATCTTAATCGACATTTGATACGGGTGCTCGGGTGCTCCTCACCGCCTGCGAGGAGGCTCTGGCTCTCCCACGCATCGAAGTTCACAATATTACGATATCATCCACACCATAGAACTCGCCGACCCATGTTGACTCTCGCAAATCGCTTTAGTCTACCGATCCATGACCGCGTTATCCTACCGTGCCTGCTCATGCGGGTGGGACTTAATTAGATCCACAATGCAGTGGACGCGCCCTTGATCACTTGAACTAAGTGAAGAGCAGGACTGGTTAAGGGTGAAATTAGAACCATTGGCAATAGCTAACTCAATGTTCAGCCATCATGCATGGTCTAGATGCTATGCAGTATATTTAAGTCTAAAATCACGCTGTCGTAGAGCAGATAGTCTGTCTGCATCCTTGTTTGTCGCATCTTTTCGGATCGTCTCCGTCAAATCAGCTGCTACACCCCCAGATCTTGGCAATGAACTCGTTGAGCCACTTGAAGCCTCCTTGGGGCGCTATTTAGAGTTTGCCAGACAATTTGTCCGGTCCTGAACCGTCTCCCCGGCGTCGAGTAACTCACGACGGACGCGTTCCGACGAAGTATAGCGTAGTTGCAACGGCTCAACAAGCCTCAACCAATGAGCCTACTGCCACAGATCCAATCAGTTCGCCAAGGGTTTTGATAAGCAGAGATCGCCCGAGCATCTCTTTAGCCCTCAAGACCCGGTGAACCCCAATCAAGGCTGATGAGATGCAGGGGATAGCTTTACAATGCATGGGCACGGGACTACGTGATTTAGCGTACTAGACTCAATTTGGCCTGACGATCGTATGATGTAATGTCTTCATCAGACGAGAACTTGACACTAAGCAATTGCCCTCACCAGGGAGGCGGGTCAGTCTTGCATTGCACTAAAAGTATTGGGGCGGGGAACATGCATGAGATAAGTGCAAGCGTCGTCAGTAACACCCTTTTGTTGTCTCTAACCATTAGGTAGGCGGCTACACCAACCGTAGGAGTCCATAGCCGTGCCCATTCCCCTCACTTCACCGCATAATGACCCTCGCCAATAAGCAATCAGGCTTTCTGGGCTGCCACTTCAACCTCAGGATCTTTACTACTACCCACTTACCGCTCTGACTGATCTCCCGTTGATGTTTTCGCCCGTCGACACTCACAGTTTAATATACTTGATGAGGAGTCTCATCAATTGCTTCGCGGAAAAGTTGTCCAAAATACTCGCGAAGGCTGTAGGAAGAGTACTAAGATAGTACCTACTTTTTCTCACTTCTTGAACCTAAGGCCAAGCTGTGGATAATTTTCTTACCGCGATCTCGGTGATTAAAAATTCGTTGACGACCTTCTCCGCTACGAAGCAAATCTTGGTACAGGCTCAATAAAGGATGCGGTCGGTAGCACGTAGTTTAGTGGAGACCTATTCACAAAGTCTCCTTTTTTGCGAATAGTCGGTCGAATGTCATATTCAAGGAAAATCAAGACGTCCTCCGACTCATGCCTCGACTAGATGCGAAGACAACATTAGCTTACTCAACATCAACTTAGTCGCCTATTCACGTCCTAACCCCAATGTTCTTTATCATCATAGGACTCCAGTCGAATTGTTTGACATCTTAGTGTGTTTTACAGGATCATGTATTGTGCCATCGGAGAAACTGAGGTATATTGCATTTTTCGCATAAGGCTCATTGAAGATTGGTATAAAGTATAGAATTTCAGACTTGATAGTGACAAAACAGAGCGTTTCGTGGTATTTCCTTGGAGTTGAGATATTGTTCTGGAGATACAGGACGTGAAACGCGATATTTAGATACCCTGTAACTTGGAGTGGGTTGTATGTTGAAAAATAAGGCTAAGACTAGCGACCAACACTACGTAGATTGGCCATTGCTACCAAAGGGTCGCTAAGAGACGACCCTTCTAGATTGGTAGGTTCTCTTATACCCTACCACAAGAACGAGATCAGTTCAAAATACTGGCTCGATTCTCTCAATAGTGTACATCTGTACGTTGTTCTAGTTTTACATTCACTAAGGGACGTGGCTGAGTAGATTAGTGGAAGATTAGATCACCGAGGAAGCTTGATTCTAGGTACCATATTGTTGGGAATTCTGATGCGTTTAGACCGGACACAAAAGGATCTTCAACAATCTGAACCATGGTTGCTTGACGTCGCGAAAGTCATTGTGCTCCATCTTGTTTCAAAAATAAGGGTCTACTTAGAGTCCAACTTCATTATTGAATTAGGGAACTTGTCCTTGTCCATATGTGGTATTCAAAGCTGACGGTACCAGTGGCGAATACCGCATCGTATCGTACGTAACGTCTTTACCATGATAATCGCACTTTACCTAATCGAGAATGATCGACGAGCTAGTTCCGACTTCAGTCCTACATGCCTTCCTCTCCAATACCATCTACCACACATCAATATGTATATGTTCATCTATTAGATCTCTTCCATGAGACATCCCCTCTCAAAGCTCAGGTGGCGATGGCCAATTCCATCGACTTTCCGCCAGCCGAAAAAGAATCCCCTCTTCGTATTCTGGAAAGCACCTCACAGAAGAAGACCCGTTCGCTTTCCGGATAGAAAGCGTATACCAACATGCACAACAATTCACACGCGCCCGAGTGCTCCAAAGATCCCTCCATCTCAGTTTCGATATGACCGTCTCAATTGGGCTGGGAATGAGATTCGATTAATAAGGATCCTTCCGCAAAACCCTAATGCTGTGACAGACGAAGGCGACTACCCGATTCAATGTGAAATAAGCAGTGTTTCTCTCGATGACAAACCCCAGTACATTGCACTTTCGTATGCCTGGGGAGACACTGCATTGATCAGGCCCTTGATTTTGAATGACAAGAGTTTCCAAGCAACAGCCAGCCTTGATGCTGCGCTCCGCCAGATCCGCAAAATGCAGGCCGAGAATGCGAGCTTCCGTGATCAGCTCTTTTGGGTCGATGCTATAAGTATCAACCAAGAGGATGAGATTGAGAAAAGTTGGCAAGTGCAGCGGATGAATCGCATTTTCCAGGAAGCTCAGTACGCGCTCGTTTGGTTGGGCCAGTCTTCAGATGACAGCGGCAAGGCGATGCAAGTTCTTGAGCATGTGGGATTGAATGTTGCGTCTGGAACGGACCCGTTAGACAACGCGGCGCTGAGTACATTCCATCTTTTGTCGAAACTTTACAATGAGTTCTCGCCTTCTGTGAAGGCGTTGATGATGCGTGCGTGGTGGCGACGGATTTGGGTCGTCCAAGAGTTTGCGTCTGCAAAGGATGTCGTATTTCTCTGTGGTGACGTCCAGCTCTCATGGAGGCCGTGTTTCGGGGCGCTAGAAGCGCTTGAAAAGTTTCAGCGAGCACTTGCGGAGAAAGGTTGGAGGGGAAGTATCGGAGGGCAGAATTACCAGCAACTCGTGGCGGAAACATCCATTATCACAGGAATACTGCGGCTTTTCCGGATACGACAGGCGTTGAAGAGTAACCAAAAGCGAATTCTTTTGTGGGAATTACTTACGCTGAAGAGATTCGGAATGCTCTCTTCGGATAATCGGGACTTTGTGTATGCATTGACTGGAATTGCAGATGATGCAGCGGCGAAGCATCTGTACCCTGACTACACAAAACGCGTTGTTGATGTATACACTGAAGTCGCAAAGTGTTTCCTAGCCGAGGGTAGACTCCGCACTCTGTGGTTATGCTCGCATCCGCGTCGCCTTGAAGGTCTTCCGTCCTGGGTTCCCGACTGGTCATCCCTCTGGCAATCTGATCGTCGTTATCTGTCTGGTGACTCAGGATACGGCTCTGGTGCTGCCATCTTCTCCGCTTCAGGCAGTTCAGCATCAGTTGTTTCATTCAGCAGCAGAGACGGGCGTATGGTGCTGCATCTTGAGGGGCACTTGTTCGACACTGTTACCGCAACAAAGCATGCTTTCGATATGGAAAACGTACTCAAGAATGGCGGTTTCCTGCGCGCTCATCTCGCGCTGCAGGCTCGCTTCCGTGCTTTCTGGGAGCTCCAGCGGGGATGGGATAGGGTCTTCCGCACCGCTATCGCCGACATTGAGCCCGTATGGGGAGCTGATCTACACTTCAACTACCAGAGGTCATCGCCCAAGATGAGGCGGGATTTGTATGGTGCGCTTCACAATGCTACGGATGAAAGCGGTGGGTACGAGGCAAGCTGGAGGTTGCCCGCTTCACGGTTAGACATTCTTTATCGGCATAATGGACGACGACCTTTTCTTACGCAAAAGGGCCACCTGGGTTTGGGACCAAAGGAGATGCAGGCTGGGGATCTGGTAGTAATCGTCTTTGGTGCAGAAGTCCCATTGGTATTGAGGGAAAAGGAAGAGGGCGGCTATACATTAGTCGGAGAAGCTTACGTCAGTGGAGTAATGGATGGAGAGGTCATGAGTATGGGAATGGAGAAGATGTCATTTGATATTGTTTGATACCCCTTGTTGTCGAGTTACTTAAAGCTCGACAAGATATACCAGCGCAATGTCGAATATTTATAGTGGTAATGCGCTTGCTCAAGCATCGTCTGTATACAATTCACGGTCCTGCTAGTGTTTCATGTGCAACACGGAGTCCTTACACCTCGCGGACCAAGGCTGAGCCTGCCCCATGTGGATCTCTAGTTACATGCCTTTAAACAGAAACTCTTCTAGCTCGTGAATCTCATCTTATACATTTTTAACACCCATCTAAGAGCTACCATTGAATACATTGCATGGCAAGTCAGCTGTTTAGGATGTAGAAGAACAAATGCTTAGAGATGAGTGCCACAGTCAATCTACCCTTGCAGTTCCGATGTAGAGTGCAAAATGGAGACTTGTCCTATCTGCGATCCGGGTGCCGGTAATGCAATTGTATTTGCAATCTCGCGCAAGTACGGAATAGGAAACTAAAATTAATGACTTCAGATTATGGGCAATGCCATCATGTCTATACGACCTATTACCGCATAGGTCCTTGAAATATGTCATTGAACCTGTACGCACCAAAAACGCCATCTAAATCCCGTCTAAAACTAGAAAGATTCTAATTAACGACCCTCTTCATACTTGCTGCTTGCTTCGGCTCGATGAAAAGTGCCTCTCCTTCCGTCAGCACAACGGGCTTCTCCCCAGCTTGCTCATCAACGAGGGTCTGTAGCCGCCCCATCACCCATGCTTTCCTGCCTTCTACCTTGGTGGTCTCAGCCTTCAATACAATAATCTGGCCTGCTATTACAGGCTTCTTATAGTCGATCTTCAAAGAGGCCGTGACCGCGACCTTATTAGGCAGCGCGGGGAAGCAGCACCGTGCCAGACCCTCATCCAGGAGCGTAGCAAGTAAACCGCCGTGTACAATGCCAGGATGTCCACATAGCGCCGAGCCAAGATACTGGAGCGAAACAAATGTCGAACCGTCTGTAGTTGTAAATTGCAACGGAGGCACTGCAATCTTATCTGGTCCCAATAGTGTTCCGCCCGTCAAGTTCTGCGCCCGCATCTGCTCCGGAATCTTCAAGTGCGGCCGACTCGCAATGTATTTCTCATCTTCGAGCAGCGATCTGGTCAATGGGTGGTCAAAGATCTGCGCTTCTATTGCGGCGATTTCTTCCGTTGAAGGAGTGAAAAGGGTGAGGGTCTCTTCGTCGGTGGGTGGTTGAAGAAGTTCAACGAGGGTGGGGACCGCTGGTGCAGCAGCCATGGTGACACCGACTGCGAAACTGAAGAGAGTGAGGGCGAGGGCTATCGGGAGCCTGACGTATGCGCTTCTTGTCGGACGTGGAACAGATCCGGGAATTGTTTCTGCGGTAGTTTGTGGAGCCTGCGATACTGAGATATTGTTAGTCGACGGCCATCGAAAAGAGTCGTAACCTAGAAACAGCAATCGGTCTCTTCGCCCATCTAGCCTATGCGACTTACCTTTCGTAGCCGTACTTTGCGTCCTTAGCCCGATATGCCCTCTCGGTAATGGTCTTCTCAACCGTACATCAGCCAGCGGATTATTTATACCGTCTCGGAGCTCCAGTCGAAACGGCACAACTTTGACCCTAGCTTGGATGGTGCTTCTGCAATAGGCCGACCTTGCGAAAGAAAACATTGTACCCACTCGGGGTCCTTACAATGGCTGGGCTTACAGGGCCGTAGAGTGGTGACCGTCGGCGTGCTGGGTACGCTTGGACCATCGCCGGTCGGCAGGCAGGTTTTGCCTCGGCTCAAGGAACGTTCCGACCACGGAATGAAAGATTTTCTTTGGGTGGAAGGCGTTGAGGCCAAGACGATTAATGGAATTGCGTGGATGCTAACATAAGTCTCGGCCGACCATGCTGTACCAGTGTGCTCCGTATAGTAGCTGGCGTGTTGTTCGGGATGGGAGGTTGGAAAGCCAACAACTCAAGCATATACATTTGGGACCTCATTCATGATCCTTTCCGTCTCGCCTCTACTGAGTCTCTCTCTTATTTTACACGGCCACCGGGCTCAGACCATTGCACCGCATTGCCCCTTGTCGTTTACCGATCCGAGAAATAATATACAAGCGTAAGAGTGGGGAAGTGAATCGTAGCTAATCCAGCGCGGGCTGACCCGACCATCAACATCCTCATCCTACCTTCTAGAGTCCAAGCTAGACTTGCACCATGATAGAAAGAGAAATTATCCCCATTGGGGTCATCCTAATAAGACAGGTCTAAATGGAAAATCATACAAAAGACCTTTTAGACGCCGAATATGCCGCCAGACCACCAGTGCCAGATGGGACTAAGTGAAGCGAAAATGCCAAAATGAAAACGTAATGATACAAACCCGCTCGAACGTACCCTGCAAGTGAACAGCGCCTGCTTTGTCTGCTTAAAGGTAATCCCTAGCGCTCTTTTGCAACTCGATGAATCTCCATCCACGCGTCTCGGGGTTGCTGACGTCTTCTGGTATCCTGGTTACGCCAATGGCGTAGGTGACTTGCTGGACCTTATCGTCCATTCCTGCGGCTAGATCGCCTGTCTTGGCGTTGCGGTAAGTATGCACTTCCTGTGTCCTGCAGGTGACGATGAAAACGGGTATCTCTCCAGGCTCTAGCAACTTCGCATTCAAAATATCGACATTTCTGATGTCCACAATGCGTCCGTCGGACTTGAGGCCTGCGGTGGTGTATTGCTGCATTAGCGCAGCGTATACTTGGTATTGCGCAGCTGAAAGCCAGAGTTTCAAGGTCTCAGCGTCGCCCTTTACGTATGCGTCCAGTACTTCGGGAAGGATGTATTCGCGCATTTCCGTTAAGAACGGTTCGAGCTGGAAATTCGGATCTATTTCACGGAACTTCTTGATAACCATGGCGGTCTCGTTCTCAGCGAAGAAACCTGTGACGCGGTCTGAGATGCTACGAGCGGTTGAAATGAGTGGGTTCTCCGACTCGTTGTATACATCTTTCATGCTGGTGAAGTGTCGCGCAAGCTTGGAATTTTCCTTGAAGTCCCGCCACATTTCCTTATACCGGGCGTCTTTGTGGAGAGTGACGTTTGTACCAGCGCTGCAAAAGAATTAGAATGGGAGGATTGCATGGAACGAGGGACACTTACTCGGGATCTTCCTCCATGGGTTCCTGCGGCCTGTGTCCTCCAGCTTTCTGCAGCTCATTGAGCTCCCTCAACTCCCTCCTCCTCTTGCGCTCCTCCTTTTCAATCCATCCTCCGTATCGCGATGAGCTGCCATCGTCCATAGTTTCCTTGACGGCTTGGAATGCCTTCGACTTGCGCACGGGACGCGTGACATACTCTAGGCCAGAGCCCGTTACATTGGCGACTTTGCGAACGCCTTTAACGGGCGTAGTATCCCAGGTCCAGGCAGCACCATGGCCAATGGCTCTCCCTGTTGTCTTCAATGCCTCAGCCGTCTTAGCCGTGGCCGTATCTGTGACTTGATTGTATGTGTTCTTGGCCTTCTGTACGTGGGGATTCTGCGTGAAATCATTTACACCGGCCGACAATTGTTTGGTAGACTCGTTCCACTCTTTCGAGGCCTGGAACTCAGTCTTGAGTGTTTCGGTAAAGACCTGCCATGGCGTCTTGTCACCGTGCGGTGGAGGAGGTGGCGCGTCCTTTTTCTCCTTCTTTCCTTCTTCACCAGACTCCTCTTCGCCAGGTTTTTGCTCCCTAGATTCTTCCTTTGCTTGCTCTCCAGGCTTCTCGCCGTTCGCGCCCTCAGACGTAGCAGATTGTTTTGACTCAGACTGCGGTTCTCCTGTCGCGTCCTTTGTGTCAGGTTCTGGCTGTTTCCGCGCTTGTTGGAACAAAGTTGTGCGGGAGGAAAAGTGTCGGGCGTATGCGGAAGAGGTGTGAAAGAGGACGTCTTGGGGCAGGTATCCGCTCCGCAAGAAAAAGAAAGGGGAGGTATTGGACTGCTGCGAGGGAGTGCATGTCCGCTGGATCGCCGACAAGCGCGGAGCTGGAGGAGCTGTGGATAACCGCCTATATGAAGCTGCTCGGCCGTAGATGTTCGAAGGCGACGAGGTAGACGGTTGGATGCTCCATCGTGCGCGCGAGGCGAAGGTTGATGCTGCCGGCAGTCTCATGCTATATGGGGCAGGGTCTGTCAATTGTAGGGTAACTACCGAGCTACAAATACACCTGAGAGATGAACAGCTGGGCAATGGGCGGATAAAGGATGGGGGAGAGGCAAGCACAGGTGAGTTAGGCGGCGAGTGGATTTTCTTCCGAAGAAGGTGCGCTCGGACCATCTGAGCTCGACTTTTCTACCGGCTTCGACCTCATCTCCATCTGCCCCCCAGCCAACCGGCGGTCGCTCATTGAACCCCTCCGAAATGGGTGCTCCTTCAGCATTACGTGCCTTCCGCTCCGTCTGCAAATCATGTCGCTCTGCGTCCTCAATAATACCAACGCCAGCCTCCGTCCGTCCCTTCTCGCAGTCAACATGTGCCCTCGCAAAATCAAAAGACCTCGGTAGCACCCTCGCCAATGTAGACCAGTCTTTCGCGCGCGCATCCTCACTTGGAAGCTATGGCAGCATCATACCTAGCCAAGATGGGGCATTCAAAAACCTTGTGGAGCAGGAATGGGCCGCCGATGACCGACACCATCTGCACATCTACTCGACCAAACACAACACGCACATCACGCTCACTAAGCCAAATCGCGACGCCCTTCTTTCGGTATCTTGTGGGAACATTGGATTTAGAAAGGCAGGCAGAGGAAGCTACGATGCGGCGTATCAGTTGGCCGCTTTTGTGATGACCAGAGTACAGGACAAGGGGTGGTTGCGCGCCGTGAATGGTAAAGAGGGTGACCGAATTCAGAAGATAGAGCTTGTGTATCGTGGCTTTGGACAGGGCAGAGAGGCAGTAACGAAGGCTATCCTGGGAAATGAGGGAAGACACATAAGACCCTTGATCAACAAGCTGTCCGACTCGACACGGTTGAAGTTCGGTGGAACCAGGAGTAAGAAGCCAAGGAGGTTGGGTTAGAGGGAGTTTAAAGGTGGGAAGGCCTTGCTAGCATTTCGCGGCATGGTTGTACATTATACCATTACTCGGAGTACCGGCATGCTGTAGCATATGACACTGTACATGTAGACTTCAAGAGACACAATTCGTACCAAGATACGTTATGTTATATGTCTAGGTAAGGGAGCTCTTTCCGCTGGAGGAATCTCCCTGCTGCTTGTATCTTTGACGAGCCTGGGTGCATGATTTCGGGACGAGTGCCAAGGATGCCCTCTTGCGCCTCTTTGCTCACTTCCACCGCTAGAGCTAGATAGCCTCTCCGTCTCCCCCTCCTCGCTCCAATCCGCCGACCCCTCTTCCTGGGCGTCGCGCAGGCGTCGTCTTTGGTCGTGCCGCAGCATGGACGATCTTTCGTCTTCAAAGTCCTCATCAAGGAGCTCTCCATCCGCAGTATCATGATCCGGTGGTGCTATCCATTCCCGTGGTACAACGCATGGGAGAGCTACGCCTATACTAGCGGCGCGATTGAGCCAGCCTGGCGCAGGGCGGCCCGTCAGTTGTTGGCACAGGTATGAGGTGAAGTGGTTGCAGTTCTTGGTGAGGAGGTTGTAGGAGGTGCCTAAAAATTGTTGCGAGGCCTGGTCATGTCAGTGGACGGACTTGAGTGGTTGCTTCCAAGTACATACTTCGTGAAGGATGGCATTGAGCTCTTCTTCTGGTCGAAATGAGAAGCCGTGGAGAATGGCTTGTCTGAATGTCCCACCTGGCGGTTCTTGCGCTGGTTTGGTCCAGTAGACGCCAGTGGTGCCCCGCTGGTCATGGCCGCCGTAGGCGTACTCTTTGTCGCCAATGACGACTCCAGAATGCAACAGAGAGCTCCCGATCGCCCATAGCACAGTGGATACCTTTCCCGGAGGAAGCAGGTCGTAGACATGTATTTTGATCTCGGTCTTCTGGAGCGACAGTGTGCTGCGATGGCTTGCGGAGCTCTTGCGGGAGGGTTTTGGGCGACTTGAGGATGACATGTTGAGTTGTAAGACGTGCTGAGGGACGGTGGAGCTTCTCGAGAGGGGTAGGAGTAGCAGCAGACTCTATGCTAGCTTGTGAATGGTATAGAGCGGCTCAGATGAGGGCCGTCCGCAGTCACTGGTTGCGGGTGCGGAGGTCCGAGCGTGCGTCGGAGGAGGTGGATGGAGAAGAATATGCGAAGGATGGATGGGTGGACAGACGACGGGACCAGCCCTTCAGCGGAGGAGGTGAAGAGGAGAAGCTGGGCGAGGGGGGATAGTGCGAGGAGACTCAGCGGAGTAGCGGGCGTCTGCATCCATGGCGCGTCGTTGGACCAGTGCTCACGGCGTGAGAGGCGTCGTCACAGGCACCAGCCACAGCGCGAGCGCACGAATGGGGCACGCCTACCCGGCTCGCTTGGGTCACGTGGGCGGTGGGGGCACCCGGCACCCTCTGAAAAAAACCGAGCGGCTTTTTGCTGCAAGCCCGTCGACGGACGTCAGGCCCTGCCGCCCAAGCCCACCACCCAAGGCACACCATCCACCGCACTGGAGGGACGCTGCAAGGTCGTCTCTCCGCAACCCCTCCGCCCACCACGCCCCCCGCCAGGCCCTCCGCCTTTCCCTTCTCTTCTGTGATACCCTTTTTTTGCCCTCGGCCAGCGTCTCCTGCTCGCGCCTTTTCTGCCTCCCTCGACTCGCCTTTTTCGCCCAGCCTTCACGTTACACTCACCGTCGTCCGCACCTACGCACGCGGAAAACCACCCAAGAAGATGCCTCCCAAGAAAGCAGTCGTGGAGGAGAAGATCCTTCTTGGCAGGCCGGGCAACAATCTCAAGAGCGGCATCGTGAGTAGGAGGCCTTGCTCGCCGTCAATTGTCGCGTTCTCACGTTAACAGTAGACGTCAGGTCGGGCTTGCGAACGTGGGCAAGTCAACCTTGTTCCAGGCAATCACCAAGTGCCATCTTGGTAACCCTGCCGTAGGTCGCCTGCCGTCTTGTGCGCATCCAGTCTGACATAAGTAGAACTTTCCGTACGCCACCATCGACCCGGAAGAGGCTCGTGTCATCGTTCCCGATGAGCGCTTCGACTGGTTGGTTGAGCAGTACAAGCCCAAGTCGGTCGTGCCGGCCAACTTGACCGTCTATGACATTGCGGGTCTTACCAAGGGCGCCTCAACTGGTGCTGGTCTGGGAAATGCCTTCCTGTCGCACATTCGAGCCGTCGACGCCATCTTCCAGGTCGTGAGATGTTTCGACGATGCCGAGATTATCCACGTTGAGGGAGACGTTGATCCCGTGCGCGATCTCGACATCATCAGTGAGGAGTTGCGCCTTAAGGACATCGAATTCGTCGAGAAGTCTCACGAGAAGCTCGTCAAGGACACGCGGAGGGGCGGTCAGAGCTTGGAGATGAAGAAGATGAAGGAAGAGCTCGCTACTGTTGAGAAGATCATTGAGATGCTCAAGGCCGGCAAGGATGTGCGCAAAGGCAACTGGACGCCAAAGGAGGTATGTTCAAGTCTTTTCTTCTTTGCCAATTCCTCTACAAGATGACAAAGAGCGATTGCTCTATAATCCCAGCTCTTTGATACCTCAGTAACGCCGAGGTTCCATGAAAAGCCGTCCAACTCTGACTACGAACCATCACCATTCTTTATATAGTTCCAGTTGAGGCTCTGGACACGTGCTGACCATTGTAAAGGTCGAGGTTATCAACCCTCTCTTCCTTCTGAGCGCCAAACCCGTCGTCTTCCTCGTCAACCTCAGCGAAAAAGACTACATTCGCCAAAAGAACAAGCATCTGCCCAAGATCGCGCAATGGGTCAAGGACAATGCAGCCGGTGACCCCGTCATCCCCGTGTCGGTCTCTCTGGAAGAACGTCTTGGAGCCATGACTGAAGAGGAGGCTGCCGAGGAGTGCAAGAACATCGGCACCAAGTCCGCTCTCCCCAAGATCATCACCACAATGCGCAAAGCTCTCAACCTAGGCAGTTTCTTCACAACTGGTACGGACGAGGTCAGGCAATGGACAATACGAAACGGCACCAAGGCCCCGCAGGCCGCTGGTGTTATCCATGGTGATTTTGAAAAGACATTCATCCAGGCTGTCGTATACAACTACAAAGTGTTGAAGGAGGAGGGTGACGAAGCATCCGTAAAGGCAAAGGGTAAGGTCATGACCAAAGGAAAGGAGTACGTCGTTGAGGACGGAGATATCCTGCTCATCAAGGCCGGTGCCGCGAAGGGATAGGTGGTCAAGACGCTTCTATCTGGGAAAAGTTTGTTTCGTGAGTTTCTCGGCATCTTTAAGCTAGATGCCGGCATATGGGATCGGAAGTGCTCCATAATAGAAAGCAAGTAGGCTAAGATCTGAATAAACGAAGAAATTTTTTCCAAGAATCAAATGAGCTCTTCTTCAGTAGGTGTCAAGCTTATATGGACAGATTACATATATGTCCATGCCTTTGTCGTTTTTGAACGTCACGGGCAGCACTACTTGGCCCTCTTCTTCTCCTCCGCCAGCATCCAGCTATTCCCACAAACACAATGCTTCGCAACCCCCATCAACCAACTCACGTGGTGATTAGCATACCCAGGCAAACCCATCATTACGTCCTCCATATACGCCCCGCACCGTACGCACCGTCTCAATTTTTTGTCTTTCCTCGTCCCGCCCTCGGCTATACTCGCCCCACCCACGCTCTGAATGCTGTCACTCCTATTCCTCCCACCTTGACCGGCACTCGCGGCACTCGTTGGATGTGACTGCGCACCCGTGCCCCGAATAGTCATCTTCTGGCATACATCCACGACATGGGTAGCGAACCACTCGTCTGCGCGGCGCGAGTTTGTGAAGCCCAGCCATGTCGTGTCAAAGAACATGACCCTCGGTATGTCGATCTTATCTGCGAGACCGCCGTTTGAGCCATCACCGAAGAGACTTTCGCCTAGCAAGCGGCGAGCGGCTGGGAGCAGGACTTCAGGTATCCGACCTAGTATCAATTCGCGCTCGCAACGATTACGCATGGCGGGTGCGATGCTGTCGTCCCAGCCAACGCGCTTGTAGCAGGTTCGCACGAGTGTTTGTGCTTCGGAGACGAGCTGCTCGAAGTGGCGCCAGTCGAGCGGTGTTTCGGACAGCGCTTGGTGGAGGGGTAAGTATAATTTACGCATTTCGGGGGCAGGATTGCCGTTGATGTATCCATATGTTGTCCTCATTACCCACTGTATTGGCTGGGCCCATAGCTTCATCATCATGCGTGGAAATGAGGAGAGCAGGATCAGTACGGCCGGTTTATTGAGCTCACGGATTTTTGATTCGATAGCCTCACGAGTGAGGGCATTTGCGCCGCCTGGGATCGACTGAAGGGCGCGTCCTATTTCGAAGAGCTCGTCGATGGTGTGCACCATGAAGTGCATGATCCAGCGGCAGATACCGATGAACTGGGGGACGACTTCCGGGCGAAGGGGATTCTTTTCGATCTGACCGTGCATGCGAGCAATCGTTGTCAGGATCTGTGTCACATATTTAATGTTGAGAATTGTCCAAGAGATTTTGCTGCTCAGGGATCTGTTAACACTACCCTGAAGACCTAGCAGGTGGACCGCGGAAAGGGTTTTCACGAAGAAAGGCGAGCGGCCTAATAGGATAAGGTGGTTGTTATTTGAATCGTCAAGGCCGCAATCGATGTTTACGCTGAGCCCTTCGAACATGAGCTGAATGAAATCTCGTTTGCGGTTCTCGCTGAGTTCCCCCATGGTGCAAAAAATATCATCATTGCAAAAGTATTGATTAGATGCCGTCGTGGACTGAAGTATAAGGGCAGTCAGAGCTGCAGAGTGGCGGGCGTCGTCGTCGGAGGCAGCAAGGGAGCCATAGGTATATTCCATAGAGCGCAATTTTATACTGCCGTCTTGCTGCATGCAAGCTGCTATGCAGTAGCTGGGCGATAGCGTAATGTGCAGGGAGGGTTCTAGTTGCGGGAAAGCGAAGCCGGCTTGCGAGAGGGAGGATACAGTATCAGTATTGTAATCTGGAGCGAGAATTGACATCGTTGAGCGCTTGCGAAGCTCTATGGTGCCATCGCTGTAGCAATAGGCGAGGATCATATGGTACCAGAGTGGATAGAAGGATAGGATGACAGAGTGCATCATAGTATCGGGCTGTCGCTTGAGAAGCCAGACCGACCGAGCGGAGACAGTGCTCACGCTCTTCTTCTTGGAAGTTACTTTGTCAAGACTTGGATGTAATTGAGTTTGCTGCTGTTGGTGCACTTCCCATTTAGCAACAATGCTGAAAGGATTTTGTGGTGGTTGAGTCTGGTCAACGGCAACTACATTGGGCGGTGTGGAGAAGATGGCCTGGATTGTGGGTAATGATCCATCATCTTGCTCGGGGGTAATCGGAAGGAAATTTAGGTGCGTTAGTTGAGCTGGAATCCTGACTTGTGATTCTGCGGCGCCGTTTAGGTCTCCATTGACCATTGTTGGACGACAATCATCCTCAATTGTTATTTGTGAGATGCGAAGATCCGGCTTCTCATACTGTTTGGGCGGTGGCTGACCAGGTTTTTGGGGAGGTATGTTCCAATGAGCTTCAACGCGGTAGAGGTGTAGGCGACTTAGCACATCGTAGGCGGCTAATAGTAAGGTGTTGTCTAAGCCTGTTAGCTTTGGTGACCGAGCTGTCTTCATACTGCATACCATTGTTCGAGGCAAAAGCTGCGTGAGTGAAAACATCCTCGGTTGACATCATGTGGCCTAAATGGGCGGTTACTTCTTGCCAGCTATTGTCTGGTTGCTGGAAGCGAAGTTTCAGGTCGCCCTGTCTCTTGAGGTATATCAATGAAGCCTTTTGCTCCACGGGGTGGTGCATGTCTCGAAAGACACGGGACGTGATATTGAACTTCCACTGCTCCCCTTTCCGTGTTGCAGACCATGCAATATGATTCTGTCTAGTCAGTGAAGTCTTAAGAGGTCGGGACCGTATGACGTACCTTCTGCTCGTAGGGAAGTATTGCTAGCCAGTGCATGCCTACCACGGCGTCCATCTCGGCTTCAGGATGGGCGAGATCGGCCTTCATGAATGTCATACGATCTAGCGCCATGTTGCAGGAGAAGATCATGACATGGCCGGCGGCATTCATGATTGCTAGGTCATTGCCTAGATGGCTCCAGGAGATGTGCACATAGTGAAACTCGTCATGCCCCTGTGGGATTTCGATAGGAATATCTTTGCCGAGATCCCACTTCTTAGTGGAGGGGTCTCTTGAGAAGACTTTCAAGTTGACTGTAGACCCGTGTGGGGAGATGTATGCCACACAGCCATTTTTCGACCAGGCTATCTTGCTGTGCTTGCGTCAGCACCAGTCGAATAGTTTGAGCATCGGAATATCCAAAATGTTGAGGTCTTAGTCCAGGATGATTCCAGTTGAAATACAACAAGGGACAAAGACATGTCAAGAACCGACTTACGAGCAGCAACCGCTTACACTCAGCTCGTCCAGCCTTCCGGCAAGGCCTTTGACAGGTGGTGCCTGAATGGCGGTAATGTTGGGCAGGCCCACCTGGTCTGACTCTCCAAACAGGTCGTCGACGTCCATGCTGCCGTACGGTTGTTCGTCCATGACTATTGCAATGCTACAGCCCAGCCGGCCGGAATGGGGAATTGTAGGCCGCTTTGGTGAGAGGGGGGAGGGGTGGACCGTGAGAGAGGGTGGTCAGGTGATGATGGCATCGAACAGCTATCAACAAGGCACCGCCATGATGAGTAAAGAAATACCTGCAGTGCGGAACGGGCAAGGCGGTTGTTGGAGGGTTTGGGCTGAGCACGTAGCACGTAGCACGCAGCATGCAGCTTGCAGCTTGCAGGGCAGGCGCGAACGGGACGTTTGCGAGGCGTTCGCCTGGTTGGTAGAGAGCGACAGGGGTGCATTCGGCAATAGGCGAGGCGCTAATCGTCGCTAGCGCATCGTAAGCCTCGCCCTTCGTGTGTCGTTCGCGAGACCTTCGTGCTCCTCCGCCGGCCTCTCTCCTCCCTGCTGCTCTCCCTGCTGCTCTCCCTGCTGCTCTCCCTGCTACTCTCCCTGCTGGCGCGCGACCATCACCCACGCCTTGCACCCACTTGAGATGCTGTGCGTTTCATCTCACTGCCAAGAGGCAGGTGCTCTTCACCCGCAGAGGCCGTCGTGTTTGCAGCGCCGCATCGACTTCTGCGCCGCGCGCGCTTAGACGAGAATGGAGAACAAAGCCGGGTACGCAAGCACACGTCCTGATGCTGTGAATCCCGTCATGCTCCCACCCACGGGAATTCCGGTGGGAGATGGGTCGGGGGCGCTGGCGCGGGTAATGAGAGCCCTCGAGGACCGTGTCATGCTCTTTGTCCCCCCAATGCGTGAAAACATGCCAAAAGACGGCACTGCGACTGCACACTGCCTGCACGGCCTGCGCTGCTGCTATTCATGTCAATTGATGCATACGTACGGCTGCCCTGCCAGATGCTCCCGCGCTCCTCTCGAGCGGTAAATAAACAGAGGTCCTAGTTGTTGTGGTCCTGGCTTGGCACCTCTGCTCCCAGTCTAGCCGACGCCCCATCATCGGTCGCAAAGCAGTCTGACGACCTCCAGCCTCCTCATTTCACGTCGCCCGCTCCCCCTCCGCGCCCACGCGCTAGCTTTCCACGCGCAGAGCCGCCATAAACATTCGCGCTGTCCCTTCGACTCCATGAAGTAACCCCCCTGCCATTTCCCGCCGGCCTTTCGACCTACGGCCTCTCGCACGACGCAGCGACGGCGTACCGCACAACGGCCTATTGCGACGGCTTTTCAGCTCCCCTTGGGCCGCCCACGCAGCATTGTCGACCAAACTGCGACCCCCCGCTTCACCTGCCCGGCGCTGTTGTTTGCGCCTTCCACAAGACCCGCCTGTCGCTCTTTCCACATCCACCATGACTTCCACCGCGTGTCACCACGACGAGTGGAGCTCGCCGCTGAGCTCTGCCCCGTCCTCTGTGCCCTCTCCCCTCTCCTCCCTCTCGCCCGCTCCCTCTGATTCGGATCTCTCCGAGCACTCTGACTCCGAATTCGTCGGCCTGTCCATCGATTTCGGGCGTTCCTACCCGTCTCCCTCTTCGTCCAAGCGCTCTTCTGCAGAAACGTCGCCCGCACCCGAAAACATGCCTTCTCCCCCTTCGAGTAGCGACGGCGACGACCGCCCGCGTAAGAAACGGAAGCTCGCAGACCCAAAGGAGCGTACCACGGGCCGTCTTGATCTACGCAAAGACCTGACCGATTCCGACAAGCCGCACCTTGACCGCCTCTTGAAGACGCTGCACAAGAAACGCAAGATCGTCGTCATCGCCGGCGCAGGCATCTCCGTTTCCGCAGGCATTCCCGACTTTCGCTCATCCACCGGCCTCTTCAAGTCGCTCCGCAAGGAGCACAAGCGTTTGTCGTCCGGCAAGGATCTCTTTGACGCGTCTGTTTACCAGGACGACTCATCTACATCGTCTTTTCACGACATGGTCCGAAACTTATCTCAGCAAACTAAAAACGCGCAACCTACCGCTTTCCACCATCTCCTCGCAACTCTCGCCCATGAGGGACGGCTATTACGCTTGTATACCCAGAATGTCGATGGTATCGACACCTCGCTTGAGCCTTTGAACACCAAGGTCCCACTCCCCAAAAAGAATCCTTGGCCCAAAACCATCCAGCTGCATGGAGGTCTGGACCACATGGTCTGTACCAAGTGTCACGCTGTTGCCGACTTTGACGCCGAAAAGTTCAACGGCCCCGTTCCCCCGGCTTGCCCAACTTGCCTCGAGAATGATTCGGTACGGCAAGTGGCTGAAAAGCGTAGCCATGGTATCGGTCGACTCCGTCCTCGCATGGTTCTGTACAACGAGCACAATCCTGACGACGAGGCTATCGGGTCTTGCGTTAGTGCAGACTTACGCACCCGCCCAGATGCCGTCATTGTTGCCGGCACAACGCTGAAGGTCCCTGGAGTCCGACGGATCACGCGGGAGATGTGTGCGACAGTACGCGATCGGCGAGATGGCGTCAACATCTGGATCAACAACGATCCGGAACCACTAGGTAAAGACCTGGCCAATGTTTGGGACCTAGTCATTCAGGGCCCCTGCGATGAAGTTGCGAAGTATGCTGCCATGCCTAAATGGGACGATCCTATCGAATACAAAGAGGTCACGGATGAAGAAGTACCCAAACAGAAGCCAAATGTCGTAATTACGAAGATCGCAACACCCAAGACGGTTCGTCAAGTGCAGGGGCAACTTACGCCTGCTCAAAGCCCTCGAATAGCCCCGCAACCATCCATCAAGGAAGAATCAAATGACCAGCCATCTACGCCATCAAAGAAAGGCACGAAGAGAAAGTCTGATGGCGCTAAAACCAACGCTTTCGCAAAAATGGGTGGCAAACCACCTGTCAAGGCTTCTACTAAGCAGAGTCGAGGACAAGCAAAGAAGGCGACGAACACTAAGAGCAAGGCGAAGAAAGAGACGAAACCGAGCTTAACATTCATTACGGACTCTATGAAGGCTAAAAAGAAGGATGTGTCCTCGAAGGACTCCAAAGTCAAGATTATTCAGTGCAAGTACATGGCTCCGGAACCTCCTCAGCCAATCATTGAGGGCATCAACAATATCAGCATTAGCCATACGCATACGCCGTCTACACCGACGAAGACAGCCGGCCAGATCACGGGTTTGAAAAGGCATATGGCACCCATCTCTGCCTCCGATTCACGATACAATCAATCGCCTAAACGGCCAGAGGTCGAGGGTTTCACACCGATCAAGCCAAGAACACCCAACGAGCAGCTGCATCATGAGACATTCGAATATTTCCAGAACATGCCGCCAACCAGCGATTCTCGTCCCTCTACGGCGTCCTCTCGAACGGAGATAAAAATCGCCGAAATTCTCAACTGAGATTTCCCAAATAATTGCATTTCCAGGCGTTGGGTTAGGAGGCTTATTCTCGCATGCGCTGATCACCGCGGCGGTAGATTCTCAGTTGTGTAGAAGGCGTCTTGGGTAATAAGGAGTTCCGGCCTGTGTAAGGCTGCCGCGTAATAGCGGTATTCGTTTGCATTTTTCTTCTTTACTTTTATGCCTCGGCATGATATCTGGGAATTAGGGAATACCTGGACAATGTTCAAACACGTTGTCAATTCAGCATCTGTTCTACTGGTTGTCACGTCGACAACGGGCTAGATGGCAGTTTGCCGTCACTTCAATGCAATCAATCCTTCTCGTAGTACTTGCTTCTCCTCCCAGTGATGATGGTAGGCAATTCCGTGATCAAGCTTGTAAAGACAAGCCTCTCCCTGATCAAGTATTCTTCTCGCGTGGAGTCTATATTCACTTCACGGCTGTCGTGCCCTTTCTGCGCCTCTCCACTTTGAGAGGCAAGGCTTGGCACAGTCGCCCAATGCACTTCGCTGACCGTGCGCTGTCTTCCTTTCGCGAACATGCAAAGCTCCCAACCATCTTCGTATCAATGCTTCCCTCTTTCTATATTTTCTGTCTCTTTCTGTCTCTTTCTGTTTAAAACTAATTATTCCTACTGTGAAGTTGCGTCCAATTGTGCAGCTTAATGTGCGCTAGACTGCGTCTCATACAGTCGACTAGTTCTCTTTCAGCTTTTGGCATTGGTCAATCGTCTACATAGGTAGTAGACGCCGTCCTGTTCCATTTAATGATGCCATCTCTCGCAATTCGAAATCTATCGCGCACGCCGATTGTACTCAAGAGCCTGGAAACATTTGAGGATCCGAATTCGAAGCAGTCTAAAGCTACAGCATTTCCCTCCAGTTCCAATGGGACCAGGACGTCGGCACCCTCAGCGCCGGAGCTTGGTGAGCATGCCCAGACGTTCAGCCATGAAGACTTGAATATCTCCCTCGGGCCATTTGAATCGTATACGGCAAAAGCACACAGTAATACTACCACGAAAGATACCCTAGCTCTGTCTGGCACTACGCTTCGAATCACGCTCGAGGATAGTGAAGGACAGCGATATCGTATCGATGCGAACCCTTCATATACGCAAAAATCTTCGCGGACGTTCACACCTCTAACGCCAAATCCTACGAGCAGCTACACAGCATTGTATCATCCAGCAAAACCAGTAGCGCACTTGACTATACATGCTAACCATACGCACAACTTCTCAAGATGGATGGAAACTTTGCCACAGACTCTCCCTTTGTCGGCTATTAGCATCCCAGGAACACACAACTCCCACGCTTGCTATCGCGCCCTGCCTTCTGTCCGTTGCCAAGTTGTCTCCATAAAGACCCAGCTAGAGAATGGGATACGCTTTCTAGATATCCGAGTTCAGCCCACCCATACCACAGATACCACCAAGAAAGATCTATACCTCGTCCATGGGGCCTTTCCAATAAGCCTGACCGGGACGAAGTACCTCGAGCCAATCCTAGAATCATGCTACAAGTTCCTGGAGGAGAATCCAAGCGAAACAGTACTGGTATCCCTCAAAAGAGAAGGCGTCGGTAGTGCCATAGACGAACATCTGGCCCAAATTCTAGAGAAACACTACGTCGCTCCGAATCTTTCCAAGTGGCACACTGGGCCCGACATTCCGTATCTTGGCGAAGTCCGCGGAAAGCTCGTCCTCGTCCGGCGCTACGAAGTCCCAGACTCCCATCCACCCGACACCTGCGGCCTTGATGCTACAGATTGGCCACACAATTCTACACATGCCACCCACGGTAATCTTTGCGTCCAAGACTGGTGCGAAGTCATGCATCCCTCTTCCATCCCTACGAAACTTCAATACAGCAACGAGCATCTTATCCGCTCTGCTCAAACTACCGCTTTCATCCCTGGCGTCAATACCGACATTACAAATCCCGTTCCACCGGGACCCCTGTACCTAAACTTCCTGTCTGGAAGCAACTTTTGGAGAACAGGCACGTGGCCGGATAAAATTGCAAAGGTGGTGAACAGGGGTATTGAAGAGTGGGTTTGCATGGGACATCATCTGGAGGAGCCGGCCGTGGCACCGAGGGAGCCTGGACGTTTGAGTGTGGAAGGAACGGCCAATAGGGTGAGGAGCATGGCTGTAAGTGGTGATGGGGGAACAGGTGTGGTGATCATGGACATGGTGGGTGAAGGTGGTGATTGGGATTTAGTAAGGATGATTGTGGGCATGAACATGGGCATTCTGTTGAAGATAGAAGAGGCGAACAGTATTAACACTTGAAGCCGAATTTTCATGCTCTTTGAAAACGGGTGTAAGCCTCTTACCTTTCCCTATCCGGGCCTTCACATCATCGCCCATCTATTCAAGTCTCGACCAAGAGCAACAGCACCTACGATTGGGGATTCGAGTGCTCTTTGCAGCGCTGGTTTAGACAGTTTGATATGCTTTGATCTCGAGATCTTGATGTAGAATATAGCAGTGTCAGGAGCGGAAAGTATGTACTACAGCATCACATAGTATGAGCTCTTGGAGTCACCAAGCACCAACCTTAGATAGGCTAAGATAATGACCTTTCCTTGGATCAAGTGGGCTATTCGAATGGATGTTAATAGATGTAAAAAGGATGACAACAGCCTGTCGTATGACAACCGCAGCCTATGTACATTGTAGCAGTATATGAAATCAGGTACACTAGTCTAATACTTACAATGGTATATCCTACACTTCCCTACCCCACCATCCAGCGTACCTCATTTGATTATTTTTTTAACTCCCTCTTTGACCTCTTTGACCTCCTCCTTCACTACAGCTGCGACATCTACTATCTTCTCTTCCACTTGCGCCTTGCCCTGTACAGTGGCAGCACCCGCCCTTCTCTGATGCCACCCAGTGGTATGTAGATAGCCCGCAACACTCATTCCTGTAAGCATACCTCCAAAATGGCTTGCATGGTCCATAGTCCCGCGCCCCTTCCTCGTCGCTGTATGAATTTCCACAGCGATAAATACAGCAAGCAGTATCTTTGGGTAGAAGCCCACCTCTGAGTCTTTTACGAAGGGAATCTTGATTTTGTCTTGGTCGGTGAGAAGGCAGTAGAGAGTTGCAATACCCCATATAGCTGCTGAAGCGCCTACTGAGTGTGCGGATATGCTTCCGCGGCCAAGATTCGCCCAGTAAAGCGAGACAAGCGTCCCCACAGCACCGGCAGCGAGGTAGGTACCGAGGAAGACACCTCGACCAACCATGTCATGGCAATGGGGGCCAACCATTGCTAACATCATCATGTTACTAAGTAAATGCTCATATTGAACGTGGGAGAAAACATTCGTGACCGCTGTGATAGCCCACGGGTATCCAGGAACATGCATGAAAAAGCGAGTCATTAAGGGCCAGAGGGGCGTAATTCGCCAAGCAACGCAGATGAGGGCGTTGGCTAAGGCGATGCCGCTCAGGGTTGCGACGGTCGGGGACACTTCTGGCCAGAGGCGATATTCGGGGGAAGGTGGTATGTAGTAATGTCCGATACCCCAAGAGAGGAGACAAACGACGAGGACAAAGGCGGACATAGGATAGAGGCGCTGGATCTAAATGCGACCATAATCAGTCTTTGAAGAATAAGTATTTGCGGAAATTTAGAGGAGCATACCAAGGTAGTCTCAGAGAGCATATCAGCCTCGTCCTTGAACGGAGTCTCCGCTTTCTTCCGATATTTCTCCATCTCTTCATTCCGCTTACTGACTTGCTCTCGTCCAAATATGTCGACATAGGTCGTCTGCCCAGGCTTCATGAGCTGGGTTCCTCCAGGTGTACGCACCCATTCCCCAGTGGCCAACTTAACTTCATCTTCTCTCTGCTTTGCCTCCTTCTCTTCGTTCTTTTGTGTTATTGCTTCCAAACGCTTTCTCCTCTTCTCTTCGATATTCCGCTCGAATTGCGATGGACCAACGCGAAGAATACCGATCCTCTGTCCATCATCTTGCTCCTGCATCTCTCTCTCCTCAGCCTCCTTCTTTTGCTGCTCCCTGAATGCCCTTGCGGGGTCCTTGTACTTTGACTCGTTCTCTGGATCGGCTAACCACAGCTCATAAGCTATCCTATTCGCTTCCTTTTCGGCCCATTCTTCTGCCGCGCGTGCTTCATCTACGGGGTATTGCTCGCGCAACCAGTCTAGGGCTTTCACCGCGATATTGGTGCTAATGTGTGCGTATTCCTTGCCTAGGTTGTCTATACCGTAGTCGGCCAGAGAGCCCGAGGTGCGGCGGTGATGGAGGATGCGGAGAACGTTATTACCGCCATTTGTAGAGACGCGAGGACCGAAAATAGTCCGTATCGTCAGCTCATCGACGGGGCCATTTGGCAAAGGGCCTATTCTGACTGTTCTCTTTCGTTGTAGCATCGGTTGCTGAGAGGCGGCGGGTTCTCTAGGCGGATTGTGGACATTGGCGCCATATCGGGGTGTACTCGAGAAGGGCCGGCTGCAACGAGGGATACTGTGTGCCTGGAGTGTGGGTAGGATCGGAGATGGTGAAGAGGCTGCAAAGCATGGTTTCTGGCTGCAGTATCGTCGCGCAAAAGCCCGCGCTACGGCATTCCACTGATGGGCAATGGGCACGGAGGGACGGAGCGCCATTGGGATGGCATTGCTCATCGTGAAGGCTCCGGAAGCACCGGGAGAAAACAGATATAGGAACGCTGCTAGCGCAAGCAGCTTCGAAGAGCAAGACGGAAAACATGCGCGAGGTCGCCCAAAAAGTTCGGCGTATCGGCACGGGCCATGCGTTCAGCCCTATGGCCTTAGGGTACATTCACCAGAAGCTTCCCCGCCAGAGATATAACAGAATAGCAACCACTGCCGCCACTTCTACTCCACGCCATCCTACGAGTATCAATTCACGCACACAATCTGAGGAATCTACAGTCTATAACGTCGCACCAACTGCAACGACCCGGTTCCCGTCGCGTACCCGTCTCATCCACCTCGCAGCCCGGCCGCCGAAGTCCCAGCTGTTGCCCCCAGATCGATGCTCAGCGCTTGAATCCTCCACCATCCATCTCAACACACCTCCCTCCTGTTTCCAAATCTGATCCACCGTCATCGACATATCCTTCATCTCCAACGCTACCATGTCCGCTGAATCCACACCCATAACCTCAGAACGCTTCGCAAAAGCCCTGCAGGACCTTTCGCTGTCCTCGCTGTACCTAAAGGTCGCCGAACTAAGAAACAGCATCGTGCACCTCGAGCAGAGCAATAAAGAACTGGAGGAATACGTGAGGCAAGAGGATGATAAGGATTGCTATGAGGCCTTGTTAGAGAATCGAGATGTGATTAAGCGAATGGAACAGCGTATTGATCTCATAAAAAGGGAAGTGACCGAGGTTCGATGTTTACCGTGGCAGCCCGAGGATGGCGACAAGATTGTTGAAGTTGGTGAGAGAAGGTCAAACGGGGAAATCAACACCACAAGACCAGCGCCGCAGAATGGAACTACTGGTACAAATGGCACAACAGAAGAGAGACGAAACGGGACACGGTCGACAGAAGATGAGGAAGGCGTCTTTCTCTGAAAGCTTCCATGTGTCTATATTTGAATTCTCTCCGCCCCAGCTCAGCGCCATCAGCATACATGCTTCCAAGGCCGAGCGTCGAACTAGGAACTTCTAGCCTATGGCTCGACATTAACAAGGTGAGGACCTTTCATATTGAACACGATAGTTGGTTTGACTTGTTCATAGCGATCTATGATTCATCAACACTGCTTACGATTTCAGGGACTGAAGCGAACCACCTGTGTAGCAGCAGGCACTACGCTTACCCCTTGTCACCTACGTCGAGTCGTTCAAGGACGTAATGATAAATATATTTAGCCAAGCACAGATGATCCTTTTCATCAAAATGTACAATTTGGGTGTATCTCTGTAGATGATGGCCCTGAACAATACACAAATGATGTTTGACCCTCCATGCTTTGATCAAGCACCAACACCGCATGCCGAGCCAAAATTCAAGTCATCTGCTCCAAACGCCTTTGCTGAGAAGTCACATCTACCCTAATTGAATCAACGGAAAGTATTTCGCCGCCATAACCCCGTCCGTGACTTTACTTTTACGCCTCGCAAATACTAATCGAAGGCACTTAAATCCAAAGGTACACTGCTTCCCCTTCCTGCCCTATATCTCTTCTGTCCTCCTGTGAAATCTCTCGGTTTCGGGAATTGAGATTCGTCTACGAAGCGCCATCGCAGATCGTGAACAGGAACAATCTTGCCTTTGGAACCTAGGGTGACCCCTGGGCTCGTTGGCCCGCTCTTTATACTCGAACCTCCGTTGGTCAATGTGTAGGAGCTTGGATCGAGCATCGACCGTACGGGTGGTTGCGTGGCAGGTCGGCTTGGTGGAGATATAGGTGGCGGAGGAGGAGCTGATGTGCTTGGTGCGGATGGAGGTGGAGAGCCAGGAGGAGGTGGGGGAGGCGCAGCGGGGGACGAGCGACCGAATGCGTTCCGTGCGGCTTGAGCAGCTAGAGAAGGCATTCCGTTGGTTGGAGCCTTTGGAGCAGGAGGAGCGGGAGCGGAGGGCGGTTTCGGAGGCGCATTGGAATATCTGTACGGATCGTATTCGTCGTCATCGTCAGGCTGCGCTTTCGGGGCCGGCGGGGGAGGTGGAGTCGAGCGAGCTGGTGGTGGTCGTGGTGCGGAGGAAGGTGGGGGTGGAGGAGGTGCTGAAGGACTGTGTGATGGAGGAAGGGGTGGTGCGGCTCCGGGTACGGGTGGTGCGCGAGCAGGCGAAGCTGGTGGCGGTGGTGCTATGCCGGACGGTTTTCGTGACGAAGGCGGAGGCATTGGCGGCTTCTTGCCCGGAGGAGGCGGCTTTGGTTTCGATCCTATCTCAAACATGGAGTGCGTGGACACTACCGAAGCCGGTCGAAGATTGTTCTTCAAGGCAGCTACAGATGGATTGGTAGGTGGCCTTCCACTAGGAATGGGTGGCGCTGCTCCTGGAGGCTTTGGTGCTGCCCCTCGTGGCGGCTTGGGCGCTGAGGTTCGTGATGACTCTGGGTCTGAGAGATATGGCGAGCTGCTGTCTCGACCCGTATCAACGCCTCCTGCCTTCCTCAGCTTGGGCATGCCGCCCGCAAATAGACCCGCTAATTGGGGCGCTGCACTTGTCACACCGCCTCCTCCATCTCCTCCTGTATCGCTGTTGCTTCTGGCTCGGCCTGGGACAGGTGGTGCAAGACCTGACGGCGGCGCTGGTGCTTTTCCCATGCCAGGAACGGGCGGTGCGCCTCCTACAGGTGGTCCACTGGGGCCATCGGAGACCTTTCCGACTTGTGGGGCGGATCGATCGTTAATCTGGGTGACTTTCTTGAGCCTCGAGCCCTTGTTGATGTCTGATAGCAGTGCGCCCTGGAGTAAGTCAGCCCAAGCTCGATAGCTCGATGCCCTTCAAGTCTTTGCACGTACTCTTCCTGCTCCACTGGGTGGTTTTCCTCCAGGAGCTTTCCCAGGCATTGGAGGCGGCGGCGGCGGTCCTCCAGCACCTCTGCCCATTGGCGGCATGGGCGGAGGGGGTGGTGGTGGAGCCGGCATGGTGTCGTGTGGGCTCTTCGTGAGCTTCCCCTGCTCCCTCTCTTTCACTCAGTCCTGCTGCTCAACTTGAAGTGTCCTGCTGCCTACGACGCGCGTATGGTTTGTGGAGAAGAGAGGTGACGAGCGGCGCTTCTTCGAGGTTCCGTCAGAGGTCTTGGCGGCGGTCGGATTTAGACCTCAGCCACGCATGGCTTCGTCACGGCGACTTCACCGCAAACCACAAAAAGACGTCGCCAGCGATGAAGCCCGGCCCCCCTGCGCTACGGGTGCGATCACAGCCTGTGTGCCAGCTGTGCGACTATATACTTCAGCAACCTGCCCGCCGCCGTGCCTTCGTCACCGCATCAACGCTCAAGGCGCCCTCGATACGGAGCCAAGTCGCGAGACGGCATGGCCTTCTTCCACGGATGCCAGCGCGGGGCCTTGCAACGAGGACAGTTGCACAAGAACTGCAGCCTGTAGCGGCGAACGAGCACCGGAGCTCCACTAGAAATACTGGACTGAGGTTGGATTTGATCCGGTTGGAAAAACACATTGAATCTATCAAGAAGTCCCAAAAAGTGGAGCCGGAAGCAGCCACTTTAGACGCTCTCGATGGCCTGGAGTCAATTGCACGGCAAGCAATCGCAATTCGATCAAAGAAACCGCTGCCGCCTAGAATGAACATCCGTCAAAGCTCCGCAGGCGCAATCCTGTCTATAGGCCGCGACGAGAACGAAGACTGTTCCCCCGGAAGGTCTTCTGGTAACTCAAAATCCAGTGAGCTGCCGTCGCCCTCGTACATCTCTCGCCTGGCACAAGATCTTCTAAGGCATCCTAATGTTTTCCTATCACCAACTATTCTCGCCGTATACGTCCGCCTCCAGCGTCTCATCGGCTGTCCCCGCGCAATTCCAGAGATCCTCTATCTCTATGCAAATAAACCCATACCCGAGCTTGGTTCGTCACCTCCAAAGTTTTCCAACCCATCTCCAAAAGCTGCCAAGCAAGCTATCCCGGCGGACACCGCAGAGGAAGCCCTCACAGCAGCGATTGAAACCAAAGACCTGCCATTGGCACTAGATGTCGTGGAAATGTCGTACTGCGCTCCAGCGTGGCGCCGACACAGAATGCTGACCAAGCTGGGCATCCCGGGCGCGATTGCAGCCGCCACGCCATTGGCACTGTACATGATCGCTCAGGAATTATCCGTCTACAGTGGCTACATCGACCCTGCGCTCTTCAAACTTTACTCCTTTCTTGGGCTTTCAACCTACGTCCTGTGCACAGGTACCCTTGGTTTTGTTGCCTTAACCACATACAACGACAATCACACCAGGGTCGTCTGGATGACCGGTACGCCGCTACTAGACCGCTACATGAGAGAAGATGAGCGGGCAGCTCTAGATCGGATCGCATGTGCTTGGGGTTTCAAAGAAGATTGGAGGCGAGGTGACGAAGAGGGTGAAGAATGGGAGGGACTGAGACAATGGATCTTGCTACGAGGCATGATCCTGGACAAGTCCGATCTAATGCCAGGAATGAATACGTAGATATTGATTTCATTACAGCACGATGATGTATAGTATAGTAGCTCCATTGACCCAGAGCGTGGTAACCTATCATCGCACTGCTTTGGAGATAGACGTTATCTTCTGTAGCTTGTATTTTATAGTAGACACAAAATACACCTTCAAAGTATACTCCAATCTCTAGCAAAGAGACCTGTTAACATGCAATCGTGTGCAGTGAAAGGAAGTACCGTAGTGAGTGCCTCACGTGGTATTATGAATTGTCGCGTCCCCTGCGCGGTCTTCACGTGTGCCAGCACACCACACCTTTTTGTCTGTATAAATATCAGTAAAATTCTATAATACCTATAATTCAAAACACATGGGTGGGCCAGTGGTTCATAGCGAGTCTGTGATGTCTAGTTGTGACGCACAGTGAGGATGACACCGGATTTGCGAACGGGCTGTCGAAGGTTGCGATCTATCTAATAGATATAACCGCCACTGGGATGCCTGAAAGTGTGGGTCTCTACTCAGCATATGCGAGTACCATGACGATTAGGGTAGGGACAGCAGATGTGTTAGTTCGAGCCCCCCTCTCCCCGATCTAATATTTTTGTCTTTTTGCGAGCTTTTTTTTGTTTAGGCCGAGGGTGGCCCACCCACAGTGAAAGACGAGGGTGAGAGCTAAAGCCAGATCGTTCACTAGGGCTCCTACGGTGTGAACGGTGGGGAATTTATGTTGCGCGCAGATAAGCGATCAGAGATAATGTTCAGATGTATGCTATTCCACCTAATACGAATTTCGCCTGTGAAACAAAGGTAGTTGCAGGAGGAGCCGGCAGTGAGCTTAGTCATACAAGGGGGAGGTTAATAAATACACATACCGCCTGAGTAATTCAGGAGATAGCCAGCTGGAGGTGGCCAGAATCGACTTCAACAGGTGGCCAGTCTCAATGGTAACGAGAATGCCGGATATAAGGATTCCTATCCTCACCGTGAATGTCGTCGACTTGCAAGAATATCTTAGTCTCAGTCCAGACAAAAGGTATTAAAGAGTTCTTTAGACATTTACAAGGGCTTAAATCTCTAAATTATTTCAGTACTAAGAGTATTAAACATAGAAAATGGGAGATATGAAGCCGCTTACACCAGGCTTTTTTGTTACCATGAGAGCTAGCTTGGCAGCCAGTTCAGGCAATTTCCGGCCTCATAGGTAGGCCCATTGTCAATGGAATTAATAGAGTAGAATACGAGAATTCAAATAAGTGTATTCAAAGCTTTCATGTATGGTAGGGGAGATAGTTATAGGGTTGATTGTTTTGCTATCCTCCCTAACAAATTGAAGCGAGATATATACAACTCGCAACTAAATTACCGCAGACGCTATGGCTGAAAATGCCTTGTGACATCTTAATGGGCTCAGAAGATAGATTCATGCTGGCGAGGCACCAGAAAAGTCCTTTATCGGCGATAGCGAGTAGCCATGAGATAACTCTCAAGAAGCATTACGCTCGAGAACCTGGTCCGGCGTCAAGCTTAAAACTTGAATTTTTGATACAAGTACGATTCATTCCCCGCGTGTGTCTTACAATTAGTGTTGAAGTTGTCTTGCCAGCAAGACCAACCCGTGGCTGTGTGTACATAACCCATTGGGTAAGAATCGGGGAAGTGTAAGTCGGTTTTACTATACGATCCTAATCAGAGCTAGGGCGATGTGCGGTCGGAGTAACAACGTCGCGACACGAGGCACTCAGCGATGTGGTTGCGTTGATGAATGCTACAGTGCGGCTGGTGTTGTTACCATACATAGTAGAGCACTAATCCTCCGATAACGTAAGTCACGGATTACCTTAAGATACGCGGAAGAAAATCAGGCCGAGGAGGGCGGAGAAGAAACCAAGTCATGTATAGTGAGACAGTGGAAGGTGCTTATCAAATATCCATCTGAGTAAAAGTGATTGATCAAATGTTTGATTGGCTCAACTACAGTGAGGAGCATAAATCGGGTATTGATAAGCATATGGGTATGATAATCCTCGTAGAACGATTGACAGGGCCAGACCGTAGGGAGCTGCAAGCAAAGATGAGAGCGAAAGGGCTCTAATAAGGGAATTTGAACACGACCAAATCAAGTTGAGCGACGCGGAGTAAGAAAATGCCATTCCCCTTCGACTTCTCACACCGTGCCGCATCTAGAGGCATCTCCGTTCCACCCACAGTCTTTACCAGTCGAGTTCAAGATTTGTAATATCTAGTCAGATGGCGTGTGCACAATCTTAGGTATTTGAACCGGTGCAGTGTTTTGCGAAGGACTCGTCGAGTAGTATCGTGTGCTGGTCGAGCTAGTGCTCCGTGGCCGTGTCGGCCTAAAGCCAAGATCTTCGCCCACTGACAAGCTTGCTCTACTCCCTCTGCTTACCCCGCTCCCATTGCTTGTATTTCCAGGCATCGGGTCTTCTTCTTCCTGCGCAGGTGTGACATGTAGTGGTATTAAGCTGACAGTTTCCATACTCGCTCGCCGATCCACAACTTCAGTGTCGATGTAAAGGGACACGCTGGCACCACGCTTGCGAGAGAACATGCTGGACTTATCGTCTTCGGGACTGGGTGCTGCATTTGCGAGGAGACCGCTCTTATCGGGTTGTTCGGCGCGGAATGGGTGATATGAACTTCGGCGGTTTTGCGGTGGTAGTTTCTTGTGTTGGGAGCGTTTGCGGAGCAAGTGGGCGACGACTGCTAGGACAAGGCATATGAAGAGGAAGCCGAGAACTGCGGCGATTACGATGGCTCCAGTGCTCCATGATTTGATACCATTTTCTTGGTGTTGATTGTCGGATCTCCGGGTAATGTTCGTTGGAACAGGTGCCATCGTAATTGAGAATTTGAGTGGACAACACAGGCAAGGTCTCAAGGATAAAATAGTCCCGGGAGAACCGTTGAAGTATTGAATGCCACAAAGGAGGCTGACGGGCGAGATCTAGAAATACGAGTACCAAGTATTGATCAAGCCATACGCAGCTGAGGCAATTTTTCTAGCCTCGAGCAACGAATAAGAAATGTATGAAGCTCTGAAGAAGCCCTCAAGCACACAAGTGGGCACCAGACAGAAGATATACTGCCATCAGATGAGACCCGCGCGCTTGGGCCCCACTCATGACTTATGTGATGTGTTTAGCAACAGGCGTCCAGTTTGATGCCAGTGTTTACAAGAGCTCAGCCTCACCATCTGTGTGGAGATGCTTCGGCTCCAGGACCTCGTGGCTGTACCACGATGGCGCCACTGTCTGGCTCTTGGACGAATTGCCCCGGGCCCTGAGCCGGCTAGTAAAAGCAATGTCTGGCGAATGAGACAGTGAAAATGCTTTGCTGTGGCTTAAGCAAGCGATGAACGCGAATGGTGCCTTAAGGAGGCGGTGGCAGAGACCGGCCCGGGAGCATTTGGACGCGGCAGCTTGCAATCTAGTTCAACACAAAAAGGAAACAGCACACGAACCAGTGGTTGACGCTCGTCGGAGCCACTTCTGGGGCGTTCCCTGTTTCCAGTCTGCGGCCGCAATGCTAGCGTGACTAGAGCTCAGCTGCTTCGTAAAACCGCAAAGATCCCACCAAACTTGTCATGCAGCTGCTGCCTTCGCCAGCGCTTTCCTGCGCTAATTAAAATACTTATTTCGGTTATAGCAAAGTATGAGTGAGTTTGCGTGAGCTACGCAAAATTCTGGAGGCGGGTGCCCAAGCTTCGGGCTCCGCCACCTGCGCTTAGCTCCATCAAATGAGAGAAATCATGTGGTGGGCACCGTACAAGGGGCTGTGCTCGGTTCGCCTGGAAGATGGACCAGTCGCCGTTTGAGAAAGCACTTGAGCGGTGGTGACGTGTGGAGTTGAGGGCGCAACTCGTCTTCTTGTGTAGAGCATAGAGCCTCATAGCAGCCCTAGCAAGCATCACAGTTGAGGGTGTGTTAGGTGATGGATGAAACGGGTGTCGGGCGTGAATCTGTACATGTGTAAATGACAACGACGATTGCGATTATCTCTGGCTAAGACCAATCGACGTGGTGTAGAGAAGGCAGTGTGTGACGGCGCAAACATGTTGTGAAGTGCAGCTGGAGCGGTGCTGCAGATGTCGATCCTCAAGGAATGTCTATTTATGGTGCGATCCGTCGAAGTTTCTGCACTCCAGCGCTGCAGTCTTGAGGCAGCCAGTCAAAATCACAATGAAATGAGCGAGGCAAAGCCAATTTCGCACCACACATAAAAGAGACGAAGCTTTCCTTCGGGGGCGGTGCCTCCAATGGACGTTTGTTCACGCCATTCTTGAGCTAGGCTGCTTGTGCTTAGATCAGGCACCACGTACCGCGCGCCCGGTAAATCCTTAGATCACAGCCTGTCAAGGCTTCGGTAGGATGAATAGACGCGTGATTATGTACACAGCAGGCACAAGGATGTCGTTCAACGACACGCTTTTCTACGACTTTGAACGATAAGTAAAGATTGAATCTTCTGTGTGTCTTGGGTGGCTTCTCCCCTGCTACACCCGTTGAGTGCACTGCCACTATGTTGGAGTGAAAGATGCACCGCCTTTGAGATGCATCTCTTCCTGTCCGACGGCATCGCTACGCACACGTCTCTCTCCTACGCCGCGGGGCAAACGGCGAAACACGGACCGACTTGTTCCTCCCACATCCCATAGGATATTGTGAAACCCGATCCGCTTAGAGATGACCAATACATTTCCATTTCTAACGGGGCGTTAGCAATCATCAAGACGGCCCTGGCATCGGGATTGCTGAACAGCCTTCCATATGTCCCTTGGCGCTGTATTATAGCAAGGATTGCGGAACCTGTGCCAACACGACGATAATATGGAGGATTCTTGCCCCTATAGCACACGTTAAATAAAGCGATACGCCCATTAGCACAAGGAAAGCATGTAAGCAACACTTCTCGTGCAGAATGGAATACGATGACCGGGATATACGCCCGTTCGTATGACGTTAGGCTAAGGCAGACTTGACGAATAGGGTGAGCAGATCTTCTCACGAGGCTTACAATGTGTTGTTGGGTATAGAACATATTAGATGGGTAGTCAGTGTGAGGCTTAACTATACAACCATGCGAGATCTATAATAATTCCTTCTCGTCCTCTTCCGACGACGCTGTGAGGGCAACTAAAGAGCATTCGGCCGGGGTTTAATCATGCCCTCCTTCTTTCCCCAGTTCCAGACCTTGCCCTCCAAATCTGGTATGAGAAAGAGCGCGACCAGACTTGAGAGAGACATGCCAAACGTATCCTTTAGAATGCCATCCCTTGGTGAGCTACCCATACCACTCAGGCGGATCAAGTCACCCAACCAATTTGTGGCTGTCATGTAGTTGCCAGCCTCAAGACCCTTCATAGCAGCTACTGCTGCCTCCAGCTCGGTCTGCGGCTCACCATCGGCTTCCTCAAGGATTTTGGTGACGGCGTGCTTCGTCTGCTGCTCTCTCGTATGTCCGGGAGATGCAATGGTGGCGGGAAGGATGGCTTGAATGACAACATCAAAAGGAGCGGGAGTCTGGCCGGTGGGGTTGGTCTTAGAGCGGCGTGCCCCATTGTAGAGGTTGACCTCGTTGCGGAGACCATCGCATAGCGACTTGAGTGCCGCTTTTGCAGGCGAATAGGCGGCGTAACCGGCAATGTTCCACACTGCTAGCACGGAGGACGTGACGATGAAATGTCGAGACGGCTCCGACTTTGCGCCGTCCTGTAGCGGTTTATATGGAGTGTCCGGGTATAACCATGCCTTGAGTGTCTGCTGCGCTAGATAAGCTGCGGCCCAATAGTTCATATCCATCTGCTGTCGCAATGTCTCCGTCTTGTATTCCAGGAAGAGCCCGGGAGTCGAGCTCCCTGCATTTGCCCATACTATTTCTGGCGCAACCCCATTGTTCCACCTCGTTGCTTCGGCAAACATGCGCGCATTCTCGGCCTCGACGGTCAAATCGGCTGAAATGATGTGGAAGCGCTGGGAGGACGGGTTCTTTGCGGCTAATTGAGCGTATTCCATAGCAGATTGGAGCTTTTCCACGGTTCGAGCTACGAGGATGACATTTGCGCCGCGCTCCGCGAGGAGCTTTGCGACTTCCTTGCCCATGCCATATGAGGCACCAGTCAAGAGAACCGTCTACAGACTGCATCAGTATCGCCCTGGAGTGCGTTGAATGCTCTGACATACTCGTCCCTCGACCGGAAATTTGTTGCCCCACGAGAAGAAACCCATAATGTCTAAACTCACGAAACCTAGGATGATTAATAGTACTACAACGGCAATGGAGACAAGCGACTCCATAGATGACTAGAGAGACGCAAGAAAAGAGAAAGACACAGATGACTGGCGTGAAAAGGAGTAGCTATTGCCAGGATTGGCACTATAATCATAGAATTGAACGACTGGTCAGTTTATGGCGCGCAGACGCACACGCACGTTGGTGGCTGATCCTTGTCAGCTCGCTAGTGCTTAGCGGAAATTCCCCGCGAGCCAAGATTTCCGACAGAAATTTTGGGACGACGCAATTACACCAGACCACAACATTTGGCATATACAACATGGGAAAGAAACGGAAAGCAGGCGGACGCTACGGCGAGCCAAAGCCACCAAAGGATAACGGCTCGAGGCTTGCAATCGACACATATGAGGATGTAGCTGACTCGGAGGATGAATTCCACATCAATCGCGACAAGATATTGCTGGATGAGGGCCCTGCCGCGAAAAAGCTCAGAAAGTGGAGGGAAGAAGGTCAGGAAATTACAATTCCCCGAAGCTATAAATATCAGCTAATTCTCATCTACAGATCAGTTCCTCGAACCGTCTGATGAAGAAGTCCTCGACTACCGCGATATCGAAGAAGACGAAGATGATGATGACGATGACGATGACGATGAGGAAGACGAAGAACTTCCCAGTGAAGATGACGTAGAAGTCGGTGATTTGTCCACTGGAAACCGTGAAAAAGCTATAGAAGAAGATGAAGACATGGGCGGATGGGGTCCTTCAAAGAAGGACTACTACGATGCAGATGCGATCCAGACAGAGCAGGATGCGTTGGACGAGGAGATGGAAGCTCAGCGCATACAAAAGAAGCAACTCGCGTCCATGACTGAGGCAGACTTTGGCTTCGACGAAGATGAATGGATGGGTCAAGACGGAGATATCGGAAAGGACTCTGGCAAGGCCGTCACCGAAGTCCTCCCGCAGCTACAGATCACAGACGAAATGACAGAGGCTCAGAAGTTCAAGATCTTGCGAACACGCTATCCGGAGTTTGAGCCCATCGCCAACGAATACCGGAGATTACTACCCCTACACGACGAACTCGCTGCCGCGGCCAACGCTGCAGAACGTCTTGTAAAGTCACGGGCCGCAAAGTCAGGAAAGCCAAATGGAGAGAAGCTTTTGATGCCGATGGCGGTGACCAAATACCGGGCATGTGCGGCCTACCTAGCTGCTATGTCCATGTACTTTGCTATACTGGGCTCTACAGCCAAGGAAGATGGGTCCGCTGTCATTGCCATGGATCCCGACGAGCTCCACGCACACCCAGTCATGGAAAGCTTGCTCAAATGTCAAAAGCTGTGGGCAAGAGCTGAGAGCTTACCAGTTGCAGATCCTATGGTAGAAGCTTCAAACGGAGATGAACTCTCAGTTATTGAAGAAGCATCACCTGTTCCAGACACCGTCGACAATATAAATGCCCATAAGGCATCGGCGAGGGGAACAAAAAAGAGCAAGGCACAGCGCGCTGCTGAAGCAGCCAAGGTCAAAGCTGAGGCACGTCGCGCTGAGAAGCTGCGACAGACGGAAGAGGAACTTGCATCCCTTGCGGCTCTTACAGATAAGAAAGCAGTCAAAGCGCAGAAGAAGAAGAAGAAGACAGAGGATTCCAGGCTCAATCTCCTGAACGCAGACGACTCCGACTTCGGCGAAGAGACCTCGCTCACAGCGCACGAGCTTGCCGAGAAAGCTAAGAAGAAGAAGTCTCTTCGCTTCTACACCTCGCAAATTGCCCAGAAAGCCAACAAGCGTGACGCAGCTGGGAAAGATTACGGTGGTGATGCAGACATACCACACCGTGAGCGCCTCAAGGATCGTCAAGCACGCCTTCAGGCGCAGGCCGAAAAGAAGGGCCAGAATAAGGATAAAGGTCCTGGTGTAACGCTTGGCGATGGCGGTGAGAGTGAAGATGACGAGGATGGGCAAACACGTGGCAATGAATTCAAGGACGATGAGGGGTACTATGACATGGTTGCCGCACGGGGGAGCGCAAAGAAGCAAGCGAAGCTAGGCCGTGCAGCCGCGTATGCATTGGCTGCAAAGGAGGGCGGTACTGTCGTTGAGGAGGAAACCATTGGTGATGATGGACGACGACAGGTAAGCATCATGTCCACAACGAGGCTCCGCTCCCTATTTGTTCCCATTCTAGAAGATTATGCTAACAGAGTTCTCGTAGATAACCTACGCAATCGAGAAGAACAAGGGTCTTACGCCTCGACGAACAAAGCAACAGCGCAACCCCCGAGTAAAGAAGAAGCTCAAGTACGAAGCTAAGAAGAAGAAGCTGAAGAGCATGAGACCAGTTTTCGATGCTGGGAAGAGAGCCAGTGGATCGGCGAGCTACGGAGGTGAACTGACAGGTATCAAGAAGGGTTTGGTGCGGAGTAGAAAGTTGTAGCTGGTGTCAGTGACTTCCCTGCTCCCGCTTGATGGAAGCTAGTATAGTAAAACTGGTACACGAAGCGGAACGAATCTGAGATCAAGTATAGTAGACCATGCATGCGATAATTGCATCGTAGTTAAAGCTTCAGACGTAAAAGGCGTATACAACTTCAAGTGACATGGTAAGAAAGCGTACTCATCCCCCGAGCCCAAGCGTCGTTTAGTTGATTCACTCCATCTGAATTTCCTCTTTTCCTTCTTTAAGGCGTTCTACCTCGACGGCCACTTACTTCATCGCAACCTTGATTCTATCCTCCAACAGCCACCCTTCCATCAGCCTCGTATGCACTCCCGCGTACCAACCGGACTTGTCTCAGCAGCCTAGTTGCGAATGGTCGGATGACATGAGTTCTAGGGGCGTAGAACGAATACGCACCCCCGGCTCCTCGGATCGGCGATAGTAGCTGTTCAATAAGCCACGACAATGCCTCAAGGCTCCGATATGCACCGTGTCCCGGTTTGGCTATTGGGGTTCAGGCGGGCCACGCGGCTACATCATCAGGCTTGTAATTCGCCGGCGTTGATGAACGAAAGCTAGCTAAACCTATATCAGATGCAGAAACGAATACGAACATTGCATGTTTTTGCTACTTGGAATACCTCTGACAACGGAATGCTACTCGTTCGAAGGCAGGAAAGAGTGGCTGCTCGCAACATGTGTGAGCGCCTAAAACTCAATGCTCACTTACGCATAGCCTTCCCAACAAGAAGCCATCGCCGATTGCTCCGTCCACTCGAGACACAAAACGCACGAGTGACGAAAAGCTTTTCGTTCGTGCAGCTCCACCCTTCAAGCCGCAACATGCGTCACAGGATCGTCCACGTTGGCCGGCATTGTCCAATCAAGCGGTTCTGAATCACTCCGCTAGCCGTATGCGGGGTAGCGCTAACGGTTTTTAGCGCCCTCACGTGCGCTGGCTCTCTTTGGACGTCCTTGCTTTGCGGGACTGGATGCTGTCTGAGCTGAGCGTGAGCGATTGAACGAGCCGTGGCTTGTATAAAGGCCATGTGAGGGTCTGAGGGGGCCTCGGGGCTGTTCTTCTCGTCCGAAGACACAAATACTTAACCTGGACCCTGCCTCGAAGCTGCTGTGAGCAACTGCGTCATTCTTTGGTATCATTCTCCCACCCAATGGTAATCTGGCTGAACCTGCCTGCCCACGATAACCGTTGCACCTCCGCGGGTACGACCTGTGCTTGCGAGGTCGGCTCATAAAAGGCGATCTCACCAGCAGGTCCACCCTATTGCACACTCCCAGTCTTAGTCCTCATCCTGCTTCATGTATTCCATCCACCAATTCCTAGATCATGCGTCCGGCATGCTGCTGGCGTTCCCGTCAGACACCCCGCCAAGCATCCTCACCGTCTCCCTGACGCTTCTCTTCCCTATCATTATACTCTTTTATATCCACTACGACTACCAAGCGTTCCTGTCTCTCGGACCTGGCGGCACCCCTGCCACACCAGTAGGCTATGCGAAGATTAAGTTTCTTTCTTTGATCACGCTGCGGGACCCCCGTCGACCAATGATAGTACCTCCGCACTTCCGGCCACAACGTGGGTACTTGCCCTCGCTGCCGACGCGTCCAGGAAAGCCGCCCGTTGTACGTGGAATTGCACCGCAGCGTCAACAGACACAGAAATCCTCCGGGGAGACTTACAGAGGGCTAGTAGCGGCAATGCGAAGGCTAGTAGGTGATCCGACGAATTGTCTGTTGGAAAGGACGAGCTGCTTCGAGAAGCATAGTTCTGGAATATTCGCTATTACTCCGATAACGCGTACGTGTGGAGGTGAGATCTGTCATGCTCATCCATCTGACGGCTCCTTGCACTTGACACTCCATCCTGCCGATGCGAAGATAGTACTAGAGAGTGGGTGGGGCGAACGACATCCCTTAGCGAGAGGGGGTTGGTGCCGTAGATTCGTGCCGCGAGAATTCACATTGATATATGCGCCGCGATCCGAGGAGGAGATCGAGATCGTGATGCGAATTGTAGCCGCGAGTGTATGGTGGGTTGCTGGCATTGATGTCGGAAAGGATGGTGGGCGGAAGAGAGATTTGAGGGAAGACGTACAGCATCCATTGAGGGCACAGAACAAAAAGGAATGCCATACTTGCCAGGTGTATGATCCTACCCGGAAAAGTATGGACACTATGACCAGTGATGCCTTATAATGATAAGGTCTACTAAGTATGCAAGGGCTTCAAGACCAACGACCAGGACGATCAATATCAGCCTCTTGCGTGTGGAATATTCAGAGGAAGCCATTGCGCGCCCCGTAAGAAAATTGCAGGAGATATACCACTGAGGAGTTGGGGTTGGGGGAATTCAGCAGCACGAAGAAAAGGGAAAGACTGTATGAAGGGAGAAAACTAGGAATATTAGAAAATAGACTTGTTTTTGATTACAATCCCATTGGTACAACTTCTCACTGCAGAGGCATCTGAGCCTGGATTTGGTCAGCTTTGCTCTGCTGTTTTGTGTGTAATCGATAGACATGTCGTATGCGCTTACCATTGGGCGAATCTCTCCACGAACGTCACAGCTGTCTATCATTTTCCTCCTGATTTTACCCATGCTGCATACTCTTTTCGCTTGCCCCTAACATCCCAAAAGCCTCGTCGGCCTTCACTCTTACCGCCAATCCCGGTATCCAAGCCTAGGAAGGTGAACGGGTCGCCCTCACTCAGTATCTCCTCACCCTCCCTCGTCCGCTTACCCTCCGGGTGCCGTCCCTCCCGCTGAATCTTGCCAGACCACTTCGCCCACTGTATCGGTTTCAGCTGCGGCGAGGACAAGACAATGCCTGCCGACAGTATCAGGATTGAAACGAGGAGCTCGATGGTGATGTCGAGTGGAAGCGGCGTGTGCGCAAATGTCGCAGTATGCTCATGGGTAGAGTAGACTCTATTTGGAAGCTGTTAGCTAGCTGCATGGCGTCATTGAATCGGCCAGATCTGAGATGACTGGGGTTGATGTTGAAGTGCATTAAGTTTCAGATCGAGGGGACCGGGGGGAGCACGAAATCGACGTGACATATGGAAATTATTCAATGAGATAAGGCTGAGAAAGGGGCATCCATACGCATGTGTCAAGAAAATGAGGCCGGCGGTGTTGAGCACTGTGCCTAGGAAAGGCATTTTGGGATTTCAAGGGACAGAGAGCGGGAGGTGGTGCAACGGAGACACGGGGTCGTTATGCAGGCGGGAGAGCTCTAGAAGGATAGCGAGCCCTCAGAACTTTGACCTTGGCGATTGGAGAGCGATGGGTGAAGTGTCGAAGAGTGGTGATGCGGAATTCAGGAAGGTGCGATAAACTCGCGCGTGCCAAGAATGATGATGTAAGCGGACAAGCGTAACGTTAATACTACGGTGCTACATTGTCAACAATGGAAAGCTGATTATGCAATATTAGCATTGGTTTTTCTCACATGTTAGAGATGAGGATGATTAAACACCATCAGTCACTGTATATCCCGTTTAAGCTCGACAGTCTTATGCACAATCTATATTACAAAGAATATCAGACTGAATGTGGGGCTAGCTACGCCGAGTAAATGCAACCGATTCACCAGGTCCGAGTTTCCCCATAAGAATGAACCGGTTTTCATATCCATTTTCGAAGCCTTGCCATGGTGTAAAGCAGTGTCCATTCCGCATCACTCATCCCCTTCCTCCTGAGGTCATTCCTAATTAATTGAACACAATAACAGAACCAAGTGGAGCCCTCCAACTCCAGCTTAAAACAGTGGTATAGAGCGAATGTTGAAGAACAGTAAGAATTTATGGACGATGCGCCCACTCAGCCAATTGATTTGAAGAGTCGACTGACTCTTGGTTCTTCTCGTGGGTGCCCATTGCGGAGGCGTTGTGCTCAAGCGAATGGGTTGACATGCCCTCGTCCACGTCATCGGGCACCTTGACCTCGCGGGTAAGCTCAACGTAGTCGTACTATATAGCTGTTAGTGCTAGTTTCCATATGCATGAAGGAGTGTGCTTACAGCGAACTCGCCAATCTCCACATCATCGATACCAAGCTCCTCCTCCTCATCACTCGCGCGGAGCTTGAAGACTGGCAGGAATTTGCCAAAGAAATCGAGGCAGCCGAGAATAATGCAAGTTCCAAAGAAAGAGTAAGCACCGCCAGACACGGAATCGGCGAGTTGGTAACCGAGCTGGATCCAGTGGTGATTGAGCCAGCCACCGGCGATGACAGTGTAGCCGTCGAGATGGGCGATGTAGTCACTAAGCAAATTAGCATGCTCACTTATACAAATCAGCAACATAGTGCGACTTACGCAGCGAAGAACGCAGTGAGAATGTTTCCCACGAAGCCGCCGATGGCATGAACAGCGAAGATGTCGAGGGCATCATCGCAGCGGAGGAAATACTTGAGCTTGGTGGCATAATTGCAAGCCGCACCACCACAAACACCAAAGACGACGGCTGCCCAAGCAGGGACAAATCCAGAACCGGGAGTAATGCAGACCAGACCAGCAATGACTCCAGAGCAGAAGCCAACAGTCGACCACTTACGCTCCAGGCGATAGTCAACAAGGCACCAAGTGATTCCACCAGTGCAAGCGGCGAGGTTGGTGACGACAGCAGCCATGACTGCGCGGAGGTTGGCAGAAAGCGCCGACCCAGCGTTGAAGCCGAACCATCCAACCCATAGGAAGACGGTGCCCACGACGATGTGTGTGACGTTGTGTGGGCGATAGTTCAGCTCTTGGGTACCATGACCCTTCCTCTTTCCAAGCATGTATGAGTATGCAAGAGCTGCACAGCCAGATGAAATATGGACAGGGGTTCCACCAGCAAAGTCAAGACCGCCCTTGATGAAGACCCAGCCCGAAGCATTCCAGGTCCAGCAAGCGATAGGGTCGTAGATGACGGTAGACCAGACGAACATGTAGATTATGCAAGGGAGCATTCTACCCCGTTCGGCAACAGCTCCAACGGCGAGAGCGACGCTGATGCAATTTAGTTCATGTAGGATTCTAGGGGAATATTTGACCTACGTAATAGCTGCGAACATGCCTTGGTAGACGCAGAAGAGAAGATCGGGGATGCGAGGGCTGCCGACAGATGGAGCTGCTAGCACATCCTTGAGGCCGAAGTTGTCGAGTGCTCCAATGAATTTGCCTGCCTTGTGAGAGAAAGCAAGAGAATATCCCCAGAAAAACCACTGGAAGGAGACCACTGCCGTGGACATGACAGAAAGCCATAGTAGAGACAGGGCCGACTTCCTGCGCGCAAGACCTGAGTAGAAGAAGCTGTAGCTGAGTCAGTTTTATTCGTTGGAAAACAGCTTTGGAATTTTCGTACCCAACACCCGGAATCATGAGAAGCACAAGTGCGGTGGATGTGATCATCCAAGCAATGTCACCAGGCTAGCAAAAGTTAGCGGATCCGAGCATGGCTTTCGCTCGCAGAGGGAACTCACGTTGTAAAACACATTGAGATTGTTCTCTAGCGAGTCACCGCCAGTAGGATAAGAAGCATTGTTAAAAGCCTCCAATGGCACCGTAGGGTCGGAGCCGCTGGTTACTTGGTAATCGGGTACTCGCATTTTCGCGATCAGAAGCGGGAATCGGACGGAAGGTCGGCGAGATTAGAGCAAAGTGCAGGGAACGGTTGGACACGATGAGGTGCTGGAGACACGACCCGGTGGAAGAAGACTAGGAATCGGTAGGAAAAGATATGGGTCGTGAAAGGAATGGACGGAGTGAGGTGGAGGGACAAGGCCAACTTCACTACCAGGTGTTCCGAGAGTCACGGCCTTGGCGGTCGGGATCGACGGCGGGAGGAATTGTGGGTAGAGAAATGTTCAACGCAAGGAAGCGCGACAGGCGTGGCACAGGAGGTTTATACTCGGCCTCGACAACGATGTGGGTATGGGGGGCTCGTGGGCAATTTAGGGGACCGTGAGAGGGACAGATAAGTGCGGCGGACATTGCACTATGAAGGTTGACCAGCGCCGAGGGGCGGACCGTCAGGCTGGCGGGCAGCATGAACCCCCCGGGAAACACGGGCAAGCCACTGCAGTGGGGTGTCAGATACGGGCGGACGTGCAGCCAATGCTGGGCCGTGTTTCGTTGCGGGAGGCACCCAGGGTGCCGCAACTCCAAACGGGGCGGCCGCCTGGGCACGACAGAACAGTCTCTCGGCTCGGGCTAGCTCGCTGCACAGCCGAACCGCGCCCGTGGGATGCCCTCCCACCCGTCCATGTCCACCGCTGTACACACGCATTCCACGCTGTTCCGCTCGCCAGGCTCGGCCGGCGCATGTCGCCATGGGCAGGCGGCCGGCATCGCAGGAACAGGCAAGACGGGCAGCGCTGCCCCGCGAAGCCGGCGTCGTCTGATAACGCCCAAGGACGCTGCAGCAGCCGGGCGGCCTCCGGCGCCCTCGAGCGCAAACGCGGCCTGCGGTTGGAGAAAGCATTTCGTTTCCTTATCAGTACCCATGTCGGCCCTAACAAGGCCAAGCTTTCGCCTCAAGCAATCAACGTCCGATGCGGTATGGCCGGCGCGGCTAGTCCGTTTGGGTCTCGCCAGCCATCAGGGTCAACTGGCCCGCCTCTGACTAGAGAGACGACGCATGCTCTCGCCATCGAGAAAGTTTCAAGAGCGGCCATGCATCGAACCACACGCTGCTGCTATCCCGCAGTCCTCTCCACACTGCTACGTCTCCGAATCCTTCGAGATTGCGCCGCCGGCGGTATCAAGCTTCGCCCGTGGACGGCTTCTGCCCACGCCCACGCCTGCCTCTCAGTCCCGTTATCTCTACACGAACTTCCAAGCATTTCCTACACTACCGTGTACATGTACATGTTTCTGTCTCGTATTTGTGCCTGGACTCTTCGAGTCTCGATGCGGCTGCAGGAGAAGCATCCTTGGAGTCCTTGCAGCCTGCACCGTACATGGCCCTGTCTGTTGCTTTTTACGGCCCCGTTGCATCCCGGACGCTGCTCACCTTCAGCATGGCAAGGCTCGTCGGGCAATCTCCCTTGATTGCCAGGCTGACCCTGAAGTACTCGCACACTTCATATGCATTTTCTTGGTGCTGCTCGCACTACTATAGCTGAACGCTCGAGCGAAAAGGGGACTCGTTCACCCATTAATTGTAGGCATATTTGTGAAGACGCGGTCGTCCGGGATAGCCTGACCATGGACGCGGACCCTGCAGTGCTCTACGCATCGAGGTCGTGATTCGGCCTCTTCGCGGTGGCACAGAAACCCATTTCTGGCAGCTCCGTTCGATCGGGTCTCACAACAGACATGGTCCGTAAATTGCTCGTCGGAAGGCTGTCAGCTTCTGCTGCACCGCTTCAGTCCTGCGGCGAGGATCAGAAGTGTAAAGCGAATGACAATCCAGAAGGTCCTCCGTGCCGTTTCGCATTCGAGCTTGGGTCGCAGTACACCTAACCGATAGGTCGTCCAAATATGAACTCTTCTACTTTGAGTATACGTAGCAAGCTCGAGCACCTTTTCGATCATTCTACCGCCTTGTGTTACGCCGAAAAGGTTGCCTCGTGGGCTCGCGCGACCGTTACAACTATTCGAAGCCCGATGTAGCGAGCTCCTTGTAAGACAAGCAGATCATGGCGATCAAGTATGACTTGCACATAGTAGCCTTGAGATCATCGCTGTGCTCCACAGTTGGTATTCGTTGTGTACCCACAGTGGCACTAATTTGTTCTTGTAAATCTGGGGTGGGAGTGGAGCGTCGTCCCACGCGCCCTGCCGATCACACTCTGCTGTGCTGACCCCTTTCGAGAGATATATTAAGCCTGTGCCTCGACCTCCGAGCCCTAAAGATATTGAGCCAAGATGATGTTCGGTCCTGCCGTTTCGAAACGCCGTACAGTCGCCGCGATCAGCATGCATGGAGCGACAGGGACGGGCGTATTGTCAATACAGATATTTCTTGGTGTCCGCGTTGGCTAAAAAAGGCTCTTTCACGACGAGAAGTGAAGGCAACCGTACGAGGCATTCCTCGTAGAATGTGGTACCACAACCGCCCAGTTCAGTGCTTGCCACCGGTCGACTACTCCGTATAGAGAAAGCGATCTTACTATGTGATCCAATTGCCTTGCTGCTCGAGGCTGACATTAGAATTGTGTCTCAGCGAATCCGAGTTACGGATGGACAATTCCAGTTATCTCTATGGACTCGATCGCTATTCGGCCTTCATGTCTCCAGGGAGGTCTGTTGTCGTATTATCATGCTGACATGATCTGAGGCGAGCTTGGTTTTCGACTTCACTACGGAAGACAATAGGCATACAGAAAGAGCGCTTTTGATTTTGCCAGGCTATCTAGACCGCACGGTATTAAATGGAGTGATACACTTTCTTGCTGTAACAAAGCCGGATACAAGTAGCTTCGTCTTACCATCTAGAATACGTTTGAAACTAACGTCTTCTAGAATTTTTTAGCTCTTGGTACTATCGAAAGACCTGAGATATGTTTTCGTGGGTTTGGGATATTCACAATGAGGCCGAGAATCCTCGAATCCGTCATTTTCATTATTTTCAGAGAGAGTCCTCGGCTGGCGTGCCAGGGTCACTGCTCTATGCCCTCGAATTTGCTATACTCAGCATTGTCTTGGACAACCGTCTTTGAGGGAAGAGAATCGCTAAATGCAAGAGAACATGGTCGACAGACCGAAACGCGTGGGTTTTTTTTGGGGGGAAGAGACTGATTCGATACTGACGACTATTTGATGCAGGTGCGACCCGTGCGCGTGCTCTGGGCCTGGCTTTTTGAGGGGAAACCTGTTTTCGGAAGCGGCCTGGACAATGGAGCTGGGACGTGCTCTTCTACACAGCTCGCAGACGGCATGAAAAGACAGGTCGGTCTCGAGTCGCAATGGGGGTAGTGTTCTTGTATTCAGGCGCATGAAGTTGGAAAGGACGTGCTGGGGCAGCCGGCGATGCGCAGAGCATTCCGACCCACTTCCGATCCGTGAATTGTGGCAAGGGCATCCGCCATCGAGATACTACTTGTGTACAGCGCGGGCTCTGGCTGGCCCCGTGTCGGAACCAGCGGGTGCAGCGCAGGGCACTGGCTGCTAGCAAGAAGCCCATCGCGACAGCAGCGTGATAGACTCGTCATACGCCGCCTTGCAGTTGAACAGATTCACTTGCAAGCAGCGTCTCAAAGCCAGCCTTTGTCTGCACCGCCACAGGCTTCTTCGCGCGCGATCCGCTAACAGGTCGAGCACGCTGATCTTGCCCGCACAAGGCGAAGAGCAGCGCCGCCACGCTCAAAGGCAATGTACGACCATGTCAGAGGGGTGCGCTTCACCGTCGCCCACGACAACGCTCTGCTGCCAGAGCACTCGACGGCCGACATGACCAAACCCGTGGTGGTGAATGCGCCCGAGCCGCCAGCGAGGTCGCCGTCTGGGCCAGGATCTGGCGATTCCGACCAGGACGCGCCGCGGCAAAGGCTTGGCTCCATCGACGAGGGACAGTATAATTTTGCGCCGCCCATCGCCTCGGCTCCCATCGACGACGACGACGACGCCGTCCCGCTGACCTTGACCGGCAGCTATAGCTGGAGTTCTACGGGCTCGTCTCGTACGCGTGGAGCGGCCACGCCGGGGAGCTCTATCGACGGTTTCGCCAGCCCTCCGCCCATCCAGACCACTGGCATGAGCACCGGACGCACGCCGCGACCTGCGGCCGTGAGGACGCCCTCCAACGCATATGCGCCTGCTCGCCGGCCGCAGCAGTTCTCCCTCAACACCACGACAAGCCGTCACCGTAATTCGTCGACGAACCGCGCCCGTCGTAACCCCAATGCCGAGTATCGCGCCCAGGAGAAGGCCTACGTGCAGCGTATCCGGCAGGAGAATGACCAGGACGAGTTCTTCAATGATGTACGCACGCCCAGTCTCGGGTACAGCACCGATTCCGAGTCTGACGACGAATCGCCCTCAACCGCCGAATACGTCGACAATGATCCCTACGACCAGGAGACGCTGCTGTATTATGGCAACGATGACATGCAGCCATCCATCGAAGAGCTCAAGATCCCCGCAAATCGAGAACGTCTGGAGTGGCATTCGATGTTGGCCAGTGTCCTGACGGGAGATGTGGTCAAGCAAGAGAAGAAGAGGCTGATTGGTGGCCCCGAACAGCAAGGCGATAGCGCGCTGAAGGCTGAGATATGGATGGGAATTCGTGCCAAGGTGTGTGGGAGGTCGCTGCAGGCTCAGCGCCGCCTCATCGAAGACAAGCGCTCAAATATACGCACCGAGCTGGAAAGCATCATCACCTTCGAAGTGCAGGGAGCTGCGGAAGCAGGGCGAACTCCGGCAGCGCAGGTGGCTGAAATTGTCAAGCAGATTGAGAAGATTGAGTGTCTTTACCCGACGAGATTGGCACTGGAGCAGGCATACCCGAGAGCAGCATCTCAGCCATACAAGGACGCGTCTGATGCCGTCTTCGCATGGAACAACACCACCGAACTCATCAACACGGAAATGGCCATCCTGAAGAAGTGGGTTGGCAATGACGAACTGGACTTCTCAAAGCCCCGCGCACGATCATCGCAAGACCACCACTTGACTGACGACTCCTCCTTCATTGATCGCATCTTGAAAGAGGACGGGCTCAAGTCACTGCAGGGGGACACAAGTCTCTTGGTTGCCCTCGAGAAGGTCATCCATAAGGCCAAGGCAACCCTCATCGCCAACGCTGAAGCCTTTGCCGACAGGCATCTGCCTCCTTACATTGAGGAGCTGCTTACACTCATCAACTTCCCCTCTCGCCTACTCCAGGAGATCATACGTGTCCGCCTCTCCTACGCTAAAAAGATTAAAGACCCGACCCAGCAGGGTGTCATGATGGCCGAGCAAATGATTTCGCAGTTTCAGATTCTCCTCACCCTCGCTGGCAAAATTAAGGAAAGCTACATCATTATTTCGCGTCCGGAACCAGGCTGGGATTTACCGCCCTGCATTGAAGAGAATTTCGACGTAGTCGTCCTGGATGCTCTCAAGTTTTACTTCAAGATGTTAAATTGGAAATTGTCTGCTAACAAGAACACTTTCAAGGAGGCTGAAATTCTGGAGCAAGAGTGGGAGTTCTCCAACAAGCTTGGCAGACAGCTCGAGGGTGGCGATGTCGAAACAGCAGAACAATTTAGTTCTCTTACGTCCAAATCCCTGTCACGCCTGACCGCCCATTTCGAAAAGGAGCTTCAACGCCGGCCGGACGAGCTAACAGGATCCGAGATGGAGAAGCGATACAAGCAGATTCTAGATTCAGTGCGCGTTCGCCAACGAAAACTGTTTCGATTTTCACGAATCCTCACCCAACGATTTGAGAATTGCACAGAGTACAACATCAATCACATCGACCTCGATCAAGACCAGCTAAACGATTTCTACGAGTCGTTGGTTGTGAGCGGACACTTCCTAGTTGAAGCGTCTAGTGCAAACAATCTAGGCATTTACATTATCGCGTGCCCCGCTTTGCAAGACCGACCAAAGGACATCCAGTCCCTCCTTACGACGTGCTACCATGCTGAAGAAAACCCGGAAGACCCTTCAAACCCCTACGCTCTCATTATAAGGCCAGAAGAGCCTCTCTTGTGGACTGGCAAAACATTGGCGGCCAATATTCGAGAGCCTCATCTGGACGTCAAGCCTGGTAGGCTTCGGCTTGTAGCGGATGGCTCGCAACAGCGACTTGCCAATGCCAATTTATCCTTTGTCCACGCTATTGACAGGGACTTGAATGTCTTGATCGACCAGAGAGCAAACCTTCCCCGCGTCAATCAAGAGCTTCAAAAGATCAAGAAGACTGCGTACAAACTCTCGAACACGATCATGGATAGTGTTGAGATCGTCCGGAAGCAAACCATCGGGCTTGATTGTCAGGACCTTATACAAACTTGCTTCGCGTTCGCGACCGAATTTGGACAACGTTCTCTGCTGTACATGGATTACAACCGTCGCGCAATGAACAATATTAAGCTGACTCGACTGGCTCTGGATTGGGTCAGCTTCATCTGTGACGACTGCATCGCGTCTGACCGCAAGACCTTTCGCTGGGCCGTGGTCGCTTTGGAATTCGCCATGATGATGACGCGGGGACAAAATATCCTTTCGATCAGTGATGAGGAGTACTCAAAGCTGCGGTTGAAGGTAGCTGGGTGTATGTCCGTCCTGATCTCCCATTTCGATATCATGGGCGCAAGGTCAACGATCGCCGCGCAAGCCGAAAGGCAACGACTGAACGCAATTGCCGGCAAGACTTTGTTCGATGCTAAGAATATGAAAGAAGACGAGGAATCCATTCAAGTAACTCAGGAGCAATGGATGCAAAGGCTCGAGGAAATCGATGAGTTCAGGAAAGAAAAGGAGGCGGAACGTCAGGCCCTTGGTAGGGTGTTGGAAGACTCTAATGAAGCAGACCGAGCCTTGACGTTCCTTTCATCTTCGGCTACAAATGTCACATTGCGGTGGCAACAAGGCCAATTTGTGGGTGGCGGAACCTTTGGCTCTGTCTATGCGGCTATGAATCTAGACTCTGGTCATTTAATGGCTGTGAAGGAGATTCGGCTCCAGGATCCTCAACTCATTCCCACAATTGTCGCCCAAATTCGAGATGAGATGGGCGTTCTCCAAGTCCTCGACCATCCAAACATCGTGTCATACTATGGCATCGAACCGCACAGAGACAAGGTCTACATCTTCATGGAATACTGTTCTGGTGGCTCTCTTGCCGGACTGCTTGAACATGGCAGAATCGAAGATGAGACCGTGATTCAAGTATATGGCCTGCAGATGTTGGAAGGTCTTGCTTATCTCCACGATTCTGGTGTCGTCCATCGTGACATCAAGCCTGAGAGTAAGAGTCTCACTTTTTACAATAACGGGACATGGCTTACGTATTACAGATATCTTGCTGGACCACAATGGTGTCATTAAATTCGTGGATTTTGGAGCCGCTAAGGTCATCGCAAGGCAGGGCAGAACCTTGGCCGCTGAGCACGCCGCCACTCGACAAGGCCGACAGAGATCCATGACCGGAACACCTATGTACATGTCGCCCGAAGTGATCAGAGGTGCCAATCTGGGCCGCCATGGAGCCGTCGACATCTGGTCTCTTGGCTGCGTGATTCTCGAGATGGCAACTGGGCGACGTCCTTGGGCTAGCATGGACAATGAGTGGGCCATTATGTATCACATTGCCCAAGGCGACCCCCCGCAACTTCCAACTAAGGATCAGCTCAGCGAGCAAGGCATCGACTTTTTGGGACGATGCTTCGAACGCGACCCTGTTAAGCGGGCTTCTGCCGTTGAACTCCTACAGCACGACTGGATCATGGCGTTACGAGCACAGCTGTCTCTTGAGCCTCAAACACCGAGCAGCGAGACGCCGAGCAGTTCAGGTCCAGGTAGTGCTGCCAGCACCCGCCAAAACTCTGCCGTCTACGGCTAAGCCTCTGCCTCGCTAGATCCTTAGTAAACGTAGGCTGACTAATTTGCCCTCTAGGCTTCCGTTCTATACCAGAGCTGGTTCCTCCACCCTCCAATCCTCAAGGGCCTTACTGTCTTCAACTCAATCGCCGGTCTTCTATTTCCGAACCTTGAAATTTGTATTACTCTCTTTGCTACTATTTCTTTTGTAATGGTGCTTTTTAATGCCCTAAGAACATATTTCGGGCACTGCTTGACATGGTCATATTGATGTATTGAACAGAGCATCTTGTATGGCGTCCTTGCATTAGCGATGGAGTTGCTTTTCATTTTTGAGTTTATTTAAGTTGCGACGGGACGTCGTAGGATGTTATGCGATATCTGGTCTGTTATGACCAACTTGTAGTAGGATTCGTCTGCCTGAGTCTCCTTGGAGGGGCAGGTAAATAGCAACAATTCGGCTCTTCTATGAAGAGCTTGTATACCCGTACTGGTCAATTGTCGCCACTACTTGCCATCTGCCTGTAAAGCATGTGTTAGAACGGCTGAAGGCACACTACTGAAGCGCCTGCTGCACGTCTCGATGGAATTGCTAGAGCCGCTATCGTTGACAGTGTCCATACTTGCCTGGGTAGATGACTCGGTGATCTTCGTCACGTGACAGTGCCCATCGGCGTGAACGGGATCTAGTTTTGCCGTTCCACTCATAAACAACAATTTCTTGAGTCACCCCGCCATCCATGCCCCACTATCCAGCACTCTGCCATATAAGTTTACGTCGTGCCGGCACGCTCGTACATTCTTGCGCTCGAAAGAAGGTTTGTTTTCCCTCTGGCGTACCCTTCAAATCACTGTTACCGTTCCTTTGGCCTCAACAACCGCGATTCGACCGCAGGTTCTCTGCCACTACCTACCGACGCGCACACGACCAATCCTACGACGAAATGGGGAAGGAAGGGAAGGGTAATTTCCAATTAAAAACGCCGAAAGGCACACGGGATTGTATGGACATGAGTGCGCGCGTCAATACAATTCGTGCTGATAGTTGTAGGGTCGGGAACAGATGTTGTTCTAAGGGAACAGATATTCTCGGCAATCACCAAGGTCTTCAAGTACGTCTCTGTGTACAACATCTCAGTTTACTAGGAATAGAGGGCTAATGTTAATCGCAGGCGCCACGGCGGTGTCACAATAGATACGTATGCGCTGTCCTCGCCCCATTTCTAACATTACAGCACTGACATAAGTTAGGCCCGTCTTCGAGCTGAAGGAGACACTCACTGGGAAATATGGCGAAGATAGTAAACTGATCTACGACCTTGCGGATCAGGGCGGTGAAATCTGCTCCTTGCGCTACGACCTGACAGTCCCTTTCGCACGTTTCTGCGCCCAGAATGCGACCCAGAACATAAAACGATATCACATTGCGAAGGTGTATCGTAGAGACCAGCCAGCTATGACAAAAGGTCGGATGCGGGAATTCTACCAGTGCGATTTCGACATCGCGGGCCAGTATGACCCCATGCTCCCCGACGCGGAAATTCTACGTATAATCAAGGAGGTGTTTACGGAGTTGCCAGAATGGGAAGGCAAATTCACGATCAAGATAAATCACAGAAAGATCCTGGACGGCATATTCCAGGTTTGTGGTGTGCCAGAGAAAATGATTCGGACAATAAGTAGTGCTGTGGACAAGCTAGACAAGGTGAGTTGGTATATCATAATACTACGAATCGAGTTACTGATAATCAAAGTCACCATGGGAAGAAGTCCGGCGAGAGATGGTCGAGGACAAAGGCCTAGATCCAACAGTTGCCGACAAGATTTGGACCTTTGTTCAATTGAAAGGTGGTCAGGAGGTAATTTCGACACTCCAGGCGATGCCGGAAATGCAAGCAAACGAGTCAGCTACAAAAGGACTGGAAGATATGGCCACTCTATGCAGATACCTTGAAATTTTTGACGTTCTCCCTTCGCTCTCGATAGATATGTCCCTCGCCCGCGGTCTCGATTACTACACTGGCGTCATCTATGAAGTTGTGACTGAAGGCTCAGCACCATCCGCGTCAAGCAAAGAAGTCGCAAAAAAAGAGAAAAAGCAAAAGAAGAACGCAGATCCTGACGAGGACCGCTCAAATGATCCTACTATAGGAGTTGGCTCGGTCGCAGCAGGCGGCCGTTATGATGAGCTTGTTGGCATGTTTAGTGGCAAGCCAATTCCTTGTGTTGGCATCTCCTTCGGCGTAGACCGCATCTTCAGCATCACGAAAGCTCGGTTAGGGAACAAGACGGTGATTCGGCCTACCGAGGTGGACGTTTTCGTTATGGCATTCGGCGGCGGAAAAGACTTCACAGGGTTGCTCCCTGAGCGTATGGAAATCACCAAGTCGTTGTGGGACGCAGGTATCAAAGCGGAGTATCTGTGGAAACAGAAGCCCAAGCTTCAGAATCAGTTCAAAGCCGCTGAGAACTCAAAGGTACCTTGGTGCGTCATCCTTGGCGAGGACGAGCTGAAAGAGGGCAAAGTCAAGATCAAGGAGATGGGATTGCCCGAAGGTCACCCAGAGAAAGACGGCATTATGATCGAGAAGGCGAAGCTGATCGAGGAGCTACAAGGGAGGATCTCGGGCAAAGTGAGCCTTCCAGATCGGACGGTGGCGTAACGGTAGACGGGTACGAAATGATTCACCGGGTTTATTCGCTTGTTCCGTGATCATGACCCTACTTTGCTTGGGGGATTGAGCATAGACAAAGAGGTATTATTGTGTTCGGTTAGGCGGGGGAAAATGCATGTGTCGGGTTTGTTCTAGGCGGCGTGAGATATCCGGCATAGACAAGAAGGTTTTGTGTTTTTAGCACTTCTTCGTAACATATCGAAAGATCGTAGCTTGCGTCACAGCATAAGCAGTAGAAAGAATGGAGGGTAGTTGCTGTGATATTGCTTATTGAGGAAGTTGCCCACTCTTCAGATGTAGTCGAGCAGACCTAGGATGTACAGTCTATCTACATGCCGTCCATCGGCCCAAAGAGGAAACGGACACAGAAGCGTAAAAATAGTTTCCTAGCTACCCGCCGAGCTCAAACGCTCACCATGGCCCGACCCGGCTCCCTACCTACCCAATGCTTACTCCCCGCGCATCTGGCGGAAAAAGTCCATGACACCGGTGAAGACGACGAGGAGGATACCACCACCAGGTCCCAGCCTGAGCACCTTGGGCAGAAAACCCTTGTACAAGGCGGGGAAACCTTCTTCCCGCATGACAGTGCCGAGGGCGGGCCAGGCCCAGTTGTACTTGGGCACTGTGCCTGCGACCTTGGGAGAATTCTGAATGCGCGACTTGACGACATCCATGGGAGTATTCAGGATAGTTCCAACTGTGCCGCCGATGGCACCGGAGAGGAGATCATTAGTGATCTGGCCCTTCTTATCCGTAGCCTTGGGCAGTAGAGCGCGGACCTGGAAAATGCAGCCGAAGTAGCCAGCGTTCCACAGAATGTGCCTCCACATTGTGGACTCGAGACCTTGGTAGAGCGTGAGGGGACCTTCGTTCTTCACGATCTTGGTGAAGCAGTCTATCATGCCATTGTACTTGTGGGCCTGGGCCTTGTCTTGCAGCCGGATCTTGACGAGCTCGAAGGGGACGACGACGAAGGCTTCGGTGGCACCGGCAGTGGCGCCCGTGAGAATGGAGAGGGATTGGTTCATTTGGGGCTGGTTGAAGGTCTTGCGATAGAAGGCGCCCCAGGAGTCGTTGGCGGCGAATTTGGTGGCCCTTGGTTGTTTAGCGCACAGCCTACAGGAAGGTTGTTCGAGCGCTTACCTCTTGGGAGCCTCCATGAGAATGGGTGCGCTGATACCGCGATATAATCTCGAAGCGCTACAGAGAGTCAATTCACTTTATAGCATTGTCGGAGATGTGCGCTGAGTGTACCCTTCATGCTTGACAATCTTTCTGAAGCAGTCCACCATGCCATTGTATGCCTCTTCGCCAGTGCCCTTGCCTGTCTGGAGCTGTCTATCGAGGTTTAGAAGAAACTGGGGGATTCAAAAGGTTGCAAAGCGTACACTCGAGTCTTGATCACGTCCAGCGGGTACCTATCGAGTCAGCACCTGCTTGATAGCTAACGATTAGCGCCAATGGCTTCTTACATGATCAGAATCTATACATGCGACCTCGATTAGCCACCACGCTCCTCATTGCAACTCGACCGCACTCACTTCAGACACACCGGCCACGGCACCTAAACATTGGTCAGCTAGAAGCTCTACGAGATGAATGGCGCGTTTGCGATTGGGACTCACCGGCCGCGAACTGGTAGACAAAAGGCAGGGGTTTCTGGTCGGTGGCAGACATGTTGGCTAGGAGAGAATGGCGTGGGGAGGGGGAAAGAAAGAAGAATGGGGTGGTGAGCGGATTGTGGATGTTGGCACACCGACTGCACGAGACCTGGAGAAAGTCGGGAGGCCCGTGTTAGCTCCGTGGGGTGTTCAGGGTGCGTGCCGACGGAGCTCAGAATCCAATCGATAAAAGAGCTCGGCGAAAAAGCAACGGGACTGGAGATCTGTGGAGCTCGTTCGCTACAGGCGGAATTCCTTGCCGCACGTCGTCGAGAGAGCCGCCATTGTGCTGTACCGGGCGAATGCCACCCAGGGCCAAATTTTTCCTGCATGGAGCCGACAGCTTGCATTGCATCGGCGTGTGCTGCGTGTCGGGCGTCCCACGGTTCAGCCCGCCCCGGCACGTGACTGCGCTCGACGAGTGCTGATTGGCGCCGGTTCACGACGCGTCCCCGCGCAGACCCAGCCTACCCACCGCTACCACGCGTGTCCATCCTTATGTCAACGCGTCAAAAGTCCTTCTTTGATCAGGATCAGAAGCCAAAGGTAGTTCCGCCATACCTCGATGCCTTCACACGCAGCATTGCCGCTGACTGCTTCGCCGTGTAGCACTTCCAGGGCCAATGGCATCGTTCTCGCAACGCTATAAACGTCCCCCAGAACACCCATAACCCCCCTCCACCGCGCCACGTCGTGACCGGACCGCCAATCATGCCCTCGTCCCAGACCAGGAAGAAGCTCAAGAAGTTCCAATTCATCGAAGGAGCACCCGCCGTCGAGGTTGCGAGCTGGCGGGGAGCAGACAAGGAAAATGCATCCAAAGCGCCGAGGGCGAAGGAGTCGACAAAGGCCACAGCTGCTATAGAACATGCAGGAAAGACGGCAGAAACACCGAAACCCGCCCAATCGAAGTCGTGTTTGCCTCCTTCGACGCCCGGAACGAGGCTACCGCTCGCAGAGCTAGTTGGTAATGTCGACGACTCTAGCAGACACATCGTGAAACCGGTAATCTCCCCAGAAGACCAGCTCTGCTGGCGTGGATCGCAGCCAGTCAATACGCCTCTTCCACGAAAGAGAAAGCGGGCAAGGAGCTCGTCGCCCGCAGCACCGTCGCAAGAGGAGCCAAGACTTCCAGATTCAGCTACCAAAGAATTGACTACACCTCAGGCGGATCCCGTGCAGGAGCTTTGGAATCGATACACCAATACCAAGGGTACACCAACCGCAAACAAGGCCATTGCGTTTGCCCATCTCATCACCGAGTCTTCGCCACGTTCCTCGGCCACAGCGGGGAGCGTGAGCGGGCTGCGGCGGTGGGCTAGCTGCGGCGTCGAGTTTCCGGCATCTGTAAAGAAGAGACGAAGAACTCAAGGAGCCTTTGTGGCGCAAAAAGAACAGGCCGAGGATGTCTTCAACCAGCCGAGCTCGGATGGAGTGTTTCAAGGACGTGCTAACGAGACGTCTAAACTGGCTGGTATGCTCCAGCGGATGAAGGAATCTATCTCGAAGCCGCCGTCAAAGACCTCCTCCCAGCTGCCCTCCAGTTCGTCGCCCCTCCCCGAGCCTGAACGTCACGTAGTCTCCTCAGATTCGCCCTTACGAAATCGCCACCGAGAAGGGTCTGCTCATGCGGAAGCTTCGGATTTGCCTAGAGCAGGGATAGACGAGGTCAAAGAAATTGACGAGGAAGACATGGTGGAGGCACAGAAATCGTTCGGCTCATCTGATGAGTTTGGGGACGCCGATTTCGATGCCGAAATGGCGGATGTACTAGAGATATCGGCACGAGCGTCCGAGCCACCAGAGGTCCACCCTACTACGCCTCCTAAAAATGTTGACCGTACCTTACGCTCGACCTCACCCGATAAACCGCCTATACGGCCTGCCAATGACGCAGATAGCGACGACGAATTTGGACTGGACGAGGATATATTTACAGCCGATCTCGAGCAAGTAGCATCACTGTACGATAAGAGAGAAGATGAAGAATCCCAATTAATAGAGGGAGAAGTCCCGCCTACGGAAAGCATAGGTACATTAGCGACAAACAACAATGTACCCGCTCCGTCGGTGGTCAATTTGATCGATGATGACGGTGACGTTGAAGATGATGAATTTGGTGACGAGTTAGATGTGGATGAATTTGCCGCGGCTGAAGTTGCAGCAACACAGGCTCCAACAACGATTGTACGTAGACCAAGAACATACTGATGAATAAAATACTGAATTTTGAAGAGTCTACAGGGCGCTAGGGCCATACAACGTTATCTCATCAAGAGAGTTGATGAACGCTCATACGTTACTGAGCGGGGCTATTCAATGCCTGAGAAGGTGCGGATACCTGCTAGCTTGCACTCCTGTCCTACTAACACAGACTAGGCCTTGTTTGTAGAAGAAGAGAAAACTAAACTCTTTAAAGAGATCGTATTGCGGCAGGCGTGGTATTCTACAAGTTGCACCCCCGACTCCTTCGTCCATGTCATCGGCGGGTTCGAAAGGGGCAAATGCATTGTTGACGATCATAAAAACATGCTCATCTTACATCCAGATCACCTTATATCGGCAACTGTTGTCTCAGACTCGTTCGACTTTGGTTGCATGCGTAGAGCTGTCCTCCAAGATCGAATCAAGGCAACGAGTAAAGCAAACGCTCCGATGCTTTATGGAACACTCCTCCACGAACTGTTCCAGGAAGCGCTGAAAGATAACAAATGGGATTTTGAGTACTTGTCGAATACTATTGATCGCTTATTACCCACCAAATTTGAGACCATCCTGGAAATCAACTCGACGTGCGAAGAAGTCAAGGCGCACCTCTGTAGCAAGCTACCGGAATTGCAATCCTGGGCTGCCATGTTCGTTCGGGAAGAACCTAGGGTAAGTCGGCAGGCCCCATCCGCTGCTTGACACTAATGTAAGGGCAGACCGACGCCGTTGTTCGTGAACGAAATGGTCGCCAAGGTATCATGAGCATTAATAAACTCCTCGATGTGGAAGAGCACGTCTGGTCGCCAATGTACGGTCTCAAAGGAAACATCGACGCCACAGTACAAGTCGTCATGAGAGATGACCAGGGCAGTCGCACTCTTACCGTGCCTTTCGAAGTCAAGACGGGCAGATCTGCGAACGCTGCGCATATTGCGCAAACAGCTTTGTACAATTTATTGTTGTCTAACAGATACGGTCAGTGCGGCTTTTCCTCAATTCTAGGACCTTGCTAACTCTTTCAGACGTTGACATTGCATACGGTATTTTGTATTACCTTGAGACCTCGGATACTAGTCGCATTCCCAACATCCGCAATAACATTATTCATATGATTATGAAGCGCAACGAACTAGCTTGCTATGTCAAGGACCGCATCGAGCTGCCAGAGATGCTAAAGGAAGATCACAAGTGCCAGAAGTGCTATGCCCAAGAGCAGTGTTTCCTCTACCACAAATTAGTCGAGGACGGCCAAGGCGAGCGCTTGAACAAGAAAGCCAAAGAACGTTTCGATGAGCTCGTGAAGCCGCTCAAACCTTCTGATCAGGACTTCATGAAGAAATGGGACAAGCTTCTCACCAAGGAAGAGTCTGACATGATGAAGTTCAGACGCGAGCTATGGACCATGCTCAGTGAAGAGCGAGAGAAGCTTGGACGGTGCTTTTCTAACGTGATACTGGAACCTGGATCAGGGCATGAGGAGAAGAATGGCCAAAAGATCAATCGATATTCTTACACCTTCATCAAACAGCGACTCAAACCTGGATTTTCCTTCACGGAGTCGCAACTCACCGTTGGCGAAGCAGTTGTTGTCTCCGACGAACAGGGCCATTTTGCCCTTGCAAATGGCTATGTGACGAATGTTCGCAAGCGTCGCATTACGGTTGCCGTTGATAGACGTTTGCATAATTCTCGAAGTAGGCTTCCTAGCTTCAACTCACAGACCAACCAGACCTTTACGGGCATTATGGAAGTTTCGAAAGAAGGTGACACTGTTCCACAATACGAAGACGACGAGGATCCCGTTTTGTATCGCTTGGATAAGGACGAATTCAGCAACGGTATGGCGGCTGCTCGCAACAATCTCATTGAGCTCATGAACGACAACGTTTACAAGGCCAGAGATTTGCGCGCCTTGATTGTGGATGGACGTGCACCAGCTTTCAAACCTGCCGAACCTATACCACTCCCCCAATCCGTGCAGAGATCCATGAACGCGGACCAAAAGGCTGCAATCTCCAAAGTCATGTCTGCTAAAGACTACTCCTTAGTGCTTGGTATGCCGGGAACTGGCAAGACCACGACTATTGCACACATTATCCGGGCTCTTGTCGCCAAGGGAAAGAGTGTGCTTCTGACTTCATATACGCACACAGCAGTTGACAACATTCTGCTCAAGATACGCAACGACAATGTTGGTGTACTACGCTTGGGAGCGTCCGCGAAAATTCACCCGGAAGTACGTGAATTTGCAACATTGGGTGCCGAGCCAAAGGACAGCCTCGAGGAGCTCGAAAGGTCATGGATGGAACCATTGGTCGTGGCAACGACGTGTTTGACCATCAATCACCCTCTCTTCAGACGCCGCGTCTTCGACTATTGCATCGTCGATGAGGCATCGCAAATAACACTCCCAGTGTGCCTAGGCCCCATCCGCATGTCACAAAAGTTTGTCCTCGTGGGCGACCACCACCAGCTCCCTCCCCTTGTGCAAAACAAAGAGGCTGCCGAAGGTGGGCTCGATGTCTCCCTCTTCAAGCTTCTATGTGAAAGGCATCCAGAAGCCGTTACCAACCTCGAACATCAATACCGTATGTGCGCAGATATCATGCTTCTGTCGAACACCTTCATCTACTCTGGACGACTCAAGTGCGGTACACCCGCGGTAGCTTCCCATCAACTCACGCTTCCGAATTCGGTAGGCCTTCTAAACCACCACCTGAAGCTACAGTCCTCGCGCCCCGTCACAGGGCCTGTGTGTCCCGGTCCCACATCCTCAACTTGCTGGCTCTCGCGCTCGCTCACCCCATCCGCACCTGTTGTATTTATAAACACAGATCTCATCTCCACCGACTTGGAGGTTCAATCCGGACCCCGCATAACGAATAGCCTTGAAGCACGCCTTGTGACTCACCTCACGCTTTCGCTTCTCAGTCTCGGTATCCCAGCCTCAGAGATCGGTATCATCGCTTTCTACCGTAGTCAACTTGCTCTACTGCGCACATCACTTTCATCAGCGCATACGCAGACGCAGTCTTCCGAACTTGCTGGCCCAGTTACAAGTGCCGGTGCTGCGGCTGTAGAGCTACATACAGCGGACAGGTTCCAGGGGCGCGACAAAGAAGTCATGCTAGTGTCTTGTGTACGAAGCAATGAGAATGGCGTTATAGGCGACCTGCTTAAAGATAGGAGGAGAGTCAATGTTGCACTCACACGAGCCCGCTCTAAGCTCATCATTCTAGGCAGCGAGAAAACGCTGTCGAGTAACGAGCTACTGCGGGACATGGTGGCTCTATGCCGCGGAAAAGGATGGGTTCTCGATCTCGAACAAGATATGATTGATGGACACGCATTCGATGAGCTTGCTGTCACCCAGGCTACAGGAGTCGCACTCTCTGCTGCTCCTTTCCCTGGAGACCGTTTGCCCTCGCAGACTTTAACTGGTAAAGGCCGAATTGCGAGTCCAACTAAACAACGCAAAGCTTTGGGCGATATCACTACAAGTAGTCAAAGTAATATCAGACCGCAGAATAAGAAAAGTGGAAGCCAGAAGACTCCATCAGGTACCCCCGAGATGCCCAATTCAACCAGCAAGGTTCCGAGAAAGGTGTGTAAAGCAGGCAAAAGGGGCGTTCTAGAAGGCAGGCCGGTACTGGAGAATGTGTTTTATGGCGCTGTCTAAGCGTACGGGGATAGACTGCGCGCTTTTGTCGACATCTTAACGTGGTTTCGCATATGAGTGCATGATGTTCGGAGTGTTTATTCAGGCGAAAAATTAGCATAGCAGGATGGGATCGTTTATTGGATACGCTGCGTATTGAGCTTAGCATAGCACAGCATAGCGTTTGTGGTTCAGCGTTAAATACGGACTGGTTTACATACACCTAAAAGAAGAAGTTTGCAAAAAAGTCTAAGATTGAATGATGTTGCTTGCCCTAAATAAATTTTATAATTAATAGAGATGCTAATCTCACAGCTCGTCTTTGGTGGTTCCCTATCCTCTTGTTTCCACCGCTTCTGACCGGTCTGCACGACCCGTTTCAACCATGTTAGTCAAAATTTCAAAGACAATCTGTGAAGGGGGGAGTGACGTAACGTCACCAGTATCATCGTAGCTTGGACTCACCTTATATATGTCGGCGCCAACTAGATTAAGCTCTTCGATACCCGTGAGATCCGTTATTCCACTCATTGACTGCGACGCGGTCGCTGGAGGGCTCCCCAATCGAGATTGATTGGTCATACCTTTCGCCGGTCATTACAACACTTCGAGCATGAATCTCTTAGCAGCCCTCATCGCCGCTCTCTCCTCTACCTTTGCGCAAGCTCCCCCGTCAGTCGGTAGCATGGATTCATCGTCGTCAAAACCCTAGAATCAAGTTGCTTTCGAGGAATTTAATGTCCAGGATTCGGTAGTCATGATTGGTGGGGGAATCATTAGGTTGTCAACCGTCTACAATCTTGCTGTCGCGCTGAAGGAGGAAGCAGAATTGTCGAAGCCTGAGTGCCGTCTCCAACTACCAAAAGTCATAGTTGTCGAATCCTCCGATCGATTATGCCCTGATGCCTCTAGCCAGGCCACCGGCGGGCTCGGTGATTTCGGGTTTGAACCGAATAAAATTGGCGTTGCTAGCATCTCCTCGCTGTCATATGAAATGCATCTTGATATGGCCGAGAAGTACAATGGTAGAGAAGTTTACAGGTTCAGCAAACAGGTAATCGCTCTCTCATCTCCGTAACTGCGCTTTTCATCCGCTTAGATACTGTCCAGCTTGTATATCGCCTTACGCCGAAGGGTTTCACGGGAACTTCCAGTCCACCAGATAACTGGGGATCAGAAAACCCCCCAGCACATGTACCATTATCTGCGCTCCCACCCTGGGTGAAAACTTCTGATGACTGGGAGGCTCAGCGGCTTTCGAAGTGGCCGAAAGGTGCTCATCTGTGAGATCTCCAAGCCATTTGCGCACTCAGCTCTAACAAACACCTACAAGTGACCCTAAGTTATTCTACGCCTTCCTTGTCGAGCGTGTCAAGGAACTAGGCGTAGAATTTGAGATGAGTTCCAATGTCATATCTGTCCAGTTGAATCACGCCAAACAAAGATTTATCGGGCCTAATCGCCAGATCATTACCAGGGTTGACTGGAGTATATTGACTGGAGATAGCGTTTCATATTCTCCACCTAGACTATCAAATTCTAAGGACTCTTTCATTCTAGGTGGACTGATTATCAACACTGGTCATTCCAGCCACGGAATCACCCTTGGACTCAGCAGTGGGAAGGTTGCAAGCGAGTTGGTCTTGGGCAAAACGCCTTCGGTTAACATCTTGAACCTGGGTCTTCCGGACACTGCGTATCTTTGATTGTCCTGATGCCTACTTGACGCGAGACATGATCTCTGCGACCCTACGTTCGTCGGCGATGCGGCTTGCCACTAGCGACTGCTCGCACACTTACTTCCTCGCAGGGGGAAGAACCCAAAACCACGCCAGGCTCGGAGTTGGCGTACTAAAGGGGTTTCATCTTGAACACGAAGTTGCAACTAGTTGAACTGCCCGGATGTTATGACTAGCTTCTTAGAATGATTGTTGTTTAATGAGTTAATTATGGAGAATATATAGAGCAATGTATGTCTTTGGTCGACGGTGTCCTTTGACTCAGTTTTGACCGTATCCATAGTAACCCATTTCTTCTCTATGCTCAAGTAATGAACTTCTATTCTTGTTACTATGGTCTGTTCTAGAAACTGCAGAGATTTTTTCGGTTTGAGAAAGACCAACTGCCGGAGAGTTTTTGATCATTGGCCCAGCCTGCCTCGACAGGAAATGCGATGTAAGTCTCGGTCGGTCTCTCCAAACTGATGAATGTCATATGTAAATTTCAAGAGATTGTGCCTTTTGATTTCTAAAATAAGCATTCAAGGAGGAAGCGCATGGGGGAGAACTAGGAAGAGGACCATCTTGCGGGTAAAGAGCGATCTGCTTGTTGGACAGATTGGCGAAATGGCCTGCAGTTCCCTCTTGCACAACTAACGAAGACTTACAGCTGTAGGCTGTGAGGGCATATCTTGTTGCTACATTTCCTAGGCAGGCCTGTGCTATTCTATTCCTCCTCCATGCAGGAACATAAGAAGCATGTCTCGAAGCTCGAAATATATCGCGAACTCCTAATTTTAACCCCAAAAGCATACCAGACCACCTTAGAGATAGTACGTTTTCCAGCATAGAGGTCCCTAGCCATCCGTCTAAGTAGTCAAAGTCTTACTTAGCCTAGGTTTCTAATGTCTCCAACGGCGGCTATCCTGGAATTGTAAAAGGTACTGCGGATCTTTGGATAACCCGCATGCAATACCGTCACACACTCTCTCTCATATTGTAAAAAGGACATTAAAAAAGAACCGGCAACATGCCCAGCTCGAGGAGTTCACAAAAGCAAAAAAGAATTCCCGAAATCCACCAATAGGTGGACGAATAATGATGAGAGTGGGACTCGAACCCACGCCACTTTCGTGACCAGGAATTAATGTTAAGGTAACCTTAACCTGGCGCCATAACCAACTCGGCCATCTCACCTAATTTGTTAGAATTTGCGAACACTCTAGATAAGTATAGACAAATTAATTCTCACGATCTGGAAGACTTCAGGCACACAGCAATACTAGGTGCGCGGAGGACGTATTCCTCTAGTCTACAGCCACTAATTACTCTCATTTACTCTATTCTCTTTTAGTTCTTTCACTAAATCTCGAACGCGAGCCTCTAGCACGCGCCATTACGAGCCGTATGTCGGAGACGCTTGGACCATTGCACCGCCCCAACGCCTTCGCTGCTATGTCCATTCGTTCACCGCTGCTCACAGCCACACATGCTGCACCGCTTCAGCAACTTCGAGCTCCCGTGGCCTCACCTCCACCGCCGTGAGATGATGTTGGGCAGGCCCAGATGCAGCCATCACTAGTCAAAGAGCGCCATGACGTATTGGCCGATATCTTCGCCCTCCGTCTTCGCGGCCACCAAAGAGACGCATCCCGAGCGCATACACACTTCCCACGATGGCGCCGAGCTGAGCGCGTCATCTACAACCACAGATGACCGCACGGAAAGCTCCGTTGCCGACTCGGAAGAGCAGGTGGAAAGCAATGCGTCCGAAAAGGATGAAAGCGGGGTAAAAGTGCAGGCTGCTGGGCAGCAATTGAAGCTCAAGGAACGAGAACTGCTCGCTGAGGACGACATCTCTGGGGAGATCATTGCTCTGAAAGTGACGCGTAGCGGGCATATGTTTGCGACTATTACGCGGTCAACTTTGACTATCTGGCAGACCAAGGCACGTCTCCATGACCATGCGATGACTCTACAACTAATGCGCTACGTAGCCTACAGCTATCCTAGCCTCTGTCCTTCGCTCAGACCACTCACTAAGGACTTACGGTCCTAATGTGAATATCCTACTCCGGCCAGATTCGCAGATCTTTGTAGTACAGACGACCCTTGGGTTCCTCATCACCTATTCCCTTGCGACTGACCCCACGTCCCGCGTATACAAGACGCAATTCGCACACACAACCGGTGGACACTCGAGACGACATAGTTCGGTGACCGGCTTCAAGATACAGCGCCAGCATGACACCAATGCTGGACCGGGAGAAGGCAGTGGTATCAAGGAGCTCAGTCTCCGCTTCCGTATGGTTATACGCGTCGATGCGGGCATCGCAAAGGCATTAGCGCTGGACGACGAGCTCATTGTAGCAACAAAGAAACCCGCAGCTGTTCAATGCATTCGCTGGGCTCCGGACAGTAGCGGCAGCCAGACCAGCACCGAGCTACTTAGTCGCATGACGTGGTTAGGCAAGAAGGCATCAATTGCTGATATGATACACGATAGACCAATGAATCTCTCTGCGTGGATTACAGGAGATGGAAAAGCGTATGCAGTGCAAAGGCTTCCGCCGAACACATTACAAGACGGAAAACCGCATCCGAACCTATTTCGTGGACACGGATTTCACAGTCCAGAGACAGAGCACGAGTTTGGAGTGAAAGCTGCCATTAACGCAAGATTCTCGCTGCTAGCTGTAGGGTGCAGAAGCGGAGACGTATATGTCTACACTGCAAAGGACTATACCGGAAACATTCCAATCTCTCACAAGCTTCGACCGAATACTACGAATCCTGGCAAATTGAACGTTCTGTCTTACTCTCAAGATGGCTACTGTGTCTTTGCCGGGTACGAGAATGGATGGGCAATGTGGAGCGTCTTTGGGAAACCCGGCGCTACTAGCTTCACCACCGACAGAGCGCTATCAGAAACCAATCGAGAAGGATGGTTGCTCGGCATAAAAGATGCTTTTTGGATAGGAGGCGGAGCCGAACTGCTTCTCCTGGGCAATAGCGACAATCGGCTGTTCTTATTAGAGATGGCACGGAGTGCGGTCACAGGATGTTTTTCCTCTGCCAACGTCTCAAGGTCGCTGATGCAGACTAGCACTGGCTTTATGATCTATCGAGGCTATGAGTTGCCTGACCTAACTACAATATCCGCTGACGTTTCTCTATGGCACCATGTTCAAGTGCCGTCACATTACCTTGTTGATCAGTGGCCGATTCGCAGCGCGGTCATCTCGAATGATGGCAGGTACGTAGCCGTGGCAGGGAAAAGGGGACTTGCGCACTATAGTGTCAATAGTGGACGGTGGAAGATGTTTGACGATCCGTTCGTGGAGAACGAATTCACTGTCCGAGGCGGTATGTGTTGGTTTCAGCATGTACTCATCGCAGCAATAGAGTCGCACGACTCGCATGAGGTAAGAGATCACCTCGACCAAATTTTTGATCAAGCTCTCATTGTGCTTCAGATACGCATCTACTCGCGCGAGCTAGCTCTCGATAACGACCACGTAATGCATGTGCAGCAACTGCCATCTCCTATCGTTCTTATTACGCCATCCGGCGAAGACTCGCTTCTTGTCTATACTTATGACAATATTCTGTATCACTACGTGATCAACGTCACGAACGCCACTGTGAATCTCGTGCAAGTCGGCCAGATTGCACTTCATGGCATCATTCGCGCGCCGCCTCGGGTGCGAGCTCTTTCCTGGATTCTGCCTGAGGACCAAATTCGTACGTATCCATTTAAGCCCTGCTATGATGAGGCTGACAAAAATTTAGACAATGGCGATCCCTCGCAAGATGTTGCTGTCGCTACCATTTTGTTCTTAGTGGATGGCAAACTCGTCCTCCTTCAACCAACGACAACCGAAGGCGGAGAATTAAAATACGAGATGCGCATCATCGCACAAAACGTTGAGACATATGCTCTCATGCGAGATCATCCAGCGTTCGCGCTAGATATGCAAGGAGATTCTTTGCCACCCAGTCCGTCTGTAGGCCTGACGATCAACGACGTGCATGGTCATGATCTGCGCGACTCGCTGTGGTTTTTCGATGGCCATGACGTACGGGTTTGGATCGATATGCAAGACGTCTTATCATCGGCTTCAATTGAATTGGGCCGAGAATTACCCATACCTGTCAAAATTCCTGTGGATTTCTATCCCCTCTGCGCACTTATCAACAAGGCAATTGTCTTCGGCGTGGAGTCGGAGCTAGTGCAAAGAAGAGATACGAGCTTCGCCTACCTGCGGTTTGGTACAAGGGTATGTTGGACGCCTCACATTCGCTTCATATACACTGGTAACGTGCGTTGCGTGCATCCGCTTACGGTCGACAGACTCATCTCTTCCTCCCCGCCTTGCTACGACATCATCTTGCACAGTACAACCACCCTGCAGCCCTGCATTTGAGCCACCACTACCAGCATTTACTATACTTCCCCCACGCACTAGAAATCTTACTGCATGAAGTTCTCGACGAAGAGGTCGATACCCAGCCACCACCCGAACAAGCCCTGCTGCCATCGGTTCTTTCCTTTCTCTCATCCTTCCCGCAGTACCTAGACATTGTGGTGCAATGCACACGCAAAACCGAACTACGATCTTGGCGCACGCTCTTCTCCAACCTACCGCCACCCGAGGAGCTTTTTGAAGAATCGCTCCAGAAAGGTAGTTTGAAGACGGCAGGTGGCTATTTGCTTGTTCTGCATACATTCGAAGAACTCAGTTCAACAGGCGATCAGGTTGTACGATTGCTGCAACGAGCCAAAGAGGAGCAGGATTGGGACTTGTGCAAGGAGCTGGCACGTTTCCTAATGGCTTTGGATGAGTCCGGCGTTACGCTCCGGCGGACGCTGGAACTTGTCGAACTGAAAAGTCCAGGAGCAGAGGAGGCACCGGCGGCTTTTACATTTGAGACGAGTAAGCTCGGCGTACCACGACGGGGTCGTCAGAGGACCGTCACGAATGGAAGTGGGATAGGCATGGGTATCGAATTGAGAAGCGCCGACGGGAGCTCTGAAGAGAGTAGTCGGAGTCGGAGTCCGTTGAGTACGAGCCCAGGGGTGCTCGGTGGGGGGGATTACTTTGGCACCGGCGTGGGAGGTGTCAGCAGATAGCAGGAGACAATACAACGAATGATTGCTCCAAGCGTGTGAAGTGGTCAATCATCACATTCGCCTTTGCGCCTTGTTGGACTCAGATCACACATATTGCAGCTGATTTCATGTTGATTCTACACGCCCAACTGCATCAAAACTCGGGCTTCCAGCGGCGTATCATTGACCGTAAGAGCTGTAGCACATCCAAATGATAGAATGAGAGCTTCAACATAATCACCAGCCACGCTTAGCGATATCACACGGGCGCGCTTCAGCTTGGATGAGCCGTGGCATGTACCGCCAGCAAGCCACAAGCCTCCCATCTTAGACGACGACTCTTACAAAGCGCTCTGGCAAGGCTTGTATACGAGGTCGAGTGCGCTTTGATTGGGTGGATTAGCGACTAGGCGATAACAAGGTGCATGCTCCATTCTGCCGCAATATGCAATGCAGCGGTGAAGGACTGCGGACCCTGCATTGCGATTGCACTCTGCGCTGGCCGCCGGCGTAAGCTTCTCACGTGCTGTGCCCCGTAAAGTGAAGCAGAAGACGAGAGGAGAGCTTGCAGAGATGGCGATGCGGTGAGGGAGCCGGTCCTCTTCTGCGACGCACCGCTGCATCTTGTGCACGGCCGTCGCAATGGCACGTCGTCGACGACGACACGGCGGCCGTCGCGACCAGGGCGTCGTCTTCGCACGTACTCGTACATACTGTACGCCGCACGTCTGCGATCATGACGGGCAGACGAGAGCGAATGAATGCAAGGCGGAGAGCAAGATGCCCATTGCCTCATCTGGCACTGCTCGAGAGCCTTGGGCCCAGAGCTAGGCGCGCACCGCCGCACCGCCGCACCGCCATGTCGCGAGCCGTTCGGCCACCCTCGCGTCCGCTTCACCAGCCAGCGCTCCCGGCCGAATCTACACTGCCACAACCCGCTCACCGTCCCTTGTCCCCCGGACCCGACCTCTCTGGAGGGGCCGCACGTATCGACGCTGCGCATGCATGCATGACGCACGATGCCATTTTTCGTGCGCAACACACTTCTCAACTAGCGGAGTGCCGCCTGCGGCTTGTCGATATATATCTCCTAGGGCTGCGCGCTTCCAGAAGGTTGTTCTAGTCATTGACAACCAGCCGATCGCATCCTTCCTACACCTGCTCCACTATTTTCAGCCTTACGATACCATCTCCGACACCAGCTCCGATATACGACTACCGTCCACGGCTATGGTCACGGCATGGTAAACCCCACCGTCGACGACACCAGCAGCAACAACGAAAACAGCAACAGCAACACGAAGCGCGTTTTACCCTCGAGAAACCCATCATGACTGTCCCTCCGACGCAAATGCCCATCTTCCCATTAAGCGACTCGCACCTACATGCAGACGCCTCGAGCCCTTCCTGCCTCTCTCCCACCTCCGCCGTCTCAGACTCTATATTCTCTTGGAACACCATGGCGCCCCTAACGAACATAAATCGTATGCCACTTTCATCTCTCATTCTTTCACGTCCAGTATGGTCGCTCATGTTTCTTCGTTCCCAAAAGGATGACGCTAACGGCAAGCTTTCAGGCCCACCATCGCAGCCGAAATCGTTGAGCCCGCCAGCCAATGAGAGCAAATCACCGTCCGATGGCCTGCTATTCATCACAGGCACGACGCTAGCAGACTTTAAGACGAAGACGAATATGACAAAGGTGAGGAAGAAGGCCATGGGAAGTTATCTGGAGAAGGAGAAGAAGCCTGCAGTTACAGGCAAAGAGCGGGACCGGAGGGAAAGAGAGCAGTCCACGACATCGAGGACTAGCGTTGGTAGCGAACAGCAGGATGTCATCTCCAATAAAGAGGCGATTAGGATTTGGAAGGGAGAAAGTAGGAGGGGTTGCCGACAGACGAGTTCGCCCGTTGAAGCCGCACCCAAGGCGACAGAAGCATCTCGTTCGCTGGTCCCGAAGACGACTTTCGATTTTGTTCTTCCTAATGCGCCTATCGTGACGCCCAGTCGAACAGACGTCAAGCTTCCATTCGATGAAACTGTGCCCGCGCCTGTCCGCTCGATAGGTAACCCTTTCGATCCCTTCCGGAGCATGTTTCAATCCAACAGCCCGCAAGTCTCGGTCGAGGAGCTCAAATTTCACTGCTCGAAGAGCTTTGGGTCGAGAGCGATGGGCACGCACTGGATGCCTACGCTGGTCCAATCCCCGCATGCGTTCCTCAGCACATTGTGTATTGCGACTGCTCATTACGATGCAGTCAACGAGCGAGCGGTCGAGAGCGTATCCACCCTTGAACTGCGACAGGAGGTCATGCAGCGCATCAGCAAAAGTCTGCTCGATCCACAGTCACGGGCAGACGACTTCAATCTTATTGCACTCACACAACTTGTCGTCAGTGAAATCATCAGCGGCGAGGAGAAGGCTCTGAGCTACAACGAACAAGGCGTTGAAGCGATGATCAAGCAAAGAGGAGGTCTCAATCAGCTAGGCATGAGTGGTCGCTTAGCATCGACGATATCCTGGGTGTCTTTAGAATCCGCTATCCTCCGCGAGGCAAAACCGCAGTCCTGGTACTCAGATTACTGCTCCACAAAATCCTCGAAGCACTATCCAAACACCGCCACGGTACCTGAGTCACCGCTATTTTGCCCCCGCGACGAGTTCGAAACAATCCGGAGATCCCAGCACTGCACACCTAAGACGCTAGAATTGTTGAAGGAAATTCGCATGATGATGGACCTTTTCATCCATGAGACTAGGCAGAGCCGACGGAATTCCTTGTCTCTAAAGAACATCTACAAGAAGCTTGTCTCGCGATCTAATTTCCCTTCCGCCGCGGACCTTCAGCAGACGAGTGTTTTGACACCGGACGACTGGAAGTACGAGGTCGTGAGGATAGCTTCGATACTCACGGCAACAGCTATTATAAACCGTGAACCTCTATCTGATGCAGTCAACAACGTCTCAGATACTAATGCTCCCCCTCCATTATACACATCCGTTTCGGCCTCGTACTCCAACGAGTCTCTGGTGTCTCCTGCCTTGTCGCGGCACGACTCTGTCTGTACCAGCTTCTCTACCTCGCCTACCTACGTTACTGCCGGCGCCTCTACGCCCACGTACCAACTTTCTAACCCCTTCGCCTTTGCTCCTTCTACTTCCCGACCATCATTCTCCTCTACCACGTCAAGTATCTCATCCGACATGAGTAACTCCTTCGTTCCGCAATTTCAGGCCCCCGCGCCTACTAGACCCAACGCTCTTCTGGCAAGCCTCAAGACCGCACTCCAAAGCTCCGATTTATCAGACTGCTGGGGTGACATGGCTGGCGTTATCCTCTGGGTCTCTCTCACTGCTGGGGCAGCCAGCCGCAACAACGACAGAATGCTCAGGAAATGGTTCCGCGCACTGGCCGTCCGAGCGAGTATTCTCCTCTGTTTCGAGCATCCGGAGGCGATTCACGCAAGTATGCTACGGATGGGAGAAGTTGTGGAAGGCGTTGGATATGCTAAGACTAGCACCGCTATCCCTGAGACCGGGAGAGAATCCATGGCGAGACCAGCGAAGAGAAGAAGAGTTTAAAGACGTTCAATTAAGGCCTTTCGGTGCCGCAAGTCTCCGAGCATAGCCACGCGCTGATCTGGGGAAGGGGGTACGGGCGACCCCTGTCTGGCTGAGCCTTGAGCTGCACGAAGAATACATCTTGCTGCGTTTTGGGTGCCTTAGGCTCTGAAAGGGGCTGTGTAAGGTTGGTGTTTCTGTGCATTTCTTCGCTTCGTTATTTTGTCTTTTTAGTTCTCTTTCGCGCTTTGGGAACATGATGAGAATATGTTTACGATTTTTTTTATATTGATACCTCGCCTCGATCTGCTGTACGCTACTTAGAAGTATGGATTATGGAATGCCAGTGGCAGGAAGGGACTTGGGGATACATGGCAACACGCAAGCTGTGAGGAGGCTAGAAAAAATATACAAATAATTTCGGTTGAATCTACATGCTGAGAAAAATGTCCTGGTAAAGCCTTCACTGGTGTACTTTCTACCATTAATCTTGTCCACGAGAGATATATGCTCGCGTTGCATGAGAAGCCGGCACTGAGGAGCATCGACATCATTAATGCGCACAAGCCCAAGCAGAAAAACGACGTATCTCGACCATCCAAACTCGTGGGTACCAAATATCTTGGGTCATCCACAAGGTATCAGTAAGTCCAACAGCTGACATGAAGGTCCTAAACAAGGGCTACCTTGTGCGTACCTCACCTTGTCTATGACATTTATGGATCGGCTCATAATACTATCTTTTCGTGAGATTTCCACCTTGACCCCATTAAATCATGGTCAGGACCAGCGCAAGGGATAAAAACAAAGTCAGTTTCAAATATTTAAAATCTAATTGCGTTAGATTGTAGCCATAATAATCGAGCTCTCGATCCTTGTACAGCTTAGATAGGTATGCCAGGTGATAGAGCTATAAATAAAAATAATTAAAGAATCTCGTTCGGTGCAACACTACCTACTCTGCAATGTAGATTTCAAATGAACTCAGTTCACTTTAATTCCTGGATATTGAAAAGGTATTGAAGGGACTGCGGGAGGCAAGACAACCATCAATTGTCGTTGGCAGTCCAGGTTTGTTCCCGGCTTTTTCTGCTTAGACAATCCGCGATCCTTAAGACCCGTCTAGGAAAGTCAAGTCAAATGCAGGTAACGATTCAAGTCTACAGTCATTCAAACATAATGCCATTAATTCCTACAAAGCACACATGCCAGAGTCAATAAAGCTACCCATACCCATGCTCTCACTAGGCCATTACCTCCTCAACTAGTGCACCACATGCATACCCAGCTCAGCTGAGTCTAGCTTATCCATACTTGACATTCTTCACCGTGCCGTCCTCATCAACATGCACATTCAACCGGTCAGGCCTAAAATCCATCGTCGACATATCGCCGGGCTTGAGGACGCGGTGTTCCTGGGGGAGATCGTTCTTCGCAAACGTCTACATCCATCTGGGTTAGCGATCCATCGTATACAGGAGAGACAGAGTCAAAGCAGGTCAGGGGTGTGGGGTGGCGGATGGGTGAGGAGAGATATGGGAGAGGAGGCAAAACGTACAACTTCATCATGCGACTCTCCAATCTTCTTTCCCATGAGCTTGTTACTCCACTCGTCGATGCCGCCCGACTTGGACTGGATGCCTGGGATTACAAGAGGCATGTTGAAACTGCTCGAAATCGAATACGCTCTACTAGCAAGGGTTCTCAACGTTGTTATCGCCGTGATGCTCGGTCCAAGTACTGGAAAAGTAGTTGTAGGAGTGGTAGGGGCGTAGGGTGTGAAGTGTAGAGGAAAGAGTAGACGTAGTCCGGGTATTTATGCACGACTTATGTAGGGCAAGTGCGTAATTCACAACTTTCTTGCTTGGGAGCGCCGCGCGTGCTGGGGCGGGTAGTGTAGGCTGAAAGGGCGAGGGGACGGGGTATGACGTCGTGGTGTTCGCTAACTCGGTTGGGGAAGGTGGGATGGTGATGGTGGGGCAGCGGTGCCTCCTGCGTTTGCGGCGGCGACGATATGAAAGCTAATGAGCGGTAGTGAAATGTAATTACTAGATATGAGTTATTGCGATCTGTTCTATTGTCATGCGTAGTGGTAGGGTCGAGGGATAGTTTGAGACGAGGTGGTTGTTGAAATTGCCGGAAAGGGTAAGTTTAGTCAAGTGTGGATCGCAGAGCACATTTGTGCTGTTCGTGCTCCTAGCCGATCACTTACCCTCTCGTGTTAATAAGCCCTTGTAAATATTAGGGATCTCTTAGATACCTTTCCTATTAAGTAAAACTAATATCTTCTTCGAGGTTTATGATATCTTCAATAACGTGAGGGCACGTACCCAATACATGCCACCCATGCTGAGTACTCATATGAAGGGACTCAAACCGACATGTAGAAAAGATCTCCATTGAATACAACCGAAACACCTTATAGGGTATTTCCCTTCGAAGTTCTTCCCTCTACAACTACATTTGCGATCCTCAACGCCGAGCACAAATGAGCTGGACCTAGAATGCAGGCCATGATATTGATACCAACCATACCTTAGCAATACAAAAATGAATCCAAACTTTCGCTTTTCCCACGAGGAAACAAATGAATAAGACGCCCTCTTCTTAACCCAACGGGTATATTAATACTACATATCAGTGATCATAGCCTGATCGCTAGGATGCTCGTTAACAACGCCGAGTAAGCGCGCATAAGGTACTGTGATACGCTGAAGGTCGCGGTGTTTGCCTATATCAGTCAGTTCAGAGGTGCTTAATTGCGGATGGCGTGCTTACCAAGGATCAAAACCACCTCCTTCAACAGCTCCTCCCTCTTCCAACCACATATTACTTCTTCCTTGGGCGTGTCGTCGTCGTCGTCATCAGGTAAAAGGTCGCTCGTCAGGCTCCGGAGGAGTTCTTCAATCTTACCCTTGAGGCCCTCGGCGCCTATCCGCTTGACGTACATGGAGAGGTAGATCTTAAATTCCTCCCTGGCACCTAGCGTCTTTGCGGCTGCGACCCTGTTCTCCAGATGTGCAACCGAGACAGATGCCTCGAAGCTCTCGTATCCTTCTGCAGAGATCAGGGCCTTGATAAGTCGCTGGAGATAGAAAGCCCGTCCTTGGAGAAGGAATTGATTCGTGGTGTTCCGCTCTAGTGTAGGGATGATGCCTGCTGATATGTTTTCCAGGGAAACTCGGTCGTTCTTCTCCTTAACCACCTCATTCTTGCCGGAAGACGTGACGTTTCCGACAGAAGAGTCGGTGGTATTCCAATACTGACTTCCGACAGCCCACCAAGGCTCTGATATCCGCTGCCATACATACATGGTTGGCGAATATGCGTAACCATCGCCGTTAGACATGGCAACAACTATCCGACCTTCCGAGTTAAGGCGAGCGAAAACAACACCTGGTGATCGAGTAAGATGGGGTCCTTGGGTGTGAGCTGCGATGTCTAGCACTGGTGCAAGAGAAATCGGCGGGTGAGGTGAGGACATCGTCTTGAGGTTCCACACGTAGCACATGCCTACTGCCGTTATGGCCAATAGCCACCAACCGCGACAGTCCATGATAACGGGTTGAGCTTCCAGAATCATAGCATTTAGTGTACGTCTGCCGGCGGGTGTCCACGTATATATCGAACCATCTTCGCATGCGGCAGCAAAGAAATTCGTGTTTCCTGTTGTCAATAGCACGGCCTTGGGCAGAAAATCTTGCCAAAGCGACTGCCCCTTTTTTGTGCATGTGATTCTAGCAGGATCATGATCCTGAGGTCGACCAGTTCGCGACGGTCCGGTCGCGTTGCGGGCCTCCAATATGACAGTTTCATTATCCGCTTTTGTAGAGGAGCCACCATTAGCCTGCGGGGGCTCGCTGCCGTCCATTGTCCGAACGATGACAGTCCTGACTTTGGGTACTGCCAGTCGAACCTGGCTTACGCCTAGAGCCGGGTTCACAATCGCGGGGCGTAGGACCTTTGGAGGCTCGAGGTCGTTTTGTTTAGAACCCGCTACAGCAGGCGGCAGGACACCATTCTCAGTGTTTATGACGACAGCCGCACCTCCTGGTCTCACAGAAGCGGCGAGACGTTTCTCCACCTGGCGGTCTTCGTCACCTTCGATTTCAGCAAACTTTCTCTTGTTGCCCAGGAGCATGGAAGCTAAACCGCCCTTGGGATATCCGTCGTACGGTTTAGAAAGGTCGAGGACATTGTGGGGATTGTCACTTCGGGCTCCTGCGGTTGTTGCGGAGATGAGCTGCGTTTGGGGCAATGAGGACTGGCCGACCGCGGACGAGGTTGACACAAGCATAGGTGCTATTCGCTTCTTGCCTTCCTTGGTGACAGTGACACGCTGCTTGAGCTTTTCTACTCTCTGGTCGGGAGGAGGTTCTGTAGGTATCTGCGGTTGCGGCATTGAAGCGCCGTTTACGGTGTTGTTGCTTGGTAGTGTGCCATTAGTACCGTTAGTGATGGCAGGCTGCGCAGCACCCCCATCTCCCATCAGGGCACCCATTCGTCCCTGGACGCCTTTCAATTCACCACTCTTGCTGCTCTCTTCCAGAAGCAAGGCATCAGTCCCCTCGATGATGCCAGTTCTCCTACTAGCGCCATATTTCGAAAGAGACTTCTCGTTCTCCATTAAGGACGCAGGATATCCAAGCTCAGCAGGCTCGAAGACCAGCGTTAGAATGCTCCCGTCGAGGCTGGTGACGAAGAGCGTTTCCCCATTCGGCGCCCATGCAAGATCTGATATGGATTTCATAGCTAGCTCTTGCGTGATTATAAATGGGCGAGCAAAGCTCGTATTCCAGACACTAAGGCATTTGTCCTGACCCGCGCATGCAACCACCGTCACACTATGTTGGTAGACCTTGAGAGGATCTGATTCCGGATATTCAGGTTCTCGGTAGAACATTCTGGGCGAGAAGGCGCAGACCTCGACAGGTCCTTCATGACCGACCAAGCTGATATCCCCGTCCCAAGTTCCTCGCGAAAGAATCGCGACCGAGCTCACGGGGCCATTTGTAGCATTGGCGGCGGCGATGTGTGCTCCGTCAGGGGACCATGAGCAGCGGCGAAAGTATGTGGTGAGAGGTGATGCTGAGAATGGAACTGTTATGGTGCTCTCGAGCATGAAGTTGTTGAGCTGATCCTGAGGTGTAGCATTCGGCGGCGGAGAGGTAAATCGGTAGACCTTGATGGTCCGATCGTCGCTAGCGGTCGCAAAGTATTTGTTCGCCGGATCAAATGTGATGCCCTTGACATGACTCTGATGATTCGACAGTGTCTTCAGCTTCTCGAATGTGTGACCTGACCAGACTACCACCTTGGAGTCCAACCCAACAGAAACTAATATCGAAGAGTCGTAAGACCAGCCGAGGTCCTGCACATCGTTATCATGGCCAACGAGGCGGCGAAGAACCCTCCAGTTCTCAACAGGCGGTACTTCGTTTGATCCTATTCCAACTCGTCAGTTATTCCCCGATATCATTGAGCATCTCGACCCACCAAATGCAACGTGCGCGGGGGCGTTCGGATCAAGCGCGTACACACAGACAACTTTGTCATCTGCGCCAGAAGCGAGGTATTTGCCATTGGACGAGAAGCGGACGGTATGGATGGTGCCAGAGTGGTGGCTGATGGCTGCCAATTGCTTAGGCTTTGTGTAGTTGGGATCGTGGGAATTGAGAATGGCTTCGGTGGACCATATTCGCACATAGCCGTCTGTTCAGGCGTTGTTAGCAATGTTGTATGTGACGGCGCATCGCGTGTGAGCTCCGCAGCAGAGCGGGAAACGAACCTCCGGCGGCGGTTACCAGGCGCGATCCATCTGGGGAAACGTGGCAGCTGTAAACTTCGAAGTCTTTTAGTTCACCTAATACAAAATGAGTGTCAGCGCATCGAAAACTACGAGTGCAGCAACAGCAACAAGCTCTCTATGAATTGCGGGAGTGAACATACCCGGGTGCGTTAACCACTGCGGCTTAACTAAATGCATGGTCGCGAGGTTTGTGCAAGCAGAGGGAGCTTGCTACGACGCGACCACGGAACGAATAGAAGGAAAGGAAATGGCGGTCGAGGCAGTGCTGCTTGGGGTGCACGTCTGCGGTTGAGTCGCGACAGCTGGCTGGCGTCGACGCGCGAGTCTGAGGTTGTCCGCTTCTTGGCGACGCTGACCAGGGCCACTGTTTTAAAGTTTAGGCGTCGATCATATCAAATGGGCTTCACAAAATCGAATACAAGAACACGAGGACAGTTTAACGGGTTAATGGACGACTGCGTTTGATAGTATTTAACTTAGGCGGGTATGTTCAAGCCAGGTAAGGTGTAGTTTTAGACGTAGCTAGCTCTGCTCTATACTATCTGGCGTAACATCAATTCTGCCCAGTTCAAGGGCAGTCTGGAAAAGCCCGAAGCTTTGGCACTGTTACCTGATTCCCTTCTGACGATGATTACGGGTACAGGAGTACTCTGCGGGGTGCGCTCAAGCTCCCCTCTGATCATTTAGCATGATCTTTTGATGTACACGTCGCTTTTGACGGCGCCTTTATCCGTGGCACCAAGAGGTCTTACGGAGGCCCCAGCCGATCCTTCTCATTAATACCTGCAATGATACAGGTTCTCGAATCATTTTGGGATCTTCTTTCGCTTCTTGAATACCACAGCTGGAGCGGGTGCCTCCTCCTTAACCAAAGCATCCCCAGCCGTAGGGTTCAACGGCTTTCCTGCAGCAACCTCTTCCTCGGTTGGTATATCCTGTAATGAGCTTGGTGCGTCCTCTCCCTTGACCTCAGGTTCGTCCTTTATCTCCGACTTAATTTCTGGTAATTCTTCCTGTTCTGTTATGGGCATTTTCTTAGTGAACAGGGCCTCTACATCATCGTCGTCTCCCCTGTCTTTCCCTGGAAAGCTTTTGTATGTTTGACCCCATCCCTTCTTCTTCGTAATCATCTCTCCCGCTGCAATCTGCTCCTCTTCATCCTCATCTAATTTCCTCTTATGCACGCCTTTGTTTAGTACGGCTTTAAACTCCCCGTCCTCTCCAACCTCGCCCACGATTTGCTCGCTCACAACCTTCCATTCCCCAGCTTGTGCCATATCTGGGCGTGCTTCTTCCGGCACTGAAAGACCCATAGCGGCGAGTTGTTCCCATTGTCGCTTCCTATCCTGCAGCGTTGCTTTCCTTTCTTCGGGTTTCACGAACGTTGGTTGCGTTTCTGCTCGCGATGCGCTCGCTGCGGAGGTGGAGGGGACAAGTCCATTGAGACGCGCAACTTCATCTTTTGCCCGCTGTTTCTGACGTGCTTGCTGCTCTTGATCTCGATGAAGGCCCTTCAGCGAGCGCTGAATGTTGCCTTGGTGGCGACCGGTAGCTTCATGCTGCTGGCGCTCGAATTTGGTGTCTTTTACATATATGGAGCAGAATTTGCACCAGTATTTAGGCTATTCGTAAGTCAGTAATGCATCCAGTAAGTAACTAGGTATTATACTTACGGTAGACTTCCAATATTCTGACATTGCGATAGAATACAAGTAGCAGAGGCATCGAGAAGGTTTAAGTCAGGTTATGTAAGGTGGCAGAACCAGAGCGGTGTGAAGGACGAACCGCACGGATCATCTATGGCAGTGCTTCCGCTTACATACACCTGACTGGTCAGGTACTAGCGTGTTTGGGGATGATGCCGGAGGTGACGGGGAAAGAGAATCGAGACAAGACATTATATTCTATTTTGGGGCGAGACTTTTAGAGATCCAGGGTACAACAGCGCACATGCCGCCTGGCAAGCCCACAGAAAATACAGCATCATATGAAAAACCGACTGAAAAGTCAAATTGGGTATCAAACCGCATGCGCGCCTTCAAATCGCGCTTCGGGTGGATTACGCTCGCTCTCAGTGAGCCCTCCGTGCTGGCTTGGACCGGCAGTTTCAGAGTGTCCATGATGGCTCCAGCCTTCTGTGCCCACATATGATCCAACTCCGACGCCAATTCCCCAAGATCTGCCGAAGCTCCTCGGGCCCCAAGACCAACCCGCCCCACGTGTAATGGGGAGATGATACCATCGAAAACTAAACCAAGATGTAATAATACCAATCAGACTTCCAAAGAGCAAATCGAAACCAAAATGTCGATAGTCTGTAAAGCGGGTGCTGCAAATGTAAATCGCCGCACCCACGGGGATTAGAATGAGAATGAGTGTGTAAACTGGTGGAGCAGCAGCTTGAAGGCGAATAGGTACGACTCTTTCGTCGGCGTACGTTGGGGAGACCGGATTGGATTCTTTCTTGTGCAAAGGAAGAATAGATTTGTCCTTTAGATTTGAAGGCGCGATAGCGGAAGTGTGCGCTGGATTTGTGCTAAATGGGCGTGGTGGCAAGAAAGGAATGGCTACGGAGAACTTCGAAGCAAGGAAGAGGGTGAGATAGAGAAGTCCAGCCCAGGAGACTAAGTAAAGGATCAGACGCTATCTAGTAATACAGTCGTCTGGGAACTTACAGCTTGCATGTCCGGAGGGAAAAGACTTGAACCCATCTTGGAGAATGTCGTCATCTCTGTTCGTGCAGATATCCGACGTGACCAAGACCCAAAGCGGGCTAAAGTTATCGGCGACGGGGTTTATTGCAAAGTCAGAAATGCGCTCCAAATCAGGACGGCAGCGGGAGAGCAGGTCAGGTCGTGGCTTTCCAAATAGTAATTTCATGCCTTGTGTGATCATGAAGGCTGTCGCAAGGGACAAAGCAAGTCCCATCCAGGCCGTATTCCATTCCCACACTTTCCTCCTCCAGATGAGCGCCTTAGGAGTTCCACGACTCGCGGTCGGACCAGGCACGAAGATGAGGCAGACAAGAAAGGTGATGATAGCAGGCACTACCAATCCACAAGTGACCAGGAGCCAGGTCGGGATTGTTTCATGCTTTTCAAATGGATAAGAAATGTCGAGATTAACGGGGGAGAATGGCCGGTGATATGGCTTGATGTAATTCCATCCACCACCTACAGCGGCTATGCCTCTGTTTGAAGTTAGGCTGAGAGTCCTCGACGAGGTGAATGCGATGCAATGACTGCAGCGAAACGCGCATGAGGCGCCGGCAGCTCAAAGCCTACAGCCTGGGTAGGACACTCACATTATGACTATCCAGTCAAATATGTACGATAATATGAGCCGTTTTGACGGCATATGTAAAGTCTTTAGATTCATGACTGATATCGATGGCTGAGGAGAGGTAAAGGAGAGGAAGGGGCAGAGTCTATATTGCGGAGCCAAGAAACGTGCTGAAGTCTTGGAGTGAGACGTCCAAGAGTCTTAGAAGAGACGGCGCATAGGGAAACCGTACGGGTTCGGAGGCGGCGGCAAGGTGGTTGCGCGTTTGCGAGCGGCTGGAGCGAAGTTTTAAGAGCCGCTCATTGCCTCCAGCAACTAGAAACAAAGAGGGATGGGGAGAGAAAAACGAGAAAGGTGGGAAGACTGCCGTCAGCACAAGTCAGCAAAAGCGATGAAAAGGTGCTGGCGCACGCGACACCAACAGCCCGGCCAAGATGACGTTTCCAGGGGCTGAGCAATGGACGGTCTTCGCTTGGCTCAATCTGTCGCGAATCGACGCCGGCGCCGAGCTGCGCGGTGACGCTGAGACATTGCACAGCTCGAATCGGTCGGCGGGAACGTCGGCCTCCGCAATCGTCCATCGCGACGCATTCGGTGATTTCGGCGTGTACTTTGGAATCGGCAAACGTTTCAAAATGAAGGTACGGCCATGCATCGAGAGCACGACCAGGTATAGTCGGGAGCTGTTCAGCCACTCGTGCGTGTCAGCAAGCCACATTGTGGCGTCGTCGCTGACGTAAAGTGCACAATTTCGAATTCTCATGAGAGCCTCATCACAAATCATCGCACTGAAATTGGAATCGTAGCCAGCCGCAGAATAATCGAGCGACGATCTTTTCTGTATCAGCATGTCCCCGTCACCGCAAGATCTTCCTGCGCCGACGATTGATCTCCTCCTGAATCTCATCGACACTCGTCCAAACTCGATCCTCACTTCGCTCTCTCAGCATCCGCAGCTCGCTTCTGCCTCCGATGCGCATGGCTACTCTCTTCTACATGCTGCTGTATCCTACAGCCAGCTAGGAGTTCTTCGCGAGCTGATCCAAAAGTATCAAGCCAACGTAAACATTCGAGACGAGGACGGTGACACCCCGCTATTTGCAGCCGAGAGCGCAGAGACAGCTCGATGCTTAGTAGAAGAGTTTGGCGCAGATTGGGCCATCAGGAATGCTGAGGGCAAGACTGCCGAGGAAAAGTTTGCAGAAGAGGAGGGCGAGGCGCACGATGTGTGCCAGTATCTTAGGAGTCTGCGCGTAGGTGGTACACCAATGAATGGAGAAGCAACTGGAACTGAATTAGATGGTGTTCATCCACCTCCACCTCTACCCGATGGTGTGAGGATCAACGTTGGAACCATGGAGGAGGATGCTGCGGGCGAAGCGCCAGACCCAGAGATCAGACGAAGAATAGACGAGCTCGCTGCACGTGAAGATTTCCAGACCGAAGAGGTTCAGCAGCAACTACGAGACTTGGTATCGGAGGTTGTCACTGGAATGGGCTCGGACCAGGCGGCCCGCAGCGTGAGGAGGAGGGTTGATTGAGGATGAAATGAGGATCTTGGCAAGGCGATGAGGACGCGTAACCGCATGACTGCACGTTACTGCTCCAAAGCATGACAATATGTTATGGCCTATACTTAAGGCACGAACTCTCACATTTGATGAAGAAAGCCATGGTTGAATTCTCGTATCAGTAGTACGGCGGCGCTCTTCTCTTCGCCTTCCGTCCATTGCGGGGGTATATTTCTCCCGTTCAAGCATGCAGCCGGCCGTTAATCGGAGCTACCGCCTATCACGACGTTCGAGAATTCTCCCGCCGCAGTATGCCATGGACCTTGACAACATTGCAGCAATCAAGAGAGTGCCAAAGGTGTCCGTGAAGCGACTTCAAGACCAAGGAATGCTTCTTCTAGCAGCTGAATCCGGATTTGCTCTTCTCGGGCGAACGCACACATGCTCTATCGATTTCAGAGAATAAAAATAGCACCAATCAAAACCCTGTGCCGGAGTGGATTGTACGTACCCTGTGTCACTCTACTGTTTACAACGTTATCCCGACTGCGAAGTGGTAGTAGACTCCGTAAGTGTGAAGCTTCACAAAGCCCCTTGTATCATTGATACATATTGCACCACGCGAATGTAGATGTACTCGTAGGGTAAAAAGGGAGGCTCTGAGACTCCTGGTCAATCCAGTCACCTTGATTGCGTGCTAAATCGCTTTTCATTTTCTTCCGCTACACGAGTCGAAATCAAGATTCAAGGAACATGCGAGCATACTGTATACCTTGAAAGTCCTAATGACAACGTACCGCTATATCTTGATCATTGACCACAACTCTCGGCCCGTTAGCGCAACTTTTGCTGGTCTTTCATGGTTAACAATTCGTTGGTTGCTCTCGACATTAAGATAGCATGGAATTGCTACACAGCTGAATGTCTGAATTGATACGAAGAAAGCGGATAAATACTTAGCACAAGTAGTATGAGCATAGGTAGAGATATGAACGTTCAACTCCTGCGACCTGTGCTCGCATATCTATTGCTTTTTAAGCTAAAAAGGAACCACACAATCTATATCTTCTCCAACAGGATCCTCGCACCAGCATTGCCTCCTTTACCTAGTGCATTCTTCCCGCCCTTGCCCTTCTTCTGTTTGGCTGCTGCGCCGTCTGGTGCTGGAGAAGCAGCCGCCACCAACTCTTTTCGAGCACTCTTGAGAGCATTGAGCACCTCATTCTTCTTGTCGAACCCCTCAGTCTCCGTCAAGCTTACGACTACGAACGATCCTTGACCAGTAGCCCACTTCACTACGTCTCCCTTGATCTGCTCCCAGAACATGTCGGCAAAGCCTAATGGAGGATCAATGGCAACCACCTTCTTTGTCGTAGGGTCAAACTTTCCACCTTGAACAAGGGTTTTCAGCATGTTCTTTGCTTGGCTCATGGTCTTGTCACTGGAATCAAGTATCTGACGAGAGAGACGGGCAACTTCCGTTAATGCTGCTTTTCGTTTTGCTGGCTCCACTTCCGGTGCTCCAATGAGTACTTCCCCTAAGAATTGCAATCCAAAACTAGAGGTAGCCAGATCGCTAGTCCGTGAAGAGATTGCAGTCAACAGTTGAGACTCGATGTTCTTCGTTATTTCGCTGAGACGCACGTTTGTATCCTTCTTGGAAGTCACTTGCCGTACGGTGTATATCTCCGAAAGACGCTCGCGCGTTTCCTCATCAAGAAGCCATTTCGAGTCAGCAGCAAAAGGGTATAGCAGGACCGTACGGGCGCGGACGTCTTGTGTTAGGTTCAATACCTTCTCCGAAAGTGTGTCATTTGCTGGTAGAAGCTCCCCGAAAATTGACTTAGAAGAAAGTTTAGTGTCGTCAATAACGGCCAGTGCAGCCAATAGGATGTGATGCGCATTGGCATCATATGCCATCATTTCGATCGTGTCCTTGTACGGCTTGAGGATAATTTTCCGGTCCTTCGCCGTACCATACGCTAAGGCAAGTGATACTAATCGAGAACCAGGCTTGGTAAATGCTAGATTCTTCAGAAGATCCACATTATCCGCTTCTTCGCCCTCTTTGAGAGTAGCATCTGGTCTTAAATGTTCTAGGAAATCGCTGGCTTCAGATGTCCCGGGCTTACAGGTAAGGAAATATTGTAGCATGGCGTCGTGTAGTATAGTGAAGCCACTCTGTTTCTTCTGAATCAGCTGATTGATTTGGACTTCTAGGTAGTCCATGATAGGCTTCCGTTTCTCCGGCGATTGCTCCAATATGGTCGACAGGTCTGCGGTAGTGGAAGCTTGTGAATCCAGACCTTTGATCGCAAACTCTGGACCATACCATTCGCGCAAGAGACGAGCCTTCTGCTCTGGGGTCGCGACCTGGCGATAAGTATCATCAAGAATCCACGATGCCTCGGGGTGGTTTATGAGACGCCGAACGTGTCCGTAGAACTCGGAAATGACCATGTCACGAATCTCAGAGTCACTGAAACTCATTAGCTCAAACAATTTCAACAAAGTCTTTTTAAGCTTACCCATTTTCAAGCAGCTTTGCAACCAAGAACTTCGCATATTTGCCCTCTGCCAAGCCTTTGAATTCACCTTTCAACTCTCGTGCAACTATCCGCCTTTGATCCATTGATCTCGTATACTTCAGTGCCGATTGAATGACTCGAACAGCGTCGTGCTTAAAGACGAAGTCCTTTATTCTGCCCGTGATAATCTCAAATGTCTTATCGATCAGGTCCTTCCTCTCCTCTGGCGTGACGTTGGTCTTTTGTCGCATTTTTTCCCACAGTCCCATCAATCGTTCGATGACATCGGCATTTGGTTTCGCGGCTTTTCGTTCCTTCGCTAGTGCTTTCTGTTTCGCATGAGCTTCTCGAGAGGACGTCGCTGTTGAACCGTTAGTAATTGGAGTTGAAAAAGAACTCCAAAGTGGTGCACAAGTACCATTAAGACCTTCTAATGTCGATGGTCTTTGACCACCTGTGCCCAATCCTTTATGGACTTTCTTGCCATCCAAACGCTCTTTCGGGGGTTTGCCGGACTCTGCATCTTCTACTTCGCTATCAAACCCGCTTCCAGATTCGTCGCCACCCGAGCCTGTCGACTTATCCGCAGAGAATCCATAGAATCCATTTGAATCTTCAGTAGTGTCTGACTCAACCAGTTCGTCTGATTCAGCTACCGGTTTGACTTGCTTCTTAAGTGTCTTGGGTCTAGTTGTGAGTTTGGAGGTAGGCTGTTTCGCTGTAGCCTTGTCGACCTTGATCTTTTTGCTTTTCAATGTAGGCTCATGTCGAGCTGGCGGAGCATTTTTCCGCTTGATTCCAGCCATGTTGGAGAGCATCAAATCTTGAAATGATTACTTCGTCGGACGGTCGATTTTCCAGCCGCATGCTCGAACTTTTTTGCTCGGCCCGGCCTTTTTCCGATATCACGCTAGTTTGGAACCAGCGTGCAAGTGGGGTATCCAGTCCCGGTCTAGTCCAGCTTCGTGGCGTGGTCTCCTCTCCATCTGCTCCGTTCCCTCGCCAAACTAGGTGTATGGTAGATTTAGAGTCTCTCCTTCATGGTCAGGTGTAAATCAAGATTCTCTTGCTCCCCGTATCTCGTTACTTAATTCATTGACACAATCCGCCCATTAATTCCTTATCCAGTCGGTTTCGCACCGGAAATTTCTCATCTCGACAGATTGGTCCCATGCATATACGAAATGATACAGTATCCCCACGTGTTGATGCCATCAGATATCGAAAATATTGCGATAAACTTCGGCAACTCCCGTTCTTAGTATTGACTTCCACTTCTACAGCCCAACATGCAGCTCTGCAGAGGATCCCGATCAGGTCAACCGAAAACACGTCTTCCTTTAAGAGAAAAAATAGTCGTCTCTAATTATCCAATCGTATGTGCAAGCCTGTGGTGATTTGAGTTGGGTCGAGAGGTTGCAGACAGATACTGCAAAGCTATTGCCTTCCTTCCATCCCACGTTCCTGGCCCCGACAAACTACACAGTAGCTCAATGCCATCTCGGAATAGAACATCCTTATGGCTCTACGGAAATTTAAACGTTCCGTATTCTAACCTGTATAAGGAATAGGCTTGGTCGGGCAGCAGCACCGTTGTACCCTGAAGGCCGCGTAGGTATAGTACATGTTCATTATTGTAAGCCCCAATACCATCCCCAGTTTCCCCAGAAAATCCACTCTACACCCCTTCACCCATCTTTATATTGCCGGTTTAATTCTGTGCTGCTCCGTAATTGGGCTAACCATCGTTCGGCTAATAGCTTGAATAGATGCTTAATTCCACGTATTCCGGGGTCAGCGAATGGCACCATTCTCGCTACCTTTCACGAATAGATGCTCCGGGCTGCCGCTATGCGAGTTTGGAGAGACGCTTTCTGGCGGTTCCAATTTCTCCTTGAATGTGCTCGAAAAATACGTCTCTTGGCTTCAACTAAGGTAGCCTCACGCCACTTGAATCTATCTTGATGAATCAATGTGTAGTCGATGCGACAACGGCACAACGTTTGCCTAGTCCACCGCAAACTAAAGTAAGCCATCATTTGTAACACAACATTCTGGATTCCGAACACCAAGATTTCTGTCTGGACTTTGGGCAGTGCTGTGGTCCCAAGTCCCAGGACAGCAATGTTTGGCCTTGTCTTCCAACAGCAAAGAGCCCGGTGTTCAAATGAATGGGTAAACTTCCGCCAAGGATGGCCTGTATATGCGCCGTCTAGGTACCCGGTGGAAGATCTTCGTCATCTAGCCACTGGGAAATCTATTCTGTGGCGCTTGGTGGTCTAGAATCCACGCCATTGATCTTTGTTCCTGTCGATCCCCCAGCTCTTTACTAGAGCTCACTAGAAGTCTCGGCACGAGCCTAATCGCGTCTTCACCAAACCAGGAATTTGCGCCGTAGCTGACGTACTCCGCTACCTGCATGCCCGGTTTCCTCCAGACTGTCTTTCATATCGTGATATTGTCTGTGAACTCGCTAACGTGTGTCTGCCGCCATCGACCCCCTTTCGCTATGAATTCATTTGTACCAACCTGGCTAAGCGATGACCCCGAACGACCCGACCCCAACAGTAAAGCTCCCTTCGCCATCGCTCCCATGCTCTTGCATGATACACAGGTAGCGTGCATCGTGACGGATGGGCGGTTGGGCATGCCGCGTTTAATATGCTCTTCTTGGAAGCATCTGTTGCACGCGTCGACTACGAGGCTCGTGGAAACGTTGGAGAAGCATATAAGGATGCCTTGACTGCCCGATTTCTACATCACCAAGCAAGCACTTCAGACTCGTCTCTTAGATCAAGTCCGGTCAACCGCGCTCATCATCCAACATGAAGCTCTCCACCGTCGTCTACCTCATGGGCATCTCCAGGTAAGGGCTACCACGAACCCCTATCGCATTATTACTGGTAGCCCTAGTACTCACCAGACGCTTGACTGACACCTTCCTCAGCCTCGTTTCTGGAAACCCTCTTCCTCAGGAGGATGAGGACCCGGAGCCAAGCTTCTCCAGGCCCGCCCTCCCGAGCTTCTCTAGGCCCGCTCTCCCGAGCTTCTCCAAGCCTGCTGCTCCCAGCTTCTCCAAGCCTGCTGCTCCCAGCTTCTCCAAGCCTGCGGCTCCCAGCTTCTCTAAGCCTGCGGCTCCCAGCTTCTCCAAGCCAGCTGCTCCCAGCTTCTCTAAGCCGGCTGCCCCAAGCTTTTCTAAGCCTTCTCTCCCCAGCTTCTCCAAGCCCGCTGGCCCCTCTTTCACCATCTCGGCCAAGTATGTGACCTTCATTTATGACTTTCAGCAGCTGACCACTTGAAGGCCTACTCCCCCGACCACAGCCTCTCACACTCCCAAGCCCAGCAAGTCCAGCAAGTCCAAGAAGCCAACCTGGACCTGGAGCGCTCCCCCGAAGCCCACTCCCACTGATGATGGAGATGACGACGGTGACGATGATGATGATGACAAGCAGTAGATGGCTTGTCCTGTCTTGTCAAATTCGAGTCTGAAGGAGGATTTTGATTCTCGAGGCTGTCTGTCCCCCCTTGTAAATATCTGGGTTAGAAGTCTCGCACTAGAACGTGCAATTAGTTTTGCGAAGAGATGAACTTGCTATCTTGGGTCGTCAGGTGCAAGTCAAGAATTCTCCCTAGATGTCAATAGCTTGTTCTACGTTTGGTGCTGTAAATTGTTGAAATCGATATTTTGTCGCTCGCTATCACCTGACCTCCAATTTCCCCAACGAGAGTGACAATCACCCGATTTACAGCAGTCCCTGTCTTCATGAGCGCGGAGGCAGCCGTTGCGGTGGCGTCCCACCCCTGCCCTCATTAATCAGCCATGCACACTAACTTATTCTCCTATATATTCCACCACTACTGTTACGGTCACAGCACAACAAACCGGAAACCTGGCCGAGCATTCTATAGACTCTTTCGGTTCACAATTTATCCTCCTATTCATACATTTAACCGTCCCTTCATCCGACGATCACCCAAATTTTTCTATGGGAAGGCCGCTCCACCACCCAGGTCTAACTACCTGTGCATCCACGTGCTGTAGGGAAGCATTTCCCCAAGACTTGCAAAGTGAAAACCCCGCTGCCCGTTTCCTTTCTTGACTGAGCCAAGTCCGGCAATTGCTCCCATTCTAATAATAGCTACAATGAATGTTGATTTACATTGCACTCGTCTTTAATTCTTGCGAGCGTTGAAAGACTTTAGCAATGTGGGATGCGATTCGCAGTAGGCCGTGAAGGCGCATGCACGTACCCTACAGCCAAGGGCAGATAAGCTTCCGATCTTCACGATCGGAGGTGCTTATCGCGCTCCCCTCGCTTTCTACATTCAGTCTGTAGTCTAGATTGAAGTACATAACACCGCCTGCCATTTCTACTGCTTTCTTGGTTAGACATTGGTTCTATAACCACTAGAGAGTCCTATGAGCATCATCAAGCCTTGCTTCGCATCTCATTCACCGGACTTAACGCGAGTAGATGAGTACAGTCCATCTAATCAGATCCTCCGATTTCGGCACTAATCCCACACTCGATACAACTCACGATGCCTGCATTACCTATACACACTAGACTCGCTTCTTCCTTTCCAAGCCCATGGTTCAAGATTAAAGCGTAGACACTTCTCCAGCCCAGCCGGCTAAACACGACTTCCTCCCCTCCTCCTGTCCGACGGTGAGGATCTCCTATACTTCCACGTAGATCAGCTAAGCAGGTCGGGACATCGATGTTTCCAGGTCGCGTTGCTGAAGCCAAGGGAGGCTTGACTTGGTATCCCGGCGGGCTCTTGCCTCGACGAGAATTACATAAAAAATTCTCGAGATAGGTGCGAATCTTGGAACTTGGCCTGTGGCAATGTCTGGCTAGCTGTGGAAATATGCTCTAAATCGCTTCCTATAATCTTTTACGCAACGGCTGCGCCACCCAAGTCATACAAAACCATCATTCTCATGATTTTAATCACCTCTCATTTCACCCTGGTAGATATCCCATTCAGATGTGCCAGCGCCAAACCAAGTCTCATCCAATTTCCCAACAACAATCGGACGGTCGAGATCACATGTGCTTCGGCGACTATCGGCACATCTATCACAAGTTGTTTCGAGGACATGTTGCCAGTAGTAAGCACCCAACAAAAACCCTTTCCAACTAAGCGATGCGCTAGGAGATAATGACGTTTTGACAACCAGCGGGTACGTTGGTATGTTGGGCCATGCCAAGTATCAGCTACCGCACGTGATACGTACACTAGCAGTCTTAACTTCTGCACCAGATCGTTGAAATTTCGAAAGACGTGTGACTGCGGATGCACGCGAATATGGAGCACGAGGAGCGAAAATTCATGGCGTATCATACGTGCTAAATGTACATTCCATTATGGGCAGGGTACCGCACGAAGATACCTTGCAATATGCGTGATAAGAGCACAAAACGCCTTCACTGTTGGTAGCGATTGTGATGATGCAGCCTGACCCTAACCTGACTAGCCCATCATGTTCAACCCAATCCAGGGTCCAGGGTATGCTGCGAAAAAGGTCAACCGCCAAAACGCCATGAGCATACAACTCTCTAATCGGTCAACACCAGAAGCGTTGTAAAGTCCCATCGAAGCAACTGTACGACGAGGGTACATCCCATGCTCGGTGTAGTTTCGAAGGATATCAATCATCGGGCCTCGACAGGAACTTCAGTAGCCTTTGGGGTGCCAGGTTTCTCCATGCTCTTCAATTCTGAGCCCTGGCCACTCTGCGCCCTCTTCCGGCCGGTGAACATGAAATGGTGATGGCCCGAGGACGGTCGCTCGTCTTTCGACACATCTGCATTACTGCTATCGCCAAAGCGCGCAAACATCCCTCGCTTCTTCTGTGGCTTCGGTTCATCATTCAAGCCTACATCCTCAAAGCCATCTTCAGCTGTCTCTTCGTTGTCGGGACCGGGTCGACGTTCCTGCAATGAGGATCGGGGCTGTGCGCGCGAGCGCCGTACATCGAGAGAGCGCCTCGTGTCCATGGAGCGCCGGGCATCGAGCGACTGCCGGGTTCGCATGTCGAGACATTCTGGGACAGGGGAGCGAGCGGAAATATCCTGTACCACGATAAGCGTTTCGAAGAGAGGCGCATTGGGCTAGTGAGTGCGTACAAATGATCTTCGGTAGGATTCGAAGCTTTCGCGTGAAATGCTGAACGGTTCGTTTTCGCTCAACAGGCTTCGGTGGTTCGAGGATGTGGTGGAGACATTGGATTTGGAGTGCCAGAATGTGGGCTTCTCCTGCGGCGAAGGCTGATTTGCTGTCAGAGAAATTGCGACGATGCACTTTATTTCATGTAGTTGCTTCTAAAGAAATACTCTGCAGGGTGGAGGCGGGAAGGCTTACGGGCAGGTACACTCCGCTGTCGTTGATTTCTATTCAAGTCGTAAGCAACTTGCGCAAGGGCGGCCCAGAGGCACAATAATTCCCGAGAGTATTTTCAGATGCGCAAGGCTTACCACTTAATTTATATTCAGTGGGCTCCTTGATTTGTAGAGGCTTCGTGCCCGCCTGTGAAGTGTTCTGCGCTCCAGGTTCCGCAGCATTCCGTTGGGCATCGTCGAGGACCTCGGCGCCGCCAGCGCGACGGAAGGGATTACGGAGGGGCATATTTGGCGAGACACCTGCGAAATGGACGGCGGGTTTGAGGTGCTTTGCAGGGTGTTTTGGGCGCTTGTGTGGAGTGAAGAGAGGGACCGCCTTCTATGCTCGACTTGTAAGAGTTGGAACGCACAAGCGTCATGACTTCACTAGCCAAGCCCCGAATTGCCGAATCAAGGCGGAAGGCGCAGGCGCAGCGCGGACGTCGGCTCGGACGGTGCCATCTGGGGTGGCTCATCACGGTACCGACTTTCGCAGAAATGCATCTTGCGAGGGTTTTGTGCATTCGTTGCGTGTCTCTCGGGCTGAGAAGGCCCAACACCGCAATCAATCTGGTTCCAGCTGCGCCGAGGTCACGGATCTCAGCCCTCGCCGGTCCCTGCATGAAACGAAAACTGCAGCCAGAAACAGCAAGCCAAGCAAACGTAGTCAGCGTTCCCTCACAGAGCGATTCCTGATGCCAGAAAACCTCTGCTCGTCGTCATGACCTCCGACGCTTCGGCGCAGCGGGCAGAACATCCACGGCCGCCACGGCATGCCATTGTAGCGTGATGATGGCTCGGGTGGTCTCGCGACAATCAACCTGCAGCGTCGTGCGACGATCATCACATCCAGGCCTCATTGAAGCTGCACACCCTGGCCCTTCGAGACCGATCTTTTCTACGTATGTTCCGGACCCTCCCAAGAGGGAAGTACAGTGCATCCAAGATGCCGATCTTGTCCCTGTAACCTGCTCAACTCATACCTACCCTTGACAGCGCTGGAAAACGATTGTTCGAAGACAGACCGTTGCCTGTCATGGTGAGTTTCGAATACTGATTGGCTCTAATGACGATTGGTTCTGTCTTGCCAGAAAAGTGGTACAACACTTGTCCTGGGGATTGTGCCCCTGTAAGCAAATCGCTACCTGTTTATGCTGTGTACGATTTTTACCCTCCGAAATGCAGTCCTCGCAGGTTCCCGAGAGTAGGAAATTTTCCGCCGGAACCAGCCTCAGGCAGGCACATTCGTCAACAGCAATTCAGCCACTGTTGTGACCTCATAACGATATCGGCCTGCCCGTCCATGCAGCGAGAACGCATAGTAAGAATATTGTTTTGAGCTGGACTTTCGATATGCGCCGTGTCTGCTTCCAGCCGGTGTCGTACGAACCACCATTGAGCTTCCGGGAGCTGCTTGTCATGCCTCGTGGCAACAGTTCTAAATCCAGGAACCAGGTCATTCAGCCCCACGATCACTACATTCGCACGAAAAGCAAAGCCTTTACCTTCGTAGCTGTGCCTGACGTTGCTCATCTGCTAAAGCGACGTGGTCATGGAAGCACGGGAGTTCCCTGCACAGGTCTGCTGCATAGAAGGCAATGCAGAAATTCTGTGCGCAAAGTCTCTGCAAGGTACAACTGCCGATGGCGTCTTGAACAAATGCAACTGTTTCTCGTGCGGAAAAGAGATGGCTCATCAAGACTCTGGGGTTCCTCCTGACGACTCCTGTTGCGGAGAGTATCATACTCTGACTACTTGAATCATAAGGTTGTCATGTGGTACCCCGCAAGAGGCGAAAAGTAAACTAGTAGCAAAGTGCAGTCTCTTATGAGACGGGCCCCGTGGATCAAGACAGACTTGACGCGGTGGCGAGTTCCTTCTGCAATGTCTGCTCCTGGTGCTGCGAGGCGCCGACTAGTAGCTAGGCTGATCTTGGTGCTTGCAACCTCGCCAATGCATGCCTCTGTCACTAATATTGGAAATGCGCACTCGCTCCTGCTTGGTCCTGCGCCGACACGGAGACGGGTTTCCAACCCAGTGCCATGGCGAAGAAATCCCTTCTCGCGGCTGTCTGTAGAGCGGTGAGCTGGGCTATTGCCCGTTGCACAGACGCTGTGCACCGTGGCATCAATATGGCGCCTTGGATGCTGTGCACCCCGCCAGGTGCCCAGAGAGAAGGACAGCGTGCAGCCGCCCCCGCTCCAATAGACTGCAAAACTGCAAAGCCTGCCGTCTCCCCGGCGTCTGTCATGGTGGAGAAGTTAGCAATGGTCGACGTGGGCGGAGTCGGATTCGGAGCCGCAGCTCTGTGTTAGCTGGTGGTCTCAGTAAAACGTCCAGGCTAGCTCGCGCGAGGGGCGAATGGCATGGACAGGACGAGGACGGGTATCGAGGAGAAGTTGATGGCAAGCCAGAGGGAAATTGCACGGTGCCTGTTGGAGGGAGACATGTGGGGAGCGGCGTAGGGCGGATTGTAGACGGCGGGAGCAACAGCGCGAAGCATGACATGGGCCGAAGCGGGCATGGAAACGGCCTGCGTCATGGACGGCACAAGCGTATGTGAGCTGAGAGGCACGGCAGCAGAGGGGAAAGACGTTGCATCCACCATTGCGGACTGTGATGCTGTGGTGCTGTGGTGCTGTGGTGCTGCCGTGCGTGGGCGGCGGCAGGGCTGGCGGTGCGGTGCGGTGCGGTGCGGTGCGGTGCGGATTCAGCGTAGTCGCCAATAGCGCGTCCAGCACACACGTGGCCGGCGCGCCAGGCACAATGCAGAAGGGAGCAGCGTCTCGCGTCTCTGGTCTCTGCGCCGGAAGGGCTCCAGGGCGGACTGCTGGCGCCGCGCTGCCGCGGCATCAGGTTTCAGCAGCGAGCGTCGTCCCGCACATGGGCCAAGCCATCCGAGAGCGGCCGTGTTTCAACGCGCCCAAGAGCAACGGGGTCCCGGTCGCTTGGCGGGATGGGCGCGAGGGGCAGGGGGCGGGCTCGATGACGCCCCCTCTAGCGGCACGGTGGCGCTCGACAACGGGACCCCGTGCGCCCAAACCGGCGGCCGCATCTGCGCATTCGAGGCGTCCGCTCTATATCTATCCAATATACTTGTACATGGTGCTAACGTCGCCGTCGCACAGCGTGTGCTGTCGCCGTGAACTCGCCGCCCCGCCCGCCGCCCGCCTGGCAGCGTCGCCAGCGTCCAGCGTTCCATTATTGGCCAGCCCCTCTCGGTATGCGGCACCGTGGGCTCGTATCGCTCGACAACCAAGCGCGCCAGCCCACCGACAGTCGACGTCTAGGACCTCGCCGACGGGATCCAGCGTTTCTTTTCTATTTCCAGTAGGCAGGGATGCCCGTTCCGTCCACCTCACGCCCTGCCGTAGCTTGGAGTCGACCCCTGCCACCCCAGTTGCGGCTGGTCCCAAGCACGCAGAATGGCGAGCATGGCATGGGGAGAAGCGTCAGGCTCTTCGGGCGCCATGGGCTCTGCCCGGCCCAAGATGCCGTTTCTGAGATGCTCCAAAGAGGCCCCGCTGCTTCCCTGCACACTGCGAGCTGCTCCAGCGTCTCCTGACTGCACGCAATATAATTGCTCGTCCCCCCATGTCCCCTCCTCCCCAAGACCCGCCCTCTGGATACTCCCTCCCCCCTCCCCCTCCCCCGCCGACCCAGCACACGCACGATCCGGAAAGCCACTGCGGAGCACGAGGTCTGCACGCTGCTCCCGGGCTGGTCGTAGACTTTGCTTGCCAAGTTGAACCCAGTGGTGACACCCATTCCCTCATTCGCTCGACGGGTCTTCAACACTCGTTTCCCACCGTGCCGCTCGCTCCACGGCCTTTTCCTTTCCGCCGGATTCCTTGCTGTAGCCCAAGACGACACGGCTGCATCGGAACGCCCACCTTCACCCAGCTACTGCCGTTCACTTGCCTAGTCACGGGGCTGCAGCTGGCCAGAGTTCGAGCTTCCCTTTCAAGACAACGAGCAGCCACCACTCAAGTGCATGTGAACCAGTTTAGATTATTTGCCGCCCACAACAACTCGTATTTTTCGGTACTCGTGTCTGTCGACGACGTCTATCCTCCCTTTACTTTTCATCCCATTAATCTCGCCGTCACCGCCCTTTCTATCCATCGCCTGTCCCTAGCGTCGCACACCGAGTGCGGAACGACCTGGCTTGCGCCTTCCTGGATCACACTTGGCCCAACACACTCTCTTCGTTCTTACCTCACAACCTTTCACCACCCTTATCCTTTAATTCTTGTCCCCAATTGCAACAATGGGCAAACAGTTCTTCACTGGATGGGCGCTGTGGCAGCAGATGACTTTTGTAGGTCGACGCCTGTCATACGTAGCGCAACTGTCTGCTAACGTCATACTTCAAGGTGCTAGCTTGTGGAATCGTACGCCAAACTCCACTTCGTTTTTTTGAACCTGCTAACATATCTAGGTCGCTACAATACTACTCGGCCTGTGCAAACTAAGATATGATCATCATCGCATTCGCAAGTACACCAAGGTCGAGAAGGGGAAGAAGGTCCAGACCCCCGAGATGCTCGAGGCGCAGCGCGAGGAGTCCAAGAATGACGTTCCCTTTGGCATTCGAGCCATCGAGAGCGGAATCGAGGTGGACGGCGTGTGGATCTCGAGAAGCAACACTCCGGTAGGCAGCAGCCGCTCTTCCATCAACGAAGTCAGACTCCCGCGAAGCCACAATAGCTCGCAGCTTGAACTTCCTCAGCCTGTGCAAGGCTCCAGTCGGAATAGTTCTCGGGCTCCGAGCTCCTTTGACGTTGCTGTCAATGCCGAACGCTTGTCGAGCTTTGGATCACGCTCATCATCTCCCCCTGGCCATCCAAATACCAACGACCCGCGTGGCCAGCATGCTACAATCAAATGTACCAACTGTGGTCACTCCAACACCAATAGAAACTCCGCAACGCTGCAGGCGCTGGAAGGAACAGCATCGGCGTCTGCAACGTCTTCAGGTAAGGATCTTTCCCAACGCTGGTTACCGCAGCCGCTAATCATCAATGCCACAGCTCGTCGTGAACGTGCAAACGAACAGCAAGTTAGCTCCTCTAGCTCTGGCAACAGCTCCGGCAAGTCTAGCCGACGTACTAGCGATGAGTCTGAGTACATGGCTATTCCACAAGGCCGACCGTACGAAGCTGCCTACATCAACCCCCGGCATACATCTCTGAGCATTGCCGTGGATCCGCGAACTGATCTTGATTTACTCCAAAGCCACCGCTTGTCGCACGTCGCAGAAACTGGACAGCTCACGCCAAGGGTGCGCCGACCTGGCCATAGTGGAGAATGGGCAAGTGTTGCCGATAATGTGAGATTACCAGAGGAAATCTCGACGGCAAATGGCGTAGACTACTTTGTCCCGCGCCAGAAAACACCTTCTCCTCCTCCTCTTCCAACGCTTCCTCGCGCTTCCGTTCCAGAGAATATTCCAACCCCTGCTTCAAAACCCACCCAGGACGGACACGTAGCCAATCAGTCCAAGCAAGCTGTACCACTACTCGAGACGTATGCATCACGACCCTACTACCTTCCCGAAACCTATCAGCCCCGTGGGCCGCACCACCAGTACTCCTACGAAGAGGTGCCGATCGAGGTCTCCACTGCTCAGAACAACGAACGAGCATCTCAAGTCCTGCGAAAGGTGAATTCAGGCTTTGAGATTCTCCGGCCTGGAACCTTCGCTCCTCCTAGCCCAGAAGAAGAGGAGAAGGCAGCAAATGCTGAGAAGCGACAGTCAAAGCGCTTACAGAAGAAGCGGAGGACGTCCAGTGCATCGAAGACCTCAAACTTCGTGGAGCAACTCTGAGGACCTTACATGAATAATGATGCTATGCCGTCATCTCTAATGCCTCTCCGAGACAATGGACCGTTTATTACGCGCACGAGGGCGCGACCTCCCTCCTGGATTTCCTTGCTCCCTTGTACAACCTTCACAATCATAGACCGGCGTTTAATCGGGTAATTTTCATTTTCAAGCATGCAAGGTCAGGCTTCACTATGTAGCAACCAGCCTCTGCCAGTAGGTATCTGTCAGCTATCCCCCGCATTGGAGTTTTTGGAGCGAAAATCATATACACGGGCATTTGGGTTGCATGTTGTTGGTTCGTTTGCAGTTGCTATTGCATTAAGACAACCTGATCGATGACTCTCAGGGCGATGACGTTAAAAGTTAGCATTGTACACACAGCGGTTTTCCAGTGCATAATGACATGGCGTGGATGCTGATACATATTCATCCACATTTTGTTTCAGCAAATGTAGAACATACGCACATTTTTGTGATTGTGCTTTGACTGTGCGACTACTGCTTGATGTGTTGTAGTAAACCTTTGGAGTGAGGACGTATTAGAGTTTGCTGAGGAGGATGACATGGCTGGCTGGGCAGTGAGCACTTGGTGCGAATCGGACCACGGTGCCACGGGCCCCCCAGGGCAGATCGACGCAAGGTGGCGCAAGGCCGCCCACAACCCTGAGCTTTGACACACAACCTACGCCGTTAGGCGCCGCGGGCCCCCCTCGAGGAGTAAATTTTTCATCTCACCAAGGGAAGCGTTTCAAGTGCTTCATGTGGGGCGATGCGAAGGTCCGGTTGATTCATCTTGGGGGCGCGATGCGCTTTTTTTACGTCAGGTGGGTGGATTTGGATAGGGGTGATGTGCTTAGGCTTGCGATTTACCGGGCTTGTTAGGAAATGGGAGGGGCCGGTACGGGAAGGTGATGGCGAAGGTTTTGGAGGTGCGTTTTCTGGGAGATGTGAGAGGAGATTTATTTGGAAAGGCCGGTGGATTATTATTGCCTGTCGTGAGTTTCCTGATCTGGTAGCTCCAACGGGAGAAAAGTTAGTTGTAAAAGTGGATATTAGACGAGGAGGGTAAGCGGGCGGAATCGAAACCATTGACGATGACGGCGATCGTCAAATTGGATGCATCGGGATACACCTTATATTGGAGGAGAATTTAAGGCAGCCTGATTGCGATGATTTAACAATGGTCTTGGGACCGTCTTCGGTCGATTTAACTTGTTCTTGTTGGGTGCTGAGCCGGCCGTGGGCGGGGAATTTGTTGGGTTTTTGAGTAAACGCGGAAAATAGAACGGGGCCGGTCAGCATGGGCGCGACGGGGAAACAGCGGCGTTGAGAACAGCAGCGGTGATGCTTCTAAATCGGGTGCAAGCTGTGGGTGCCATTTGGGCGAGGCAGTGTTGCGAAGTTGAAGATGGGCATGTCTGTGGTGATAGGGGGGAAGTAGGAGATGAGAGGGCGCCTTTCTGGGCTTTAAAATCAAATAACGAACTAAGCCTCGCTTATCCTTGTTGGAACAGTTTAGATGATTAGTACAGTGCCAGGGATTTGCGTTGAGGGTTGAGAATCTTCATGCGAGTATCGTCAGAATCGTCGGGGGTAGGCTTGCGCCACGAGACCTTCCCTGCGGATTTACTGAGGCCGAACGAATTTAGAAGTCTGTCCATGTATGTATCCCACAAGAAACTGGCTGAATTCTTAAAAACCTTAGCAACATCTTCGGGCGATGTGACAATATATGGTCGTTCTCCGAGCACTCGAATAGCAAACGGTTGGTACGATCCTTCAGAAAGGTATCTGAAGATATTATTAATCTAAGTATAAAGGCGTATATCAGCGCTCTCTTACAACCCGTGACGTATTAAAGACGCAGCGTCTTTGAACATTGAGATCGAGTGTCCTATCGGATGGTTATGATTGGTCCACTGGCATTGCTGCATGACTTACCCAAGACTGCGGACTAATTAGCTCAGTGCTAATTCATTAATCAAGGACTTGCTCACAAGGATCCAATACGGAATTTCAACAACTTGCTGTGGATGCAACCACGGGGATAGACGGAAACACCATTGACGCAAGCAGTGGTATAGTACCAAGACAAGCAACACCAACACCCATAGATGAGGGTAAATGAAATCATTCCAGCCTTAAAAAGCAGTGTACAAGTGAAGAGTGAGTTCTCGTAACATTTCGAAGAGTTAATGTAGTCCAACAGAGATAGGGCGAATTTCCAACGTCGTGACAATAATTGCATTCTAGTTTGATAGCGGAGAGTCAACGGATGCTACCATGAGTGTATGAACGAAGCACAGGCGACTGTGCCGAATGATCAGGTCCTCCCAAACTCTCAGATCAAAAAGAAGTGGAGCACACATCAATTTAACGCGTGGAAGCCACCAACAAAAAGTCTTGTTCAGTCTTCAAGCTACTGAATTCACTGATCAAACGCCACGCGGCGTACCACATAAGTCACCGGTTAGGGGCACAATGAAGATTAAGTAAGTGCGGGGGGGCACAGCAAGCAATAGTGAAGAGGCTCAGCTCAATCTCTGCCCTGCGCTTGCGGCTGTGAAAGCAAGTTGCCATCGACCTTGGCCTTGCGGTGTACAGCCCGTGTCGCGCCTTCACTTCCCCCAGAGAGCTGCCTCACGCGCAGGCTACTTCAGAATGCTCTCCGTAGCCTTGGCCATCTTGCTGCCCCTCATTCTCTTTCTTGTTTCCACAGCCTGGAGTCTTGTCCGCAACTATCTCATCGCACGTAAGGTCGGTCTTCCCATCGTCATCGTACCGATCAGCCCTAAGAATCCACTATAGATGCTCCTAGCTCGCTACATCCTCCCCATACTCCAATACATTCCGTTCGGAAACGGTCACTTCACCCGATTCTGCCACATAGGTTGGGAGTTCGATGAGAAAGCTCGCGCCCACGTCGAACTCGGCGACGCCTTCATGTTCGCGACTCCAGGGAAGAACTGGATCTACATGTGCGATGCGGATGTGATCCACGATATCGTGAGGAGGGAACGACACGGCGAGTTCGCTCGTCCCGTAGAGCTGTTGGCCATGCTGGACGTCTTCGGGCCAAATATATCTACCATGAACGGTTCTGACTGGCAGCGGCAACGAAAGTGCACGGCTGCGAGCTTCAATGAGCAGAGCAATCTCTTGGTGTGGACAGAATCTTTGCGCCAGGGTCAGCAGCTGCTGCGATAGTTAAAAAATAGGTGTTGCTATCTAAGATGAATTTGAATCTTTGAACATTGCGGACAGGGAAAAAGTTGGTGATTGAACATGCACCGCCATAATCTCGTCACGTGAAATACGTAGCACTGCTTTAGCACGAGTGGGCGTGTGGACGTGGAGTGAAATTATTATGATGGCCTCGAGGGAGTGTGTGCTAGTCATGTGATATCGCGTTTCGCGCTAACGCCCGCTGTTTGACTTCGACGCGTCGAGTCTCTTGCCACTTCTCTCAGTCTACATGGCATACGTTCATCGCATCAACCCACACAGTCGCAAAGCAATCACTTTGTAATTTGCAAGAATGAGCACCGAGGAAGAGCAGTACGATGATGGCGCAATGGGCGCTCCAGGCGCGCCGACGCCGGTCTCTGCGCTGGAGGTATGCGACGTACCCCTCTGCGTATCACAATGAGCGGCTAATGTATTTCAGGGTATCAATGGATTGACTGCGCGCGACATAAAGCTCATCGTAGATGGCGGCTACAATACAGTAGAGGCGATCGCGTACACGTGAGTGCAGGTGTCGACGTATTCTAATCGACGCCGCTGACCAATATACAGGCCCCGACGACAGCTCGAACAGATAAAAGGCATTTCGGAGCAGAAAGCCTCAAAGCTCCTTGCAGAGGCATCCAAGCTCGTCCCCATGGGATTTACAACCGCAACAGAGATGCATCAGCGAAGAAGCGAGCTCATTTCCATCACGACCGGATCAAAACAACTGGATACTTTACTTGCAGGTGGCATCGAGACGGGGTCTATCACGGAAATATTTGGCGAGTTCAGGACGGGAAAGAGTCAGATATGTCACACCCTTGCAGTGACATGCCAGTTGCCCTTCGACATGGGTGGCGGTGAGGGCAAATGCTTATACATCGACACGGAAGGAACATTCAGACCTGTCAGGCTGCTGGCTGTTGCCAATCGATATGGGCTTTCTGGCGAGGAAGTCCTTGACAACGTCGCTTACGCTCGCGCGTACAACTCTGACCATCAACTTGAACTCCTAAACCAGGCTGCACAGATGATGACTGAGACGCGTTTCTCGCTGCTTGTCGTAGACTCTGCTACTGCGCTGTACCGTACCGACTTTTCTGGACGTGGAGAATTATCAAGTCGACAGACTCATCTTGCCAAATTCATGAGGACTCTTCAAAGGCTTGCTGACGAGTTCGGTATCGCAGTCGTTATCACCAATCAGGTGGTCGCTCAAGTGGACGGCGGTCCCAGCGCCATGTTCAATCCTGATCCCAAGAAACCGATCGGAGGCAACATCATCGCACACTCTAGCACGACGCGTCTCAGCTTGAGAAAAGGGCGCGGAGAGACGCGAGTGTGTAAGATCTATGACAGTCCGTGTCTCCCGGAGAGCGACTGTTTGTTCGCCATCAACGAGGACGGAATCGGGGATCCAAAGGAGAAGGACTTGGAAAATCACTGAGATGGCTTAGGGCCGTTGCATTCTCGTTCTTGTGCATGGATGGCGTTGGTTGGGGTAGCGTGATGTTTACGATTATATGCTAGCTGTTGAAATTCACAAGTACCATAGTTTCTCTATTCAATGTTGAAATCCTGAGGTTACATAACGATCTATCCTTGCATGTCCAATTGAACACGAATATAGCTATTGGATTAGCAAAAATGTAAACGTATGAGTTTGAGTGTCAGGATTCGGGTCAGTTAGATCAAATGCTGGGCGATTGGTTGTTAATGAGAAGGAACATGATCAAGGTACGGTCGCAACGCTCTAACCCGCCGCAAGGACGGTCTATCGAAACTGCTTCATTCGTGTACTATCCCTCGAGAGTCAAGAGATAAGTTAAAACTCTAAGAGGTATTCAATTGGATAAATGGTTCCATACTATGATACATTTGATTTTCAGCTTATAGAGAAGATCACTCGAAGACCCCGCCTGATATGGTTCACTCAATATTCTCTAGAGTCCAGAGCGTCTTGTAGGACTGTACTTCGCGAAGCTTGTCTTACGCATTTCGATGGTGGATCTTTATTGTTGTTGGACGTCCAAATCTAAATACTTGGGGTTTCAAGTCTATCCAGACATATAGCACAGCAGTTTGTATTAGTAGCCCGGAAGAATACGTGGTAGTCTAGAGGTGAGTTGGAGCTCAGTAGTGGCCTTGGCATAGCGCTAGCAGGGGTCGATTCTGGCCGGAGCTTGGACCACTTGTGAGTGAATGCGCGACAGCTCCCAAAGTTTTGTTTGGAACCTCGACGCCAAAATACTTCTCTAACCCGCGTGCTTGCACCTCCTCCCGCCACACAACCACATAGAATTGCAGACGCATGGGATCGTTATGGTCAAGAACAGAGGGACGTGCCTCTACAAAGAGACGCGGCTTAACATAGAGCCCGCGTATCCTGGATCCACCATCTCCATCACCCTCCCCGCAAATAGCACCTCGACATTTGGCACGCAGACTCGTCCGAAGCGCACCGTCATTAGCGGGACGTCCGTCGAACATGACGACAATTTCTTTGCGAAAAGCCATTTGGCTAGCGATGGGTCCATATTCTTCAGGCGCCATCACAAACATCCACGGAGCTTCCTGTGGCGCATACTAGACAACAGAAAGACACTCGAGATTCAATCGGCAGATTTGGATCATGATTATGGAGACGCATATGAGGCGAACCTGACGTTACTGCTCAACTTTAGCTCCCCAATTCGGCCTTTCTGCGTCGCATTCGCCGAACCGGAAGATCGAGATGCGCTTACTATCTTTGCTATCACGAACGCGAGCGAATTATACACAATCACACTACACCGCGAGTTCTTCACAAAACCAGCTGCCTCGGAGCAGGATGTTGATGATTGGTGCAAGCGCAACACGGTCAACCTGCTACAGGCGCAGATACCATATCGCCTGCACTCTGTCAACGTGAATGATCTGCTTGTGTCGCTCGAGAATGGAGGGATAGTCCGCTTAACGAGGAGCCACCGAGAAGATTTGGCATGGTCAGAGGCCCTTTATCAGCAGAACAACTGGTCTCTCCGAGGCATGTTGCCTTGGAAAGGGCAGCAGGCCGTGCGATTTAACAACGCAGACTTGTCCGTGACCTCCGCCGCTGCGATTGCCTTGTCTCCCGACAGCAAGCACATTATTTCTGTGTGCCTGGATCACCGTCTGAGAATATTCAACGTAGCTTCTGGAAAGTTGACTATTCAGCAGGACATCCTCTTTAATGAAGATGGCTCGCATGAGAGGGCGCAACCTTACTTCATCGGGCCTTCGCAGGCAACTCTTATGCAAATTGTCAATGTAGCCGGAGGAGTGGCGGGTGCTGAATATCATGTGGTAACATATTCCCCGACTGAGCATCAGTTCAAATTTTGGGGCATTCGAGATGCAGACGAAGACGCACACGGAATATATGACGCAAAACCCGAAATTGAATTCATTCCTCCTATTGACGAACTAATGGATGCTACGATCTGGACAATGGAGGAATTCTTTGTTATTCCAGGAGCTTCGGGTTGGAGAGGTACTGAACTGTGGATTCGTGCAAGATCAGGACCTAGCAGTAAGGTCTATTCTCTGAAATTTGATCTTCACGAGGATGCTCCCAAATTGGCCCAAATCTGGAAGACTGATTGGATTTCCGTCGACTCTGGACCGCTTACTATAGAGGGACTTCGAAGTGACCCATCCAATCCTGGAGAACAGGAGCAAGACTCTGAGGACCACGATCTCAGTATTACTGAGAAATGGCTGAAGTTTCTCTTTTCTCCTAGCCGATTCACAATTCCGACGCTCGAGGCCGCTCTCTTCATCTTTCGAAAAGGACTGGAGCGGGGCCAATCATCCAAACCGCCGAAAGGACCTTTGAAGAATCGTCTCTGCGCAACAATAAATGCTTTCGCAATGAGACCCCGGATAGGTGCAATCGAACCCAGTCAGTACGAGCAGGCTGTCGCGGAGCAATGGCAGGGATTTTACGCACTGGTGAAAGATCTGCACAAACGTAGAGGCGAGTCACTAGCACTTGCTTATGACGAAGAGCTTGATATGCCCTGGCTTGTTTTGAGTGACTATCTGTCGGCTATTCGCAAATGTAGCCACTCGGAAGCAATTGGATTGAACGCAGCTGCATTATCGAGCACGCATACCCTCAGCCCAACTTTGCGCAAAGCTCTTCCTAAACACAAACCCCGGGATGTATCAAGGCTCCTCAACGCCGCTGCGTCATTTAGACGGCGTTTTCCAGCTTCTGTCCAGCAAGAACTCAAGGACCAGGTTGAATCCGACCTGCTCCAGAGCAAGTCACTCTCTATAATTGACCGCATGGAACTCATGGATGCCAACTGCGACTTGAATCAGCTCGTCACAGAGGATGATCTAGCAGCTCTTGTCGAGGAACTTGGTGATGAAGTTAAGCACCTGAAGAACGATATTTTCCTCGAAGCCTTGCACACTCTAGGTTTTGAGGAGCACGGTCGGCCACATAAAGGAAAGCAAATCGCACGATATGGTCTCAGCGCGCTGCTTAGGATATCACAAGAGACATTAGAAGCTAACTACAACACTCTTCTGGACCTCCTTTTTCTCATCCTGTTTATGCAGTTCGAGGAAGATTTGTCTGATGATTTTGAAGCATCGGAGATATTCGCAGAGCTAATGGACCAGTTCAAGGATTGTCTTCTCCTGCTCTGGCTCGCAACTACCGTTTGGTCACATCAGACCTCAACTGGACCGAGCACAGAGGCGCTGTTGAAGGCACTGGATCAAACGTTCAAGTTCTCCTCTAAGTTCCCCATGACTCAAACAGTTCTAGAGGGCATGTATGGTCACCGAGCTCTTGACCTACCAATACCTAGTAGTCTGAAGGCAGGGCTGCTAACCTATTGGAGCCGCGGATGGATCTCATCAATTTTCAAGGAGAACTTTGATGCTGTCGCCGATAATGCCATGGGAATACTGCTTCTACAGAAAGAGTACGACCTGGCAAACGATTTCTCCAAGCTGCTGCCTGATGGGGCTTGGTCCGCTTATTTGAAAGGCCGAATGCACATTGCGTTGGGCGAGAACACTTTGGCATCTACATGTTTTCAGAAGGCTGCCTATAATCTCGGTAAGACATCTGAAATCTGCATTGAAAGTCCCAGCTAATGCTCGCAGCTCTCGGCCTGTTTAATGTGGAGGACTCCGACACGGCCTCACTGGTTTCAGAAACAGACCGGAACTACTTCTCCGACGGCCTACCGAAGTACTACTACCATATTTTGGGACTATTCGAGAAGGCCAAAGCATACTCCTTTGCAGCGGATTTTGCTCGGTTGGGCCTGGGCACAATGATGAGCGATGCGGATGAGGAGTTAAAGACGGAACTCCTTCAACGCCTGTTCACGACGTCGATTCAGACGTCAAGGTTTGGAGAAGCATATTCTGCCATGACCAGGCACTCCGACGAAGCCTTGTAAGTATCAGGCGCGACGTGGCCACACCTGAGCTAATGGAGAAACAGGAAACACTCTTCACTTCAAACCCTCATCACTTCGATGGTGTCTCAGTCGCAGACTACTGCGCTGCTCAAGTTCCCTTTCGCAGGATTAACAGCCGATGTGGATACCATCCTTTCAAATCTCTGCCAAAAGACACTCAACCTAGCGTCTGGGCCGCCTTACCATCAAATCCTATACTCCTTCCGCATCTCACGCAACAACTTCCGTGGCGCGGCATCAATACTCTATGAACGACTTCAACGTCTCAAGTCAACATCCTCCAAAGTTCATGATCCATCGGATGAGTCTTTGTCCCAGTGCTACCTGATGATTATTAACGCACTGTCGTCAGTTAGTACGGATGATGCGTATATTCTGGCTGAACAGCGAATCGATGACGCTGCGCCACTGTGGGGTATCGGTAAGGGAAGGAAGATACTCAAGAGGCAGATTGTGACGTTGGAGACGCTGAGGAAGGAGTACCAGATGGAACTTGATCGGATAGCAGCGATAGAAACGGGCCAATTTCCTTTCGTGGATCCAGCGGACGATATGGACATCCTATGAACATTGTATAATTAGCATGGCGTTGCTTTGGTGGCATGCAGACGTTCCCATTGGCATCTTGATTGGCGGGTAGGGATACGGGACTTCAAAATCCTAGCGGCGTGAGATTTGTTTGGATTTAAGACTGGACAGCTATTCTTATAAAGCCGATCAAGGCTCGCTAGGAATATATACCCGGATTGATCATACTCAAGCCTATGGTTAGAGAATTCTACTGATTTTGTGGTGAGTGATGTTCGGTCGTTCTTACCCTATTGGGATCAGAACGCCAAACATGCGCGCTAACACCTGTCGGTGGGGCGACGCGCTTTCCCGCATTCACCAGCGAAACCACGGCTTTGGCGGCGGGCGCTTTCTTCTACTGAGCTGAACTCACTTGAAAGACACATCCTCATGCCTTGTTACATCTCCTCTCACATCCTACAGTCTGTAACGCACTTGTAGCTCTCCGCGCGGCGTCATTGGCTATGGTAAACATCCACCTCCCTGGACTCTTTCACACTCCAGTCTCACAGACGCATAACTTGCTGACCGGTCAAAGAATTCGAAATCGCTTCGTCGTCTCGCTGCTGACCATGGCTCCCTACATACCGCTGGTCTACCGCCGAACTACCTCTTTCCGCCCACTGGTGCCTCAGACCCGGGCTCTGACTTGACTTCCCTTGACATTCTTCTCGCTGGACCTGTTGGAACACCATATGTCAACGGCGTCTGGCGACTACACCTTGAAATTCCGCCAACATATCCTACTGCTCCTCCCACGGCCACATTCCGCACGCGGCTATGGCACCCAAACATCGACGAAGCCACCGGTGCTGTCTGCGTCGAGACACTGAAGCGCGATTGGAGCAGCTCGTTGAAACTCAGAGATGTCCTTGTGACGATCTCATGTTTGTTGATTCAGCCCAATCCCGCGAGTGCGCTGAATGAGGCGGCTGGCAAGCTAGCTAGCGAAGATTGGGAGGGCTTTTGTCGGCGAGCGAAGCTGATGACAGAGATACATGCTGCAATCCCCGGTAACTTGACCGAAGAGGTTAGAGATGCGCAGAGTAGGGGTGAAGATAAAGAGGTCAAAGAAGCCGAGGGCAATGCCAATGGCAAGAGCAAAACTACACCAGCAGCGGCAAAGGTCCAAGCCGCGACTGCCGAAGACGAAGAAAATATGGCACGTGGCGAAGTCGGGAACAGGACGACATCTGAGCCTGAAAGCGACTCCGAGAGTGACTGGATACCCGGCCCTATTAAAGCGCCGAAGAGTATTGCCGCTGGACAAAATATCTTTGGCATCAAGGGTCTTGATGATAGCATGCTTCTCGATTCACCGGCAAAGAAGCTTGTTTCCACGAATGCTTCTGTGTTTAGCCAAGAGGAGAAAGAGAACAGTGATGATTCGGACCCATTCATCACCATCCCTACAAAGCGTTCTGCGCAACAATCTTTCAGTCTCCGCGCTCCTCCGTCTAGCGTTCCCGATTCGATCAAGCAAGCTCCTAAGGATACCCCAGAACTTCTCAAGTTTTCTCACCAAAATCCTTTTTCCGCCATCCAGCCGAATAACCAATCCCATCCACTTATAAAAGAGTTCTCGTGGTCATGGACTGAGTCTGAGATCCTGCACGATACGGGGTCTATCAAGGATGCGGAGAGTAAGAGGGATATCCGTAAGAGGATGGCGTGCGACGACTTTGAGAAGAAAAGAACTTGGGAACTAAAAAAATTCAAGAAGACCACGTATGATCTCAATAGGTACAACAAAGGTGACTTCGGTCCGCGGACCGGCATTAGGAGGCTCTGAAGCGAAGGCAAGGCTTCCACTTTGGGATGAACTCGACAGGACTGAGCTGCTGTTTCCAAGCATTAGGTTGCATTGCATTGCGAGGATTGAAGCATTGGGCAAGCATAGCCGGAGCTCTAAGGTACGTTGTTCCCTATTTCTGTCTCTTCTTGCCTACTGCAGTCTGCCAACTGCCAGCTGCCGGAGGGGTTGGTATTTTGATTTCAAGCGTTGCATGAGCATTTGGTCGGCGTTGTTTTAAACTAGATGGCATTTTTCACGATGCCCTGGCCCTAAGGTTTTTTTTAAAGGGATCCTGTATGACGGGATGCTTGGTTGCTGAGACAGAGGCATCTGCAAGTATGCTGAACAATATTTGCCTGGGGTTGTTGTTCACGAGTGATCGGGAAAGATTGAGAAACCGCATGCTATTAGATAGGCAGACGTCTAGTTTCGATGTGCGGCTCTTCCTAATGAGAGCGGAAATGAAACATGTCGTCACTGCGTAAGAAGTTAGCAAGGGGAAGCTGATATGAACGTGCCCGACCGCGCAATGCTCCCGCCCGTTAGCTGTGGCTGATCCTCATTTCCGACTATTTGCGTGTTCTTTCACTCATTGCACAGGGTTCCAATCGCTCAAAGCCGCGCTCCAAAACTTAGGACAGCTACGCGCGCGACTTCTTGTACACTCAAGAAACAATAGCCTTTGTGTTCGCGCGTATCATGACTAGTCAAACAACACTGTCGCGGCCGTTGAGTGGCCTGCCAGGGTGTTTCGCGTGTCGCAGGCTAAGCGCTGCGCCACAGAACAAAGAAACCTGCTCCAATGGATGATCTTTGTCGGCTTTGTAAACTGATCCCTTGAGCCCCCGTACCTGCTCGCCAATGCCATGCCTAATTTAGGGTGAGACAGGCTTACGATGACATAGGTAGGTAGAGGCTGTGTTTTGCCCTCCAACTTCACTTTTCCTACGCGTTCTTCACTTTTGTAACAACACGACACTCTTTTTTCCCTACTTTAGCGAAATTGCATTGAACGATACCCACTCCCCGCGGTTCTAGCACGTATTCTCACAAACTGTGAGAGAAGAGAAACATCATGGTGCTCGAGACAGGAGGGAACTGCTCCGTCGTACCCCCGACAGTGCGAACCGACGCTGGAGTTGCAGGCGCAGGAACTCTCTTGTCCTTCATCATAACCAACTTCGTCTCCCTTATCCTGAGCTCCATTATCATCCTACTTGGACTTCGTAAATCGACTTCCGCACCAATATGCCGCAAGCTGCTCCTCTCCTTCTCCGACCAGCAAATCATCACGGGCATTGGCATCCAATCTATTGGCCTTGCGAAGATGAAATCGATGGTGCCGTACCATTTCTTCATCATCTGGCTGCTCTCTCTTCTCTCTAGCGCTACGAACCTTGCGACACTGCTGGCACTTGTCAATGATTTCAAAAGAGATTGGGTGCTTCGATGGCTTAGGCAGTTCTTCATGGCTGTCAACATGCTTCTCGGAGTCCTATCCGGCATTTTCATCCTTCAATCTGTCATGAAAAATCTTGAGCCTAGACTACCGATAGGATGTGTATGGGAAGTTGCCGATCGCGGCACGCCCCACAACGCTACCCTCTCCGTTATAGGGACCACTGCAGTCATCGCCGGCCAAGGCATTGTCTTCGCATTCTCAACTTGGTACCTGCACAACCGTGCCAACCCGCGCTGGCTCAAATCCGTGCAAGTAGTTGGCCTAATCATAACCATCGCCATGGGTATTGGCGCCACCATACGAGTCGTCATGGTCTCCCAAGCATTTGGGAAGGTGCCGAATGGTGTGAACCTCGAGGATCTGCGCGAGAAGGAGTGGAGTTACGGCCAGTTGTTGCCATTGCTATTGCTTATTCTACCGTTCATTAGCATGGTGGAGGTGATCAGGGGCGAGACTAGGACGCCGCCTAGTAAGGTGGATGAGGAGGAGAGTCAGGTATTGCTTGGTCAAACAGAATTGAGTTACCAGCCAAATCCTCTTTGGGGGAAATGAGGTGCAAGAGGAGTAGTGGAAGAAAAGAATATAACTATGGCTGAAAAATTGAAGTCCCGAACGCCGTGGACTGGGCCAGGAAGGTGCATCAGATTGCTTCACACCTCCGCTATGAAGAGGACGACTCGAACAACCAAAATCATCTTCAGGAGACGGCACGCGGGGAAATGCCGATGGCATTCAGGTTGCAACCTGGATACAAAGAGACTCGGATGCGTATCATGGGGATACGAGATGGACAAACAGTTTACCATCTTTCTCAAAAACTGCTACACTAGCAAGTAGATATCAACGAAGAAGACATCGAACTTCTAGCCAATCCGGTGGTTCATAGATTAAGATAGGTCACAATTCACCTAGACAACGTTCATGTCTGTCTATCTCCGCTAGTGAAGCTAGTTCGCCTGGACAACGACGCGGTGACCTTCGCCATGTAATCACGCGTCAACGCGTGCCTTCCGTTTGCTGCTTCACTTTCCTTTTCACGCGTTCCCCTTGAGTCAAATTCACTCTTCTCACTCTTTTTCTCTCTACAATTTCCACGCAGAATCGTTGCATCTCTTGCTACTGGCTATGAACAACGAACCAGGCGCAAGTGGATTTGGGGGAGACAGGACTAGCACCGAGATGCTAGAAATGTCCAGGTACGTGCAAAGTGAGACGGAGGAGTTGGGGTGGTCGGAGGGATCTGTGGCTATGAGTATCAGTTCTGGGTCTGGGGTCGGGGTTGGGTCTGGGTGTGGTTCTGGGCCGATGAGTATCAGCTCTGGGTCTCCAGATGAGAGTGATTCGGAGATGGAGCGGTCGCTTTCTCGTTCTCCTGCGGATGGGAACCGCAGGGGTATCACTCTGGGTGGGACGGAAAGGGATGCGCCAAACACGGAGCTGCCTACCAAAGGCCTTCTTAAGAACGACACTAAGAAGCGTCAAATAGACCCCGACGGATTTTCTCATCGTCAGCCAACCTTGTCGGAATTGAACCTCCAAAAGTTCACTATGACAATAGAGATGCAATTGGCAATGTTAACAGCGGCGGTCTTCGACAAGGGTAAGAATCTCTTTGAGCTGAAGAATTACTCTGACTCTTGATACTACTACTAGGAAAAGTACAGACCATGGTTGCGGATCGATACATCCATAATTCCTCTTCAACCACCAGAAAGGGTCGCCGAACCATGACCTTTCGCGGTGATATTCACATACCACCCCGACATATCGCTCTCCAGCAAGCGTATGAGGAACATATGGCTTCTGCGTTGAGCCCTGGCCGTTTAGTGTTTTGGACCGATGCTTCCAAGAGGCTTACGATTGGTGGATTCGGAGTTGCATGGCGACGGACTACAGATATTGGATGGGGACCATGGGAAACCAAATCGTACAAAGCCACTACAACGCACAAAGTCGCCGGCATTTCATGTGGGTCTACTGAATTGGAGGGGATCGCTGTGGTCAAAGCCATCGACAAAGCTTGCCAGTTGGCACGTCAGTCTTCTCGGAAGATCAAGGCGATCTCCATCTACACAGACGCACAAAGTGTCCTCCTTTATCCACCCACCGCGCCAATTGCTGAGCATATCATCAGGAAGGAGCGAAGAGCGACGAAGTTGGGCGCAGCGATATCTTTGCATTGGTGCCCTTCTCATAGCCAGGTGACGCACCCCGGGCATTTTGACGAGTTCACCAGTGAGATTGACACAACACAGGCACCAGGAAACGAACTGGCGGACCGCCTTGCGCGTTTCGCATCATCTCACGAGGGTAACGAGGATACGGTCGATCTCAGCAGTGACGACGACGACGATGATGACGACAATGACGACGATGACGATACATAAGTCTTTCTGCAAACTTCTGCTGAGGTTCCCAGGGTCATGATTATTCTTCGATTGCACTTCCTCTCGCATTAAATTTGTTGAATGCTGCTTGTAATTTTAACCATTTTAGAGGCGCAGTTGATAAATCTGTGTTTAAAGACTGAGTATGGAATTTGAAGGTAGTTTGTAGTGTTACCGTGGTCTTCGAGCAGTCGAGATAGAAGCGGCCCTCAATATTAGAGATTTTCAGATTTTGTGATCGATTCCTTGCGCTGTCATTTCGACAGATGTCCCATCATGTTCAAGAAATATTAGCTTGATGCTGGCTTTGCGCTGAAAACGAAGACAAACTATTGGTATATTCCGATGCTTAAGCCTACAGTAGCCTGGAGACATCCCGCAAAATGAGATTCATCTGCTCTCGACCGAAAAGGTGCGGGTAGTTCCTATGCGTCAGCTTTTGATAATCCTAGTCATGGCAGAGCTGGCGTCATCTTTGGTATGTAATCTGAATTCAGTCATACTTCAGCTCGTCACCCAGACCATTGCAGCATCATTATAGGTTGAGAGGGAATTAATCCCGGGTACCACATACGCAAGGCATGCAAGCATTCGTATGTATGTAGAATCAAACGGGAGGATGATGGACGTTTCTTTTACAGTGGGCTTTCGCTAGCCTCCAGGTCAGAGTGTGCCGGTGTTCGTAGCTGTTGGCCATTATTCAACATGCCTTAGGAGCGTATCGCGGAGCCAGAACGTTCTTTGCATGCAAGGTCTCTAGTTTATTGATTCAAGTACATAGCTTTAAGCTTTTGGACCTTCAGCTCGGAGTTAACCATCCGTCTTCACCGATGTTCGCGTGGAACACTGTCTCTTCATGCCCTCCGGTAGGGCAACATTTCAGAGAATAGTCTGACATGCATACTATGTACAGGGCTGATGAGAAGTCCTCGAATCAAATTCACCCCACAACGTGCCCCGCACCCAGGTACAGTGTGGCCAGGTCTAGGCAAACCTCCGCGAACTATCAGATGGTTCGGTTGTGGAGTCACCCGTTCTCCATGGTCGGCGCAAGGGACGCACTTTACTCTGGAAAGTCTGGAAATCTGTATGGAATCTGTAGTAGAATGTTCAATTGATGAATGTCCGGATCGCCCAGATTACCGACTGATTGTCTTCTTACCGGGAAAAGTAAGAGGACTGCAAGTCGTATTGCGGAACGCAAGGTCATTCGTCAGATTTCTATGTCGATATAAGTATTTCAACTATAAGATGCCAAGCTGCGAGGCGTTCCCTTCATTTCCTTGAGATGCAGACTAATTGAAGGTTCGAGCAATTCACGACTTCGCTTGGATGCGTACGGATATTGAGCGCGAATGTAGATTTGCGCCCCGTACGACAACTTCATGATTTCCTCAAGTTACTGACTTCTGTCAAGCTTTTAGTCAGGCGAGCGGAGTAACTGCTGCTTCCGATGCCATTACCCCCAGATGCGAATTTACCCGGGTGAATAGAAACATCGTGAACGTAAGCGCCGCCTCCCCAGCGCCCCGGAACCGACCACGTTCAGTTGCGTAGATCGCCCCTCAAAGTGGACGTGATCCGCCTTTGGAGGGATAATGCCGACGCCTTGGCATGTGTTTATGGAAGCATCGACATGGGAATGTATTTGAGGCGCATTGACTGGATGCATAATCATCGTAGGGTCAAGCTGCATGCACGCCATTCTAATTATTGATGAACTTGGCCCTGCCAGGCACGGTAGCTCGACGTAATGGGGTAGGTAAGTTTGCGAGGTGGAAGCCGATAAGTAGAACGGTGGTCGACGATCTATTGAAGAGTGGGTAGTGGCTACTGGCTTTGACCTAGGAATATCGAATTTTGTCTGAACCATGGGCCGGCTTGAGTTGTTTGTATCATTGTTGTCTACTGCGGGTGTTGCTGTAGGGGCTGAGTGGAAGGGAGAGATCAAGAAGGTGGATGGCTCAACGTACCAATGCAAATGTTACTCCGACAATAGCTGCTGGCCGACCACAGCGGACTTTGCTGTGCTAAACAAAACTGTTGGCGGTGCTCTGAAAGTCGCTTTGCCTCCTGGTGCGCCATGTCACAACAAGGTCGGCAATTCATCAGTGTCCACATACAACCAGGCAGCATGTGCGGAAGTGCAAAACAATTGGGTAAACGAGCAGTGGCTGTGAGTAGCGAGAGCGTATGAAATGAAGAGAAGGAGCTAACAATGACCAGTACTGACCAACCCATTGCAAATTTGTGGCCGCTATATACGAACAACACCTGCTTGCCAACAAACAATCCGTCCGACTCTTGCACGCTAGGTTTCTATGGCGTCTATGTCATCATGGCAACCACGAAAGAGCACATCAAGGCGGGTGTAGATTTTGCACGTGAAAAAAACATGCGCTTGATCGTCCGGAATACTGGTCATGACTTCTTAGGGCGTTCGGCAGGCTATCAGTCCCTGATCATCAACACTCATAGCTTCAAGGATGTCAAGTTCTTGAAGACTTACGACGGTCCTGGGAATTGGACTGGTAGTGCTGCCACTGTCGGCGCCGGTGTTCAGGGACGTGAATTGTACAGGCAGGCATTTGCTCAGGATCCCAAGGTAGTCATTGTTGGTGGAGAGTGCCCGGTACGTAATATATTTCCTAGCAGATAAACGAAGGCTAATCGGGTTCGAAGACTGTGGGTTGGGCTGGCGGATACATCCAAGGAGGCGGCCATGGCCCACTGACTACCATCTATGGTATGGGTGCTGACAATGTTCTCTCATTCGATGCCATCACTGCCAAAGGGGAATATGTCACGGCAAATGCCAAGGAGAATCCCGATCTCTTCTGGGCACTGAAGGGAGGTGGCCCGGCTTCTTTCGCTGTGGTCACTTCGATCACCGTCAAGACATTCCCCGAGGTCCCCACTGCTGGCACCATAATCAACATCAATAGCACCCACACCAACGACACCAAGGTCTTCAACGAGGGCTTCCGCATCTTCCACAACTTGGCAAACCATTACGTCGAGAATGGAATGTTTGTGTACTTTGAGCTCTCCCTTGGCACGCTTCACATCGCACCCTTCGTTGGGCCACGAATGGACGAGAAAAAACTAAACGAGGTCCTGAAGCCGCTGTTTGATCAACTCGACGCAGCAAAGATCCCGCACAGTAGGCACACAAAGGCATTCCCGACTTTCTTCGAATTCTATATCGATATGTTCGAGGATGAACAGCCGAACCAGAACTCAGTTGTTGGTGGACGCATCTTCACCCACGAGGACATTGCGGAAAGGGGCAATGATGTGGCCAAGGCGCTCTTGTTCGCCAGCCAGCCGACATCCGATGTGATTGGTTTCTCTGTGGGACACATTGTTGATCCCGGCCACGGCGTGCCTGTTGCGGACAATGCCATCAATCCCAAGTGGCGTAATTCGAGCAGTTTCGTCATCACTAATGTGATAATGACGGGCACCGAAAGCTGGGCGCAGAAGCAGCAATACCAGGACATCCAGACCAACGTTGTTGGCAAAGCTTTGCGAGAGGCTGGTCCCAACGGTGCGACCTATGTTAACGAGGTGAGTGTTGCTAGGTAAGAATATTCGAAGAGAAGCATGCTAATGGTCGCTAGGGTGATCTGAACGAGCCAAACTGGCAGGAATCATACTGGGGAGATAAGTATCCGAAGCTGTTGGAGCTCCGTAAGAAATGGGATCCAGAGGGCATCTTCTACGCCAAGACGACGCCAGGAACAGAGGATTGGCACGTGCTCGACTATGGCACGAAGCTGTGCAAGCAAGTATCCTAGATGTTTTAGTTCAACGTACATACGATTCGGGGGTCAAGACTTCGACAGGGCGAGCATAGCATAGATACGATTGATGATGGATCTATGATGCATAAACAAACATAAAAGCATGATGAATTAAAAGCGAACAACATGCACATGCAATCGATGTGGTGAACTTGGTGCGTTGACGATGATGTAGTACGCTAAACCCATACGGGCCTAGCCACCATCTGCGCCAGGATCACCTTTCACGAGCAATCCGACATCTTAGGCTCTCACCGGCTCCTACAACATTGTCCAGTATATTCCACTCAGCGCATCTTCGCCTACTCTTTCACCACCCTCACTCTAGTCCTTTGCTTGTGGCTTGATTGCGCCTATAGGTTGATTTGATGCGCACTTCATTCGTTTGGCCAAGCAGCGCCACGACGTCGCATTCCCAAGCTCGAGCAGGCATCCGTTTGCGCCAGGAGAGACAGCCGTAGACCTGGCGCGGGCCCGTCCCGTTCCCGCTGCGAGGACGCATGGTCCCTACTCGCCGACTGCCCGCGAACGCCATATATGCCGATTGAATGCCTCCGGTCCTGAACCCCTTCTTGCGGGCCTTCTTCCGTAGCACGCTCCCGAGCCAGTGCTCGCCAGTCCAGCACCATGTATGCCGCCTGCAAGCACTTCCTCACCGGATTCTGCTGACTGTTTATGTAGGTCCTTCTCGTACCGACCACCGAGGTTCTCCTCACATCCCGCGATGGCGACACAAATGCCGCGTACGCCGATCTCAGCGGCTCTGAAGAGTTCCTAGCCAGCCATGTCCTACGGGTGCCGGGCGGAGTAGGCCCTAACAACCATGTCAAGGATGGCGCAAACTTTAGGGAGAACAGGGGGAAGGCAAAGCAATTTTCAACGGCAAATGGGCGCACCGTCATAATCAAGGACGCCTTCGTCTACAGCAATAAAGGTGCGGAAATTGGCCCGTCAGATCGCAAACGCATTTGAGATGGGGCATGGCGCTGACACCTGGCAGGATTTAAGACGCTCAACCAGGCCCAACTGCTGAACGACACCATCTACTACCCGGATGCCTTCGAAGCCCAGCCGTGGCTTGTCTACTTCATCTCGCGCCCTCTCATCGGAACCTACGAAGCGACCCCCATCATACCTGCATCGCTGCCGGATCGTAGTAATGCTCAACCATCGGATCATGCTTCAGCGGGCCCTTCGAATGGGGCGACGGCATCCATGCCGCGGAAAAAGGAGGTCAAGTCTTTTGGAGATCTGTTGAACCATTTCCCCATGATTGCGCGTCAGATGCAGCCCGGGCTAGATCGGCTATTCACAGAGTTCAAGAAGGAGCTAGAGAAGCCACTCCCACCCACACCATCGCAAAGATCAAGGGGATCTTCGTTGAGTTCTCGGAGGCGTGGGTCCACCTCCTCGGCCGAAAGTGCTCCCATTTCGTTTCACAGCAGTATTTCAGGCCCTAATGGCTTCGTTTCAACGCTTGAGATCGACGATGAAGAGGACCTGATGCGACGATCTCTAGAGACCGCCGTCACCGCAGCCATCGACCTCTTTCAGATGGTGGACAAGCAGCAGCTTTCATTGCTTGGCGCGACAACAGATCTCACCGGTCCCATTGTTGAGCGCATGATTGAGCGGTACATCACAGAGCAGCTACATGACTTCATGTTCACAAAGCTACGGCGTATCCGGCGCTTCGATGATGCAGATTTGGAGGCCCGCATGCGGCACATGGTTGATGTAGATATTTCACAAGTCGGTATCGACATTGGACACGGACGAAAAGGCAAGCAAGAGCTTTCGATCCGACTCCAAAAGGCTGTCGATATTTTCAAAAAGATGGGAGTGGCTGGCAGCCCGCAAGAGATGATTGAAGTGCTACTCACTGTTCAAAAGCACATTACGTCGCCAGATACCCCTGCGGATAGGAACCAACAAACGAAGCAGTTGCCCAATGGTGACACTTACTCAGAGAAACACGATCCGCTACTCACCATCAACGCTGATACATTGGTGTCTTTGCTCCTTATTGTTGTCATACGATCTCCAATCCGAAATCTACAGGCGCGCTTGTCTTATATGCGGCATTTCATCTTCATCGATGACGTGGAGAGCGGCGAAATGGGCTATGCGTTAAGTACATTCGAGGTCGTACTCTCCTACCTCTCAAGAGATTCAAGCGGCTTGCGGAGGGCTAGTCGTCGGAATAGGGCATTGTGGCAGGCAGTAAAGTCTGGCGACATGGCTACTATACAAGGAATTCTCGAGCCCGAGAGATCATTTCACGAAGAGGCTTTTGCAATATCAGAAGACGAGGATGCAGAGCTAGAACTTCGCGATCATCGTCCGGTCAGATTTGCAACCAGCATCTCTGAATCTTCCTTGGATGGAACGACTGTGAACGGTGACCATGAACCTAGTTCAAGACACCACGACTCATCTCGATCGAAATCTAGACATGAAGACGGTCCGTTGGCTCATATCTTTCCTTTTCAGCGAGCCTCAACACCCCCATCAGGGAGTCGTGGGAAGGCCAAGAAGAGGGTTTCGATGGATACCCGAAGCATGTCTAGTTCCTCTGCTGTCTCTTTCGTATCGCGTACGACTCTTGATTCTCGAGGCACAGGACTCGAAGGCGACACATCAATAGAGAAACTATCGAAGACTCAAGGACCTGAAGGAGAGTCTGTCTTGATGATGGCTGTGGAGAGCAAGCAAGATAAAGCCCTGCAGTACCTGCTCAATTTGACTGAGCATTACAGCCTGGAGTCGATCCTTGAGGACTGTAACAATGAGGGCACTACCTTACTAAGCGCCACCCTCCAGCTTGGGAATGCGAAGACTGCCGAAGTGCTTCTGAATTACATATTCGAGAGCGATCCGGATGAAAACAAAGTAAGACAGTATCTCGCTAAGCAAGATATCAAAGGCAGATGTATGGCGCACTACCTCTTCAATCAGCCTCACCTCATCGACCGGATAGGACACCTTGTGCCCTGGAAATTAAAGGACAAGAACGGTCAAACCCCTGTATTTGCTCTCTGCAGATCGTATGATCACGATCAGTACCGTGACATGGTGGACAAGGCACTTTTAGTCGCAACGCGCGCACAAGATGACGGCCAGCCCTTGCATCTAGACGAGCACATTGATAACAAGGGCAATAGCTTGCTCCATATCATCACAGACCCCCAGCTTGCGGTCAAGCTGCTGTATCGATGCGATTCTGATGTGAATGCTCCAAACGACAAGCATTTCACCCCGCTCATGGTGGCCAGCAAATATGGTCGGACTGATCTAGTCCGGGTACTTTTTCAAGATCCGAGAGTCGATCTTTCGGTCAAGGACGTCCGAGGACTTACCGCCGTGGAGCTTGCCAAGGATGACGATGTTCGAAATCGAATTGACGACTTGGTGCTGCTATCCAATGAGCCTGGCCATGATGGTCGAACAACAACAGTTGTCCGATCTTTCTTTGTTGAGGACGGGACTATCCGCCTCGTTATCAAGTCTGGGGCGCCAAACGGGAATTCGACCATCACAGTGACAACATGTCGTCGGTCACTGCAAGACTTTGAAAGCCTTGCTAGATGGCTGGCGCAGGAACATCCCGCGTCGTGGATGCCCATCATCAACAACCTTGCATCTCCTTTTTTGATACCGTCAAGACCGTCTCGATCGGTGTTGCGAGACATTCAGCTTCGCCTAGATGCCTTCCTCAAGATTCTACTAAGCCACCCTACCTTCTCGACACATGAGATGGTTTGGGAGTTCTTCTTGGTGCCGGACATCGACCCGCTAATGCTGGCTGAGCGTTCTGCCCGCAAAGCCGAGCTCCGAGCGGAGCGCGTTAGGGAGGAATATGCACCAATCTACGATGTGCGCGAAGTCGAGCTTTTCGTTCAACACGCCCGAGAGTCTGTGCGCTCTCAACATCACGCTTCGAAGTCTGTCCTCCGCCGAGCTAATAGAGTTCGTTCGTCAGGCTTAGATTTGTTTGACGCTGCGAAATTTGCGAACACTGCGCTTCATTCATTACACTTCCTTCCTCAAAGCCATCTCCGAGCCTTGGACCGCTACACAAAGACTCTCATTCAGAGCGAAGCTAGTCCTTTATCAGGATTCTACTACAACATCCACGCTATCTCAAGCACCATCAACGCTATCTTGTCTGCTCTTGATCGACCTTCCAAGCTCATCACTTCAATGTCTACTACTCAAAAGGCAGTCGATCGCCATCATCTGTCCATCCGACGTTCAGACCGGTGGCCACTTGGTCTTCTCGATGATGCCCGCTCTCGCATGCAACGTGATGCGCAGGAGAAGATGGACAAAGCTACAGAAGAGCTAGCGGGTCTTGGGAAAGAGTTGAGGTACACGCAACAAGTTGTAGCCGGAGAGTTAGCCAGTTGGCAAGACAATCGAGTTGACATGGGCAGAAAGGCACTGAAGGATCTCGCAACAAAAATGGTCGTCACGGAAAGAGCGCGGCTGGAGTCTATGCGGAGGGCCGTCAGAGAGCTTGGGATTCTTAATAAGAAGAGCACGCAAGGCACTAGTGAGAGCTCGACAATAAATGGACTAGAAGCTTCGGTGCTCGATGTTCCCGAGGAGGTAGTACAGCGCGGCCAAGTAGAAGATGTGACAAACGAGGTCGAAGGTTCTGAAGGCAATACCCAAAACTCGGAAGCTGTCAATGACGAAGCGAGAAATGGCAAGACAGCTACGACGGGAAATGAGCCACCAGCCGCAGATACACCACAAGAGGGGACAATGGACCCGCCTTTTGCTGGCTCGCCTGAAGAGCCGATCAAAGACACATTGGAGAGCGATGCATAGAGGAGGTGTGGGGGAGAGCATCTTGCATATTTTCTTCTTTGTTGATATTTTGATTCTCTTTGGATACTGTGTTAGAAGGGTGTTTCGCAGGGATATACCAGGGCATCAGCGTTGGCGCCCATTATTGAATCAGGACCTTGGACGATGAGATAGTTCGTCAAGCATATTGTAATATTGGATTCACCCTTTTTAAATCTTGTTGTTTCGCTGCTGCTGACGCTTTACTCTTTCAAAACTCGTAGTCACGGAAGATGGTGAAGCCTATTCGCTCCATTCACTCCCCCCTTATGCTTTCCATTCCTACAACCAACCCCCTATATTTCGACCCCTTATCCAACCCCCTCAAAAACCTCCCTCGCTCTCCATACCAAACCCATCCGCAACTCCAATTCATCCATCTCCCTCCCTCACCGCCTCACTCAGGTCCACCCCCCTCCCCAACCCACCCCCTGCCCACCAAGGAAAGAAGAAGAGAAACGCAGGTCCAAATAAACTTAACCTTTTTTTGTTTCCACACCTTAAAAAAAACCCTTTTATTTCCCGCACGCTTGCATCTCCAGCACAGACCGGTTTTTCTCCACCTCCACGTGGATCTGCCCTGCCCTGCCCTGCCCCACCCTAGTTTATCCGCAAGGAACACTGTGGGGAGGATTGCGTTGCTGCGCACGTTTTTCTGGGTATAATAGGGTATTTTTTTTGTTGGGGTTTGGGGGGGTGGGGGGGAGTTGAGGGATTTTTTGGGGAATGGGGATGGTATGTGCGTTTACGCCGAGGATGGGCGCGTAGTGGGTGTTGGTTCAGAATTGTTTATTTTGACGTCAGGGGGAGGGAGGGGGGGTGTTTGGTTTTTCGGGTTTGTGAGGGACAGTGGTGGTGGTGGTGGTGTTGAGTTGGGTTCCGGGGGCGCGAGGTAGGAGAGAAGGGAAAGAGGGCTGGGGGAAGAAGGAAAGTAAGCAAAAGGACGGTGGGTGAGGTAGATAGTTGGCTGTTTTAAGAATACAATTTGTTTTTGGATTTGAGTTGCGTTTTGTAACTTCTGCAATGGCAGTGTGCGCGCGAAATCTTCTCCCCTTCATTTTTCTCCTATTCATGTCTTGTCAAAAAATGTCGGACGGCCGTGCGGTACAAAGTCTACAGCACGACCAGGCTACTCTCATTGTGGGCACTCTCCACTCGATCTGATCACACATTTATATAGTGTTGTAATGTTCCTTGGATCTTATTGCTTGCCTCTTGCTTGCCGAAGGCATTTCGATGGCTTTGAGGAAGCTGTTTGACTGCGTAAATGGCTCTCAAGTCAAGGATATAAACTTCTTGGATTTCCTCTTGACTAACATCTTATTTGCAAAATAGACTTGTGGCAAAAAAAAACCATACTCTTACACTTCCACATTCAAGGATGATAGCATCTAAAAGAGTTCTGTCGAAGAGTCAAATCGAAGACGACGAACACCCCATTTCACAGAGGTAATTTACACCACAATTGCCAGAACGCGCCAAGAAATTGGCTGTTCGTTGCGTCTAGATTTGACAACACTCAGAGTACATCTCTCGCGTACCCTTTCGCCTACCCTTCACTACCCCACAAAACAACCTCAGCCTCGCCGGACACTCTCCCATGGGCATTTCCACAAATCAACCAGGGACATGTCCCGACACGATCATATACTCGTTCAGGATATATTGGCTTGCCAGGCAAAGCGAGAAATTGCTACATCGGGTCCATTCACCTCGCCGACCCACCTCGCCGGGAGTCCTGGGGATACGGTTGAAGATTACTCCGATGACTATGCATATATGCAGCTCTTCCAGTGGGATTGTATCCAGTGGTACTGTAACGGCGTCACCTGTGTTACCCCAACTGCATTAAATCCATGATATCATTGGCAAGAGCTGAGAAGCCAAGTCGCCGACCACCTCGTTTTCTACGGAGACACCGTCGCGAACATCGCATTCACCTGTGGCCTAATCGCATAGCATCGGGCCTTCTTCGTTCTCTCGAACCGGACAGTGGGCTCAATGAAGTTCTTCAGCTCGATACTACCATACAATCTTTTGCGCATGGGGGGGCTCGTCAGCACAAGCGAGAGCGAACCCCAGCTTACCAGCCCCATTAATCTATTTCACCCCAGCTACGCGCTGAGCCCCAGCGTATACCACTCCAGATACGCCAGCCAAGCCAAAAGGAGAGCGTCACTCAATCAAACTTGGGGCAGACAGCCTCGTATCACCCACGCTCCTTCGTAAGACAAGCGCATACGAGGTCTCGCGAAAGCTTCTAGAAATCTTCTAGAAGGTTGCGGAAGCTCCAGTTCCGGCACTACACTCTGACTGCAGGCACAATTTAGATAGAAGGCACGAGGATTCAATATGAGCAGCTGCAGTGAACGGTGAGGATGTTTCCGTATGACGAAGAGGCTAATCGCTGCTCCAGGCAGTAGGGACAAGGGGTGATTGGCAGGCGGATAGATGACCGGATGAATCCGTATTGGGGTCCTGGAGGAAGACTTGTCATGCGCGCAGCTACTATGTATGATAGGAGGGTGGAGGAAATGCTGGTGGTGACGGGATCTGCTAGTGATGAAGTGAGATCTGACAATGTGGAACGAGAACCGCGGAAGCCGGAAGTGTACGACAGGGCTCGGTCGTAGACGATTACATCTTGTGTGCTATATGACGGTGATTCCAGATCTTACCAATGAGTTGTCTTTTGGATCCAGTGCCGCAAGGTTGGGAGGACCAAGGCGTCACGACATGTACGCCGCCAGCCTTGGACTTCACTCAGCTCCAATGGACTTGGAAAACGGGTTGACAAGAGATCGGCGCACGAAAGAACTTCTAAATGAAGCAATCGAAGCGTTATGGAAGCCTCCTCGTATGGATCGCCGTTTGTAACGAGCGCCCGCGTTCGTCGTGTTCGCGATCAGCACCCGAGCTGACCATTCAACGTCACACAAAAGACGACGAGGGTGAAGACACGAGAAGAGGCAGCACGACGATCATGTTTCGCACGCAGCGCAACGGCGAGCGACACGAGCTGTTTCAGTCTGGCATATGGTTCGAGTGCCGTGAGAGGCATAGATTAGCACAGGCGGGACACTATGCGACTATCTGAGAAACTTGCTGCTCAAGGGCCCATGACGCCCTAGAATTGTTGGGAGTAAACGAGCGCGAGTGTGCGACCGGGGTGTGTTGATGATAGTCGGAACTTGGCTCTGAAAGCAGCTAGCTGGGCGATGGTGCATGTTGGCACCTCCGACCCAAAGGATAGCCCATGAAAGTCCGTACATTAGCACATTGACTGGGAAGAGGTCGCGGATGGACCCAACACAGCTGCTGGCAGGTGGCAGGTGGTAGGTCAGGAGACGCAGGCAAGGTGCCGTCTTCATGACGTACACGGCAGGAGACGGGCGAGGTAGGGGAGCGACTAGACTAACGTTCGTTGTGTATGTAGACTGTGTCTCAGGTAGTGTTGCGTCTGGAGCGGCACAGAAACCGTTGCGGCGGGACATTACCCAGCATGCCTAAGAGATTTCTAAAAATGTCAGCACGCCTAGTGGATGAGTGGAGAGTGAGGAAGGGGAAATGACTGGCTATAGGGCTGAGGAGAGTGGAGGCTTTGGCTGCGTGTAAGCCTGAGTGTGGAGTGATCAGTCGAATCTGGGGCGCAATGCAGGCGTCTTGCCGTATGAAGAGGGCGTGCAGCAAAGCACCGAAATAACAGCGGCGTGCCGCAATCCTTCGACGAGGCGTGGTACATGTCGTAGCAGCAGCAGCAGCAGAGCAGTGATGCAGCCTCGCCGATGCGGCGCGGATGCAGACAGGCGACTAGCTGGCATGGACGGCGCAGTGGTAGCGGCAGGCCGTACGCCGGGCCGTGGTGGAGTGGAGGGACTGGCAGCCGCCGACGCCAGGCATGCATAGTGTATGTATGTGAGAGAGTCGAGCAGAGGACTGACGGGCAATCTATCGCCCGCCAATTGCAGCAGCACGTCCGACCCGACGACGACCCGCAACAGGCAAGAGCACAGCGCCCAGTTGCCCATTGTAGAGCGCGGCGATCCGCCTTCCGCTTTGGGCGACGTATCGCGACAAACGCTTGGTGAGGACAGACCCCGGTCGCTGCCAGGCGTGCAGGCGTGCAGGCGTGCAGGAGGCCAGGCGCTGAGGGGTGGCGCACGCGTGATGTGATGTGATGTGCTCCGGTCAGTCGAGCAATCAGCAGCCGGTGGGCGGAGGACGTGGGGCTCGGAGAAGACTGGGGGGGTGAAAGAGAGAGGGAGTGAGTGAGATAGAGAGAGAGAGAGATGGGGCCAAAGGGCGAGCAGCGCGGGCGGAGGAGCGAAGGAGCATCAGGCTCTCATGCACCAGCCTCTCAGTGGGGGAAGGCGCTGTCGGCCGATGACGGCAGCAGCGGCAGTTGCAACGGGAGGTCGCTCTTGCGCTGTTGCGTTCGCAGGAAGGAGCAACAGAGGACGCACAGTGCCAGGGCAAGTGCAATCGCAATCGCAGGTGCAAACGCAAACGAACAGCGCCACCAACGCTCGATGCTCTGCGTGGCCTGGCGCCCCCCAGCACGTCCAACCTGTCGAGCGCACGCCGCCCAGTCTGCCCAGCACGCCGTCGCCAACCCTCGCGAACCCTCGCGCACGCTGCTGCTCATCGTCAGAGAGGCGCTGCGCAGAGGCCGGGACGCGGTAGGGCGGCTGCTAACTCAGCACTACGAACGCTGCACTGCTCTGAGGATGGCGGCCACGGCCAGTGCGAGAGCCAGGGCCAGTGCCAGTGCCAGGGCCAATGCCAGCCACGCCCGCCCACACGCACGGACGGATCGTACCCGAGACCAGGGGGGGGAAGCTGCCCCTGCGATCGTCTGCGCTCCTTCCGTTCCTTGATTGGCAGGCACGCCCACCGCACCCGAGCGGGTCCAGGGCCACCGCGACAGCCACCCGCCTTGGACCGACGCCTCGAACCCGCCGCCCGCAACCCTATCTCGCCCTCAACCCACTCCCACACCTCCATCCTGGCCGCCCATGGGACGACCCGGTGCGCCATGCCATCATCCACACCCTACCCTGCCTTGTGCCTGGGGGGAAGCCCACTCCGTCGAAGCAGCAGCAACCCACCCGCTGCTGCACTGACGACTGGCCCTCGGATCCGCTGCCTGTCCCCTCTACACACCCATTCGACGCCCAGGTGAAACATGCAGCGTTGCCTGTGACGGCCTACGCCTGCTCTACAACTTCCCCCCTCTCCTCTATGCTGCTCTACTACAGCAACACAGCAACAATCTACGCTGGACAGATTTGCTACCGCCCGAGGCTCTCTCGCGCGAGGGTGGGGACCCTTTCATATAGCGGCTACTGAGTCTGCCTGGCCCTAGACATGGTATCTGGCGCTTGTCCAAGGTACCGGAAGGGGCAATTTAGACAGCGTACCTTGAGGGCGCGCGCCGACCTGGCTTTTGGGGGCCGCGTGGCAGGCCTGTTCTGCTCTGCTGCCGTCTTTCCTCGTCGCTGGAAAGGCATGAGTGCGAAATCTCCACACTGGGAAAAGAGTGTGGTCGCACAAGAATCCATCTCCCCATGAACAATGCGGCACACCGTTCTGGCCTATCCCCAAGGAATCCTTCTCAATATGGGGGAAACGCCCAGACAACGGAGCGTCCCTCCATCAGGCAATCTCAGCATTCTAGCCCAGAAGCACGCACCTTGAGAGAGGGAGAGAGGGGAAAAAAAAAATAGTTCCTACGCATCATGCCATCATTTCATTTCATTTGCATCGTACGTCTGTGTTGCAAACGCACCTAGTGTGTCGCATGCCTAACTCGGTAGCTCTTTCGCAACGACCACAGAGGATAAAGTCACGGCTACAAACAAACACGTGCTTTTGCGGACTTTCCCCTGCATAGCCTATATTGCTGTTGCGTTTGCGCTACAACGGCCAGGCCCCTTGCCTCCTGCCAAAAATATGTACAAATCAACCCCTGCCGAGGCAAGGAACCGCAACGCTGCGCAAGCCGCTCTTGCGGAGATTTCACTCCACAATTCAATAGTTCAGTCAATAGGCAATAGAATCCATAGTCCCATAATCCCATAATTCCATAGTCCCATGATCCATCATAATCCCACAAGCCAGGTCCGCCGAGGACGCATGTGAAGCCCAGGTCTATAATGCGGGGCGGCGCAAGGGTGCAGCCGTCGGTGTATCGAAGAGCCAAACAAGGCAGCAAAAGGCAATAAGAAGGAAGAATGTACAGTCGCTGACGACAACAACAACGCAGAAATCTAGCAGCAGAAATCATAGCGTGTGGGTGCGGACGCGATTCTGTGTCCGCGAGGCAATCTGCCTCTTGACCTCTTCGGGCGCGGTGCGCATCGTGATCTTGAATGTGTCGCGCACCCGCGTCCGCAGCAGTGACTCCAGTGCCGTGTACACGCCTCCCTCGATGCCCGTATCCGCCGGGTTGGCCTTGCAGTACCGCTCCGAGAACTTGTCGATGAGCTTCTCCACCTTGCGAAGCTCGGTGAGCACAAGCTGCGTCCGGAATGTGTGCTCGTCCTCGCCCTCGAGCCGGAAGTCGCCGAGCGAGATGGGTGTGTGCGTAAAGGCCTCCATCTGCGTGTGCATGGGGGATTCACCTCCTGACCGATTTGCGCCGGAGATGGCCTGATACCACGAAAGAATCTTCACAATGGTAAAGGCAATCGTGGTCGAGAAGTGGGGGTTCGCCGAGCATGGACACCCGAGAAGAACAAAAAGTTTGTCAACAGCAGCCTTGTTGGTGGTCAGGACAGTGTCTAGCGTAGGCAGTCCGTTTGAAGAGCCATTGAAGTTGCCGGAAGCAGACTGCGATGATGGCGGCGAGTAGAGACTGTTTAGCGTCTGGAAAGCAAACTGTGTGCAGTCGTGGTTTTGCATGGTGGCCGAAGTGGGGGGTGTAGGCAGAGGTGCCGAAGCCATTGGCGGTGGTGATGTGGTGATTTTATCCGGCGAGAATACTGGGAGAGGCTGCTGTTCTTGCATGTTGAAATACTGCGGGCTTGTCATTGGCGGTGAATGTATGCCGTCCATGGGCGCAAACATGTCTGGCTGGCTTTGCACGCTGGAAGTCCGTACGTGGGCTGCGTACTGTGTCGGCTGTGGGAATTGCGGCATGCTTGTGAAGACATCCGAGGGGCTGTGGAAAATCATTGAGTCTTCGCCGGTCCAGCCATTGACGAAGGAGTTGTTGCTGTCCGAGTATGGCGACTGGCTGCCGTCAAACGTGTTGGCCATGTAAGCATCCTGGAAGTGGTACTCTGGTGTTGCTGGTCCAAAGAAGAATGGGTCTGTGGGTTCTGGCGAGCTCTCGTTGGTGTAGGAAGTTGTGCGGGGTATCATGTCCGCTCGAGCTCCCAGGGGCCCGCATGAGCTTGCAGGCGATACATCGCGCATAATGGTGCCGTCTGGATTCCTGTTCTTGCGCGGCTTGCCCAGTCTAGCGCAGGTAAGCTTGAGGTTGCATGGCAAGAAGCATTGCAGCATACCTCATCGAGGGCGAGTAGTTGCAGCAGATTCCCATGTTACCACAGCGGTGGCATGTGGGTCTGACCTTGTCACACTTGACCTGCATGTGGTTTTAGCTCTGCGGTCCGGGGAGGGAGGCGAAGCTGGGAGTGGGATGTTTGTTACCTTTGCACGGGAGCAGGCGTCGCAGGAAGCTCGCAGCTTGCGAGGCTTCTGCTCGGCCGTGGGGCTGGTGGTGACGACGGTGCTCTGGGGCGGGATGGCCATTGCGATGGGCGGCGACGGAGGGTGCTGGGCGGCGAAGGACTGCGGGATAGCCTGGAACATGGTGTCTGGCTGAAGCAATAGCTCGGGATGGGCGGGCGTGGTGGACGGAGAGCAGTGCATGTTATATATGGGAGCAGGTCGCGAGGTGGACCAGCTGCAGCTCGACGCAGGCTAGACTAGAAGGGGCAGCGATCTCGAAGGGATCCAGGTAGGACCAGGGTGCCTTCGCCGGAGGGGCGTCAAGCTGACGCTTGGGGCTGCAAGGACAGGGCCGGCTGCACGAATTGCGCTGTTGGCCTCTGTCGACGGGGGCTGAGATCTCACAGGCTGCCCGCATCCTCCATGCGGACTAGCCCTCGCCCTCGCTGGCCTGCATCTCGAGGTGAGCACATTCACCGTCCACCGTCCACCACCGCCCACCACCGCCCACCGTGCAAAGCTCGAGCCGCCCGCCTGCCCCGTGCTGAGATCTTATCTGCGAGCGAGCACCACCGCCCGCGACTGATATGCCACATGCCACATGCCACAGGCCACAGGCCACATGCCGTTGCGGGCCAAGCTGCCCTGCCGTGCCTGCGAATGTCCATGTTGCTGCCAGAGATGCACTGCACGCCTGCCTGCCCGCCCGCCCGCTGGCCATGGCCGCCGGCCCACCGCAGACGACGGGCCACCAGGTCGCTGGAATGCAGCGCAGAGCGGCGGGCCCGTCCAGCGTCCAGCGAGCCCGCGACTATAGCCGGCTGCGCGAGGTAGATTGAGCCCACGAGGGTGAAGGCCAGCGATTCCATGCGCTCGGGACGTGCCCTCTCCCAACGGCCGCCGCTCATGGGCATTTGGCCTCCTCTCCCCCCAGCGCCGTGACAGGTACGCCGCCCGTTAGTCAGCCCCCCGGGGTGTGCTGGGCGCAGGCTCGCGTTCCTCGTTCGCTGGACTGCAGGCAAATCAATATCTGCGTTGGTAATTGAGGGTGCCGGGCCTCTAGTGCTGACTACCCGATGCGGCCATACGCTCACAAAAATAAACGGCACTACCCTCTGCACACGCTGCCACAGGCTGCCACCCTTGACATCATTCCGCCAGACTGCACACAAACGACGCTGCGCCCGCGACACGGCGGCGCAAGGGAGCGTTGAGGCTCCTTACCTGACGCGCTCGGCGGCGGCACCACGTAGGACTCGGAGCCCTCGGTCGCGCAAGGCGGCGCCGGCGGACAGGCGAGCAGCAAACCACCACGACGGGCGCGACGGCCTCATTGGCCCTGTCTTTGATACAGCGCGGCAGACGGTCGCACAAGGTATAAGCAGGCGCCGGACCAACAGCAGGCGAGTGCTGATGATGCTGAGCAGGCCGCGCACCTCTGCTTGCGCCGACCGCAGAAGATGCTCTAGGCCGCACAGGAAATGCTGCAGTCTGGCGCGATGCCGGGCGGCCTGAGAGCAGACGCTCTGCCAGCATTAGCATTGGCATCGCAAGCGTCATCGACGACCCCTGCGCGCTCGCACAATCAAAGACAGCGTGGGCCTCATCAATACAAGTTTGGGGGGGACCTGCTCAGCCTCGCGGCGGGGCTCTCGGGCTGCAATGGCGGCAGGCTGGGGCGAGCCAGCGGGCGCTGTAAATAGCCGTGACGGAGAGGGTGCTGGCACGTACGGCGCGGGCGCTCCAGCATCGCCAGCATCGCCAGCGTCGCTCGCAAGAGATGAGGTCGGGCGACGGTGGTCAACGTGCGCAGAGGAACATTACCCGATCGAGGCCGGCGGCTGGCTGGCCGATTAGCTAACGCCCGTCCGCTCGCACAGACGGGCTGCTGGCTCCTGGGAAGCTTGGCTCCTGGGACGCGCGATCGTCGAGCCGGTTCCTGCTCTGCATCCTTCTAGCAAACCCTCTGCGAAGATCTCGGCCTTTGCGACGAACAAGCAACACAAGCGGCGCCCATCGTCGTGGACCGCGTCGCTGATCCACTGCGCCAACACGCCCATTTGCCTCGATCGCCCAACTGCCGTAGCGCTGCAATTCTCGCACAGAGCAGTGGTTCATTAACCATCTCAATATGCCCGCCGGCCTCGCACGCCAGGCATCCCAGAGCCCATGCCCTGCCATGCAATACATGGCGCTTCCCTACGGACTTTCAATTAATCCCAGTAGGAGAATTAATTTTGAAACGGCTGGCCTCGCCGCAACGTCGCGGCACAACTTGCTAGGCTAGCTGCGTCGTGCAGCCTGTCCCCCAGTAGCGGGCGCCATTCGCTACTACATGCCCTGCCTGTTCTTGCCGTGCTTGTGCACCACCTCCAACGACAGGGCAATAGTCTACGTATCATCGACGAGCATTGCCCCATCAACTCAGATGCCCCACCCCACAGCGACAGAGACAACCTGCATCAGTAACGGTGGCTGAAATTGCCAAGAGCGTTGCGTGGTGTGAGGTCCAAACAGGCTCTGTTGCGAAGATCAGTTGTGGGGTACTGTACTCCGTGCACTCGATAGCCCATCATGGTGCTGCATTTAGGTAGGCCATGCGAACTGGGCCGTGGATGTTGGAAGATAAGATACATTGGTGTGCTCGTACATGTTGTCTTTGCAAGACGAAGCAATCAAGGCGCCCATCACCTCTTGAAGCGAGCCTCCATCACATAGAATTCCCGTTTGTGACCCCCTCTAGCGGAATATGGTTGTCGTTATGCTTGACGATAGTCTCAACATCAGACATTCGGCGACTGACCGTCGGTTCGAAGGATTCGCCGACTGGCATACTTGCAGGGAGATAGTCGTCACACAAACTTATATCCGCAGAGGAAAATTGTAATTGAGAACACCCCATCTGGCTAATCGGTATCCGCGACCATGTCTATTGTGGAAGGTTTGCTCGCATCTCCTGTCCGGCAGTCCTGATATCGTTTGAGAGTTAGACCACCTTCCCGGTGCGCACCTAATAGGTACAAGGAGGTGACCTGCAAGCTATTGCATATCCATCGCGACAGATCGATTTTGCTTAACGGCCGTACCGAAATGCCGCGGCATAAAGCCATCGCTAACATGTTCGCGAAGTCCTTGGTGACAGAACTGCCCTCATCATCTGTCGCTGTGATGTCTATAGGCCGTCGGAGCCGGCGGACTCCTGTCATGAAGGAGCTGTGGCGGCAGAAAGGGAAGGTTCCATCTCGTTTCGCAAAGTCCGTAGCGCTAGAATGCAGCTACAACATTGCCACATGAAATCATGCCTGCTCCTCAACTACGCACCGTGTGCCTCCCTCGTCGATAGTGGCAACCCCCCAACCAACATCTGGTGTCGTACAAAGCGTTCGACTAGCAATGATAGCGGGAGCGTAAAGATACCAGGTGTTTGCACCACGAGGTCGATTGCGGGGTCCAAGTCAAGGCCCGATGTTGGCACATGCTGGTCAGTGGCCTCAGATCAAAGGCCGTCCAAGGCCTTGTGATAGTCCCCACACAGCGTGCCTGTGGGTCGTCTCCCGCAGAATGTGCAGGCCATGGTGTTGGTGATAGACTCTAAGCGGGCCGATAGCGACGGGCCTACAAGCACGTGCAAGCAAACGCCGATGACATGCCGCCCGAGCTCAGAGGCAAATGAAATTGCATACGTCTTGAACGTCTGACTGCAGCGGTTGGCACGCCCGCTGCCCGGCTCAAAGAATGGGGAGCTCGCGATAATGAGTAGCGAGGCCTCAGTTCGTTTTTGTTTTTCTTTCGGATTCCGAGAGGCGTGGAGGACCAGGATTCGCAGGCGGCTAAGCCGGCAGAATGCATCATTACGGGTACTGCGTACATCCTCCGCATTCTTCAAGCGTTCTCTCCTTCTCAATTCGATGCATCAAGAGCCTCCGGGAGGCGCCGTAGGAATATCGTTCACGATAAACGCTGCCGGGTGACGCTATCATCCAGAGCGATAAGGAATCCTTAACGCTTCCTGCAGACTCTTTCTTTGACTGAGACATATCTGTGCCCGTCATCTCAATAGATTCCTTCCTTCCTGATGCGGGCCGCGGATCAACTCCAGTTCCAGAAGGCCTCGTTCCCTTCTCATCAGGTTCTCTTCCAAAAGATCGAGGCGTAGTACTCGTTTCAACATGGCGTCCGTGCTTTGGGTTCAACTTGGCTTGCTATCAGTGAAAAACCTCCGTCAGCCTGCATGTTTCAAGAATCGGATGGTTTCGGCGAGATGTGTTTTGTGAACGGGCGTGCAGAAGGTAAGCCTCGGGCTCAGACTGCGGCCAGTGTACCCAGCAGCGAAATCCATAAACTTGGCATCAAGATGAAAGCGGGAGAAACCGTTGATGTACAAATCCGTTAGCTATTCCCGCAGCAAAGATGCAGCCCTAGGTTTGGTGGATCGTCCTTTCCAGCCCTACCCGTGGGGTGGTGGAGGTTGCGCAGGTACGCACCACTAAATAAGCCATTAGGCCTACCACTGTAGTCTGTACCTGCTGCAAGTAAGCAATAGTGAACGCACATCGTTTCCTTAACTCGACCTCTAGTTCTCAAGTAAAGTAGTTCTTCATCAGCTCCCGCTTGCTGATATGTTTCAGCGATTGGAGTAGTGGTGTAGAAGTCCATAGGTTAGCGGATACAATGTGCATGGCTGAACCTGAAGGCGTTTTCCTGATGGGGGTTCAAGTGATAACAAGCGTGTGTGGAGAGACGGCTGCAGGTAAGTCAAACGACCCCAAGCTGATGTAGCGTACAGTCGGTGGACGCTGGACTCTGGAACCTCCGTTAGGTTCGAGGAAACACGGAAGCTGACGACATTTCCAAAGACCAAGTTCAGGTTTGAGAGGGATAGCCTTCAATATGAACATATTTCCTTACCAGCGATGAGGCTTGCGGCTTCTCGATCCGGTTGTTGATCGGGTCGGTCTCTCAGAACGGTTCCCGGGTAGGTAGGCGGAAAAGCCGGTCGGGGAGTAAAGCGGGTAACAGGCACAGTGCGCTGTCCCGCACACAACACAATGACTGAACGGGCTGCCACATGGTGATGGAGAGGTAATGACACAGGTTTACTGAGGAATATAGGTGTCTAAGGAATATGAAGAATTGCCGAGGGCTGAACGGTTTTAATAACCCTGGCGAAAGGTAGCTTGTGAAAGGCCGGAGCCAGTTGAAATACGCCTTGTTCGGGGATAGTCAGCCGTGTATATATCTTTGGCAGCATATCAGCAATGTGCTTCATAGCTGCGACTCGCATCATGCTGCGGTATCGCTGGGCAGCAGTCTGACCGGTCATCCGTTGCGTCACCATCGCGATCCCCCGCTCAAAGAAACGTTCACAATCTTCGCGCGCCCAGCCCTCCATGGTGGCTTCTTTGAAATCAAAATAGAAGATTCATTCCGAAACTTATCTCGTAGTTTTTTGTATTTGCTGGTCATGATCGCAGTGTCGAATATCGGGTTTCGTACTCCGACTAACGGACAATTCGGGCATCGGCGTTTGGGCTAAGTTTGGTACGGGCGACTAGAGCGAGACTATTTACCTGCTTATGCGACAGCGGAGTTTTTGAAGAAACTCTGATCAATATCGAGGTCGATCACCTAGGATATACATTGCCCCAAGCCTGCCATGTAAAGCTTATGTGACGATATCCAGCAGGAGATTGGCTCATCTCCGTGTAGCTTCCCTAGTTTTACATTTTCGGTCGAGTAGACGCAGCGTATATTGCCTCCAATACATCAGTATTCGGAAGCTTCTAGTATTGAGTGGAACCTCTTAATATATGTTCATGTATCTGCTATCCCGATGAAGGCCGCCAAACAGTGAGATTTGGTCAAATCATGTTCAAGCAATTGAGATGCTGGGCTCCTTGGGTACGGTTTTCACATTTGAAAGGTCCATATTTGAGCCTTTTCACCGAAACTGAGCGGCGTTAGGGGTGTGACGCAGCGGTACCTCTAGGTATGTACCTCTAGGCATGTAGCTTGTTTCATAGATCCAGTGCGAAAATATTCCACCGACATTAGATTGAGATTAGTTGGGAGTCTTTCAACCGTAGACTCAAATATTAAATAGAAAAGAAGTGCTATCATAGTCGTGGTGTTCAGGATCGAGCGCAAAGGGAGACTTCACGAACGAGAGATTGTGGTGGTAGATATTGAAAGGATATCACTCAGGATCGCCTTCGGGTCGTTGAAAACGTCGGTATTCAGAAACTCCCTCGCAATCTGCTCCTTTAGGGGCGTTAGTCGATTCAATGTGTAACACAGATTAACTCACCGCCTCTTCGAGCTCTACTGCCTCTGAATCCGGCATAATGGAACACGCCGCCACAAGGTCTTCTCCTCTGATTGCGCGTAGGATCAATTCATCCGCCCGATTGATTATCTCATGGGGCACACCATTCATGGCTGCACAACTGCCTTGCATCAATATGTGCAGATATCCTAGGTTCCCTTGCTGGGTCTTACCAAGTACCAAAACTTGAATTGCTCCGCCCGTCGCGGAAGCTAATGCAGTCGGTCAGCAATACCCCTAGAGGAGCTCAAACGTTCTCACTTATATAGGTAAGTAATCTGGTCATCGATTTGCGATGCCCTCTCATCCGTCAAGACCTCCATATGCCCAAAGGCCAGATTAGGACCAGGTTTGAGCAGGTTCGTTTCGAAAATCTCTGAAACGTATAAGTCATAGATACCAACGAATCTGGAGATTACCATCTTTACCGTGAAAGTGCGTTGCGCCCACAACTTTGGGACTATCAGCACCTAAATTGAGAAGGTACTTAAACACTGCGGAAGCTAAACCCGCGCCGTCACTAGAGTCAGTGCCTTTACCGAACTCATCAATTATCAACAGGCTTCTTCGAGTAGCTAAGCTCAATGCCACTGAAATCTGTTGAAGGTCAATCATGAATGCGCTCTGACTCCGTGAGACTGTCTCGCGGGTCGCAACCCTAGATAATATTTTATCTGTGATACCAATTGTCGCGCTTTCCGCAGGAACATAGCTTCCAATGTGGCTCAAATAAACGATCAAGGCTATTTGTTTCAGATAAACACTTTTTCCGGAATAGTTGGGCCCAGTCAAAATGAGCATAGATGCGCTGGGACGCACATGGTGGGTCGCGTCGCGTGCAGATTCCGCATCGTCTCCTAGGCCACCGAAAAGGGCCGTTCTATTCGGTACAAAGGAGGAGACAGTTAACTCCTGGAGAATGTGGCGCCCCCCTTCTATTTGGATCGAATTGCCGTGCGAGATGTGAGGCCGACAGAGCTTGTAAAGCTTAGCGCCCTGAGCCAGGGCGAGGAGGCTATCAAGTTCACCACAGATATCAGAGGCATCTGTTAGTAACCCTTCATACTCGAGAACATGCTGCGCTAGCTCGTGACTGATTTCAATTTCACGATCAGAAATGATACCGTATAGATCGCCATAATGGTCATCCATTTCACGCATCTCGCTGTTCTTAAAATAGACGTGTTCCTTTGTGGAGAACATGCGTTCCCAAGGGTTTTCGAAATTTCCATTATAGACTGCCTGGCTCGTAATAGGGTCAATGGGAGCAGTGATGAGGAATCCGATTTGTGGAAAGTAGATGACGTTAAGAGAAGCTTGAAGACCAGAGGGGAAGTTATTCGATAATTTCCGCGCGACTTGACTGAGCAGACTGTCAAGGCCAGCGAACGTTTGCTTCATATGGTCAAGCTCTTCGTCAATACCTGGGAGAATCACGGTTCGCGATTCTTCTGCCGACTTGTCGACATCAACGGTTTCAGTGATTCGTCTACCGACTTGGGCGAGATGATAGCTATCGAATCTTTCGAAGATCTTAGCACTGATGGGGAGGTGCTCACCACCAAGCACCTCTTGCATGGCATCTCTGACTCGTAATGCGTGGAAAGCGAAGCGTCTGATACTAGCCCAGACACTATTCGAGAGACGTGTCCTATCTCCAAGACCGCCACCGACGCCTTTTTTGAGACTAATGAGCATTACGCGCATATTCCCTATAGCTTTGAGACTATTGACCAGAGAATCCAATGCTTGAGAGTTTTCAGGGCGCAACAGAGTCTGAACTGTATCTAGTCGCTCATTGATCACGTCTGCATCTAGACTAGGTCGAAGGAAGTACTGCCGCAGCAGATATTTGCCTTGCGGCGTCCGAGCGAGATGATGAAATAGACCATAGACGGATAAGCCTTCTTTGGAACCTGAAGACGTCTTGGTAGGACCCTGATTGTGTGAATTTGGGTGAGATTCGTGGTCTAGTATCTGAAGAGAATGAAGGGTATCAGCGTTGATGAACATCGTGTCGCGCAGGGTGAACATCTCGAGTGCGGAAATGCGAAACATCAGAGAAGCGGCTTGCTCGCCTGGCATGTATGCAGCGGCACGTCTGCGCTGCAAGTAAGAGAGGACTGCTCCAGCACAGCCGATTGTTAGGCGGCTTTCCATGTCGACTAAGCTAGCTAGATGAAGAAGCTTTGCCTGCTGCCTCGGGGCACTTCCACCGACGTACCCAGACTCCTCGACGACAACATCTCCAGGCACGACGAAATTAAGCTGTGGTATAAGGTCTTCGCAAAGCTGCAAATTTACAAGTTTGCTTTTAGCTGCTTCGTAGGAGAACTCTCCTGGTGGACGGACCTCTAGCAAGAAAGGAAGTCGGAATTGGTCATCTACGGTAGTCAGTTCAACAACAGTGACGCTGTCTTCATCTACCCACTATCTTCACCGTCTGAAGCCCCACCCCTGACTCCCGGATCTAGTCTAGGGACCACTGTGTCGTCGGCTTTGGTTGAGACGAGTACGACTGTAGGATCGATGTATACGCGCACTACAACTTGTTAGCCCAGGAAAAAATGAGACTGAAGGTAATCGCAACAAGCATCCACGACATCAAGACCGCCTAATCGAACGTCTTCCATGAAATACAATTTTTGATCTCGTGCAACGTAGTAGCAGCATCCTACAGTATCGTGGTTGCCCAAATTGACCGCCATGACGACCTCGGCAAGAGCATCGTCGTGTGACTCCGCCTCTTGTTCATCTTGCTGCACAAAGTCGCTAGAGTAAGAATGAGGTATGCTATGGGCACTCTGTTCAACCGAAATGGCCCGCACGCGAGATCTATTAGGCGTAGTCCTGGTTGTTGAGATTGAGCGCGCTGATGAGCCATGTGAGACATCGGATACCGGGCCTCGCCTCCTGTTATTTTTCATAGACGTACGAGCCGATGAACGCCGACTCTTACTAACTGGTGGCGGTCTTGTCTGTGAACGGGGTGGCATTTTGAGATGCTGGCTGTGCCTTGCTGTAAAGTCAATGTACGATGGAGGTGAGTGAAGATAGTGATGTGGCAAATGTGGCCGATGAGGAAGTAGCGACCCAGACGCGAGCGTGCAATAGATGACTTGACCATGACTGAGACTTGCGGGAATGACCAATGCAGCAAGTAATATCTACCAAACAGTAGACCGACACGTATATGAAGGGCAAGAGGGTAAACCTACAAAGACGACTCTAGGAGGTGGGAAGAATACATTCAAATTCAATCAGCGGAGAGAGCTGAGCGCAAGGGCCGCTTTGCATGGCGAGCTTTACTGCCTTACTATACACAATACTAAATACATATAGTACAATCGTATAATCGTAATTTTTCCCGGATAATATGTCATATAAGAAATTTGAACGACCTCACTGTGAATCGAGAAGATCTTGGTCTCTGCTTGTACTTGGGAGCGGCTAACAAGGTTGTAGTAGACCTTTCACCCTCACCTCGAAGTGCTTATTACGTTTAAACCGGAGCTATCCTCTTTGATAGACACCTTGGCAGTATCGCCAGTCTTGATCTCTCCCTTGATTATTTTGTCGGCGAGACCGTTGCCTATTTGTTTCGCAATCAGTCTGTTCAGTGGTCGGGCTCCAAACTTGGGATCATAGCCTCGATCGCAGAGCCATTGCTTCGCCTCATCTGGAACCTGAAGGGTGATTCTCCGATCATCAAGACGCTCTTGCAATTCCCGCAGTCTGATATCTACGATGTCTCTCAATGCCTCGCGGGAGAGCCGGCGGAAGACAATGAACTCATCGATACGATTGAGAAACTCAGGCGGATAGGAGGACGAAACAACGTCCATCACAGCATTTCGCACGGAAGGGGAGATTTCGCTGCTGTCCTTGTTGGTTTGGTGAAGAACGTCGTCTCCAACTATGATATCTGCTCCAAGGTTTGAGGTTAGGACAATGATGGTGTTTCGGAAGTCTACTTTGTGGCCTTGTGCATCCGTCAGGAAGCCTTCATCGAGGACTTGGAGAAGCATTGCTGAGATATCTCTATGCGATTTCTCAAACTCGTCAAGCAATATGATTGCGTACGGTTTCCGCCTCACAGCCTCAGTTAATTGTCCAGCATCCTCATAGCCAACGTAACCGGCAGGCGATCCGATTAGGCGTGACACGGTATGTTTCTCGGAAAACTCGCTCATGTCAAAGCGGATCACGGCTTGTGGGGTGGAGAATAAGAACTCAGCGAGGCGTTTGCAGACTTCTGTTTTGCCTACACCAGTAGGGCCGAGCATCATGAAAGACGCGATAGGACGATTGTCGCCGGAAAGTCCAGCCCTTTGCATTCGAATGGCGTTGGCGACAGCGGTCAGAGCTTCGTCCTGTCCCCGAACATGTTTGCGCAAAGCATCTTCCATATGAATCAGTTTCTCGCTTTCTCCAGCCATCAATTTCGACACGGGAATGCCAGTTGTCCTTGCTACGACGGCCGCGATATCGTCGGCAGTGACCGACTCGTGTAGTAATGAATCTGGACTGCGACCAGCGGTTGCTTCCTCGTCTTTCGGTAGCTTTTGCTCCAGGCCTGGAATTTTGGCGTATTGGAGCTCTCCTGCCTTGGCGAAATTGCCTTCGCGCTGAGCTTGCTCAAGCTCAACTTTTGCTTTTTCTAGATCTTCTTTGACGCTCTTCATCTCTTGGATTTCAGCTCTCTCTTTTTCCCATTTCTCCATCAGTACACCAACTTCTTCCTTCTTCTTCTCTAAAGTCTGTTCAAGCTTCTCGCGACGCTCTTTGCTTGCAATATCTGTTTCTTTTCGCAAAGACTCTAGCTCGATCTGTATTGTCATGATCTGCCTGTCGAGCTCTTGAATGGGGTCGGGTTTGCTTTCTTGCTGTAACCGCAATGCGCTGGCAGCTTCATCAACTAGATCAATTGCCTTGTCAGGTAAAAAGCGATCGGTGATGTATCGGTTGCTTTCAACGTTAGCTTAGTCCTCCTAAGAAAACGGTGATTTGTAAATACAAACCTATACGTTGCAGCAGCGACGAGGGCACCGTCGGTAATCCTTACACCATGATGGACCTCATACCGCTCTTTGATGCCTCTTAATATACTGACAGTATCTGGCACACTCGGCTCTGCGACAAGGATTGGTTGGAATCTTCGTGCTAGGGCGACGTCTTTCTCAATCTGTCGGTACTCGTTTAATGTTGTCGCACCCAGGCACTGTAGCTCTCCACGGGAGAGGGCAGGCTTAAGTAGATTGCTTGCATCGATGCTACCTTCGGCCTTTCCAAGCCCTAGAAGTGTATGGAGCTCATCGATGAACAGTATCACGCCGCCCTGTGCTTCCTCCACCTCCTTCAATACTTTCTTCAGGCGCTCCTCGAAATCGCCTCGAAACTTTGCGCCCGCGATGAGCTGACCTAGGTCGAGTGATATCACACGCTTCTCCTTTATTGATTCAGGAACATCACCCCTTACAATTCGCTGAGCCAGAGCTTCAGCAACCGCTGTCTTGCCCGTGCCGGCAGCGCCAATGAGAACGGGGTTGTTCTTTGTCCTTCTCGATAAGACCTGAATGGCCCGGTGAATCTCGCCATCTCTTCCTATCACCGGATCTAGCTTGCCATCCCGTGCACGCGAGGTCAGGTCGATACCGTATTGTTCTAATGCCGGTTTCTCGGGCTCGCCGCTTAGATTCATGCGATGGGTACCGCCAGGGGGGTGTGGCCGGCCATTTGCATAGTTACGGATGGCCAACAATGAGCTTGTCAGGCCTTTAGGCTGGGTGGTTCGCACGTAGGGGGGGTGAAAGAGTGTTGGGCGAAGAGGAATTGGTCTCTGGAGTTTTCTAGGAATGCGCCTTGCGGCGAAACGTGCTCCAGCAGTCAGCATTTTCTTTTAGATATAATCAATGGCAAACGACGAGTGCTCTAGATGCAAGGCATGGTTATATCTCGTCCATGTGGCGATGGCACCGGCGTAGACTCAGATGGAATGACGCCGGTGGTTCGAGCTCTTTCTAGAGTTACGCTTGGACAAATATGGCGTCGCAGCGGAGCAAGAAGCGGTCCAAAGTGATACGACGAGAACACGATGATTCAATCGCACAGTGTAAGAGCAACCTCGAGTAAAATGAAAGTAGCTGGTCTACTAGTGACAAAGCAGACTCGGTGAGAGGTTTGGAGCTCCCATTCTCGGCTCTCGAACTGGGAGCTGCAGCCCATGGCACGTGCTGGCGGCTTGGCACGGCGAGCGGGCGGAAAAAATTGAGAACACTCATCGCAGCAAGCGCTCAAAACTCCCGCCTCGCCTCCTCAACTACCCCCAAGCACTCGACCCAGAACCCAAAAGCTCTCGCGCACCATCCAGACATAACCATGGGTTTCACCGACTTTGTTTCCGACGCTGGTCTTACCCTCCTGAACAACTGGGTCAAGACTCGCAGCTACATCGTTGGGTAAGTACCTGCCCCGCCATGTTTCAATTCTCCTACGTGTGTTTTCTAGCACCATTCTACTTTGTGATGAAAACCTTTGGTCCGTGTTAATGAGGCGGCTTAAGACCCCGCCGTCTGAATACAAAACCTCGCGCTTGTCGCACTTCTGACTATTATCTCTGCTTTCTGCTTGCCACTTGTATGCAGCGTCGCGTTTGCAAGCCGGGCTAACATAGCAGATAGCTACACACCATCGCAGGCCGATGTCAAGGTCTTCCAGCAGCTGAAGCTGCCGCCAGCTCCCGAGAAGTTCCCCTACGCATGGCGCTGGTACAACCACATCCTCACCTATGAGTCCGAATTCTCCTCGTTGCCTGGCGACCCCTCCAAGGAGTACACTGCCTACGGCCCTGAATCCTCCGAGCTCACCGTCAACCCGGCCAAGGCCCCTGCTGCTGCTGAGGATGATGATGACGACGTCGATCTTTTCGGCAGCGACGACGAGGAGGAGGATGCCGAGGCCGAGAGGATAAAGGCGGAGCGTCTGGCTGAGTACAACAAGAAGAAGGCCGGCAAGGTCAAGCCCGCTGCCAAGTCCCTTGTCACAATGGACGTCAAGCCGTGGGGTATGTATTCGATTGCAATTGAGCTTCCCTAATTGGACTAATCATGGTACAGACGACGAGACCGACCTCGACCAGCTCAAGGCCAACGTTCTTGCCATCGAGCAGGACGGCCTCGTCTGGGGCGCCTCCAAGTTCGTCGCCGTTGGCTTCGGTATCAAGAAGCTCCAGATCAACTTGGTGGTTGAGGACGAGAAGGTCTCTACGGACGAACTGCAGCAGAAGATTGAGGAGGACGAGGACCACGTGCAGTCCACCGACATCGTAGCTATGCAAAAGCTATAGACAAGCCGTGTAGCTTGATCTATCTTGAATTGCACCCTCATAGGACCCATGAGTAATGACGGATTCTAGAATAGTTCGGTGATGGTCACGACCTCCCAATGAAGAAAATGACGGACGGTGACGAACCTACATTTCCCAATTCTCCAATATGCTTTGAGTTGGGTCATTGAAACTCCTCTTTTCTCTTACCTACTGTCTCCCTACTATGATATGACAAACAATGTCTTCAGCGTGAGACAAAGTGATTGCAACGAATGACCGATTCTCCATCGATTTGACGACGTAGAAAACAAGGGTCGCGACGACCACAGTTAGCACCCAAGAGATTAATTCGTCCATTCTTTAAACTCCCTGAGGAGAATTCGCAACCTGGAAGATAAATATCCCTGGTCCTGCAAGAATTGGGGGATGGGCTGCTGTTTGGTGGGATCGGAGATGACGCCGAACCCAAAGAGGTCAGCAACTAAAGCGTACTGTAGCTGGGGAGACAGACTCCTACAGTCTAGCACTCCTTTCAAATGTGAGCATGCTACAGTATTGTAATGGTTCATGCGATAATAGCACGGTAGTGCACTTTTATTCGTTTGTGGAACATTGATTGGTACTCTATAAGAACATCGTGCAACGATGGCTTGAGAGACTTTAGAACACAAGTACGAAGCGATGCCGTAAAAAGAAAAGCATTACAAAAGTAGGGGATATCTACAAGAAATTGTTAAGGCGTGCAAGGCTGTCGGTTCAGTAAGACAAGTGAACCCAGCCAGATCGCATGACAGCGAGCACTTCATGACCCAAATCCTATAGTTCAATGTTCACAAATCCGAAACCCAAGACAGCATCTACTCGCTGTCATCGCCAATCAGCTTGGCATAATCCTCAACAGATGCAAATGTGGGCAGATGCTTTAGCTTCCGCTTCTTTCGTTTCTTCTTATCATCTTCTTTGCCCTGTTTCGACTTTGATGGTGGGACCTCGTCAGCATCGGTCCCATCGTCCATGTCGATATCAGCCGGAATGTCCTCATCGCTGTCAACGAAAGCGTCCTCATCGTCGAGGTCGAAGGCGTCCATGTCATCTTCGTCCTCTCTATCCTGCACAGGAACCGCCTCAGCTTCTTCGTCTTCGTCGCTTCCGAGGTTGAGCTCGACGCCTTCATCCAAACCAATGACACCATTCGCATCATCGTCGCTCATCATATCGTCCATATCAATGTCACTGAAGCCTTCGTCATCATCTTCATCGCCCTCGATCTCTGGCCTGCTGTTCACCAGAGCCTTCCAAATCTCTTCGTCATCTGATCCATCGCTGTCCACACCATCCTTCTTACCCTTCTTGTCTTTCTTAGTCGTCTTCTTACTTTTGCCCGCCTTCTCAAAGTAGGTATGGAAGAAGGCTTCATCCACACGGACATCGTCGGCCTTCTTCCGCCAGAATTGCTCTGAATTGAGGGGGTCATGAGTCTTATCACCATCACGGGCAGTAATGAGATAGTCAGCTGCTTTGGACGTGCCGGACATAGGTTGCATGATAGAAGAACCGTGGCTGCCTTGAGTCTTGGTTTTCGCATTGCGGAAAGAAAATTTGTCGAGGAAGTTCATGAGCGTATATATCGTTGGGTCGGGTTTTTCTTTGATGGGTTCTTGGTTTAGCAACTTCGATGCGAGCACGTGCACGGAGGGATGATAATGAGCCTGTAGTGGCAGGAGCTCCCATAGGCATGAGAGATCTGCGCGGGCATGGTCCGGATCTCGCTTTCTCGGATTGTAGGTCTGCTGTGTCGGCTCGTTATTCTTTTTGGTCGTTACGTCTTCTTCATTGTCTTGAACATCTTCGTAATGTTCCTCTCCGCTGTCTGAAGCATTATCCTCGGGCCTGATCAGCATCGATCTGATGCTAGGGAATGTGATAATCAACTCGTTGACCAAATACAGAACCCCGCAAATGAATGGAGGCTCGTGTAAATGAATGATTTGAAGTAAACGTTTGACAAACGCCTGGACCCGCTTGATGCTAACATCTGCTTTCAAAGAGCGGTAAAGAAGATTCAGATACATGATATGCTTTGAAGTCGTAATAAGTCGAGGGTCAAGTAGAGATTCGTAAAGCGTGCGGTAGAAACGATCGGTCGAATAATGCTTCGTGGCGGAGATTTGCTGGATAAGGGTCATGGCTTGGATGCTCGTGTTGAAGTTAGACGAATGGGTGATTTCGAAGATTGTATTCAGCTGCTCCTCAAATCTAAGGATGGTCAGTATAGTAATTGAGAAAGCCGGCAATACTCAGCTTACCGAGCGTCATCCGTCTTGGCAAAAGGAAATGCTCTGTTGACACCAGATAGAATGGCAGAGATTAGCTTCTCTTTGTTCTCGTCTTCGGATTTGTAGGCTTGCGTAGCCGCCTTTTGAGCCTTCTTTTTCGCCATCTTACCCGGTTTGCCTCCGCCACGCTGCACATGACCGTATTTGTTGAGCCTTTTCTCCTCCTTTTCCTGTTCTTTCTCTTGCTCTGAGTGCTTTTTGAGAAGCCCGACAAACATGCTGAAGTAGATCTCCAGAAGCTTATTCGCAACATCCTGCTCCCGCACGCTCAAAACAGTCTGATTGAGCGTGATGATTGCATAATACTTGGCGCTAGCACTTTGGTTCGGTCTGAAGAGAAGATCAGATTCGATGGATTTGATGATGACATTCTTCATAAGCGGATGGGTGATCTGCAGTTGCAGCAGAAGATAAGATGCCTTGGACGCAACTTTTTTCTCCTTGTCGCCCAGCTTGTTGATGAGCAGGCGGAGGAGATTCTCTTCTTGCTCGGGCTTCTCCTTCAGCAGTTGCCAAACAAATGTCACAGCCTGCTTCCGCGAGAAGTCAACCTCATCGTTGGACCACACTTCCATGATCTTAAGCATCTCGAAGTATTGCTTCTTCAGCCAGTCCTCGTATGCCCATGCAATCAAATGCACCTTTTGCAGCTGACCAGGAAGCTTGTCGCCGTACTTCCAGTTGGCGACCTTTCCCTGCAATGCGCAGACGAGACCGGGCTGTCTTGCGAAAGCCTTGAGTTTCCGATCCGGTGGAAGCACGACACCCTGACCCATGAGATCCTTCAGCGCACCCAACGCCGCCATGGCAACGTTCCTGCTCTTTTTCCTTGAGATGGCAAGTAGCTGCTCGAATGACTTCGTATTGTGCAACGGAGACTCCTGCACTACCAACGTCAGGGCAGAGACCTTGTCGGTCATGGTACCTGAGGCGGCAATCGACGCCATGAACTTGTGCGAAGAGTCCTTGGACAGGTGTGAGTTGGCATACTCAGTCGCCTCGGTTTCTAGAAGCTCGTCGGCATATTGATGTATCTCGTCGATGATGTTCCGGGGCGGGAGCGTCGGGCTCTCGGTGGTGGGGAGCGTGGGAAGCTCGACTGCATGCCATTCCGGCTGAGGTTTAAACAGCTACAAAACATCAGCGACCATCGCATAATCCATCTACGCACGATACATACCAGGGTTGGCCCGCGCTGCTTCGCCTCGCCATTCTTGCGCGCGTCTTTATGAGCGTGTTTTGCCGTCATCAGGCCCTTGGCCGGTGCCGGCTTCGTAAAGCCATCTTTCGTTTCGGAATGGGCCCGCTTCTTCCCCATTTGATGTCTTCGGATAGTGTCGTGTCGCTGCAAGGTCCGTCAGAGAAGAACCTCTGACCCGTCATGACCTTGGTCGAGCTCAGCCGTGACTGGTCCTCGATCGAAATTTCGAGTACGGGGCTGGGAATAACGTTATTCCGACGTCTCTGCTGCTAGCCGTGATCGGCGTAGCGGGGATTATTGAAGGTCCATTGTGGTGCATCGGCGTCCAAATATATCTGAGTTTGTCTGATGACTCAACTTCACTTCCCTACCAGTGATCCTTGCTAACATCTTGATCTCAGCAATCTGCTCAAGCTGCTGTCAATTCTGGAATTGGCTCAAGATCAACATTGGTGTGGCCTAATTTGGCACACACTTCTTCACAATGGCTTTTGCACCAGGCGGAGAAGAGACCAAAACCTCGATAACACCACTTCTCAAGCGTCTATGGCACGAGAACGCGGGAACAAAACCCGAAGCAAGCGAGATAGCCGCAGCTCTATCGCTCATTTTCACCAACAGCTTATCTGAAGTCCAAACTGGTGCACTTTTAACCTGTCTCCATTTTACGGATCGGGATCGACAGGCAGACGTGTTATCGAAATGTGCGGAAGCCATGAGAGCCTTTGCAACTGACATTGATGTCGATGGACTGTCTAAGCTTCTTGCAAAACGAGGGAGAAGAGAAGGGGCCTACCAGGGCGGATTGGTATGCTTCTACTTCCTAGAATCACTAAAGAACCAGCTAACGCCACGGTACAGTGCGACATTGTTGGAACGGGTGGTGACTCACACAACACCTTCAATATCTCTACTACTTCTTCCATTTTGGCAAGCTCTCTTCTCATGATAGGAAAACACGGCAATCGCGCCAGCACATCCCGTTCCGGTTCTGCAGATCTCCTGTCCTGCGCGCCTCCAAAGCCCCCTGTCATCACAGCCATCACTTCATCTACCATTCAGGAGATCTATTCCAAAACAAACTACGCCTTTTTATTCGCCCCCATCTTCCATCCTGGTGCTAGGCATGCAGCCGCGATTCGGAAACAGCTAGGCTGGCGCACAATCTTTAACCTCCTGGGCCCATTAGCAAACCCGCTTCATCCTTTGATAGAGGCTCGTGTTCTTGGTGTAGCACGAAAAGAAATCGGTCCGGACTTTGCAGAATGCTTACGCCAATCCGGTTGTAAGAAAGCCATGATCATATGCGGAGATGAGGAACTGGACGAGCTTTCTTGCGCAGGCCCAACTCACTGTTGGCGACTGATTGAAAATTCCAAGACAAAGGAGGTTGATATCAACTACTTTACCATTACGCCTGCGGATTTTGGATTACCATCACACCCACTAAGTGACGTCTCACCAGGTCAATCGCCAGAGAAGAATGCAGAAATTCTCATGCATATGTTGAAAGGCGAAGTTCCACCGGATGACCCTATTTTACATTTTGTGTACATCAATACTGCAGCGCTTTTCGTAGTAAGCGGTATATGCGATGCGGACACTAGCGAAATGGGACACGGAGACGACGGCAACGTAATCAAAGATGTGGGCCCTGGAGGTGGCAGATGGAAGGAGGGCGTTCGCAGAGCTAAATGGGCTATCTCAAGTGGCGAAGCGTACAGGCAATGGCAGAAGTTTGTCGAGGTCACTAACGAAGTAGCCTAGAATATAGGATTTTGAATTCCTTGAACCCTCGCAGTCATACTGCTTCAAGCATCCCTTCTCCTAGCGACTCCCAAATTGGGGCTGAGCATCTGGGGAATTCACAAAAGATACCCACTTCAATATGTTCAAAGAACCCATTGCGGTCGTCCGTTCATAACATTTTTGCATATTTTGTCATCTCACCTAACGGTCACTGCTATATCTGGCTGTGATTCGCTCATACATTAGGTGACTTGCTCTACCCACGGCCGCTTCATCAGTTCACACCTTCTTCATCTAATCAGGAGATATGAGGAGCTGCATGCTAACCTAATAATGTAGACTCTGGACACTTATACTGACAACCGCTATTCCATGCTACTTGTGCTGCTTACTTACCTGGTGTTATGGCCTTCGAAGATATCAATCAGCCACATAGCATGACATTACTTGCTACACTAAACGCAATGTGCTGATTGGGCTTTGTCGAAGGTGGCGTGTGATCCACGTCTTTAACCGCCTCTGTATGCCGACGCACTTTAGGTAGATTAATGCGCTAACCCATGTTGGAAAAGCAACTCTCCACTGCAGCGATGGCTGCCACAGGACCGCTTAAAGTAGATTGGGGATATACTCTGGAGAGTAGCCTCTTTCTATTCTTCTCACTGAACTTTGACCTTTTTGAGAAATATTGAAGACGCGGACTTTTGAGCGAATCTACAAAATGAAGCACGATATCGGTGAGGAAGAATCGTTCCTTGGGCAAGACAGGAGGGGTAGTGATGAGAAAAGTACGAAAGATCCAAGGAGTGATCTTCGGGCAAAAGCGCGAGGCTGGTTTCCGCGGTGGCTTTTTGAGCTTGCGATGGGCACGACGATAGTATTTCTCTTATTCTTCCGACCGCCAGCACGACAAACGATAAGGAACACGCCAGTGCCTTCATGTACGATATCTATGGCTTCAATTCTATTCAAAAGGCTTGAGAATGCGACTAATGGCTTAGTTCCTCGAAAGATCTATACGTTTCACAACGACCCAAAATACACACGAGAAGATATGTTCATGAATGAGTCAACAACGCTACATACACTGCATAACTGGATACCGCTGAGTTCAGGTACGTTCTACAGCGTTGCAGTCTTCACGGCATGGGGCTCACTACTTCATCTAGAAAGCCGGGGTTACGTTGTCATCCCCAACTCAGACGCCTACGACCTCCCCAACCCCTACACCATCGCCATCGACCGTGCCAATGACGGCCCAGGCTATATGATGTCCGTCTTCCACCAACTTCACTGCCTATCCTATCTCGCCGTGCACTATCAACAAGGTTATGGAGGGGTCGAGCTCACGGAAGAGGTGGCCCATCATTCTGCGCACTGCTTCAATTACCTACGACAGGGCATCACTTGCAACGCGGACATGACTTTGGAGGGCAAAACAGATGCTGGACCAGGCGAAGGCTCCGAGCATGAGTGTGTAGACTATGACGCCTTGCTGAAGTGGGCCAACGACAACGCGGCGCAAAAATGGAGGAACGCTTTGTTGCCGGATATTGCTGTGCTTTAGTCTGTTGCAGTATCTCCAATGAAAAGGAAAGTGACGTGCCTGCAGAGCACGTTAACGAAGCCATGCGCCCTCACCAACTGCCAAACCTCTGCGATGCGCGGAAACATGGCTAGCTGCAACGGCCTGTCTAAGCGTTCCGAGTTAGCGAAATCCACGGCATAAGTCTCAGAACTCGGCTATAGAACGCTTCGAAAAGCGATGCCCTAGCAACCTCGTCAACATCGATATTGCTGGTCGCTCGATTGAAATCAAGGCTTGAACAGAAAGAAGGTGGGTCGTCGAAAAGACAGGGAGTTGAGAAGGGACGAGAAAAGGGGAAAAGGAAAGACGAAGCGCGAGGACGCGTGCGGGTCACTCTAAGCTCCTTATATTTGTGTTAAGAAACACCAGTGAAAGTGACACCTGTGCCAGCCGCTATCGTTTCACTCAAACAAGAAAACTACTCAACATAGGACCGCCTACGTGAGTACGAACAACATCTATTAACAAGATGAACCCGGGAGGGAATGAAATGGGTCCAAAAAGTGATTTGCTGCTTGAAAATATAGTCAAATACATATGAAGAATTGGAAATCACTCGTACTTCGTACTATCATAGACACTAGGATACGGGACGCGTAGGGTCTAGGAGAGGAGCGCGAACCGAGACCGACAGGCACATGAATATCTATTCGCACGTTCCCATGACAAGCTCCGTGAAAGGGGCTCGTGTTGAATTTGCTTGTCAGCAGGAGGCATGCTGACCAACCGCACACAGTCTCATCTGATTTGATACAGACCTAAGGCGGGATTCGAAGGATCTACGTAAGGTTTTAGCTAGCCTTTAAAAGCGGCGTATTGCTTTGCATGTTTTGACAGGCAAACGATACAAGACGGTGTCGCAAGTGTACCAGACTTTCCAATCCGGATTTTGACCATTGTTTACTTATCTGTTTATTCACTGGCTTGTGGCGGCTGCAAAGTGGTTTCGTTTCGGTTCGGTAGATCTGCTTGAGCTTGACCAAAAGCTTGACTAGTTAGCCGGGCTCTCGGCGGTACGTCACATCGGCCGAGATTGCTTGGAGACGTTAAAACTCACAACAATGCTAGAAACGCGATTGATCGACGCATGCTTTGGTGTTACGCCACTCAATTGCAGATTTTTCCTTGTATAGCTTCAGTTGCGCTCGTTGTAAACATTGACACGGCCCGCTCTGCGTCCCGTCGTCTATCGCCCTGTCCTAACTCTTGTGATTTGGGATTTGTGACACAGTGAGAAGTCTGACATATATCTTTCTCTCCCCTATCTATTCTAGCTTGACGATTGCTCGCACACACTTGGCGCAATGGATGCCACCGACAAATACGTGGAAGCGAATGAGGAAGATGCCAGTCCCGAACGCTTTCCCCCGCAACCCGAAAAAGTAGAACAACACGAGCCAGTCGAGCGGACCGTCACCCACTCCACGGTGTCCTCGGCATCGTCAGCTTCCTCAGATGCATCCGCTGCCGAACGCAATGCCGACATTGCGCGACTCCCCACGGCTCACGAAGCAATCACCAATCTCGAGCGCCATCCGACGGCGTTGTCGCGTATACAGACACAGCGAAGCCAACACACTGCCACCGTCGGCGCTAGCATAAAGAGCAGACAATCTAGGAAACCGCTGCCAGAATTCGGTGCTGGCAAACCATACCCGCCTCCACTGCCTGAAAGGGAGGAATATGTGGTGGAGTTCGATGGGCCCGAGGACCCGCTACACGCGCAGAACTGGCCATTGAGAAAGAAGCTCATTACCGCCGCCATTTTAGGCTTCACGACCGTTACGTCCGCCTTTGGCAGTTCGATATTTAGTGCTGCGACGAGGGTGGTTGCGCATACTTATCATGTTGGAACAACAGTTGGTGTGTTAGGCACATCATTCTATGTGCTGGGGTTCGCGACGGGACCAATCATTTGGGCACCATTATCTGAATTGAAAGGAAGGAGAATGCCATTGGTTCTGGCATCCTTTGCCTTCTCTGTCTTCAATATCGGTGTAGCTACTGGGAAAGACCTTCAGACCATTTTGATATGTCGTTTTTGGTCTGGCTTCTTTGGTGCTTGTCCTCTTACTGTAAGCCATTGTCCTCTCAATTGTGAAAAAAGGTATCGGCTAACACTGCTCAGTGTGTTGCTGCTGTTTTCTCCGACATGTTCAACAACCGCACTCGTGGCATGGCCATCACGATCTTCTCCATGACCGTCTTCACCGGTCCTCTACTAGCTCCTTTCATCGGTGGTTTCATTGTCATGTCCAGTGCCGGCTGGCGCTGGACAGAATACCTCGTATCCATCATGGGCTTCACCGCCTTCGGTCTCAACTTGCTCTTCCTGTCAGAATCCTACCCGCCACAGATCCTTGTCGCAAAGGCCGCTGAACTCCGCCGGCGCACGAAGAATTGGGGCATACACGCAAAACAGGACGAGATTGAAATTGAATTCCGAGAATTGCTCGAGAAGAATTTCAGTCGTCCGCTTCGAATGCTGTTCACTGAGCCAATTGTCTTGTTGCTCTCCGTATACATGGCCTTCATCTACGGTCTTCTGTACTTGTTCCTGACAGCGTATCCACTCGTGTTCCAGGGAGTCCACCACATGAATGCAGGTGTGGGCGGTCTGCCATTCTTCGGCATGATCACAGGACAAGTTCTAGCAGGTGGTTTCATTTTCCTTCGCCAACCGGCTTACCAGAAAAAGCTCGCTGCCAACAACGACAGGCCGATTCCTGAATGGCGTTTGCCAGAAATCATCATTGGAGGTGTGTCCTTCACCGTCGGCATCTTCTGGTTCGGGTGGACTGGATATAAGGAGTCGATTCATTGGATTGTTCCAACCATCTCTGGCATTCTCATTGGATTCGGCCTACTCAGCATCTTTCTCCAGGCGCTGAACTATCTAGTCGATGCATATCTCATGGTAAGTACTATACGAGATCCTCAAATATCCATGTACGCTTGATACTGATGACTTGATAGTTTGCTGCCTCAGCCATTGCTGCAAACACCTTCCTTCGTTCACTGTTCGGTGCGGTTTTTCCGCTCTTCGCCCAGCAGATGTTCCAGGGCATGGGCATTCAATACGCGGCTACTCTGTTGGGTTGTGTGGCTGCTGTTCTTGTCCCGGTGCCTGTTTGGTTTTATTACAAAGGCGCAAAGATTAGAGAGAGGAGTAAGTTTGCGCCTACGCCCAAGCCATTTGGTGCGCAGGATTAATTGATTTCTTGGTGGATGTGGAGGACTGGCTTCAAAAGGCCTGGTGCGTGATTATAGTGGCTGGAGAAGTGGGGTGAAGATGCATGATACCATTTTTTTTACATTCATAATCATTCACAATCGATAATTCCAAGCCCACGGGGCGCGTCACCATATCGGGCTTTTCAGAGTAGTCCTGCCTTTTTGGTATAGTCTGCAAGCCATGTTCCTCTTGTACCGTCCGATTCCTAGGCGTAGGCCAACGTTTGAACCAGATTTCATACACTAAGTACTCTATATCTCGTTCCCGTCACCTTCGGAGCGTTACTCTGACAAGGGAAGCCATCGACCGGATGTGCTCCGGCTCCGCCCTGTGGTGCATGGCGGGTGGTAGAGTCATGTGATGACCTGATGCAGGGGATGAATCAATCGTCAACAACGTCTCACTCAGAGTCCCATCTATTCCAGCTGCAAGCCAGTGTCTTCAAAGGGTTGCGAGAACACTAGCGATATGACTTCAAGCATGTCGTGTTATTCAGCGGAGTTACTAAGACTACACACTAGATAGCTAGCTAGCTATATCACCCATTCCATATCCCCCTCCCTTCATCTGTTCCATCTTTCTAGAGATCAAAGGCTTTCCCGCCCAGCGGAGCGGTCTAGCTTACTAAACGGCAAACTCACAGCCTTACAACAAGGGAAGAAGTGACTAGCGAAGTCGTGATAACGACGTAGCTCACGGCCGTGATTTGTGCAGCCATGAGGAAAACAAACATCCCACAACGCCATTTGCCGGATAATGCAAACTATATTTCAAAACAAAAGGACAGACGAACGCCATGCTGTGCGATTGTGACTGCAGGTGTGATAAAATGCGATAAAAACCGAGTGCAGACATATAGGTAACGATAGCAAGAAGATTAATTATAGCGGGATATCACAAAGATTACGCGCTACCTCGCCACTCGTTCGATGAGTCTACTTGGTCGTTAGTTGTTATTCGTGAGGGTTGGAATTTCATAGTTCTGAAGTAAACTAGGGAAACGGGGTCTATGAGACAGTGTGAATATACCTGAGGGTACTGATAGCAAATGTTGATAACCATGCCACCAGTGCAATTAAGAGTGTTGCAGTTAGAGCCTTTTGCCTCACACAAATATCCTTCGTGTAAGGGCATTGAGCTAGAGCCTGTGCCTCCTCCCCACTGTCCCTGCATGCCCACCGCTCATCCGTAAGTGCCTGGAACGCCAGGCTAAGATTGGCAGAGTCGAATACAATGAATGCAAGATCGAGGAAAATGAGACGCATCTTTGCGTTGTGAGAACGGAGACCTAGGGGTTTCGAGGTGTACTCGTCGTAGGTGATGTAGACAGTGTAAACGATGGCCACGACGTCGACGAGGATGGCCAGCCATGTAGAGGAATTGTTCTCGCAGCGTTGCGAGTCGGATTTGTGGAATATGGAACCGGCGAGGGCCAGGGCTAGAACGGAGAAGGCAAGGACAATCATACGGACGCCGAGCGGGACCATGGGGTGATTCATGAGCGCCCTGTGCACGCGTGCCCTCTTGCGCCTGCTGAAGAGCCAAAACCCCGTTGGGTCGTCCTTCTCATCCTTGTCCATGGGCTCCCAAGGTTCTTCCAGATCGGGGAGATTCTCCTTCATCCAATCGTCGTCGACAATATGGCCTCGAGATGAGGGCGGCCGGTCGCGGTCGTAGTCGGATGACTTGGCAAAGCGCTGCCATTTGAACGCATGCTCACTGATGGGTGCCGTGAGTGTCACTGGAGCACCTTCGCGTATATGGTCGTACTTGCGGCCGGGTACGGTGGACTTGGGTGTGGGCATGAAGTTGTGCGAAGCTGGGCGAGCCGAGGTGGGCGTCCGGGGAAGCAGGAGGGACGTCACTTCGGCATTGTCGTCTTCTTCGGCGGACTGGACCCACGGCGGGAGCGTTCTCACGGGCGGCTGCTTTTGGCGGCCTTCAGTCGCGGTGCTCTCTTTGGACGAGGAGCCCACGGTGTGAGGGTTCGACGAGACGCTGTAACTATGCGACTTTCGGGCCGTGGCTCCATCCGTCTGGTCGTCGCGATACTTGTCCGGGTTCGTAGACACGGCCGACATGCCAGACGGCGGGCGTTGCGAGCTCACGGAGAGAGTGGAGGCGGTTGGCGGCGGCATGGGCGACGGTAGGAGGTGGGAGCTATTCCCCTGGGGAGTGAGAAACGGCGAGGGCGTGCCATTGCTGCGCTCGACCATGGGCTTGCTGGTCATATCTCGGTGGTGCGGTCGGAGGGTCCCTCCACGGGGCGGCTGGGAGGAGGGCGGGTCAGCGCGCAACCGTCGCCAGGCGTCGCTGCGACTTGGCGGTGAGGGCGTGGTCGATTACGTAGGAGCGAAGTAGACGGCGCACGACGACATGCTCGGGACGGCAATTGGCAGCAGACGGGCTCGCAGTCGAGAGAGTCGCGGGGGGGGCGGCGGTCGTGTGGATGTTTCGTGCAGGCGTCGGAGGAGCAGTCGCAGGGAAATTACACGGGCGATCCGCCGAGTTGGGCGCGGCCGAGAGCTCGCGCCAGCATGAAGTCATCGCCGGGCAAGGGCGTCCGAGCTTCGAACTTCCAACTAGCTAACTGGGAGCCGCCCGATGAAACAGCATCGCACTCCACTTTCGCCGACGGACGACATGTTTTGCGCCCAGAGCCTCTGAAAAGCTTCGCATCGCGCTCCGTGCGCATCTACCGGCTTATCCCCCCAACATGCGCCTCTTCCTGCTGCCCATCTCCACGCGCCGCTCGCTCATCTACTGCGAAAAGCTGCACGAAAAGGCCGCTAGCGAGCGCTCGCTCGTCGACAAAATCACCATCAAGGCCAACGAGACGTGGGTGGCTTGGGAAAAGGACGAGAAGGCAATCGGCAACTGGAAGAAGAAGGTCACCTTCTATGGCAACCATGCCCTCAAGCGCATCCCATATGAGGAATGGGGCCTCAAGACCATACCAGCCCTGACGACCAAACGGAAAAATGCCATTGTGGAGGGGAGAGAAAAGTATCAGGTCATTTTCCCTGGTCTATACCTGAAGCCGGAGACTGTGCCCGGCATTCTCCAGAAGCTGGCGCAGGAGAGACAGGCTATGCACAGGAGTAAATTGATATGGAGTGTTGTCGGCATGCCCTTCACTGCCCCCTTTATGCTGATTCCTGTGTACGTCATCCCCATCACAAGCAGTACAACCCGAACGTCTCGAAAGCTAATGTGTGCCCAGGATACCCAATCTCCCCTTCTTCTACCTCGTCTACCGTGCCTATTCCCACTGGAAAGCCCTGACCGGCTCCAAACATCTCGAATTCCTCCTCAAGCATAACCTACCTACCCCCAATCCGTCCTGGGAATTAGATGAAGTCTACACAGCTGGCCTCATGTATCCCACACGCAAGATCTCACGCGCCGCACCGCGACCTACCAAGGAGCAGGCCGAAGAGGTGGCAAGGGTCGTGCAGCAGCAAACAAACGGCGGCACCGAGGACGTCATGGTGCTGCAGCGGTGGAACGGCAAGCTGATAGCCGAGCAATTCCACCTGCCGGACATGGAAGTGGAGATTGAGCGGGCCGTGGAGCAAGTAGAAACGAGCATCAAGGCCAAGGAAGAATTGATGGAGGAGAAGCTCGAACTAGAGCAGGCAACCGCCGAGCCTGGGAAAACAGCCAAAGACGCTCTACCAAGGGAAATCCTCAAGCCCCTTGAAGAAGCCGAGAAGAAGATCCACGAGAAGGCCGAAAAGGTTGCTGAAGGAAAGGAGTTGGACAAGGAGGGAAAGTCGTGAGGTTCGTAGATGCTCATTGCTTTTTTTGTGGGAGGCATATTGCACGTCTTTTTGTACGATATCACGGGTGGCACGGCGTTTGAATCACCTCTTTATACACATGGGGGCCCTGTACTGTTATGTATCACGACGACGAAGCATACCTATGATACGCATCATCTCCTCTGTACCATAGAACACGGCCAAAAAAGGTAGACTTGAATCAGAAACATATCTTGTTGCCATGCGATATGTACAAGTAGTGGGAGTGAGGAGTAGTAGGAAAACGAAAAAAAAGGGTCAAGTGAGTAACTCATGCCGAAGACTTCTTCGCGTTGCTCAAGCCTTTTCCTAGCCCGTGGTATCCTGTCCCAATCCAGACGCCAAAGCCCTAATTACTTGACATGGAAATCAATGCGCAATCACTGGTGAATTTGGCTCACGTGTCCTCCCTGCGCGGGTCCACCCCACTCGCTGTCATCGTCGCTACCTACATCTGTCCAGCTCGACGGCGTCATAATACCCTGTCTTGCCTCACCCAACTCGCTGAAACCTGCATCAGAGAAGCCGGCTTCCGTGAAGCCACCTTCTGAGAAGACTTCTGAGCGGGCGTCGTGGTCAGTATCGTTCTGCATGCTAAGCACAGCAATATCGTCGGCGTGGCTGCCAACAACAGAAGCTCCCGTGAAAGCTGAGTGCTCTGAGCGAGGCGTCAGTGTACCAGTGGAGAAAGTCTCAGCTCCGTTGTCGTCAATGACGGCGATGTCCTGAGGGTTCGAGGTAGAGGATGCAAAGGAGTAGAAGGACTGAGCAGCTGGGTCTTCCTGTTCATCGGCTTCAGATTGCGGGATCGATGCTGTTTGAGGATCTTCGGGCAGGAGGTGGCGAGACTCAGGCGTTAGGTCGATCAGCCGGCCGGCGGCAGGAGAAAAGGGATCAGCACCAAGTGTTGCGGAAGACTCGCGGGTATTAGGCTCAGTGTAGGTAAAGGGCTTCGGTGACTGGGCTTCTTCGTCGTCGTGGTCAAAAAGAACATGGTCGTCAGTGAACGGATTCGACGCGGCACCGGCAGCGGACCCGGTGGCAAAGACAGCTCCTCCACGTTGTCTAAGTCCAGCGTTGGAGGAATCTGTTCCGGTTGCAGTTTGTACCGTCGGCTCCTCTTTCCTGAGCATGCCGTCGCTTCCTACAAGATCGTCAAAGCTCTTCTGGCTTGCGTTTGTCTTCCTCCTTTGCCTCCTCTCCGCCAACTCTACATCCTCTTTTCCAATCTTTGCGAGCTCGTCCAAATCCACGGCGATTCCTTCCGCTCTTGCTTTCTTGATCAACTCGTTCCGGTTTGTCCGCACCAGCTCCTCACGCCTCCTCTTTCTATTCTCGAAGTCATCCGAGGACTCGGAGGGCCGGCGGGGTTGTATCTCGTCTCCGAGAGAGTGCAGAGCAACGGCAATCTTTCGGCGGGACTGATCGACCCATTGCCGGACCTGAGGGGATTCGTAGATGGCGATTCCGGCAGCGACTATGACAGACGCAGCGATTATGAGGCCTGTTTGGAGGGGGTGGTTAGGCCGAGGCGGGGTGCGCTGACGAGAGGAAGAGCGAGGAGAGGGAGAAGAAGGAGAACGGGCGCCGGATCCTGCAAGCAGGTTGGCATACACAAGCGTACAGGAATATGGAGAAGTACATGGGGATATGCAGTGCGAGAAGCGCGGCTTGTGGAATGAGGCGGTGGAGGCGCACGGCAACGGGACGCATGGAGCTGAGCTCACTTACCTTTGGCCAGCGGGGCAGGCATGTCGACGGTCTTGCTCGGCTCTTGCACGGTCAGAGACGGGCGGAAAAGCAAATGCTGCAGACACTGTACCTGGAGGTGCGAGTAATAAGAATATTGCAGCCTGGCGGCTTTGGAAGGGGGAGTGAGAAGGCGCAGGTCGTCGTAAGTGCAGTGCCTCGCCTTGCCACCTGAAGTCCGAGCTCGTCGGCGCTTGGTGGGGTCGCGTTCCGGGGCTTAGCGGCCGCTAGATAGAGTGCTCAAAGGATGGCAACGTCAAGAGCGCCGTGTTCGACTGCACTGCAACGGAAATGGAGTGGTCAAGTATGGCTCTATGGGTTTTAGGGTATTCAACACCAGATGGCCCCCAGCCGTGCGGGGCCCTAACGCAGCGCTCATTCACCGTCCCATCTTCCCACGCGCCTAAGAAATGTAGCGATGCAGGTACGGAAGGAGCGGATCACGCATCACGCATCACGCATCACGCATCCCGGTGGCCCTCGTGCTCCTGCTCTTGCTTCCGTTTCAGCGAATGTTGGTGCTGAATTCCCCAGAAGCACGCCACGATGCCCAGAATACTTGAGACGAGGGTCACATAGTACGCTGTCTGGTAGCACACCAGCCCTTCGTCGCAGTTCCGCTCGCCGCTCGGCTGGATCTCAGAATGGGCATCGTACACCGCTCCGTAGAACAGATTGTAGATGTTGCCGCTGACAACAGGCGCAAGCGTCATGAAGCCCCAATTCACCGCGAACCCGTCTGGGCCAAATGCGTCGACGACTAATGCTGGGAAGACGCCGAACAGAATACCATATGCCAGACCGCAAAGCCCGGACACAGCCCAAAGGTGCTTGGGATTCTCAATCTTGACTGCGCAGATTTGAGCAAGCATAAAGACGGTGGCAGACACGGCAGCGCACCAGAAACGGGACATCTAAACATGTCGCGTCAGCTGGGTCGCTAATGCTTCAAACGGCATATGGGAGCGCCACCCGGGCTATCTCCCACGCCCAACATACCTGCAGTCGCTTGACAATGATGTCGGACCCGATGCCGGATATCAATCGTCCTAGAAAGGAGCAAAGCGAGATGATCGAGACGTGCCAAAGCTGACGGTGCGCAACAAAGTCCTTGTCCGCGCTGGCATCCCAGTGATTCCACAATGCCTGGACATCATGACCAATGTTGCTGTACGCTTCCGTCAGTAAAGCTGTTGCACTCTGCTATTGCACCGCTTACTTTATCGTCATCAGTCCAACGCCTGTCAGCAAGCCCATTAGGACCCACAATTGCCAAAATTCGATCTTGTACAGCAGCGCTAGTCCAGTAACATCTAAACAGTGTGAGCGATCCGACTTCTTACTGGCGGCATCATCCTCTGGTAAGAGATCGCCTGGCCCCGAGAGGAGAGACGAGGTTTCGCTTGATGAGTTGCCATCCTGTTCGTCATGGCCTGGTTTGATATAGTTGGCATCTACGTAGGGGTACATAGACTCGCAACGAAAGAAACAAGAACTTACTTGGTTCAGGTTGCGGTAAAGACGAGCCGCTGAATTTGCCGCTGTGCCTACTTCCGTTTGACTTGGTTCGGTGCAAGACATTAGAATCTCTCCTAGTTCGCTCACTCGTGGGGACCACTGAGTAGCCGGTGCCGCTAACGTGGTTGACAACATGCAGGAAAGGTAATGCCGCTAGAACGAGGAACGAAGTGCCAAAGGATAGGAGAATAAGCAGACCAGAGGTGTCCCCGGGAAACGCAATGCCCGCGATAAGTGTGTAGAAGAAGGCACTCAATCCGAATGCTGCTAGAGGAAAGGCCGTTGCCGTCCCGCGGTGTGTTGGCCAATTGAGAGTTGCTAATAGAACTCAGTTCAAGTCACCTCAAGGCATGTCCATCCTTACCAGTTTTCAGAGCTGCCTGAAATGCTGCGCAACTTCCGACTCCAGAGAAAAATGAACAGAAGGAAATCAACGCTATGCTCATGGAGCCAGCCCCCTTGTCGTATGCTTCGACAAGTTAGTCTTGCAGAGCGAGCATCCTATAGCAGCCTACTCACCGACGTGGATCGGAAAGTATCCTACAAACAGTGCAACCATGCCAATCAAGCCTGCCAGTCGAGGGCTTTTCCTATCCGTGATCATGCCCATTGGTATGCCCGAGGCGTACATCCCGAGATTCGCTGCCGTTCCCTAGTACGATAAGACGACGTTCAACGATCAATTGTAAGGCGTAGGGCGCATACGATGACATTACTCTGCGTCGCAGACAACTGCAGTTTCTCTGCAAATTGTGGTGCCCATGCCGAGTAGGCATACTGTTGGATATCAGCTTTCGTTCTTATCTGGGGCGATATCATACGTACGTTCGTCCCACAAGCAAGAGAAATGGTAGTTGCCGCGACGACGGAAACAATCCGCGTCTTTTTGTGCGTCAGCTTCTCTGCGGTAGCCATGCTGTTCCGGGTGAACAGGAGGTTATCGGTCACCGCGGGATCATCGAGTATCGACTGTCTATCGGAACGGGTGTAAGACACGTATGGATCGGCAATTAATGGGCCGAGGGATTCTGAGAAGGGCAATAGTCTGCACGGTATAGGAGCGCTGAAAGACAGTGGGGAATTGCAATTCAATGAGCGACAGAGTCAGTTACGGTTCACAGGTGGTACACCTTTCGTCTCTTTTCGAAAAGAGACGGAGAGCTGCGGTGGTGACCAGGGGTGGAGATAAGATTGCCAAGCGATTAGATGGAGCCAAGACTTAGGGCCATGCAGCAGTGAACGTCACCAGGCGTTGCGCCTCGGACCTCATCTCTCCTCCGCAAACACAACGTTCCACCACCGCAACTATGGGCGCTCTATTATCTCTTCCGCTCTTGGCTGTTCCGAGCGTTGGCACAGTATGCGCATTCTACTACCATGATGTTCACGATGCTAACAGGTCTAGCTATGGGGTGTTGCCGCCTCGTGTTGTGGAGCGGCTACCTGCAGCGCCGTCTTCAGTTCGTGTGGAAAGTGTGGGAACAGGTGCGCAGTATTGTCGATATAAAACCTGCACAAATGGCTGACCGTGTTTAGTATCGCTACTCGTATTGCCTACGCGCTCCTCCTCCTCGTTAATTCCATCGTGTCCTGGATCATGCTCACAGATTGGGCGATGAAGAAGCTGTCTCATCTCACCCTGGATTACGTAGACATTAAGTGCCACGGAGAACAGTGCTACGGATATGTCGCGGTTCAACGGATCAATTTCGCCCTCGGTTTTTTCCACGTCCTCATGGCGCTCATGCTCGTCGGTGTACGCAACTCGAAGGACGGTCGTGCGCCCATACAGAACGGCTTCTGGGGTCCCAAGATCATCGCCTGGGTCCTGATGGTTGTACTCACCTTCTTCATTCCGAATTCGTTCTTCATAGTCTGGGGCAACTACTTTGCCATGATCGGCGCGTGCCTATTCTTGCTCATTGGCCTCATCCTCCTTGTCGATTTAGCGCACAATTGGGCAGAGTACTGCCAAGAGAAGATTGAAGTTACGGAATCCAGGGTTTGGACTGGTCTTCTCGTTGGATCTGCCCTTACCATGTACCTGTCATCGTTTGCTATGACTATCGTCATGTACATCTTCTTTGCAAAGAGTGGATGTGGCATGAATCAGGCAGCCATTACGGTACGTACATCGAGGGTCCTTCGAGGGTCCTTTAGATTATGCAAACTAATGTCTCCAGATAAATCTTTTGTTGCTTCTGATCTCTTCTGTCATTTCGATCCACCCAGCGGTTCAAAATGTGAACCCCCGAGCTGGCCTTGCACAGTCTGCCATCGTTGCCATCTACTGCACCTACCTTACCATGTCTGCCGTCGGCATGGAACCGGATGACCACCAATGCAACCCACTGATCCGCGCTCGTGGTACCCGTAAAGCCACCATTATCATTGGCGCCATCGTAACCTTTATAACCGTTGCCTATACAACCACTCGAGCCGCAACTTATGGCTTGGCCCTCGGTGCGCAGGGTAACTCCTATGGCAACGGCTACGCGCGCGTTGGCACCGATGACTACGAGCACGGTCTTGTCACTCAGCAACCCGAGTCGCGCCGCGAAATGCGAGCTGCCGCTCTCCGCGCCGCTGTTGAATCTGGCTCTCTCCCCGCTTCGGCACTCGACGACTCGGACAGCGACGATGAAGATGAAGCCCCCTCTAAAAATCCGCGCGATGACGAGCGCAATGCCACACAATACAACTACGCTCTTTTCCATGTCATCTTCTTCCTTAGCACGTGCTGGGTCGCTACGCTGCTTACGACGAATTTCGATGAGAAGGATCTCAGCAATGACTTTGTGCCTGTTGGAAGGACATACTGGGCGAGCTGGGCCAAGATTATCAGCGCATGGGTGTGCTACGGCATCTATACCTGGAGCTTGGTGGCGCCTCTTGTGCTGCCGGACCGCTTCGACTACTAATGGAACGGAAAGTGGAAGTTGCACGCTGGGGTATGCATAGGACTATCGTTTAGTTCTGGTGATCTTAAATGATCATCGCATTGTATCATTAAAGGAGTTTCTTTGTGTCGCATAGGCTATATACCATCATATTCATTCTGCAAATATCGATTCTGATTGCATCTGACAAGTTGTGAGCATTAAACCCTGATCATCAAGGTAGAAAAAGTAAGTCTTAATATAGGGCTATATCCTTTGCTGCATATTGAGGTCACTATAGTGTCAACACGATACTTTTGAATGATCATCCATTAGGTTCTATTGCTACCTTATCTTTGTTCTTAGATCCCTTGGGACGGCCGCGCTTCTTCTGCGGTGCCTCTCCCTGCATCGGGAAAAGAGTCTCCTTATTCTTAGACCCTGGAGGTCTGCCTATTCTTTTCTTCGCCGTCGTAGCAGCAGCTGCGGTAGCTGAGCCTTTTGCAGTCTTTGTAGCTCTCTTCTTCGTGGCTTTAGTAACAATGGCTCTTTCTGCCTTGGTGGTGGTCTTCCGCGCAGTACTGCGGCTGTGAGGCTCTTCATTTGAGGAAGTGAGAGCATCTTTCAGCTTCACCGTCTCCTGATCTAGCCCCTCTCTATCCGGGAAGATTGGTGAACCCATCCACGTCAATTGTATATCCTTTTTCGTCCCTGAATTCTTAAACTTATCAGCCGCCTTCTTCATTCTCTTCTTCGCAGTCTCCCCCGCATGGTCCTGATTCGTTCCTTGCTCTTCACTCTCTGAGAGCAGAGCCTTCGGGGTATACCTAATCGTAACTCCTATTCCCTCTAATCCCCTCTGCGCAGCCACACTATTCCAAACAAATTGCTCAACAGTCCCATTCCTATCAACCTTCAGAAACCCTAGGGGCCACCGACTCCCTCCCAAAGCTTCTAGCGTCCCTTTACTCGCTCCTTGTGTTGTGACTAGTAAGCCCAGGACATCTTTCCTCTGCCAATCAGCCGGAATGCCCTGAAACGAACCTTCCAGCTCGCGAATGTGGCTGGGGTTGCATGTTATCTTCCGCGCCTTGCATTGCACAATTACGGGTAGCGGTTCGCGCAGCGGGGGCAAACACCAATGTCCTATAAGATCAATCCCAGCATCCGATTTACGCCCCGTCCGCAGGAGAGAGAATCCAAGGCGAAGCAGCGCAAGGGCGACTGTGTATTCGTAGTGTGTGCCTACGTAGACTGTGCGGGAAGGGGAAAGATTCTTGCGGGACGCGTATTCGAGGAAGGTGGGGAGCGAATTGTGGTGGATCGAGCCTGGAGAGACGATGAGTTTTGGAACGTCAATCGGGGCTGTGTTTGTCGTGGAGGTGGTGACTATGCGACGCGGTATGAGGCTCTGCGGAGGAGCTCGGGGGAGACGTGGTGCGCGCCGGATGCATGATGGGCGGAATTGGAGGCGCATTACGGTATTCGGGAGGGAGATTGGGAGGTGTGATACATATTTACAGAAAAAGGAGTGACGAGAAGGAAAATGGCGACTATCAGAGCTGATGGTTGAGTATGCGGGACGAAGGAGAGCTTGTCGCGTGTAGTGACGGCCAAGGCGTTTGACGCGCTACGGTAGTTCAGCCCTATGCTCGAGCGGCCGGTCTCCACAACGTCAAGCTTAACGTCAAGCTTGACAATCCACAAACAACACAATTCGGCTCTGCTCCTTTCCTCCATTTGTCTCCTAGAGGTCCATAAAACGCATCGCGTCTCTGTTCTCGATAGTCAAAGAGAACACCGCAGCCCACACGCCTTCCGAGGCTCCATTATCCCAACTCCACTCCGCTACAATGGGCGACATTCTCACTCAGATACAAGATGAGCTCGACATGGTACCTAGCCCCAGCCCTAGCGACACATTCTTCAGACTGCTAATGTCCCCAGCTCCTTCACCAAATGCAAGCATCCCTCACCTACATAAAAACCCGCACCCCACCAGCCGCCATACCGGGTCAACCTCTCCTCTCTTCCTTCGCTGAGCAAGAAGCCCAAGCCATCGCTGCCTCGCAATCGCACACGCAATCGACGCAAACGCAACCCTCACAACCCCTCCCTTCCTCTCAGGAAGAATTCCAAAAAGACATCCGCGAGCTGAGTCACGACTTGGTCTTGAAGGAACAGCAGATTGAGGTGCTGATTGCGGGTTTGCCAGGCTTGAATACGAGTGAGAACGAGCAGGTGGAGAAGATGAAGGAGTTGGAGAAGCAATTGGAGGAGATTGAGAGCGAGAGGGTGGAAGCAGTTAAGGAGAAGGAGAGGTTGGTTGAGAGGGTCGAGGAGAAGATTGGGAGTGTGGGGAGTTTGCGGGGTTGAGGAGACGTTAAAAGTAAAATTTATTGTCGGCACGGAGAATATGATACCCTGAATGACTTGCAGCCTAGCTATGAGACGCAATTATTCTACCATGGATGACGTACAGATGCTAAGCCCTACACCCTTCAGAAATTCCAAAATTGTCTCTTATCACTATAGGGTTCACATAACTTCGACTACAGGCCCAACCTTACACTCCCAAAACTTGATAGATCCATCCTCACTACAGGATAGCAACTGCGTTAGCAGGACTCGCCACACCTCCAGGAATCTGTCGGTACGTTAGTTGCATTTTCGTGCACGGATTACCGTCTCCCTGTTCATGAACCTCATTCACCTACCTTTAAAGGCATACTCTGCAAGAAGAATGACCATCTTCCCCTTTTCTGGCACTCTCTTGCCAGCTCATCCAGATCAAACAACTCACCAATCGGCATCCCCCACCCAGCGAGACACCACTGATGTATGCTCACGTCCTGTTCGTTGTAAGGGCCAGTCGCCGGACCGCGCTCGAATCCAGCAGCATCAGATGCGATGGCAACAAGTTGGTTCTCCCAAAGCCACCTTAGGCTCTCACGCGTGGCTTCGAGACCAAGCAGGCCTCCCGGCTGGCGATTCGGGAAGTCCTGCTGTTGCATTGGAGACAGTTTGTCGTATTCTGCGGTGAAACCGACGCGGATGAATAGGATGTCAGCGGGGCGTATAGTGATGTTATTTTCAGATACGATGGCCTTGAGATCTGACAGTAACACGGCGCCGGTCTGAAACGGCGTGAGGGATTTGCCATGTCTGGCAGCCCACGAGTACCAGTCAAGGAGCACGCCGCGTCCCGTGATACCGCCCTTTTTGGCAAACATATCGATGCCCAGAGGACCGCGGCCAGGTTGGAATTCTTCCTGCCTGTGACCGTTGTAGAACAGCTGGGCGCGTTGATACCCATAATGACGAAAGCCATCCCATTGCGTGCTACTTTGTGTATTGATACTAAGAGCATCGTCATTCATGGTCATTGGAGCCTTGTTCAGTATCTCGTGTTGGAAGCGGGAGCGGTCGAAGGCCGGGTGTGAGGGTTTATCCAAAGGCCAGTCGAGCGAAATGCGGATACCTTCTTTGACTTCAGATACGGCTGCTGCCACTGTTTCAGGCGTAATGCGATTGAGCATGCCAAGTTCATCGTCTTTACCCCAGAGTCCCCATGCGTTCCCTGGTGGACCAGATTTGTCGATTGGTAGGTCGTCAAAGGGAGGAAACTGGTGCAAGCTCATGACGCCTCAACTTGTTATCTTGCGATAGATGTAATAGCTGAGTTTCCATTGTGCACCACATAGACTTGCAATGTGCGTATATCCTGGTGATGATCGCTGTTCTCCGAGACTCGCAAGGCTCGTTGGTACCTGGGACGCGCTAAGGCTTGAAATGGTTTAAGTGACCATCCCTTGGATAAACATTCTCGCAAACGAGAGATCCCCAGTCTCTAATTCCCAGAAATTCCCACGTGAAATCCGTGGGGAAAAGAATAAATGCTGCCGGCCGCCGATCGATATCCGGGGTCATGACTTGGAGAAAGAATGGAGTGCATAAGAGGAGCACGCTCCATGCGCGGTCCTCCGTACTCCCCAACTGCTCGCGCCCGCCAATGCTACCCGCATCCATGATACTGTAATTATGAGAAACGTCTTCAGACTCAAGGAGAAGCCTGGCGAAGAAGCGCCGAAGGAGGTGTACGGATGGAGACCATATGCGCTGGCTTTCGCCGCATCTTGGGTAAGGCCTCGCTCACCAACATTCAAGATACCTAAATTTATCTTCATGCAGGCATCAGCTATGTACGGTTACGACTCAGCGTTTATCGGGGGGACACTTAATTTGCCTTCTTTCCAAAGAACATTCGGTCTTGCCGATGCGTCGAAGGCAGCTAAAGCAGATTTGTCTTCCAATATCGTGTCGACTTTCCAGGGTGGAGCCTTCTGTGAGTGACATTAGGAAGCGAATATCAACGCACAGTTCGCTGATTATGACGTTCCTACTAGTTGGGAGTGCTGCGGCATTCTTTCTCGCCGAGCGCTTCGGACGGAAGCCGATTCTGATGGTATCCGCCGTGATCTTCACCATTGGAGCTATTTTCCAGATGGTCGGACGACTCGACCTTTTGTATGCCGGTAGGGTCTTTACCGGATGGGGAGTAGGTGGTAGCGCTATGATACTTCCCATCTATGTTTCCGAATGCTCCCCAGCCTTGATACGCGGTAGACTAGTGGGTGTTTTTGAGATCATGCTCCAGGTTGCCTTGGTCTTTGGATTCTGGGTCAATTATGGAGTGAACAAGGACATTAGCCCAGATACGTCAAAGCAATGGCGCATACCTGTTGGAGTCCAGTTTATACCGGCCGGTATCCTCATCTTGGCGATGATACCAATGATCGAATCCCCGCGATGGCTAGTGTCGAAAGGAAAGACACAGGCTGCTTCTACCGCTCTCGCTTGGGTTCGTCACCTCCCCGAGGATCACCCTTGGGTTATGCACGAGCTCTCAATGATTGAAGTTGCCATTGAGGGAGAGGTTGCATCTACTGGTTCATCACGCACATGGCAGCAAATTGGAAAGGAGCTGTTCGCCAAGGGTGTGCGCAATAGGGTCATTCTCTCTCTCACTATGATGGTCTTCCAAAACTTCACAGGGTACGAACCGAGATCTTGTGTATTGCAACAAGGCTAACCGTGTGTCAGAATCAATGCGATCAACTACTATTCACCTACCATATTCACCTCTATAGGCTTTACAGGGACATCAAATGGTCTTTTGGCGACTGGCATCTTCGGCATAATCAAAATGGTAGCCACAGTACTCTATGCGGCATTCCTTGTTGATCAACTGGGCCGACGCAAGCTCTTACTTATCGGAGGTGTAGGAGCAGGCATAGCAATGTTCTACCTTGCTGGCTATTCCCAAATATCAGGATCCTTTGAGCGTACACCACCGCTTGACTCAGGGGCGAAGGCCGCGGTAGCAATGGTATACATCTATGCCTTTTTTTATGGCTGCAGCTGGAATGGCATTCCGTGGCTCTTCTGTTCAGAGACTTTGCCAACGCGCGTCAGGACCGCTGGCATGGCATTCTGTGTCTGCATTCAGTGGCTAACACAATTTGTCGTCGTGTACTCGCTTCCGCATATGGTTCTTGGGATCAAGTACGGCACATTTCTGTTCTTTGGATGCTGTACTGTCTTGGCCATTGCGTTCGCATGGCTGTTCGTACCAGAGACAAAGGGTGTAGCGCTTGAAGATATGGACCTGATATTTGGTCCAGATGTTTCCATCATGGCGCAGAAGGCAAGACGAAATTACGAGGAGATCAGAAGTGCGAGGGCGGTCGTGGCTGAGGAAAAGGGAGGCATCGAAGTCAGCGAGCAAAAGTTATGAAAAGCAAACTCTCTAGTCGATAAACGTAATGATCGAGAGTCCACCTTTCATCAACCAGGCAGATATCCTCTTCAATCGATAGCCACAGTACGATCGGCAAATTTTTGTAGATATGGCGTGGCTCATGGTGGCTTGTAATAATTCAGTGGAGACCGACATGTCACGATGGAATGTTCATTACGCTGTGCTGCGAACGGTGCTTGCGGATACTTGCGTCAGTGGACATCCTACAGGAACAAGAGTCATCTTCGTTCTGCTTGCCCGGCCAGTGGTGGAAGGAGAAATCCTGAGCTGCCTAGTGACAGGGGTCATCACTGAGGCTGAGTGGGCCGCCGTATACAACTATCTGCCCCATTCGGCTGGCTAAGCTTAGCCATCCCCACCAGCCCCTTTACGGACGCAGATCGCGCGCACCCAAGCTTTTCTGAAAAAATCTCCTAAAGGATGATCAACATCTCAAAACGTCTATGCATTGCATCCAGGTCTTTTCGACCTAGATGCGCATGTTCAGCGCAGCCACAAGAGGTGGCACCGCGTACATCAGGGCTGAAACGTACGAAATCCCTACAGAGTCCTTTTTCAAATGAAAGACAGGATTTTGCGCTTCCATAAAAAATAAGGAAGAGTTAATTTCTCCTTAGAGAGGGGTACTTGGGGAGGAAAATTGCTTTCGCGGTATAAGCCTAAGAAGGGATCATCTCTTGTTCAGCTTGTCTCAGTCCATCCTCCTATCCCCATGCGTGGCAGTGCCGCAGACATCTCGGTAGCCCTTCAGACATCAAAAGAAAGCTTCGAAGGAGCAGACTGTATCTTTCAAGGATGGGAGACCGCGCAATGACATGCGGTCAATACTTCTCCCGCCTTTACACACGGTCGAATACGAACTCGTCCCGTGTCCAGTCCCGTGTGTAGGGGCAGTGCTAGGCACGAGGCATCCATTTACACTGGTTAACCTTGTATGCAGTGGGGCAAAAAAGGGCGTATGCTCATATCAGATAAGGCTCGATAGCTACCAAAGCTCAAATTTAACTGCAAATAGTATCTTTCTGCGTTAATATGCGTGCTTTCGCAGCATTAGGGCCGATATCGATGAGGTGGCTTTGTAACCTTCTATTTGGCCTGCAAAAGTTAAATTGGTCTCAGTCACTCTAAAGATCTTGATTTGTTACGATTCCAGAAATTCACGACGTCTTGTAGAGAATGAATCGGGCCGAGATTACGGTAGAACAAGACTAACTACCACGTCTGAATTCCTTCCATTCTCACTGGAACTCTACGCTTTGGGGCCAATTGTTTCATTTCTAGGCAGCAGGACGCTTCTATGTGTTAAGGCGATCGTCATGTCCAAGCTTTAAAGCTTCATTACCGTTATAAGCATCCTTTGCCAAGCGTGGAGTCACCACAGCCCGCCTTTCATTCCTACAGGCCCTGAACGATGGTGCTCCGCCAAAATGACGAGTTTATGGTCACTGCGACTTGTACGCCTCAAATTTCACTAGATAAATAGCCTGGCCACAAGCAACGTTGCCCGACTTTACCCCACCTTCACTCTTTCTTTGCATCACTCTCAGCATGAAATTTATCTATCCCCTTTCAGTTTTCGCCTTTAGTGGCGCTTTGGCGTCCCCAACAACTCAATCTAATTCTGGTCTACACTCTAAACGAGATGTGAATGGCTCCTATATCCCCTCCAAGGCTCCTCAGGACAACATCTTTTCGGGGCTCTCGCAGGAAGAGCAAGATTCCGTTACTGATTTTCTTACGAAGCAAGCCAATAAGACTGTGTATGCACTAGAAATCTAATTCTAGGGGGCGACTTTTAACTTTTTTTTAGGCCAGGAGACTTATATTTTGACGGACCATGGTTGCTCGCACCGAACAAGACGGATGCATGCGCCTATCTTGATGGACACGGCCCAAAACCGGCACGATTCGCTCGAGTGATGGGCTCGTCAAGTACAAACTGTTACAACCGGGAGTACATGGTCGGGTAAGTCTATTGCTAACGATCGCTGTAAAATCGAATTATGATGCTAATTTGGATGCAAACGTAGGCCGTTACCCATTTCTAACTCGACGACAGCGACTCCACTAGACTACGCTAATAATGGAAATGCGACTACGCCATGCGATCAGGGCGATACTACCACTAATGGTACTTCAAGTATTGCCGCAAGTTCAAGTCGTAAGAGCCGTAGGAGCATTACTGAACGTCGACACAAGCTTAGTCCTCGAGCCACGTAAGTTGTACAACTCGAATTTTCTGTGATGGAATCAGGCATTAATACAGAAATTAGTCATGATCCATATGAAGAGGAAATGAAGTGGAATGGAGAAGAGCTACCCCATGATGATAAAGCACCTCCTGTTGCCATCCTTCCAGATGGTGCCCGGCACGAGTTTGACCCGGAGCAGAACTTCGTATCCTGGAGTACGTCGATGCCAACACCATGCAGATTACACTTGCTAACAATTAAATAGTGGACTTTACATTCCTTGTTAGTACCGGTGCGTCAGGTATTTCTCTGCACGATATTCGCTTTAAGGGTGAGCGAATTGTGTATGAACTTGGAATGCAAGAAGCTCTCGCCCATTATGCCGGACCCGACTACGAGCAAACCCATGCATCATACCTCGACGTCACTCTTGGTGGCTTTGAGTACTTTAATATTATTCCTGGATATGATTGTCCCGCTTATGCGACTTACACTAACGCTTTCTGTCTCTTCGAGTACCCTAAAGATTTCGCTATGAATCGACACCAGGGCGAAGGCTTCTACCACGCCACAAAGAATATTGCATTTATTCTCCGGAGCGTTTCTACAGTAGGAAACTATGATTATACCAGCTCTTACGAATTCTATTACGATGGTTCGATACAGGTGGTTGTGCGGGCGTCGGGGTACATTCAAGGTTCGGACGTGGTGAACTCCACCGACGCATGGGACTACGGCTTTCATATCCGCGACGGACTCTCCGGCAGCATGCATGATCATGTCCTGAATTTCAAGCTTGATCTAGACATCCACGGTACGAAGAACAGTCTCTTCAAGACCGAGTTCGTGCCGCATTCACAGGTCTACCCTTGGTCGGAAGGCAAGGTCGTCAACACAATGAAAGTTGATCGGAGCTTTGTCGAGAACGAAGACCAAGGGAAAATAAATTGGGCGCCCAATTCTGCCGCGGCATATGCCGTAGTCAATAAGGATAAGAAGAATGAGCTTGGAGAATACCCCGGCTTCCGCATCTACCCTTCCACAGGCTCTAGCATCCACCTTACAGTCGAAAACTCGACTGTATTCAAGAATGCTGTCAACTGGGCGACACATCCACTTTATGCACTGCAACGTAAAGACTCAGAGCCGGTATCTGCACATCCCAAGACCTCTAACTATGAGAACCCGCCAGTCAACTTTAACGACTTCTTTAATAGCGAATCGCTCGATCAAGAAGACCTTGTACTCTATTTCAATCTCGGTATGCATCACATGCCTGATACGTATGATTTGCCAAACACCGTTATGGTAGGAGCGCAAAGCGGAATCACCATCCGTCCACAAAATTATCTGAAGTCCGAGAACTCCATGTCAACAAGACAACAGATTCACATCACAAACAAGGAAAATAAGACAAATATCGAGACGTACGGATCAAAAGAGCTGTCCGGATCGTTCAACCTAGATGCGGCCAATCCTCCGTGGCTCCCATCGCCAGATTCTTTTGGTGGCGATGATAATTCCACGCTACAAGCACGACACGCCTGGCCAAGTCCTAGACCGCGTTGGAGTTACTAGAGCAGATCAGTTGAAAGTTAATAGCTCATGATTATCTTACTCAATGGACTGGCGTTGGCTTTATTTAGGGCATTTTCTTTTTTTTTTGTTTCACGCTGGACAGGACAAACGGCTGGTAAATCGTGGGATGGATGGCATAATGAAGACACTATAGAAACTGTTGTAGGAATTTTTCGAAGGGACTACATATGGGTTACTTAGAATAGCTTGGGAATATTTCAAAGGTTTATTTCATAGTCTTTTAGATACTTACAGACGAAGACGAATGCTTACCATAACATACTAAGACAATTGAGCGTAGCTTTACACCAAGAGAAAGTTGGTACCTAAAAAACCAGATATGAGAAGCACCTTCGTTACCTTTTCCTGATTTAGATATAATCGCAAGACCGAGAATTTTTACATCCAGCATTTTCTTTACCATGAGAGAGTGAAGGTTGCCCTGGCACGCTACATTAGCCCCTCCGTTCTATCATGAATACACGAAGAAGCATTCTTTGCTGTTACGCCTACTAAGATATCCTCCATATAGAAGGGGACAGGGGACAGGGTGGATCCTTCCTCCAGCATTCGTTAGCGCCATTTCATGTCACATAGGATGGCAGCCACCACTTTCTTCATTTTTCAAGAAACATCGAGAAAATTGAGTGAGTAACGGTGATCCTTTACTAAAGCATGGTGAAGTAATAAAATGGGAGCAAAATCTACTTCGAAGTCAGCTTTTTTGCCGATGTACATGTCGAAGACCCGTTGCACACACGGTCACTGAGAGCGACAACGTAACCAAGAATATATTTGCGACGTCAATACTCTTATAAACACCCACAAAACTCACAGCCTGAGATGATGGATATCACGGCCGGCATAAAAAAACGCCTTCCATATCATGTGGGCTACCTCACATTACTCGCTCTCTACGTCTCGCGGGTTTTTAATAAAGTGAAACTTCCTAATAGATCCTGAAGGCCGTTAGTAGTAGCCAATAATAGAGGATTGGAACATCGATCGGGAGGTAGAGGTATTCCGGATATACAACCTAGCAGGAGATCTTTACAAAAATATAGCTTCTTGACAACCATTAAAGCCAGTCAGGACTAGCAAATCATAAAGGAATGGAACGTAGATAAGTAGTTGAGGATCACTAGGATATACAGAATACAAGCGTGCTTAGGAAGAAAAGGTATATTTTTGACAATCTTACTTTGATGATCCGAACATGTTTTAGAATTAAACATTGCATCGTTACGACCCCAGATGAGGGTCCATCGATAGTCAGTGGGCGGACACTGACAAAGCACTATCCAGTGTGGTCATGAAACACAACCGTCCATGCAGAAGAAGCAGCATATATCTTCTACTTAGAGTTCAGGAACATCACATATAGCGACTACAGATGATAAAATTGCCGTGTTTGTAAAGGGAGAATTATCATCTGTTCAAATGCCAGAAGCAAGTGAATCAACCTTAGTGCGAACCCTCGTTCAATTAACCTTGTACCAGTATTTCATAATCATTCAAGCCTTGTTCCCTACCGATGTTCACACGCATACAATCTGCACAGCCCCATATGCCTGGACTGGGGGTTGGGCGCAACCCACTTGGCTCCCCACGGAGAGTCCGTTGAATGGCACACCGTAATAAGTGTTCTGGAGAGTGACGCCACAGCCAGACTGGCTATACATTTGAATGTAGCATCCAGCCGTACCGGTCTTGGGAGTAGCCGTCATGGTGGCAGTGATGGCTCCATTCAAGGGCTTTGATTCGCAACATGTTAGCAATCGTCGAATCGACTAAAGAAGGACAAGTAACTTACAACTCTGACGATCGCGCACCCATCTTCAGTAACAGAGACAACCTGAGTAGTTCCAGCACTACCATCGGTTGGGGGAGGCTCGAAATTGGTCAGTGTGTTTGTATGAGTATGGACTATTCATAGAGACTCACGGTGTTGGGATCGGAGCAAGTGTATGGGCCTGAGTAGACCGTGACTTTGGCTGAGGCAGGGCCACCAGTAGGCTTGCCTGATGGAACAGCCAAAGCCGTGCCAAAGATGGCGGTGGCGGCAAACAAGGCCTTGGCAGGTTGTTAATCTATCATCTTTGGGCATGACCTTAGACAGATGTAGCACATACAGCAAGGAACTTCATTTTGGACGACATCAACTAAGTTTTTTACAATAGACAAAGCAAGTAGGGGTGATTGAGATTCTGAGTTTTCATAAATTTATGTGCTGATGGGTGCTGGAAGAGACCCATGCTTGACCACCTTATATATGCACGAATACCTCTGCCATGGACTAGCATTCGCTGAAACAAGCAGAAAGCTCGCCCGAGGCCAGACCTTCATAATTTCCCATAGAAATGCGCGTAGCAGAGCCCGTACACCAACGGGTTGCGATCCATGCACTCACTTAGCTCCACCCATCGAGTAGAAGACGCAAGACAAGGGTCCTAAGCGGTGATCGTGGAGCATTTCTCCGCCGTCTAGACCCATCCTGCGAAATAGTAAGAAGACAGCCACTAGAAGGACTCGGAAGCAGAGAAACCATTATGCGGATCTATTGTTTTGGCGCAATAGGCGAAACCGCGATCTCGGGAGTTCCGCCCCCAGTAACACAGAGCTTGGAGGAGCTGTGCGCTCAAGATGCCAAGCAATGTGGCCCAGGAGCGGCTAGAGTAAACGAAGCTGAAAGCCGCAAATAGATCACATATGGAATACCTGTAAGCCTCATTCACCAAGCTACAATTCAGGATGATCTTCTTTAGGTGAAGGCAACTTGGCGCAGCTGCTAGCTTCTTGGCGATAGATCGAGACCACTACAGCAGTCGTGACCAACACGCCCCGTACTGACATGCACCGGTGCCGTCGGAAGGCCGTGCACGTTTCTACTGTGCTACTGCAGCATACTCGTGCGCCTAGCTGGATTATAGGTCGCTCTCAGCCCCAGAACCTGGTTCGACTACTACAGCTGCTGATCTTCATGCAATATTTACGAGGTCCCGCACAACACGAACTCCGTATGGCGCCGAGCTATCGTACGCTTTTCAAGTTTCGTTTCTATTCTCATGAACCCCGCAGCTTGTAGAATTCCTGTATAACAGTTGTTGGTCACGACTAAGAAATGCTTTCCTAATGTTTAGTGAGTCTTAGCTCCGTAGATCTCCCGCGCATGGGTAGCAGATCTCCCGAGCGTGGGCGGTCTTCGAACAATGAGACGTCACATTGTCCAACGAGGTTGACTATACTGTCCACGGTCCTGGCATTGGCGACTTGAACCTGCACTTCACCTGCATCGGAGATGTGATCGCCATGTGACGGAGTAGCGGATTATTCGCCTGACAGCTGCCTTGCTCCTCGCCTTCGGAGACACTCCACGTGTACATGATCTAGCCAATTGACCGCCCTCATTATCTTTTACTGCACTAGCGCTACCACGATTCGCTTGAGCCTGGTCCTTGCCGCCCTTCACCGGGAACTACCACCGTATAAGCATTAGAGCTAAGAGGTATTGCCCAGACTTTTTGCATGCTTGTCGCAAGGTAAGCCTACATGTAAGCCTTTGTCTCAAACCACGACCTTTTGGCTTGCATGATTCCATCTTCATGATATTCAGACGTGGTTAGTTCCCAATTTTGGTCCCGCATTGCGCATTCGTGCTCCGATTCACCGGGTCCGGTTCCTTAGATCAGAGTTCCAGCACCACTGCGTTTCCTAGCCCTGACTGTCCCTGAAGTCATCATGGACAAGTTTCTGCCATAGTCACGAGAAAGTTTGGAATGGCCTTTCCATACATTTTGAGACCTAAAAAGAAGGGAGCGAAGTTGAAAAACGCCTGGATCTAGCACTACACCTATGCTAAAATCTCGGAGTAGCTGCCTATGATCAGCTCACCGTCTTCAGCCCCCTCGGATGCCCTTGAACGCCCCAAAAAAGACTACCCTAGCTGGAGCGATCTAGGCTTGTTAGATTCTTCGTAGGATCGTACTCATCCATTACGAACTGTTATCACGAAAACGTAATGGTGGCCTTTGTGCTGGCTGATGGTTAGCATGGACCCGCTTCTGCCACATTCAACCCCTCAACTCGGATCCGCAGCTCAATATTGGTGGTGTGGGAAAGCTCGACAGGGGTATGGCATCAAGGTGGGTGGCATTCGGCGAACTCAATACGATGTGCCTGTGGTCTAGCTACAGGTATGTTGCTATGAATGATTCTAAGGTTGAATATAAAAATCGACTCCCTTCACTGTCCAGGGAAAGAATCATCAAGCAACACCCAGTCCTGTTCGTCTTGTATATAATTGAGACCCCAAGTCTGCCAAGTGTGTAACAGCACTTGCCCAGCTTTCCAAGCAAAGAGTCACGGCTCAGTGTGTTACTATTTAGCTCTCTTTGGTTATCGACAATACCTTTAGTAGTCATGCCAAGTCACTTCGTCCGGGCCGGACTGGCACTTCTCTGGGCAGGCACAACTATTGCTGAAGGCACATTGCCTTGGCTGTCTCCAGTCTATCCACTCTACTCCCAGCCACTTGGCTTTGGAGACGACATCTCACCTAAATAGTAAGCTTCAGCACTCAGTATCTCCTGCACACATACACGAAAGAGACTTTATTTGTTCTCATAATCTTTTGCAACGGCTCTGACCAAAAATATAGTACCGTTACGAACAAAGACGGATCGCCTCTTGACTACTATGAGGTCGACATAAAGCCAGTAGATGTTCAAATCTACCCAGGTCTCAGTAAAACGCGGTTGGTAGGATACAACGGAGCAGTCCCCGGCCCTACTTTCCGTATGCGACAGGGTCGCGAGGCTGTCGTACGCTTCGTCAATCACGGTGAGTTCTCTTTCACGATCGATATGTAGGTTATCACTGATCACAAGAGTAGGCGATATCGCCAACAGTGTCCATTTACACGGCTCTTATAGTCGCGCTCCCTTCGATGGATGGGCTGATGACACTACCGAGCCTGGCCAGTATAAGGACTATTACTATCCCAACAGGCAGAATGCTCGTACTTTATGGTATCATGACCATGCAGTTGACCACACTGCCGAAAATGCCTACTACGGTCAGGCTGGTTTCTACATCCTGTCCGACGCGCAAGAGGACAGTCTTGGTCTACCCACTGGCAAATACGACCTTCCGCTTGCCCTGGCAGCGAAAAGGTACAATAAAGATGGCAGCCTTTGGGACCCAGAGAAGAATGGCGAGACTGTCAGCGTATTTGGCGATGTCATCCATGTGAATGGCGTGCCATGGCCTTTTCACAAAGTGGAACCCCGCAAGTACCGATTGCGCTTCCTGAACACTGGCATCAGTCGCTCGTATCAATTGTATTTTGAGTCTAGCGATGCTGTTGGCAAGAAAATTCCATTCACCGTATTTGCTTCTGATGCGGGACTGACGCTCAACCCTGTTCAAACCGACAATTTGTACATATCGGTTGCCGAGCGGTGGGAGGTTCTCTTCGATTTTACGCAATATGCCGGAAAGAACGTCACTATACGCAACAGTCGTAAGGTCGCTGCTGATGAGGATTATAACTCCACCGATCAGGTACTACGTGAGTTCAAAGTCCTCCATCTTCTCCGAATTGCCCAATTACTTACTCCTTACAGGGTTTGTCGTTGGCAACAGCGTCAGTGACAGCTCCAACAACCTTCCCAATGGTCTTCCACAAACGCTCCGTACCGTTCCCTTTCCTCCTGCCCACGCTACTGTAGACTACAACTTCAAGTTTGAGCGTAGCAACGGCAAGTGGGAAGTCAATGGAATCACCTGGTCTCAAGTTGATCAACGCGTTCTTGCAAAACCTCCACGAGGTGCTGTCCAGAAATGGACACTTGCTAACTCTGGAGGTGGCTGGTCAGTATTTGATCTCAATCTAAGTATCAGTCTGCTGACCTAGATATTCGAGGTCGCATCCAATCCATATACACTTGGTCGACCTTCAGATCACTTCCCGTACTGGTGGACGAGGAGCACTTATGCCTTACGAGAAGGTTGCGCTGAAAGACGTAATGTGGCTCGATGTCAATGAGCAGATTGACGTCGTCGCCCGCTATGCCCCATGGGATGGTGTCTACATGTTTCAGTACGTTTGCGAGATGCTTCAAGTTCTCATGATTCGGGTTCGAGACTGACTCTTTTGCAGTTGCCACAACTTGATTCACGAGGATCACGAGATGCTAGCTGCCTTCAACGTAACGGCTTTGTCTGACTTCGGCTACAATGAGACCACTCACTTCATTGATCCCATGGAGCCACGCTACCGCGCTGTGGACTTCAAGGAGTCAGACTTCCAGGGCCGTAGCGGCGCTTTCAGCGAGCAGAGCATCAAGGACAAGCTGAGTTTCTTCATTGGCCTCGATGCGTATAGCAAGGTCGATGAAATCGAATCTGCTCTTGTGGACTATTGGGCCACTCACACAGGTGGTGCTTCTCCCAATACCAAGACTACTTCAACCACCAAGACCTCGCCCACTCCCACAACGCTCAAGACTACTTCTTCCAAATCTTCGACCAAAACATCGACGACTACTAAGAAGTCTTAAAGGGAAATTTTGACTCATGACCGGACATGGTAGTGTTTTGGGGTGCATACAAGGCTAAACTGTTGAGATTAGTGCATGGCTGATTCATTATTCCTTCCAATTCTTGTTGTATCTTTGTTACTTTCGAGGTTGCGTATCTTGGTATTTTTCTTATTTTGGTATTCTGGCACCTTGCTACGTTATTGGTGGCTTCTCTAGACAGTACAAGCCTATCAAGGCGTCTTTACTGGAGAATCAGCTCATACAAAATGCAGTTAGTTGTCTCCAGTTCCTTCGAGACTGCTCTACACTGTTCGTCTTGAGCATGCATAAATTTGACGACGGGATGATTTACCCTGCTCGCATTTAGCTAGTATACGAACCTGTTACCATAGTTAATAACATGGTCTGCTCGCAACTCGTTCCCTCACGCGTCCGAGTTGCGAGCGTACTGTTTAAATTGCGAGTGTGTTGGAAAACTATGTCCTATGCCTCGTTTTGATTGTTAGCGCCAACACGCACAGGGATAGCCCCTTGTTCAATCAGCCATCTGCAATCTCCCACAACATCTCTCTATGGACTAAATCAAATACGCAGCGCATATCTACATCTTTTTCTATTAGATAAGTTTATCCCTCCGTGTAGATAAGATATATAATCATGCTAAGCAGTTTATTTAGAAAGATGGCCAACTGACTTTAGTAATTTGAACAGCTTACAGACCATCTCCTCAATAAGGATATCGGCTAACCCCATGAGAGTCAACACCCATCTAGCTTGTTGAGGTTAAATATGATCCGTGTTAGTTAGGGACATCGGGTTATTTGAACATACGCATTCGCGCCACGCTCCAATCCTGGAGGAGGTAGACTGGATTGGCACGTAAAGCTTAGGAGGTAGTCCACTAGCTTTCCCATTTCGTTCTCAAATCCATATGATACGGCTTAGCCTACAATCCCTTCATGTGTTGGTGCTAATTGTCCGCACAGGGGCATGGTGTGTACTACGCAGTATAAGACCAATCCACTTTTCGCACTTACAATGTCTGCATCGCACACTGCGCAATCCACTCATTTTTAGTACCTAGTTTTGTAATCTTCAGTGAAACTGTCAAGCTACGCTCGCTCCCACAACCATCAACGGTCACACCTTTTGTCACTATGAGGCTCACCGCTCTCGCTGCTGCCATTTGCGCTCTCGGCGTGACTGCATCGCCTGTCTCTACCCCCGGCGCGGTTGACGTGGAAAAGAGAGATTCACTTGCTATTGTTGTCTGGGAAAGTATGTTCTTTCTACTGGAATCTTGTCTAGTAGACTCTAATGTTATAAATAGATATTGCTTCTGGTACAGGAGGTAGAACGCAGGACCTGTACTGGGGAAACCGAGGCGATTGCTGTACGTTGCATTTGGCCCTCGCTCCTTGTTCACCTTCCTAGATCCTGACAGTCTTCAAGTGAACTTGGGCAATGGCTGGCCAGATATCATTTCGGCAGTTCAGGTTGCTGGCGGCTGGAGTTGCAGCCTTTGGAGGTAAGCATTCTCACTTGGAACTACTCATTTGTTCACGTATCTAATGCTCTTGCAGCTATTGGAATTGCGACAAAGGTGATGGTCAGGGGATGACGGGGCGCAGTAAGTTCATTTCAATAACTTTTCCCTGCTATACTATGGAAACTCACCCTATTTCTAGTGTGGCCAGTAAGTGCTGGTTTTGTTGAGATGAGCGGATTTTACGCAGGTGCCAATGACGCCATCAAGAGCATCAAGTGCGAATAAAGGTCCTAGCCAAGGTCTTGAGCAACGTGCGATTGACGTGAATTTACTTATATGTCCTAATTGCCAGGCCTTTTTTCCTTTTTTTGAGCGGCGGCATTGCTTTTACACCGTAGGTCACGATTTGAAGGATAGGTTTGTCCTGTGCCCATTGTATTCAGTCTAGCAATTACCACATCATTTGCTATAATTTTTTTGGGGATCAACAGGTCTTTTTCTTCTACAATCTAAAGATTGACTCTCAATCGTCTGTGATTTTCCGAGTTGAAGAGCCGGGTTCAGGTATGTCTGCATGTCTAGGTCTGAATATAGTATGCATAACTTGGCTTCTCTAATATTGTCTGTAGAAAAATTGGGATAGATTGACATCCTTCCGTATACAATGTGACATAGCGAGGGCAATGTGGCAGCATTCAATATACGACATGTTTTGGCAACGCTGAGTGGGTCGCGATGAAAATATTTCGGCAAATACCAAACGTTTGAGCTCGTTGGAGAAATCGACTAGAGAAGCCATCTTGGTATCACAGCTTGAGTTGTCTCGACCGATTCTGCAAAATTTGCTCTGTGTAGGAAACAGATTTTGTAGAAAGGAAGCTGAGACACCGAGGACGAGAATTGTGAATAGCTTACATAATCTCACAATCCGCTCTTGTGCTCTGATGACTTCGACCACCAGCGAGGAAGCGCACGCACCATCTTGTATTATAAGTGAGGGCCCCCCATGGGCCTCCGCACGTCGCAGATCCGATGCAAGTCTCCTGTCGAATATCATGTGAAATAAGGAGCGGAAAGGGGCTCTGTCGCGCCTCAGAATCCAAAATATTGGAGCCGCTCCTAATTTAGAGATGGCCTAGCCGTGGCAGGCGTGGCGTTGACACATGGACTGCGAGAATTTTCTTCCGTTACGCAGTTGCGTCATCTCCCAGCAACTGCGAAACGACCGCGTCTCCTTTTGTCGTTGAGAATTCTCGTTCATCTGGTAACGTAGACCCTTTTTGGAGCGTCGGTCCGTTCTGTGCTCTATTTACGTAACTTGCTTCGCGTTACCGTGGATCGCGTCATTCCGAGCCTCACTACAAAAAAAGTTTTGTTCCCAATCATTACCCAACACCTGCGCAGTCGTCACCTTCCATCTTCTGAATTAATTTTCTTCTCCTCTCAAGTCCTCTTTTGCGGTAACACAGCCGAACATGCCCTCGGACGACGATTGGCCTGCTCACTCATCTCACGAGCTAGACCAACTATCAACTAATACCACATCACCACTAACTCCACCCCAGAATGCCGAAAGGCGGAGAGTACGAATTAACAGTGCGGCCAACGAAATTCCTCGCCAATCCAGCTATAGTCGCCTCGAAGAATCTAAACCTACTCCATCCAACTATGAGGGACCCTCGGCTGAGGCTAGCGAGCTCTTGAATGCCCACAGGCGGAATGATGCACACGTCCCAGGCACAGCATCCAACGCTCATGATGAGGATGAGCACTACGCATACTCTGGAAATGCGCAGGGCGGCGTCTTCTATCAAATACTTCAGGCGTACCATACACCTACTCCCGCTACAAACCAGACACCATCCGAGCCCACGACACCCCCCCAGAAGCCGGAAGCTTCGAGTCGTCCAGGTTCTTCAGGAATTGGTACTCCACGCCGGAAATGGTATAAGCAAGAAAAGGATACCCGGTCGCAAGAAACGCTAGCTACACTGGTAGGAGCAGCTGCACAGCTCACACACCCTACCCCAACGGAAGGACCCGCACTGCGCCGCGGGCACAAGCGAAATAGCAGCAACCCCATTCTCTCTATGATTTCGAAAGCCAGAGAGGATCAAGACGCTAAAATCAAGGTTCATGTTGCCAGCTTGCTGCAGCGGCAAAAGTACATTATAAAGATGTGCCGTGCTCTGATGCTCTTTGGCGCACCTACTCATCGGCTTGAAGAGTACCTTGCGACAACAGCGAAAGTGCTTGAAATCAACAGCCAGTTCTTATACATCCCAGGATGTATGATCATTTCTTTCGATGACGTCCTGACTCATACGGCCGAAGTCAAAATCGTTCGCACTGCTCAAGGTGTCAACCTCGGCAAGCTCAAAGACTGTCATGAGATATATAAAATGGTTATCCATGACATGCTTGACTTGGATGCGGCCCTTTCTCAGCTGGACGAACTTATCCTAGCGAAGGATAGGCACCCCGTCTGGCTCAACGTCATCATGTATGGACTCGCTTCGACAGCTGTATCGACTTTTTTCAGCGCTCGCCTTATTGACATGCCTATCATTCTCATCATGGGATGTCTACTGGGTTTTTTGCAGTTGGTTGTATCCCCATTGTCAAAGACATACAGCACAGTATTCGAGATCAGCGCAGCCATCTTGATGAGTTTTCTTGCGCGGGCTTTCGGAAGCATCAAGGGTGGTAGTATATTTTGTTTCTCTGCACTGGCACAGAGCTCTATTGCAATGATACTTCCAGGATGGGTACGTAATACGACAGACTCGAACTTGACATTTAGCTAATCATGTTACAGCTCGTGCTTAGCTCCGCTCTTGAACTTCAGTCAAAAGCTATTGTTCCTGGATCCATTCGCCTAGTCTTTGCCATCATTTACTCGCTCTTTCTCGGCTATGGCATCACCGTCGGGACCGCCTTGTATGGTGCAATCGACTCGAATGCGACCAATGAGACTGTCTGCCGGGACCCACTGAACACGTATTGGAACTTTCTATTCGTTCCACTTTATGTCTTCTTCACAACGTTCACCGTCCAAGCCAAATACAAACAGATGCCAGTCATGATAGCAATCGCTCTAGCTGGCTATGTTGTCAACTTCTACGCGAACAAGAAATTCTCGGCCAGTGCTCCTATAGCCTATACATTCGGCGCATTTGCTATCGGAGTTCTTGCGAATTTATATAGTCGGTTACGTCACGGCGTCGCTGCTGCTGTCCTTCTCCCCGCCGTTTATGTCCAGGTTCCTGGCAGTCTCGCGTCCTCCGGAAGTATCTCTACGGCGCTCGCTACAGCATCTTCCCTTATACGAGGTTCAGGCGAAACAACAGACGTAAGTACTGAAAAACACACTAATGTACCCATAGAACGATCAGCGGGCGGCGATGGGCTTGTCTTTTGCAAGCGCTCCGACATGTGGCCTTCCCAATGCTACACGCACTTACTCTCTATGACGATGACTACCGAAATTGCTCTTTACGCAATAAATAAATTTATCCAGACTAGACAAATGACTAACGTCATCCAGACTTCACAGGATACCCTTAATGCTATCGTAAGCGGCTCTCTTTCCCTTCGGACATTTGAACCTCTATCTACCAACATCACGGTACCTTTTTCATTACCTGTAGCGCGAATTTCCATTCAAGAGGCCCTCATTATCGCTTCAAAGGTTTCTATCAAATATAAACTAATATCCATTATAGGTCTTCAACGTTGCGGCCTCTATGATCCAGATCGCTATCGGCATCACTGTCGGCTTGTTTATGAGCGCACTTATCATCTATCCTATGGGTAAGCGGCGTAGTGGTCTTTGGACGCTTTGACGAAAGTTGAATTCGCTGGACTCGTCATTCAAGATTAACCAAAAATTCATCAACAAATTTCGGGATGTCTTATACACTTGGTAAAATCACATCCTCCTTAATAACTTAATAACTAGGGTCATGGGGGGTAGTCAAAGAGAAGAATGTTTGGTAGCGAGCCATTTCTATGTCACGATATGTAGGATGGAAAAGACTCGTTTGGATTAGCGTTGGGATGGAAAAGTGGTGAGTGAGGATGTCGCGCAAGCACCCAAGCGACTGGCCTATGCAACACGACCCCCAGCGACAGTCTAGGACTTCAAAACGACAACCGAAAGCAGCATTTCCGGGCGCAATAGCCTGATCAGTCTCACATTGGCCATCCTAGGTTGACAGAAGCATCCAACATGTTTCAATCACCAGTATACTAGCAGCAATAGGTGGCGTTTTGGGCATATGGTGAGTGTGATCCGTCTTAACTGAACTAGATACATCCTCGTCTCGTCATCTTGATACATCGGGTGTCCAGCCAGCCCATGGCTTCATTCTCCCACAGCAATCCTGTCTTCGCGTTTTCGGATAGTCAGCCAAAATTCGCCCTTTCGCGTCGCCTCCCGCCATAGCACTTCATAGACATGGGCCTATTTGTCTATCATCACGTCACGTGTTGACTATGGTCGCCTTCCATACACGTCAGGGTCAGCTCGTTGATTTGGCCTACGTTGTCGTTCAGTATGTCTCGCCCTCGGCTGATCGGCATTTAGTGTGCTGGTCCGCCTGATCGTGTCCCACAAGCTTGCGGGAACTTGTGCCTTATCCATCTTTCGTTGCTGTTGCTCGTTCGCAGATCTGAAACTCTTCAGTCACGTTGATTCATTGACCAAGAACTTAGTGTACATGAAGATATCAGAGCACCGATAACATTGCTCCCGCCCGCTTGCTCTGAGCTTGACAAATGGGCCAGGATGCTTCGGCTTGATTGATGCAAAATCGACCTGGAGGCCAGTAGGCAGTGATGTCCTGGTACGCCTTTTAGTACTTAAGCTGGTTTTCTAGAACAAGGTGCCATGTCCTGAAAGTCCGCTTCCTTTAGGGCACGACACATCTATGTAGTTGCTGGGGACATACCCTGCCGGTTATGTGTGTCATTCTCCCGCAGCGGTTATTGCTCACGGGGCTCCTTTTCGGAGAGCATTTCGTCATCCTAAGAGTCTCGGTTGTGCTCAAGCACACCCGTTATCCTCACCAGAGCTTTTCTCCAGCCTTGAAAGACCTGAGCTTAGAACATCAGTACATACGGGGACACTGCTAGCTGTCACAAATCCGCGATGTCATCGAATTGCCAACAGGCTGCAAATTCTCTCTCGTTCTCCTATAGCTTGACAAATATAGCTAGCTTATCAATGTGTGTCTTTCCGTGCTCTGCGTTGCTTCTGACCTGAGAGCGACGATAGAGGCTTGCTTGACATTCTAAGCTGGATAACCCGTCGTTGACTTGAGTCCGTCCCCGTGGTGCAGATTCGATTCATTTAAACATTTAGGTTTAGACATGCACTGCATAATTCATCACTTCAACTTAATATAACGGAAAAGGCTCAGACATTAAGATATGGAGGCCCATCTGCATAATCATCAACTTTTCATTAAGTAAGTTAAGCTGTATAGACATACAATCGAGGGGAAGGTCACATAAGACTACGCACAAATTGAAATCTTGTGACGAGTGTAGGCAGTGATGCTGATGAAATCAAATCAGCTGGAGGATAACAGGGTCGTTAAATGCCGATAAAGAGTATCATTGTTGAATGGAAGTGATGCAAGCACCGTTGCCAGCTCGCATGTCTAGAATCGTACTGTGCCGAGCCTAACACCAACTTGAACACCTGCTCACAGTCGGTATATTACATCTTTTTACGATGTCCGCGTTGGCTAACATGCCTAGGTGCCAATCAAATAGCATGGAACCTGCTTTCACAAACCTTTCCGTCGTATAGTCTCGAAGTCGTTCTCTCCAACTCATCTGCCACAAAGATCCAAAAATTTCTCTCGACCATTGCCACTGCCTCTATAAGCATCTCCGTCATACCCTCTTCCTCCAACTCCTTCGCTTGGTCGCTCAAACTGCCCTTCGGTCGTATACTCCCTTTGAGCTCCTGCTCTTCGTTACCAGGCTGACGCACACGCTTTTTTGTGACACCAGTGCCGAACCCGAAGTCGTTGCGCGGACGGCCAGCAGCTCGGGGGGTAGAAATCGCAGAGGGATCGGAGGAGGGGTATGAGTTCGGGTTTCGAAGGTGCATGTAGTCTTTAGGGTCGAAGCCGACTTCTCCAAGAGCCGCAGCAATTCGAGGGGCGTTACGGACGAAGCGGCTGTATACAGCGGGCTGTGTGAAGTTCCCGGGTTCACCACGCTTTAGGCGCTCCTCGTTTAGGTAGTTCGCAATCGCGTCCCAGCCCATCTTGTCATGTTGACGCAGTCTCTTGATGAGCTGGTTCTCTGGGTCATCCTCCACCCGACGGCTGCGATTCATGATCTTTGATTTTGCTTGCAGGACAGTGAGTGAGCCGCTTAACTCTGCCTTAAGTGCGCGCGCTCGCTTGAGGCCATCGAGAATAGGTGGAGAAGAGGAAGGAAGGGCGGACGGTGGACTAGGCGTGTCAGGATTGGTATCGGAGTCCATAGGTTCGAAGAGGGGGCTTTCAGGAGGTAGCGGTAGGTGGAGCGGAGAGAACGTTAGGGTGTTATTGTCTGTCGTGGTAATAAGTATATGGAAAACTTGAGCTCAATTTCTTTTGAATAAGGTCACTTACTTGGGCTCCTTGAATGAAGGTGGCGGTGAGAGGTATTTACATTATGTGGGAATATATTCACTCCGCCGTCAATTAGCTGAGGTTTCTCATGATCAACACTTTCATAGGGCTGCTCTGCGTATGATGCCTCGTCACTTTCTCGCGTTAGCGAATAGTCCTTGTTACCAAAGAAGATGATAAGCGAATGTAGACCAATTTTGTACACACCGGTCGAACTGAGTTGTATTGTCGTTCGTGCTTTGTACATACTTGTGAATGATAAGGTCATTTAGTTCGGATGCCATTATTATCACAGTTTCAACAACGAGTCGTTGATGGTAATCTTGATGAGATCTTTGTGGGGGTGGGGAGGATAATCAATACGGAGAGGGATGCTTTGCAGAGAGGAGAGTCGGGTTCACCGAAGCGGTGAGCTTCGCATGTCGTGACCGCGTTCGGAGAGCAAACGCTCATCGATAGGTTGCCCGGGCACCGGATTTTAATCCTGGGTAACTCTGGGTACACCGCATTAGCATTTCATTGGAAGGTTCGAAGACGGTCAATGAGTAATAGAAAGATGTCTTCAATTAAAGAAAAGTGATATCATGAGAGCACATCGAGGGGATGCAATATCTTGAGAGCTCTAACCCAATAGTATGCCTTTCGTGATACGTCTCAAGAGCTGTAAGGACTAATAATCCTACTCCTTGCACTCGCTTCAACGTAAACGCCATCAGGTTGGGTATTCCAAAAAATTCTGACGGCGTAACAGGAAGCCCGTTGTCCTGTATTACCCCTCCTACTCTCCTCGTATAAGCCTTTGAATGCACCCTTCCCATCGCTTTCCAATTTCCTTTCGTGTAGTATTATCAAGTTCATTAGTTTTACCAACTCTAATCCTTTTCTAGCGGGTGACGGCCCAGGTCATCCTGGCCTCCGCCGCCACCAGCTTCCTCTGAGTCTTCATCTCGGGCGTCTCGACGGTCTGCTGCCGACTCGAGCTCCGGTTCGACCGCCACATCGATTTTAGTAGGGATGTCATAGATGAGACTGTCGATGTGGACTTGAGGGATGCGGGTGACTTTTCCGAGTTTGACATGGCTGATGTACTGTCTTGGTGTGCCGACATCGTGGTTTTATGTATTTGTAGCGTGATGGTACGATACTCGAGGAATTGTTCGATAATCAAGTTTGAAGTGCTCCGTTTGCCCGGAATTTGTGATAAGTGGACTAGTTTGCAATGAATCCTTTGTCTTAGATGTTTTGAGAGAGATAATCCAGACGCCCCTTCCTTTATACACCCTAAGATATGCCTTGACTCACCTCAGCACTTCCTTAGCAATCAAACTGCCCTGCGCCCTTAGACTTACAAGGCGCCGGTCCTGTTAGTCTCGTCGTACCCAACGGCCCCACCACACCGCACTTGCCGTATAATTGAAATGCACGCGGCATGCTCCGTATTCAAGGCAATAAGTCAAAGCCACACATGCACATATAGCCACAAGCGCTTCGACTTACCGTTTTTGTGTCGAACAAAACGGCTTCAAAGGATTGAGTCAAAGCTAAGTCGCGCGGTCAAGCCGGATGTGGATTAGCGCGGGTGAATGACTGTTCAGACTTTGTAAGCGTGGCTCGCACCCACTTTATAAGCGAAGTTGAAGACTTCGTACTGCTCGCATTTTCATGGGGCTACAAATTGGTTTTACGTGAGTGGAACTGGTAGTTCGTGACTGGGTAACTGAGTCACCACGCCATAGGCAAGAGAAAAGAAAGAAGGCATGCATGATTCCCGGGGCGCAGACTCATTACGTGCCGTGCCGACATAATGATGAGTACTTCCACTTGTTTATGTTCCTGATTGAGTGATCACGTCGCGGGGAACGGGTATGTAGCCGGACTCTTATACCCTCCTTCTCCAACCGCCCTCACCCCGAAGATTACATTATCTTTGCTAAGGGGCAGTGTAACACTGTTCACTTTCCCAACGTCCAGCATATGCGTCCAAACGCTGGCTGTTGTCGGTCTCCAAACAATTTCGTATCCTATCAGATCGGGATCATCTGACAATATCCACTTCAGCCTGGTATTGTTGTCTAAAGCGGTGGTATCGACTGTGACATTGCGTACCAGGCCAGGTGCTTGTGAAAGTGACCAAAGAGTTGCAAGGTTCACTTTACCAACACGGGCAGTGAATTCAAAGTCTACGAATTCAATAAGGTCGCCATATTGTGTACCATTTTCTATGCGGATGTTTTGGTGCTGGTGGTTAAAGTTTTCATTGGGCTCCGTGAAGCGTATGGCAGGAAACCCAGCCTGGAGGAACGAGCTGTGGTCGCCTCCGCGTAAGAAGCGATCCAGTCGATAGATAATACCTATGTTCATTCCAGTAGCATTGTTTGCCGCAACCTCAGCTGAAAATCTGGCTAATTCTCGAGCAGGTGAATCATTCTCTCCGCCGATCTGTAAACGACGGGCGGCCACGCTAGCATTTTCAGTTAGGGGTGGTCCTTGCGCGAAGGCACGGATAGTGAATGGGTCTTTCTGGCCGCGGTCACCTGTTGAAGATCCGACAATATCGCAATTGAGCATGCCCTCCACATTCGTACTAGCATTCTTTAGCGTTTGCGCGAAGAAAGTTGACCCATAAAGAGACTGTTCTTCTCCAGCTACAGCTCCGAGGATGACAGTGGATTTTGGTTTACTCTTCGCCAATATACGTGCGAGCTCCATTGCGACTACTCCACGTAAGTTTTGATGTAGCTAAGGTATGCGAAGTCTATACTTACTTGCTGTTCCACTTGCGTCATCATTTGCTCCAGGCGCGTCCGAGGTGTAGTCGAGTACGTCGGTAACGCGACTGTCATAATGTCCCGTCATAACATACACTCGTGACGGATCACTAGAACCTTTGATAGTCGCCAAAACATTTGAAATCTTTACAGGGAATGGAATGCGCGAAGCAACGCCTTGCGTGTATCCCGGTACAGTGACCGTCATTCTACCCTCGCTCTCTTCTGCATACTTTCGCATCTCGGAAGCGATCCAGTCTCGCGCTGCACCAATTCCACGTTTGGTATCATTTTGTGTGGACAAAGTGTGACGTGTACCAAACGAGACAAGCTTCTTAATGGTAGCTTCAATGTTCGTAGCGCTCACTTCGTCAAGCATAGACTTGAGATTATCATCAGGGGTCTGGGGCTTGAGCTCGACACCAACGTCCGATGGAGGCCATGCTGCGTCAGCGCAGTCAGTGTAAGAATTCGCATTAATGGCTACTGCAGGCGGCAATTCGCGTTCGAGGAGTAGATCATGGGCGTAGGATGTCACGAATAGCGTTGCCGTCCATAGAGTGGAGAGATGCATAGCGTCGTTGATGGTGCCGCCAACTGGAGACAGATGTCGCATGGAGTAAACGCATCCTTAAGTATGAAGGTGGCCAAGATTTGGCGGAAGGCGGGAAAAGCAGAGATATCCTAGACTATATCGAGTTGCCGATACGGGTTAGATGGCACGGTTCCTGGTGACCCCTCACTTGCCAATTCGGCATTCTCCTTGATATCTTCCAGCTTCGCGGCTCGGCATCTGTAATTCCTAGGTTATCGAGCTTTATCGACAGGGCAGCTACTTGCCCGAGAGGGAAGGTGGATAAAATGGCAGGGTAAAGTCTTTGAATTTCATGACGCAACAACGCAACCTTTCGCAAGAAGTACATAATTCTTAGAATTTGATTTTTAGTCCTTTCAATGGTCACGCATGGCTGAGAAGGCGAATATTCAATGATAAGTGACTCGCTCCTGTCCGATAATGGCCGCATTATGCTGGGTCGTTCACTCCCAATCCATGCCATCATGATGAAATGCGTGCTCATCTTCATCTGCGCCTCTGGTTGATTGCGTGGTAAATGTCGCATTGTCGTCAGACACGCCTTCTCCAGGATATCTAGCTTCAGAAGGTGAAGCCCTCCCTTGCATCGCAGCATACGCACGAGTGCCGTGAATGGGTAGCTCAATGGTACTAGGGTCGTCAGAGGTCGTCCCAATGCCGCCAGCATTCGCAAATTGGCTGGTTTTAGCACCGGGTTCCATCTCGTTGGGATCGATTGAGCGGGAAATGCGGCTCGTAGTAAGCTTGTTCTCATCCGCAAGGAAGCTCGATGCAGCCACTGGTTTCTGAAATTCTTCCCACTCTGCACGGTAGGAAGTCCAACTTCGCCAGTTGTTGGAATCCTGAGGGAGCTTATGACGTAGCTTTCTAGTTTCCCGCTCGGTCGATTCTTGCTTTGGATGTGAATATTCCCCTTTGTTGATGGGAGATTCGAGAAAGAGTTCCTGGAGCATGCGCTCTTCCCTCTGAGCGGCTGCCTTGTCCATCTCTTCTATAACATTCAGCTCATCCTCGGACGAATCAATTGAGGGAGTTGCAGTTTCAGAGTCGATGAATAAAGACGAATCTGAAGCCTCCTCATATGATCTTTGATATGTATGAGATCGTGAATCAGTGTCTTCATCGACCTCGCTGGAAGCGATTTCCTCTTCAAGGTTGGCTGGTACACGTCCTGTTGGTAAGGGCGTGCCAGCCCGTGTAGCCCGTGACTTGAAGAATTCATCTTCAGTCACAGATGTGAATCCGGCAGTGTCCGCCTCTGTACTGAGGAGCTCAAGCGAGGTATCGGCAGGCGCCAAAGATCGTTCAACCTCGTCCCATGGCATATTTACTTGCCTTGTGTCCCTTGTCCCTGCGCGGACTACTAAACCGCAGCGTCTTGCGACACCCCGCCATCTCTCGTTACTGTTTCTGCTCAGCCCAAGCAGATCAACTGCGGTTACAACATCTCTTGGGTTCACAAAATTTCTAACACCTCTCTGCACACGCCAGCTTTGGGACCGGATTCTTGAGGTAGCTTGGATAATTGCCGCTTGCACAAGCCGCTTGGTGAGAGATATCGTAAGAGTATGGAAGTCTCTGAGGGCTGTGCGATACATGGACGGTTCTGAAGCGAGCTCCGTTATGAGCGCCGACCAATGAGACCAAGGGTATGGAATGTTTGAAGAGGAATTCATGAAAAAATGTTTAGACAGCTGAAGCAACATGGCAGGTACTAGGAGCTTGGCTTCTGGAATAAGCTGCAAGATTTGAGGAACTGATTCATCGTCAATCGTTGCGGGGATCTCAGCCTCATTGACTGCACTTCTTGGTGACGATGCGGCGGAAGAAGTCTGACAAGCTAGAATGGCTCCCTCAATCTCTTCAGCGATCTGAGGGGAAATGAGCCAAAAGTTCCCATATTTTTCCTGTTCTTGCTTTGCTTCAAAGCGCTCTTGGAACCACGCGAGGGCTTCACCAGCTACATCCAGTTGTTGCTCGCATTCGACGCCTATTTCACACGCGGCAGGAATGTCTTGAAAGGCCACTTTCGTAGATCTCCGTTGGATCAAAGCGTCTTGGACGAGCAAGAGATATTGCCTGATCTCCAATATGCTCTTGCTGCCAATAGCCTTCGCAATACCCGGTAAATCATCTTTACCAAGTCGTTCCAACGACGCAAAGAAACACCGCTTTTCCTCAATTGACCATGTGGTTACTCCGAACTGCGTGGCAACAGGGTGGAATGTCTCGTCTGCAATGAAACGATCAGCGGCTGTATTGACAGTCTCATTAAACAGCTTTCGATATGAGTCATGGTATTTGCCAATCAGCTGACGCTTTCGGCTGCGCACCGAGTCAACCGACGCAGACCGACGGCGCTTCAATGGGCTTGCCGGAAGATCGAAGTTGTTGGGGGAAGATCCATCTGGACTATTGATATCTTGATAGTCATCATCGGAAGAGCTCATTGTTCACAATGACGGATAAAGCGGTAGATACTGGAAGCATGGAGGACGGCATAGTAATAGTCGGAGCGTGGTTCTGCTGGTGGAGGGTAAAGATTTAGGTTGCACAAGGTGCCAAGACGGAGATGCCTCGGCACTAAAAAACAAGACGCGAAACTGCGTGACTTCGCGCCAGCTTCGCTTTATACTACGCTCATTGTCTCTTCATGTACCGATTTCGACAATATGCGCTGAGCACGTACAAGCGAGCAGACGCAACACTCGTACGAATAGCCCCTAGATGTAACAAATATGTATCAACAGTGACCAAATCCGTCGCTGTGCCCCTGCCACCTACTGTATCGCCGCTGCAAATAACATTGCGCGAATATCAGGAAGAATGCATCCAGTCCGTGCTCTCGTACCTCGAGAAAGGCCATAAGCGCTTGGGGATATCATTGGCAACAGGTGCCGGAAAGACGGTAAGCCTCAACCACCATAAAACGTAACATGGTACTCAAATTCGCCAGGTTATCTTCACTCACCTAATCGACCGTATCCCAGCAGCCAACGGTGCCTCCCAGACCCTCATTCTTGCCCACCGTCGCGAGCTTGTCGAGCAAGCCGCCCGTCATTGTACCTTTGCCTACCCAAACAAGCATGTCGACATTGAGATGGGCAATCATCACGCATCTGGTGCCGCCGACATAACAATAGCATCCATCCAGAGCATCATGTCCGGCGACAGGCTTCTCAAGTTCGATTCCTCGAGATATAAGTTGGTGTTGGTTGATGAGGCGCATCACATCGTGAGTCAACAGTATCTGGATGTCTTGGAGCACTTCGGCGTGAGGCATGCTTCAGATTGGGATACTGTGCCTGCACCGGCCCTAGTAGGCGTTTCAGCTACCTTCTCACGATTTGATGGACGGAAACTCGGCGCTGTTATCGACCACATAGTCTATCACCGAGATTACGTGGACATGATTGACGAGAATTGGCTTTCCAATGTTATATTCACTACTGTGGATATGAAAGCCGATCTTACTAAAGTCGGAAGTGGCTCAAATGGAGATTTTCAAACTGGAGCGCTTTCCAGGGCCGTCAACACCGACCAGACCAACGATCTTGTGGTTAAAGCGTGGCTGGCAAAGGCCAAAGAGCGCAAGTCTACTCTTGTCTTCTGCGTTGACCTCAATCATGTCACAAACTTGACCGCTAAATTTCGACAGTATGGCGTCACTGCTAAATTCGTCACTGGAGACACCCCATCTAAAGTCCGAAGTTCTAGGGTCGAATCGTTCCGGAAGGGCGAATTTCCAGTCCTACTCAATTGTGGCGTCTTCACTGAAGGAACTGACATACCAAATATTGACTGTGTCTTGCTTGCTCGTCCCACCAAGTCTCGAAATTTGCTTGTGCAAATGATTGGGCGTGGCATGCGCCTGCACAAGGGCAAAGAGGACTGTCACATCGTTGACATGGTCTCTGCTCTGAGCACAGGCGTTGTCTCTACGCCAACTCTATTCGGTCTGGATCCAGCCGAGATCATTGAAAAAGCTGATACCAAGGTCATGACGGAGCTCAAGGAGCGAAAGCAACGGGAGCAAGCACGTGACGTTGAAGTATCGGATTTGGTGAGAAAGTCCTTCGTAAACAAGGTTCCTGGTTCTATCACGTTCACGGACTATGACTCCGTGCATGACCTCATCGCAGACACATCAGGCGACCAAGTTATTCGCAGAGTCAGCGAGTTCGCCTGGGTTGCTGTAGGGGATGGCAAATTTGTTCTTACTACAAACAGTGGCAACTATCTTGTCGTCGAACACTCCGGAGAAGACGGTAGCTTTCTTGTTAAATATTATCGAAAACTTCCACCGGGTGTTAAGTCGAAGAGTCCGTATGCTACTCCAAGAACAGTAGCAGAGGGCGAATCTTTTGAACACGCGGTGCACGCCGCCGACACCTTCGCTGCTGAAGTCTTTGAGTACATGTGGATCTCGACGAGGCAGTCATGGCGCCAAAAACCCGCATCCCAGGCACAAGTTGACTTCTTAAACAAGTTTCGACCAGAGGAAGATCAACTTAAACCACATGATCTGACCAAAGGTAAAGCAGCTGATCAGATCACCAAGTTCAAACATGGCGCAAAAGGAAGATACGATAAGGCTTCTGCGAAGAAAAGAAGTGAGATTCGAATGAAGAACAGGACCAACACGGCGGCGAAACGTCTACAGGGTCAGGTTCAAGTGGGACCACTGTCACCAGACACCTTCGTTAGGTAGGAAGCTGGCCCGGCAATTATTACCAGGACGGTTCAATACCTTCTTTCTTATCCTAAAACACGGGGACGCGGTTGTTTCCGGAATGATTCTGGATCTGGACAGCGAATAGTGGCATCATAATATACCCCGAAATCGGTTCAGGGCGAGATCCACATTCCTTTGTCGTCAACCACAACCACACGTGGCTCGCTTTGTGCGTTCCGGATTGGGTTGGGCAACAGCACTACTGCCCTTCCAAAAGCATTCCATATGTCAGTGCTTCTGGAACACCGGAATGAACACATGCAGACTTTTCTCCCAACTGCTAGAAGGGTTCAAGAAAGCCATTGGAACTCATAAAAACCACGTCGCATCTAAGCGTACCCTTCCATAAGTTATGGCCGGAGTACAGGCTTTGTCACAGCTACCCGCCCAAGGTATTGGGCGGAGGAAATCATATCGATTATCAATTCTCCGAAAAATCAAACATGGGAAAGGAGAAACAGCTTCAGAAGAGGATCGACCATCAGTTCCGCAATCTCCCTCTCCGGTTCGGTCTGCATCACCCTCTACACGACTATCCTCCGTTTCGGGTATCCAGCCGAATCTGCCATACGACATAATTGCGGAGGACTTTTCCCATCTTCGTGACGCCATCGTGGCTCATGTCAACACGTTTTACACAACCGAACCAAATGACGGACGTGCAACGCAAGCCACAATTGAGCATGCAAGTACTGGCATTATTTTGCCTTGGCATCAAATTCAGTCATTATTGTCTGAGCCCAAAACTCGAGTGGCGACATTAGCAATGTGCATTTCCTGGACTATCCTCAGCAGGAGTCTTCTATTGAAGCTAGGCGTAAGCAATCGACTCGGAAGCTCGTTTCTCCCGCCAGAGATTGTTGAATGTTTCCAGAGCTTCTCTCTTGGGAAGAGTGCAGTCACTCTAGATGATGAAGTCAACAATGTCAACTTCGCGCTTCTAAGCCGCTGGAAGCAAATCTCGGCTACTCTATCGCATTCCGCTTACGTCGACGATGCCTTTTCGGTGTTCGACCCGCGCACCGTCAACATCGAGCGGGCGCTGAAGGATCTGGATCCACTTCTAAGAACCTACGCTGTTTCTCCGGACTCCTCTGGGGAAAGAGCTACTAGGCTTGTACAGCTACGTGAAGTCCTCAAGGAAGGCGCAAAATTTGCCTTCACTCTTTTCAGTCAGCCGTGCTTCTGGAAATTCGACTGGGCATCCGATCGCGCTGTTGAGCACGGCAAGGATGAGTCGCAGCTTGATCCAGACAGGGTTGCTGGGATTGAGAGTGGTGCTAGTGTGTTAACTGTGCCGGTTGCGCTGGCTCCAGCCGAGATTGTCATCTGGCCGAGACTGTTGCGAGTTATAGACGGCGATGGAGTGAAGGTTGATGAAGACAGTGAAAGACTCGATGTTAGCCCGAAAAGATATCTCAATGATTTTGGACAGTTGTAGTCATTCTATTTCAATGAGGGTAGAGTACATGCGGCGAGCTTAGTCTATTTTCGTACCACGCCCGTGTCTACCACAGTATTCCACTCATTGATTGAGTGACAGAGCTTCAAGCCAATACCATAGATGAGACGAAGAATCGTATGAGATGCGTATGAACTTCTATGTAACATTCCCCTCGTTACTTTACTTGTATCTGCTTCAAAAAGCCAGTTGCAACTGGTGTTCTCGCGAAAATTAACTCGTCGGCGCTCTTCGGAGACACTAAATCGTTACCTCTCTTCCGCGGAGATGCATCGTCACGGAGCACTCATTTCTCCGTTCCACGACCACATGTCGATGCACATCACCTCTATTCTCTTATCTTTGCTCTCATCATACGAGTTTCTTTGTCTGTCCTCCACTTTGCCGTCGGCTTCTCCGTGGATGAAGAGCCCAGCGAATTCCTTCGTGCAATAAGGAGCTGCCGTCTTGCCAGTTGGCTAGTCTCGACATGAAGTACGAAGGCTCAATGCGGAATCTTTACAGTGACTTCACTGTGGACATGGACATAGAAATCACGTAGAAAGCAAAGTAAGATCAAGGGACGAAGAGCGGAGCCGGAAGTTATAATCACATGTGTACGATGTTGAAAAGATGATTTACAATCGCACGAATCGCAAGGAATACTTTTCAAGATACTAGCTCAGATAACTCACTTCGAATATTATGGAGTTGGCGAATACTTGTATACATCTCCACGGCGGCTCTACCGATATATTTGCGCCGATTGCGCTAGTCGTGGGGGTGGAAGACTCCACGCCAGGAACGCGTTGTGCATCGTCGGCACGGCATCTAGCTGCATACAACGACCATGGCGCTACCAGGCAGTTCTTTTTAATGCCGTCGCGCTATTTCCGCATCGGGTTGCTAGTGGCCAGAGATAAGGATGCATGAGCTGCGCCTAGAATCGCCCTACGTCCCGGACGTTCTTGTCCTTGGTTGGACGAAGCTGACAGATGACAGCATCGATGGGTAGGGCTTCCCCACAGATCTTGAGTCGATTGTATTAGTCTTCATTTGCGTGAGCTAGAGGATGCGCTCTCGTCTACTGCATCAGCTTTCTCCGGAACAGCTTTCGTGCCGACCATAATGACGATACTCACGCCTCAGGTTATCTCTATTGGTCGCGCTTAGCTCCGCTGGACCGTAAAGCCGTATGGCTGGGCAGAGCCTGGATAATACTATTCTTACTGGCTATTTGTCGGCATACGGCACATCCTCTCCGTCGATTCGTGACCTCTGATCTTCCGCTTCAAAGAGAGGACTGATTGTAGATTTGCTTATCCTCTTGTCACAATTTATGTTTGTTTACTTTCATTAAGCATTATACCCTGATCGATACCTTGTCAGCCATTTCCTCATTTGGTTTTATCACTAGCACGCATGATGAGCTTGGAAGAAATAGCACAGCCAGCGGTGCTGGAAAAGAATGCTAAACTTCCTCCCACCCCACCGGAAACAGTGGTAGACGGCGACGATAGGAAATCCCTACACTGTGGAAATGAGACTCTGGAATTGCCATTACCGCCGCCGTCGAGAGAACCTGAAAAGGTTCTTGATGTCGATAAACCGACTCCAGACTTTCACGTTCCAAGGGATCCGCGATTAATTCGGTTAACTGGTGTGCATCCGTTCAATGTTGAAGCGCCTTTGACAGATCTCTTCAGAGAGGGGTTCTTGACAAGCCCAGAATTGTTCTACGTTCGGAACCATGGCGCAGTCCCTCTGGTGCAAGACGAGGATATTCCTAATTGGGAGTTCACGGTGGAGGGGTAAGAAAGTTTGAGACCTTGAGCAAGCACATGGCTTACTTGGAGATACAGCATGGTTGCCAATCCTTTGAAAATTACCCTCAAAGAGCTCTTATCGGATTACGAGAATGTTACATATCCCATTACGCTTGTTTGTGCTGGTAACAGGAGAAAAGAGCAGAATGTGGTCCGCAAGTCAAAAGGATTCTCATGGGGTCCAGCTGGAGTATCGACAGCTTTGTTCACAGGAGTGATCATGAAGGATGTCATCGAACGAGCAAAGCCACTAAGGAGAGCAAGGTATGTCTGCATGGAAGGTGCAGATAAGCTAGTAAGTCTAGCCACCAGAACGAAATGGCGATGCTAACATAAATGAGCCTAATGGTTACTACGGCACCTCTGTCAAGCTGAATTGGGTCATGGACCCCAACCGTGGCATTATGCTCGCCCATAGAATGAATGGCGAGCCCCTCAGACCAGACCATGGCCGGCCCTTGCGAGCGGTCATCCCGGGTCAAATTGGTGGCCGGAGTGTAAAGTGGTTGAAGAAACTTATCATCACAGCTGAGCCTAGTGACAACTGGTATCATATTTATGACAACCGAGTTCTTCCGTGAGTATTTCCAGGTGGGAGTAATTTATATCGCTAATTGGAGTAGTACTATGGTCGACCCAGATGAAGCAGCAAAGAACGAGAAGTGGTGGAAAGATGAGCGCTACGCTATCTATGACCTGAGTCCCAACTCAGCAACTGCTTGTCCAGCGCACGGTGAGAAGCTCGAATTGTCACAAGCGCCCGAATACTACAACATACGAGGTTATGCTTACAGTGGTGGTGGACGGCGCATAACAAGAGTCCAAATCTCAATAGATCAAGGGAAGCACTGGCGGTTTTGCAACGTCGAATATGCAGAAGACAGATACCGAGCTTTCGAAGATAAGGAGCTGTTTGGTGGTCGATTGGACATGGATTGGAGGGAAACATGTTTCTGCTGGTGTTTCTGGAACTTGAACATCTTGATTGAGGAACTCAAAGATGCGAAGGATATCGTTGTTAGAGCTATGGACGAGAGTATGAACATCCAGCCAAGAGATATGTATTGGTCAGTATTAGGCATGATGAACAACCCCTGGTACCGGATCGTTATACACAACGAAAACGGCACTCTAAGGTTTGAGCACCCAACACAGCCTGCGCTGATGCCAGGTGGTTGGATGGAGCGTGTGAAGAAAGAGGGAGGGAATCTGACGAATGGGTACTGGGGCGAGAAGATCGATGGTGAAGAGGTAGATGTTGTTGAAGTAGAAGCGCCCAAAGAGATCAAGATGACGAAAGATGGCGTCCTACAAAATATTACCATTGATGAGCTGAGGAAACATGATAAAGCCGAGAGTCCGTGGTTTGTCGTGAATGGGGAGGTATATGATGGAACAAAGTTTCTGGAGGGACATCCCGGTGGTGCACAAAGTATCATCAGTGCGGCAGCGTTGGACTCCACCGATGAGTTCATGGCAATCCGTAAGTCTACTCAATTCCAAATTTGGTAATTAAAAGGCGCTAATTTCAAACAGACAGCGAGACAGCGAAAGCAATGATGCCAGAGTATCACATTGGCTCTCTTGACGAATCCTCCCGCCGCATCCTCTCTGAAGGCGAACCAATCACCGAATCCACCGAGCCACGTACTGTATTTCTCGATACTCGTGTGTGGCACAAAACAATCCTTCATGCCAAAACTTCTGTCTCGTGGGATACTCGCATATTCACTTTCAAGCTAGAATACGACGAACAAACTCTTGGCTTACCAACAGGCCAGCATCTCATGATCCGTCTCAAAGACCCCGTAACTAGAGAAAGCATTATTCGTTCCTATACACCAATCTCCAAGACGACCAAACGAGGATACTGTGACGTGTTAGTCAAGGTGTATTTAGACACGCCAGAGCACACCGGTGGTAAGATGACAAAAGCATTAGACGCAATCCCAGTGGGTCATTTCGTCGAATTCAAAGGTCCAATCGGAAAGTTTGAATACCTAGGCCGCGGCGACTGCACTATCAATGGGCATCCTCGCCATGTAAAGCGCTTCTTCATGATCTGTGGAGGATCCGGCATTACACCGATCTTCCAAGTGCTTCGCGCAGTCATGCAAGACAAGTCCGATCCTACCACCTGTGTAGTTCTTGATGGCAACCGACTAGTCGAAGATATCTTGTGCAAGGAAGACTTGGATGTCTTCGCAAGAGATAATGTAGATAGGTGTACGTTACTGCATACGCTTACAAAGGCACCTGACGGATGGACGGGCTTGAAGGGAAGAATTGGAGCACCACTGATAAAAGAATATTGTATCAGGGGGGAGAATGGGGACAGTTTGGCTTTGATTTGTGGCCCGGGGGCTTTGGAAAAGGCAGCTCGCAAGGCACTAGAAGAGCAAGGCTGGCCAGAGAGGGACTTGCTATTCTTCTGAGGTGGCTTTCATAATATCTGCATTTTTATAAGCGTCTCGAAATGGGCGTTTAGGTTTTGCGTAGCTTTGCTTAGCTCATGGACACCATGTTCGGGGCGAGTTACGATAATCACGTGATGTGTCACTCTCGAGGACATTGATGATAGTATGTACTGTGCTTCGCGTATGTAGTATCACGAAGCTTCTTCTGCTTCTGGAACCTCTGATGTCTCCCTTAATTCACTGTAGCTTTTCATTTAAATTCTCGCCTCGCACACGTTGCGTCTAACTTTCATCATTCACTTCGTCCTAGGACCCGGTCTCAGAGTATCAAATCAGCTCCCACATCCCATTGTCTACTCTTACCTATGCCTCCGGAGAAATGACGTTGATTGACTGCATCTCCGCCATCGACCCGTTGACCCCAGCGTGCCCAGCTCAATCTAGTTTAGAGCTGCCTTATCGCTGTCATTCGTCTTGGCACCACCGAAATTCCACGGTCTTATCAGGATCGGCCGTGCACGAATAGCAGCTTTGCATCCTTGCATACGATCTTTCTCCCCGGAGCTACGAACGCTAGAAATAATAGTCAACAGACATTCAAGCGATTGATTTGGTGTAAGCTATGATGGCGCTGTATCTCCGTTTCCGCGGGGCAAGAAGGTCCGTGTGGTCTCCTCATGCATCTCCGAAAGGAAATGCACAAATGCCGAACACAAGCGCGCCCCTGGGAGAATGATAATAGGATCGAGGTGAGTGGCTAGTGGTTCTAGCCGGTTTCTGCGGGAATTGAGGCCTTCTACCTGGACTCTTTCTACTTTCTTTTGACACAAACCTTGGCTAGCTCCTCATGGAGGCTATTTGTCGTTGGATTAGTGTCTGATCTCTGATCTCTGATCTCTTCATCCTCGCTCTGTACCTTTCATTCAAGTGCAGTACCCATTTGCAATCATACTTGCGTTTTTACACGGGTTGAAGAACCGTGCTAAGCCTGCCTTTCGATCAAACCAGCTCGTAGAGGCTGCCCACAATGACGGAGCCCGAGCCCATATTAACGCCTGGCGTCGAACCGACAAGTATGGACTCACACTCCCCTCCGTCTTCCCCACCTAGGAATCCCACATGGGGTGCAAAAGATACCAAGGATCCCAATTTGACCACCCAGGAACGGAACGATCCCGAAATTAACAGACTACCGGAGAGCATGCAACAAATGCAACTGGGTGGAAGCACAGATAGTGAGGCAGAAAGAAAGAGAAAAAGAATCGTCGTTGTTGGGTTAGGTATGGTAGGAATCGCGTTCATGTAAGTTAAAAGCAACGTGTGGGTGTTATGGGTGCGCTAGAATAGAGCTGACGTATACTAGAGAGAAGTTACTGAAGTACGATGCCAAGAGGAGAGATTATGACATCGTAGTCATTGGAGAGGAACCACATCTAGCGTACAATCGTGTTGGATTAACGAGCTTCTTCCAGCATCGATTGGTGGAGAACCTTTACTTAAATCCGGCAGACTGGGTTCGTTGTCACGATCAAACTTCTCTCGCAAGGCTGATGAATTATAGTACTCTTCAATGCCAGAAGGCTCATTAAATTATCACCTCAATACACTAGTAACATGCATTGACATAGAAAAGAAAGAGGTGAAGACCTCAAAAGGCGATGCAGTCTCATACGATATCCTTGTTCTTGCCACAGGCTCTGATGCCGTCGTACCCCGACACACACCAGGCCATGATGCCAAGGGTGTCTTCGTATACCGCACTATAGATGACCTGCAGCGTCTCATCGAATTCGCATCGACGCGCAAAGGTACGACTGGCATTACTGTGGGCGGTGGCTTGCTTGGTCTTGAAGCAGCCAAGGCCATGATGGATTTAGAGGATTTCGGAAAAGTCAAGCTCATCGAGAGGAACCGGTGGGTTTTGAGCAGGCAACTCGATGGAGATGCTGGAGGCATGGTCGTCGAGCAGGTCAAGGCACTGGGCTTAGACGTCATGCTGAGCAAGCGGGTGGGAAAGATCGCAGTTGATGAGGAGGGTTATGTAAATGGAGTAATATTTGAGGATGGTGAGAGCATGGAATGCTCAACTATTTGCTTTGCAGTAAGCGATCGGCAACTACACCATGGAAAATTCGGACTAATAATTTCAGATCGGCATCAGAGCGCGCGACGAGCTTGCGAGAAGAGCTAGCATCAAGTGCACTGATCGTGGAGGGGGTATCATCGTCAAGCCTGATCTCTCGACTTCTGCAAAGGATGTCTATGCCATTGGAGAGTGCGCCAGCTGGGAAAACCAAACATTCGGTCTCATCGCACCTGGCATCGAGATGGCCGACGTTCTCGCCTTTAATCTCACACAAGCTAAAGCGCACTCACCACGTGTCTTCAAACGACCAGATTTAAGCACGAAACTAAAGCTCCTCGGAGTCGAAGTCGCCAGCTTCGGAGATTTCTTCGCAGACCGCGACGGTCCGAAGGATATGCCCGGACGACGAAAAGTAGAGAGGAACAACTCAAGCGAACCGAGGGATAAGGTCAAGAATCTAACTGATGGACCCGCACCGCCGCCAGTAAAGGCGCTCACGTACAAAGACCCATTTCAGCAGGTGTACAAAAAATTTCTGTTCACGATGGATGGGAAATACCTGCTTGGTGGCATGATGATTGGCGACACCAAAGACTATGTGAAATTGGTGCCGATGGTGAAGAATCAAAAGCAACTGGAAATTCCGCCCAGTGAACTCATGATAGGAGCGCAGAAGGGTGATGACGATGGGTCTGATCTGTGAGTACATGATTACCCCCAACAGAGAGCAAGAGCCTAACACGTTGTAGCTCCGACGACACGCAAATTTGTTCCTGCCATAATGTCACGAAAGGTGACGTAGTAAAAAGGGTCAAAGACGGCACCTGCAAATCAATCGGCGATGTCAAGTCATGTACAAAAGCCGGTACTGGCTGCGGCGGCTGCATGCCTCTTGTCCAGACGATTTTCAACAAAACTATGACTTCTATGGGTCAGGAAGTCAAGAATCATCTTTGTCCTCATTTTGAATATTCTCGCGCAGACCTCTTCAACGTCATCTATGTCAAGAAACTTATGGAATTCTCGGACGTAATGAAAGAGTGCGGAAAGGAGCCAGAGTCAACTGGCTGTGAGGCTTGTAAACCAGCGATTGGGTCTATCATCTCTAGCTTGTTCAACAAGCATTTGCTCGATGATTCGCGAAGAGGTCTGCAAGATACTAATGACAAATTCCTAGCAAACATCCAGCGAAACGGAACGTTTTCCGTCATTCCACGTGTGGCTGGTGGCGAGATCACCCCTGAAAAGCTGATTATCATCGGTACCGTCGCGAAGAAGTATAATCTCTATACGAAGATCACCGGCGGCCAACGTATCGACATGTTCGGCGCGAAGAAGCAGGATTTATTAGCCATCTGGCAAGAGCTCATAGACGGTGGTATGGAGTCCGGACACGCGTATGCGAAGTCTCTTCGAACAGTGAAGTCCTGCGTTGGTACGACATGGTGCCGCTTTGGCATTGGTGACAGCGTTGGAATGGCGGTTCGTCTAGAAGAACGCTATAAGTCTATTCGCGGCCCACACAAGATTAAAGGGGGAGTTTCGGGCTGTGTACGCGAATGCGCAGAAGCTCAGAACAAAGACTTTGGTCTCATCGCTACAGAGAAAGGTTTCAATATCTTCGTAGGCGGTAATGGCGGCGCAAAGCCTAGACATTCAGAACTACTTGCGAAAGACGTACCTCCCGACGATGTAATCCCTATTTTGGACCGTTATCTCTCTTTCTACATCCGCACAGCCGATAAGCTACAGCGAACAGCCCGATGGGTTGAGAACCTGCCTGGCGGAATTAAGTACCTCCAAGAAGTCATCCTGGAGGACAAGCTCGGCATCTGTGCCGAACTCGAAAAGCAGATGCAGGATCTCGTTGGGTCTTTCTTCTGCGAGTGGACTGAAGTTCTTAAGAACCCAGCTCGCCGTGCCCTCTTTAGTCAATTTGCCAATACTTCCGATAATATCGAGCCACCTATCGAACCTACACAGGAGCGTGGTCAAGAACGGCCATCATACTGGCCCAAAGAATCCGTCACCGAGGATTTCAAGGGCCACAAATGGAGTGAGCTGAGCTGGCAGCCGCTTGTGGAGACTAAAGAGTTTAAAGACTTGCCCACAGGGGATTCCAAAGCCATCAAGAGGGGTGATACCCAGCTCGCAGTCTTCAAGGTAAGGGGAAAGTATTACTGCACGCAACAGATGTGCCCGCATAAACGTGCCTTCGTTCTTTCAGACGGTCTGATTGGTGACGACCTGAAAAATAACAAACTCTGGGTCTCGTGCCCGTATCACAAGCGGAATTACGAGCTTTCAGGTCCGGATGCAGGACGTTGCGCGAATGACGAGCAGGTCAATATCGCTACCTTTCCCGTCGAGGAACGCGGAGATGGATGGCTTTACGTGAAGCTACCCACTATAGAGGAGCTCGATAGTGTGTTAGGAACGAGCAAATGGGCCATTAAAAAAGCGGAGACAAGTGATCCGTTTGAGAATCTCGACCGAAAGCTGAAGGAGAAAATGAAAGGGAGAAAGGGATTTGTTGTCAGTCATTTGGAGGGCGGACTTGGGGAGCAGGGGAAGGCTAGCATGATTCTCGCGGGCGGTGAGAGGGGAGCAGGAGGTCTAGATTGGTAAACGCTGCCCACGATGTCATTCAGCATGGCGTTCCAGGGGTTGCTTATATATCCTGTACCATCATCGCTGTTCGGTATAACTACGCGTCTCGTATATCACTTCATTCTAGGGGTCTTTAGTTGACGCTCTGTGTTTGGTGAATCTTGTACGTGATGATGGTCGGATTGATATGTGTGCGGGCACTCATAGTACTCCTCCTGTCTATGCTGCTCACCACGTACTCTTTAACAGGTGCCAATTCTTGCCCCTGTAATTTGTTTGTGCACGTGAGGGCCACGTAGATGAGGCTTTCAACCCATGACACTTTTTGTTTGTGCACGTGAATGACAAAGTGCGACGGTTGATTATCTAGGTGTTTGATCATGGCGCGATGATCGGATGTAGCCTTTAGAAAGGAAGCACGAAAATAGCTTGGCGGCGGATGCAAGTTGAAGTAGTATAAGGCTCCATCACAAACCTTGACAACAAGCATACAAAATGTGGATCGCGGATCTGAAACGAGCCGTCTCGCAATGGACAATTATGTCAATTTTAACAGCCCCCATGGGAACAAAATATGCGTGTGACTGTCTCTCTTTCTCCATATCACTCGGAGGCTTATTTCTCTCAGCCACCGCCTTGTGTTTCTGTGCCACGCACAAATCACATCTAGCAATTGTCCGCTTGGTCATAAATTATGGGTTTGAAGATCGTATGAATTAATAGATTTGAAATGTCTCCTCAATCGACCATTCGCAGCCAATAATTTGGGCACACCTAACCCAACTTTTTGTGGAACAGTATCAGGCCTCGGGTCTCTCCGGCAAGCTGCCAGGCAGCTGCGATACACAAGTTTGAAGACCAGATTGATCGAGTATGCAGCACTCCATCCGCATAGGTTTGGTATTGTCTGCGAGTTTGCCCAACTTCTAATGTTGCTCCTAGTCCGTACGTTCAGGCTTTCAATATCCAGCTTGGCAAATAAATGAGGACTTACATCATATGTTACCCAGTTCAGGAGACTGTTTATGACAGGCGACACACGTGAATCGCCAATATCGTCGCTCATTGTATCACTCACTTGAGCCTCAGCCACGCGATGAGGAAGGTCGATCGAGATGTACCTCCTCGTCTCCGAGGAGTAGCCAGTTTTCTCCCTGAATGATCCGCTTCGATCTCCATCCTTTTCCGACCCAATCTAGAAGGCGACGCATAATGCCAACACGTACCTTACCAAGCAGCGGTGAGTTCTAAAGGTAAAACTTTGTCACTTCTCATGCTCTGATAGGGCACGGCTGATATTATCGGTTGTGTGACAGTCCGGTTGGTCGGTCTTGTTTGCTGCGCACTGCAAGTCACTGCGAACTTGGCGGAATGATACTGGTTCATCTGGGATCATCTATCAAAGCAAACTTTGGCAGTACGACGTCGTAACACAGTGAGATGATCAAAAGATGTTTGGGTCGATGATGCCTAAGGCTAGGAGAGGAGTATATATGGGATTGCAGATGCTCTGGGGCTGATTTGGGTTTCTTCCCCGAAGCTTCAGGAGTCTTAGATCCCAAATCAACTGTTATTCTTTCCATTAAACCTTCTTTCTACATTCTTCCCATCTCAGCAGGCAAGATGTCGCTCGTCAATATATGGATCGGCCATGCCGTCTTCAGATCTCTTTTTGAGCACACCATTGACATGATCCTTCCTGAGCTTTGGAGCCATATGGACTTCCATGGGCGTATTGATCTCCGTAGGCTCGCATATCAACTCAGCGAATTGGTTCCAACGCCACCTAGCCTCAACACCACGATAAAGATACTGAAATCGTTTTTTGGACAACTATCACATAATCATAACCTCAACGCGACCACCCTCGCGACGAAACTCATACCGATTCTAGATAGCCTACTCCAGCAAGATTGCTGGCATCAACATGCCCGTGGCTTACGCCAATCTCGCAACAATTTCGTCACACTGGCCTTCCTCGCCCAAATGACCGAATCTCAACCCCTGGCCACCATCTTAATCGACCTCTTCTGGGGAGAGCGTCGCACGATCGTCGGCTCAGAACGTTCTATGTATCTCACAGAATGGGTTATGGCCATCGAGGCCCTTAGACATATTACCTCCTCTCACAAGATTAACAAATGCATCCACTACATCGCGCGCAGACGCGACGACATCCGCAATCAATACCGCAATTCGGGCCACAACGATCCGCATTTCGACATGATCATCGAAATGCTCTTCAGTCTCAACGAAGACAGACTCCACCGCGGGCGGAGTTTCCAGCGCAGATGGTTACCTGCCCCCCGCGCTCGCACGACTCCGCCAGCCTTCTTGCCGCTACCACCACCTGATCATCTGGCTGTGGGATACCCGTCTCCAACACCTTCGATGAATTATGCACTTGACGGGGACTATCGAGATGCTGAAATCCATCAACTAAGGTTAGAGACGGAGGCTATGAAGGATCAGTTGCACAGCTTGGAAATCCACCAGGCGGAGACGGACATGGAACTTGCGCTGGCAGATCGTCCTTTACAACTGGGTTGGCATTGAAGATGATAGTCTAACTACCGATGTGGAGTTTCTTTTCCTTGAAGTACTGTCTCAATATCGCGTCTTGTGCCGGCGAATGAAAGGTTTGTGTGAGTTGCGAGGACAACATTAACGGTGATGCTCAATTTATGGTAACCGTTGTGACTATGATTTGGACAATGGGATGCTGATATGAGAATGTATTGAACTCACCTTTATGTGGTAAGGAACGGCTTTCCCTCCGCATTTTGCTCGTTATTGCGTCCATGGGCATCTACATGTAGAAGTAACGGTACCGCCATATACATAATCCAATCAGAACTGCTTGTACTATCATGAGAACCCCATGAATACTAATCTTCGAACACACTCATCTCGCGATGGATAATTATTCTTGAAGTACACCGTGCGCCCTCGCTAATCCCAGAAGTGTGCCAGCCTAGGCAATGCATCCATAAAAGGCTCCAGATATGGACAAAAAGAAAACTCTGACCCGTGCTCCTCATAAGATCCCTTATCTTAGATAGTGTAGCACTAGCCAGCAAAATGCAAAAAATATTATCACACCTGCCCAAAATATCCACTTGTCCTGTTTCGCTCTCCTCTCCACCATGCGAATTGTATCCCCGCTGATCCCCAGCGTATTAGCAACACTATACAGCCTCCTTTGTGTGCCTTTAAGCATATCTCTCTGTTGTCCTAAATCCCCTAACACTGCCCGCCCTCGGTCTAAGAATTCATCTAGCTGCTCGGACGTTTTGTTGAGAAAAGAGCTTTCTCGGAAAGCATGCGTTTCCCGGTTGTATTCAGCAGCACTCTGAGGGGCGCCCGAAGAGTAAGGGTTCGCTGTATACGGAGAATTGGGATTGTAGGGTCGGGAGGGTGCGAAAGGGGAGTTCTGAGCGGCAGCAGCGGGGTTCGACTGGGCGTACGGGTTCTCTGGTGTGGCAGCGTGGTGTGGCCGGCGACCAAGTAATTCTGTTCGCGCGGCGGTTGTTTGCTAGACCTTCATGTCAGCTCCTGGTAACCCACTGCACCGTTCCAAATTGGAGAACGACGTACCACATCCTCGTTCGCTTCTTTTATCCGTTTGAAGCTTGAACGATACTCATCTAGTTCTGCTCTAAAGGTCTTTACCCTTTCAAAAGCCTTTTCCTGCTTTGTCTGGACCGGTTCTTGTTTCGCTAGCTTCGAGTAGTCATCGATTGTGCGGGAAAACGAAGTTAGAGAGGCTGAGATTTGACCTTGAAGAGACGGAGATGGGGTGGCGCTGTCGGCGAAAAGATCTAGGTCTTTGCGGATGGAGGTTGATTGGCGCAAAGCTGAGTTAAAGAGAGCGTTCTGCGCAGAGCATAAGTGTGCGTTCGCGTTTGGGCGGGCTCATTCCGAGGACAAACCATGATGAGCAAGCTGCTATTACGCAGCTGGTGATTTATTTATGAGAATATTTGTAGACTCGGATGTAGTGAGGCGTAGTGGTTTCCAAGGCGCGGGAGAATCGGCTTAAGAGGATATGCGGCAGCCTTGTAGGCGTAAACTTTCGGTAGTCTTGACACTTTGCATCATCGCGAACTTTGATGTTTGGGGACTGTGCCAAGATGTACCAACCCCTTATAGACTAGTGCACTACTTTATTTCCAGACATGGCATTCCTCTTAGTTTCTATCGTCCACCTCAAATATGCAGACTCCATACCTTCTCAGGAGATCGCAAGCATACTACAGCGTGCACAAATAAGAGAACCTTTCAGGAAATGCAATAATGATAGCGAATACACAAGACCAGAGCCATATACTCTTAGAGTAAGAAGGTAAAGGAGCATATTTCGAAATGAAGGAAAGAGCAGTCTAGCCCATACTAGTGCAAAATATTATGCTACACATTCTCGGTCCGGACAGTAGTTGCTATTGGCTCTTTAATATCTGCACCGTCTAAAACATCCGCCGGCCTAACGTGGCGACGAACAGCTGCCTCACGTTTGAAGTTCCTTGGGCTCACCTTGTCGAGAAACATGGCGTCGATCTGGTGACAATATTAGACCACATAATCATAAACTCGGACGAATGAGAGCGCCTTACATCTTCAAATTGAAGTCCGAGAGTTTCCGGTATAAGGAGCCAGAACGCAAGGCACAGAGGAATGCCAAACCCGGCAAAGACAAAACCAACCTTGGCACCGAGATTTCCTGCATCTGGGTTGATCATATATGGGCTAACAAAGCCAATGAGCCAGCCTCTGCTCTATGTTAGCCGACCTCTCGAATACTATTTGCCTCACTCACACAAAACCTCCAAGGATCGTGGAGACCGAAATAGTTGTGGGACGAAGAGGTGCTGACGGAATTTCCGCCGCCAAAGCATATCCTACTGCGCCCAGTGAACACTGATAGAAGACTGCCCAGAGGAAGATGCAAACTAAGATTACCCAAAGTGCTGCGTCGTTCATGATTGTACCCATGATTCCCATGATCTGTCATGCAATTAGCCTGCAAACAACCAGAAAGGCTGGAGACTCCTACCAGTTCTGTTATCGTCAACGCAATCATCCCATACAGAAGCAATGGTCGGCGACCCGCAGTCTCAATGAGCGGGAACGCAGATATATTGCTCGCAAGCATGATGACATACAGGGCGACAGAGACCTTGAAGTATTCCTGAATGCCTAGAAGAGAGAGGAAATACGTGATGTAACCAAGAACGAATGCTGCTCCAATGAACTGTTGTGCGCACGGGGCTAGGAAAGATATGACGGTGCGTTTCTGCGGACACACATTAGTCTTAGGCCCTAAATTTCGACATATATGGCTCACTAGATTGGTGCCTTTCCAGATCTGGAGTAACGGATGGCCATTCTCGCCTGCCTGGGCAGCCAACAACTCGGTCGCTTCAATCATTTCCCTCATCCGAACCACCTCCGCGTCTATTAGACCCTCATCGTGTGATCCATGGACCATTTTCAAAGCCTTCCGAGCAGCTTCTTCGTTCTTTCTCTTCAAAAGATAGTAGGGCGATTCGGGAAAGAGCGGATAACCGAGTGTGAGCACTAAGACGAACGCGAATTGTAGAATGATGAGAGTCTCATAGGACCATTTACCATCGAGATTCTGTGTGCCATACGCAACCAGACTATATCATTAGTATTCAATGCTGATCTCTGATTCGAAGGAGGAAACGTACGAGAGAATGAATTGGCCGAAAACAATAGATCCGTTCTGCAAACAGAGGAAGAGACCGCGAAGTTCCGGTCTGACATTTTCGCCAATCCAGACTGGCGATATGATAAAAGTCATGCCGAATCCCGTGGCTGCCATGGATTAGTTGAAAACTGCCTTGGACGCCATTCGACTTGCCATTTATCAGTCGACCAGCGAGAAAGATCTTCCAGGCATCGGGCCCTTTGCTTCCCAGCTGTACACCGACACCCACCGCAGTGAGCAAAGCTCCAGTAATAATGGTATGCTTTCGACCGATGAGTTCCATCAGCTGGCCTGAAATGGCTACTCCGATCAAGTCTCCACCCGTTCCAACACCCGACCACGCCGATTGAACCTAATTCTTTGCATCAGCACACAGATTGTTTTTCCCAACCGACCTTACTTACTGATGCAGGAATTAAGTAACCAGATGGCTGAGATGGATACGGCTCGCCCATTGCCTTCTGAAAGGCAGGAAAAGCGGTTGCCGTTCCAGCGATGCCCCAATCAAACCCTGATCTACTCAGTGACAGATCTCAGCTCGTCATCCAGGATCTATACCTACCCATCATCATACATCCAATCGACGTGTAGACTGCCCAGAGAGCAAATTTCTTCTGTCTTCCTAGTATAGTCCATTTCAATTCGGGTTGGACCTTAGTCCAGTCGTGTAGAGGGGCCATAATTAGCGAATGCTGGCCGACCTGCGGAGTTGTAGAATCGGAGCAATCACTGCCTACATGATTCATCTTAGTTAAGATAAGGTGAATATATATACAATCTATAAGATTGTTCCAAGGGGCGGAACTTAGCGCAAACCCTACTCGTTTCCCTTGGGGTAGGGTCAACTTACAGGCCTCGACTACGCCAGATGCAAACATTCCTGCTCAAAGATCCAATCAAATCCATCTTTAACATCGGTAATCCTGCGACTGTCAGCCTCTTTTTCCTCGAAGGACATATCAAGCTACCAGGTTCGAGAATGAAGGGACCGCGAGTCAGTGAGATGCTGTACCCCACACCGGAAAACTGGCTCCGTGAATGCTAGCAGATGTTAGCGCGAGCGTCGAGAATCCCCGCATCATGCTCCGAACCGACGAACCGATAAATACAAAGCCAACCCCAGCTTGTTGCATACGCATGCACAATCTCATCTCAGCCTAAATGCATCGGGCATCCGAACCGACAGGTGATTATGGATACCACACGTGACGCAATCTTTATTGGAAATGTCAGTAGAGGGCAAATTAGAAATGCTGCTTCGCCGCTAAAGAAGCGAATGAGATCTGAGAAGATCAACTATCCGAAGAAACGAGTATCGATTGCTTGTGAAGTTTGCAGGGCAAGAAAGACAAGATGCGATGCTGGAAGACCATGCAGGTACTACGTGCCCGCCGTAAGACTTCGCTTCTGACGCACGATAGCATGTTCCTTCTGCAATGATGTTGGTGCTGAATGTGTTTACAGAAGGCAAGATTCTGAGGAAAGGTATGTTCAAGGCCCTTTGCGTCATTTTAAGACTTGGTCTCTAACGAATTTCCTTTTGTCAAAAGGCCACCATCAGCAAGCATACCTCCGGATGAGAACGATATAATTAGACGCCTAGATCGCATAGAAGGACTTCTGCAGGGTCAGCTGGAGCATGCGGAACGTACCTATGATCCTACGAAATCACCCGGGAGATTCAAGCATGAAGGGGTAGATACGCGACTCCTCCGGAAGTACAACTTCTACGATCACCGCCCTCTCACGCTCGGATTGAACTTAAGTGGTCTATCTCGAATTATCAATCGGCCTTGTCCAGCAGCACTTGTACCTTTATGTCAAGATGACTACGAAGAACAGCTAGAGCTACATTTAGAGGCTGGCGAAAGGGTTTTCCCACAAGGGCTCGTGCAATTTGATGCTCTAAATGTCAGCTCTAGACGCTGCTGGCAGCTGCAGCAGATCTTCTCCAGAGACATTCTACCCTGGTGTCCTATTGTTGATCAACAGGAAATCGCCGAACTGGTCAGCCGTATAGTAGCGAGCGGATTTCATCCTTGGAACCTTGAGGCATGCCTCACCTTATTGGTCCTCGCTCTTGGTAGTTTCGCAGAGAATAGTCAACATTTAAGCGACGACCCCGACAACTTCCCCGGAATTGACTACTTCCGCGCAGCATGCCAGCTCGTCGACACAGACAGAAGCTCAAGCAATACAGTTCTTCGTGTCCAGTGTCAGATTTTTATATCCTTTTACTTACTTTACAGCCTTCGCCCCATGCAAGCATTCGAGTATATTAGGCCTGCCTCTTTGAAACTCATATATCTCCTTCAGCTACGGACACGACTAGAAAACGACCCTCAGTATCGCGAGAAGTGTTATCGCGCCTTCTGGACCTGCTACCTCCTGGAACACGAATTGCAAGGGTATATTCCTTTTAGTGGGCTCCTCCTGCAAGTTCTCCACGACGAAGTGCCGCTTCCAACTTCTGATTACGAGGAGCCAGGCATATATTGGTTCCTCTCCGAAATCGCTATTAGACGGATCTTCATGCGACCGCGGAATGGCGTCGGCTGGAATATGCACATTCTCTACGAGCCAGTGATCTCGGATGAGATTGCTGCACAAATGGCACAGTGGCAAGCGAATCTGCCTCACCCAATTAAGTTCGTGCTTGAGGATTCAGTGCATATGAAGCCATTACTAGACCCACAGAAGGTCTTTCTTCGCGCACAGTACTTTGCAATAAAAGCCGTTCTCTTCTGGCAATATGTCGTGCGCCTACTGACTGGTCCACTTTCTCCTCCCACTCCAACCACATCGTCCCCCGCGGATTCTTTGCACAACACAACAAATATTCAGGAGGATGCACGGATCCGCGATGGTGCCTCCAAGGCGCTTCGCTATGCTGTCATACATGTTTACGCTGTCGAATCCCTATTTCAGAGCAGACATCTCATGCTCCTCGCAAATTTCAATGGCCTCTATACGATGGCGATCTTGCTGCTTTGCATCTATGACGTTCCGGAATTAGAGAGTTTACAACCAGCGCAGATGGAAGAAGCAATTAAAATAGCATGGAGATGTCTGAAGAACTTGGAGGCCAACAAACCAATCAAGAGAAAGGTAGAGAGGATTGAGGAATTAATGAGGGTTCATGGAATCGAAGCTGCCTCACAGGATGGTTGATAAATCTAGTACAGTATGGATGTTAACTAGAAGACAAACAATGTATTTATGCGTTATTAACATTACCATCTTGAAACGACCTGCAAGTCCTTCCTCTGCTCTTGATCTAGCGGCGAATACGCAGGTAGAGATCACAAGTCACGCCTTAGACTAGCCTTCTATATTGTGGCCCCTACCCGCGCATGCGCAGCTGAAGATCGCAATAAGAGAAGCCAGACAATAGTGGGAGAATTCACGCAAACAGCTTTTCTCATTGTAATTGATATACCCAGATTATAACGACTTCGACTCCACAATATCCAACCAGTTCTATCACTACTTTACGCATCAGTCGTCTCGACATCTGCCCCGAAAATATAACCCATACTCACGCCCTGTGGTAACATTTCCAAATATCCCTTGTTTGCGCTCGAAAAGTTTGGATTGAACTTCACCTCCTTGTGATCGAGTTCAGCGGGTACAAAATGTGCATGGTAAACGACTGGACTCTCCTTTCTTGTTGCCCACTCTTCTGTCAGTGGTCGCGCTGCTTCTGGAAGCACGACACGTGATGGGCATTTATACCACCAGGGGGTGTGCACAAAGGCAAGCATGATGCGGTGCTGATCTGAGGGGTTGGAGAGACCAGCGTGCCACAAACGCAAATCGCGGAGAACAACAGAGCCTTTTTTGACAGTAGGTTGTATAGGAGGAGCCCATTGTCTACGAGCTTCGAGGAGTTCATCGCGAATGCCAAACTCGCTCTCGATATCCTTATCATATTCGCCCGTCGTCGTGCCCTCGGCCCTGCAATTACGGTGGTCTCGGAACGATGTATCGCGATGCGAACCAAGCCAGAGCTCGGTCGATCCATTAGCGGGAGATACATCGATGAGGTAATAGTTTGTGACGATGGCGAAGGGAAACATGGCGTGGTTAAACGTCAGATCGGCATGAACGCGCTGGCGGGCACCGTGAAAGCCACCCAAGGCTGTGTTCCCATTCACATAGTTGATGCGGGGAGAAGGGCCAAGGATCGCTGAAATGACAGCTGCAGCGGGTTTGTTGGACCAGACATCGCCATACATGAGTGCCGATTCCAGTGGCGGTCCCTGCGACATATTTCCTGTGGGTTTTCCCTCGCCCGAGTTCTACCTCCTCCATCAGATTTCGTTATTGCGAAGTATACAATTTCGAAATGCGAACGGTTGAAGATTTCTGAAAGGATGTGGAAAGACGTACATCATTGAAATGTGTCGTTGGCAATTTGGCCATTTCCTCAGCTTCGCTGGTCAATATCTCGTTCAACTTATCACAATGTTCCACTTCAACGGCATTTTCGAGTACAGCGAGACCATGATAATGGAGTGCTGCAACTGCAGTAGCAATGTTTTCTTCCAAGATATTACCGGAGACGCGCTCCTCGTTTGACAGCTTTACTACGATGGGCTCCTGGAATTGATATTTCGAAGTATCGAGGAGTTTAGCAGCGGGCATCGTGTCTGATCTATCAGCGTCCGGACTCAAATGATTTTGCAATGTGTAAACTTGGTGATTGATCTAGTGGTTTTTTATATGTGCATTCGGCCTGAAAGAAGGTCGCAGAAATTCAAACAATGCAACACATGATACCCCGCAAAGAGCGGTTCGCCCAACAGACCAATTATGATTGGAGCGCCGTTGCAAGGACGAGCCGGCCGGAATATACAGTCCACTTCCGAACCGAAACTCCATCGCCCTATCATGTGGGTGCATGCTAATAGAGATCCGAACCGACAATCCGAAGATGCAAGGATAAGACCAAAAGAGCCGATACAGGGTCTCTTCGTACATATCCAAGCTCGAAATGCGGAATAGGAATATCGGTAGCTTGTAGCACCTGACTCTTTAGCTGCAGCTAGAGGTTATGTCGGTCGGAGAAGTCCCTTGAAATTCATGTGTAGTGTAATTCTTCAATCTTCAATCCGATTTCCAGCAGGTTTGAAATTACCGCCAAAGCCCATAGGATCACGAAAGTGAGCCCCTAATTTGAGAAGCATCATCAGTAACAATGTCTGGAGTAGCTATAATCGGAGCCGGCATCTTTGCCCGTGAAGAACACCTCCCTGCCGTCCTTGCAACTCCATCTTTATCATTAAAGGCTATATATTCTCGCTCGCAGAAATCTGCCTCGAACTTGGCATCGTCGTTTTCTCCATCAACGGATGTATACTACGAAGTTCCCAGCTCCTCTGGACGGTCGCTAGACGCTCTGTTCTCCCGGTCCGATATCCAAGCTGTCATTATTGCACTTCCTATCACTGTACAACCGCCAGTCATCAAGAAAGCATTGGAAGCTGGCAAGCATGTGCTGAGTGAAAAACCTATCGCGAAGGACGTTGCTACTGCCGAAGACTTGATTAAATGGCATAAGAATTTGGACAGTCGAAAAATATGGGCCGTAGGTGAGAATCTACGGTTCGTTGATGCGATCGTTGCTGGAGCAGAGAGAGCAAGAGAAGTAGGCGGGGAGCTAGTGACCTTCGGGCTAGAAATGTTTGCCTGTATCGATGAGGATGACAAATTTTTCAATACAGAGTGTGAGCCTCCCTGCCCTTAGTATCTTTTTGGGTGTGATCTAGGAACCCAAATCTAATCTTATTGCAGGGCGAAAAGCTCCCGATTATCAAGGCGGCTTTCTACTCGATGGCGGCGTGCACTTTGTAGCAGCTTTGCGCCTCCTCCTGGCCTCGACTTCGTCCGAGATCGCTTCCCTCACAGCGCGCACGTGTCTCCTTCAATCAAACCTTGCTCCTGTAGACACTGTACATGCCATTCTTACTACACAAAGTGATCGTAGCGGTACATTTAGCGTGTCTTTTGGTACGAAGTTCAAATCCGGCTTTACCATTCAAGTAGTTACTACGAATGGAAGTGTGACAGTGACACCCACAGAAGTTATATTTGTAATAGCAGGAGAGGGTGATAGTGGGAAAGCCGAAAAGAAAGAGAATTACGCGTTCAGCGCCGGGGTGAAGCAGGAAGTTGAGGCTTTTGCGAAATGTTTGGAAACGGGAGAGCTTGATCCGAGACAGAGTGCTGAGGAAGCTTTGAAGGATTTACAAATTTTGGAGGGGATGCTTAGGGCGGGAGAGAGAGGAGCCGAATTTAAGCTGTAGGCACTTCTAAAGCGTGAAGCGATCTTTAGACGATCGATTGTATTGCATTTTTTTATAGAGATATGTTACGGTTGATTGACAAATAGAGGTCGAATACTCGTATTTGCAATACGCTACTGCTATAACATAGATCAAACATTCACGTACAAAACCCGAAATCATTTAGTGGCTTCAATTAAGAGTTCCTCCAAATACAATTGGGCTTGTTGCAATATTGAACCCTTCTTCAACACCTCTGAACCAGAATGGTCTTAGAATCTTCAGGTGTTTTACTTTCTCTGCGGCTTTGGGATGTCTAAATTCAGGAATCATACGCACAACGGGTCGATCCGATTATCCGAATCCGGTAAGTTGCATGCCCAGGATCCCCTAACAACTAGAACACCATCCAAGACTATCCGAACCGACGTCCCGACCCCTCGTGACAGCACTTACCCCACACCTTGCATTCCTGCAGCTTGAGCTTCCCAACCTCTGGATCGGAACCCTCGGCGTTAGGATCGGAACCGCTAAGAATTTTCACAAAAACGTTTCTATCCATTCGAAAACCAAATCTCTCTCTTTCGTAGTCAATTTAGCCAGAGACCGCGTACAATATGGCATGCAAACAGACGTTCCTCACGGCCTGGCACTGGCGTCTTGCCAGTTCCTACAATAATTACAAGGTCGATAACCTCGATTTGAAGAAATGGACAGCAGTCACCTCTTTTCCCTCTGTGATCCAGCAGGAGCTTCTTGCGAAAGAAATTATACCTAATTACCACGTTGGAGAAAATGAGCGACAAATACAATGGATTGGCGCTTGCGATTGGGAATACCGGGCAACATTTACAAACCCGTCTTCCACTTCTTCCGTCACAAATCTCGTTTTCGAGGGTCTAGATACGTATGCAACGATCGTGCTAAATGGAAAAGAACTTTTGAAAAGTGATAATATGTTTGTTCCTGCACGAGTCGACGTTTCCAATTTGCTGAAACAGGAGGGAGAGGAAAATGAGATCGTGATCTACTTCGAGAGCGCACTAAAAGTCGGGTCGAGGCTAGAAAAGAAGTACGGAAAGAGAAAGAGCATCATGCGAGATCCGCGGCGCAATCATCTTCGCAAGGCCCAGTACTCTTGGGGCTGGGACTGGGGACCTATCGTCGTGACGGCAGGACCCTGGAAACCGGTTTATCTGGAGACGTACGAAGCGCGAATCGAAAGCACACATTTGCGGACATCGAGTCTCGCAGAAGACCACGAGAGTGCTGAAATATCGATAGACATTGAAGTATCGAGAGCGAGTGCGGGGGCCCAAGCGCTTGTTTACATCACAGACGCGTCTGGGATAGAGGTTTCGAAGATCAGTATACCTTTAGATCGGAAGCAGAAAGGGTCGGTCGAATGGCATGTTACGAAGCCTCAGTTGTGGTGGTGCAACGGGCAGGGTGTGCCACACTTGTATAGTGCAAACGTGAAGCTTCTCTCTTCCTCGTCTGAAGTTCTCGATGAACAACGCATCAAATTTGGAATCCGCACCATTGAAGTTGTTCAGCGGCCCCTCCAGGATGCTCCCGGCAGGACCTTCATGTTCCGCATAAATGGACGCGACATCTTCGCGCAGGGCGGGAACTGGATTCCAGCAGATAATATTCTACCTTCTATCACACGCGAGAGGTATTTTGAGTGGGCCAGACTTGGTGCCTACGGACATCTGAACATGATTCGTGTATGGGGTGGAGGTATTTACGAGAGTGAGGACTTCTTTGATGCATGCGATGAGTACGGAATCCTAGTGTGGCATGACTTCGCATTTGCTTGCGGCGACTTTCCGACCCACAGTGAGTTTCTAGAGAGTATACGAGTAGAAGCCGAAGTTCAGACGAGGAGACTGCGTAACAGAGCGAGCTTAGCATTGCTTGCCGGTGGCAATGAGGACTTCATGCTTGCAGATTGGGAAAAGTAAGTCCATTTACCCCTTCCTCTTCTTCAAATCATGAGCAGGAAGATTAACATTCACGTGGAATCCCATACGACCACTCAGACACGAGAGGCCCTTTCCTCGATTCCGCATTTCCCCAGAGAGAAATCTACCTCAACATCCTCCCCAAGACCGTCACTCTTCTAGCGCCTACAACCCAATACTGGCCGTCTTCACCCTGGGGTGGTAAGGAAGCCAACGATACCACTGTTGGCGACATTCACCAATGGAGTGTGTGGCACCTCACACAGGAGCCTTACCAATCCTACAAAAAGCTTGCGGGACGCTTCGTCTCTGAGTTTGGTATGCATGGCTTTCCTGTGGAACGCACTGTCGAATACTTTCTACAGGGATGTGATAAGAGTGAACGGCATCCGCAGAGTAAGACGATTGATTGCCACAACAAGGGTCATGGGGCGCACATGCGTATCGCACGATATCTGGCGGAGAACTTTCGATTTGACATGACGAGTCTGACGAACTTGGTTTACTCATCGCAGCTTATGCAAGCAGATGCATATGGATATGCGTTACGAGACTGGAAGCGCATGTTCAACGGACCGGGAGAAGAACTCTGCGCTGGTGCCATTATTTGGCAGTTCAACGACGTATATCCATGTACATCTTGGGCCTATGTCGATTACTTCCTGCGACCAAAGCCCGCATTCTATACGATCCGCCGTGCTTTTGCACCCATCTCGGTTGCCGTGGAGCGCACGCCTAACACGCGCTGGATTGACGAAGACAACAATCGGGATTCTGAGATTCCATCATTCGATATCTTCGCTCATAATACAACGGCTGAGGAGAAAAATCTCAAATTGGAGTTGCGGGCGTACGATTTTCATAGCGGAAATTGGACGGACCTGAGCGATGCTACCTTGCAAGACGTTGTTCTGCACCCAGGCCGCAATACCGAAGTTGGGAAGCTAGAGAAGCAAAGTTCATGGACAGAAGAGAGTCTCATCATATTAGAAGTCTCTCTCGTACAGCCATCATCCGGCGAAGTCATTGCCCGCTACGTGGATTGGCCCGAGCCATACCGCTACCTGACTTGGCCAAGGGATACTAACATATCAATCAACGTAAAATCGACGGAGGTGGGAGAAGACAAATGGGAAAAGAAAGTAACCGTGTCTTCTGCACAACCACTCAAAGGAGTCTGGTTAGAACCAATATACGATGGGTCGGAAATGGAAGACGATAAGGAGCCATTGTGGGAAGACAATATGATTGATCTGATGCCCGGGCGCGAAATCAAAATTGGTGTAAAGGATCTGAGGGGGAGGAAAGTGAAGGCCAGATTCATGTATGACTGGGAAATTTGATTAGGGAGGCGGTCTCACCTTGCCCATGTCAAAACACTTGCTACTACTTCGCCAAATCCATCCAATAGAGACATCACCAAATCTATATCATTCTCCATATTTGCGTATGGAATCGTCTGAACCTCGAGATCTGATTACTGCCGCAATCAGAACAGTCACAATGCTTGCAGTACTGATAGCCACGTCGAAGCTATGAGCGCCGAGCAGGGAACTGTCATCCAGTTTACTAATACCTTGTTTGCTCAGACATACTCTTAGCTTCGAAGGGAGTTGCGCTGAAAAAGTCCACATGGTATCGCGGTCAGATTGCTGGTCAACTAGAAAGTTTGCATCGGTTCGGATCATCCGCTTACTGAACCGACACTCCGAGGTCTCGACCCAAAAGTATGCGAGGACCCGTCCGGCAATTCTGTTACAGTCAACCATTCCGGAAATGTGTCTCCATAGAAGTCTTAGACTTCCTGCCTTAGTCTACTGAACCCGGTGACTCTTGACTCAATAGCAAATCTAGTTTGTCGAAATCTACTTCCTAATCATTTGAACTCATAGAAGCAGGATTTCTTACTATGCCGCTGCCTTTCGTATACCCAAATGTCAACGGACCTGGTCGTTTGACAGAATTATGCAGCTTCCGCAAGAGCTCCATACCACAAGAGCAGGTATGCTGACGCGACATCGTTCGAGCAACTGTCCGAGAAAAGAAGCAGCTGACCGTCCTAACGTAGTTTGATAAAACCTACCATGATACCATGGATGCAATGAGCGCATTGCCAATCTCGCGGAGAAGTACTCTATTGGAGCAACATGAAGATTCTTCTATTGCGGTTCTCGTTGCTGATTGGACGTCTGCTGAGGAGAAGGACAAGTTTGAGCCAGGTGAGTTGATCTCATTATCAATCTCCTGTCCTGACATTAGCATGCAGGACCACAATATCAGGGGTTAAAGCCCAACTTCATGACGCTAATAGACCCCAAGAATCCATCATTTGTATGGTAATTACGTTATCCCCACTTGGAAACGGATGGCTCGCCCTGATAATAATCCAGCCATCATATCGTTGTTCCAGGATCAGCACAAACACCCATTTGCGATTGGTACACTGTATCTCATGTGAAGATACCGGTGAGCAGACATACGGCAGTAGCCAAGATATTTGAAGCGTACGTAATGAATCATACTCCAGAAGATTTGGTGTTCTTAGCAGTCGCGCCGTCAAGAGAAGACCCTGAGACTATTGTCGTTCACTCTGGTCACTGGCAGGAACGGAATGCAACCGAAGGGGTGAAGGTATGTTCAAAAGCCTGAGACTTGATTCGTGCTGCAGCTGAACTTATCGTGAAGTCTCCGGAACATGACCTGGTGAAGACCCAACTGGACAGGCTTGTGGAATCTGGTTCGAAGTATTCTGCGAAACTTAAGTTCACAAGAGCTATGGCATAGGATGAATGGACAAATCACGAATTGGACTATCCTGATGGCACTGCAAGGAAACTTGAGCGACTGGCTGTCTGCACCCCTCTCAGATGTCTTGTGTGAGAAGCTGAGCAATCGTACCATACCTCGAGATTTCCCGCAGAGAGATATGGACATATCCTCTACGAGAAGAATTGTATCTATGTGTATTAATCCAAGTCCGATCTTAATACAAGCCGCTGCAAGAAACTATTCGGATGTACCTTTCGACTAATAACACCTTGGCCACAGTGACGTGCCGATCCTGTCGGAAATTTCCAACCTGACTCGGTCCCTGTTCTCGGGCGAGAGCACTCGCGCTAAAATTTAAGCAGGAGTATGCAGAGAATCCGAATGGCTTTTCTCCCAAACGGCCGCACAGCCATTGAAGTATACATGAAACGTCAAAAAACCACTTATAAATCAAGGATATTTTCAGCTTCGTTCGCCAAGTTGATTCAAGGCTGTATCTGCAGGATTGCCGGCCATTTTACGTCACCGGGTAGCGCCTCTTGGGGGCTCGCGCCAAGTTTTAGGTCATATCCCGACAAAACAACCACTTAGAGAATTAGGATGGCCAGCCCTGCTCGTGTTTAGACCCTCTCGCTTCATAATCTAGCCAGCCTTATGCAAGCTCATCTTCAATCAATACGTGCTGTTGGCTTGCAACGCTTTGTTGGTCTCCCTTTCCATCAAAGATGAAGAGGTTTTCCCACTGAGTATGCGAGAAACAGGGTAAAGGATCAAGTGCTCTTGTTGGAAATCTCCCAAAATTTCATAGTAGCGGCGGCTTAACCTTGTCGATCGCTAAGAGTGGTCGCACGATCAGGCGCCCAGGCGCCCACCATCTCAGCTGGCGTTGGGGGCTGAAATAATGGAGAGGTTTAAGAGGGGCCATTGCGGACTCTGCCATTTGAAGCGATGGCATATCGATTATTTTGCGAAACGGGACGTTGTATGGATCTAGGTTACCGGCGGCAAAACGACCGATTTGAGGATATGCTCTTCTAGTGATCTGATTCAACCCGATTCTAATCAAAGTGGGAATCGCTTAGGCTGAAGATGGTGAACAATGTTTACACTGGATTTTGGATCAATTGGGGTATTTTCTTCCAACACCTTATCCCTTTTCATGCTAACATAGATCAGAGGACGGTAGATTCGCCGGCGCTACATTGACTCTCCCTACATACGAAGGCCTGATCTTGGTCTCATTCCTCACGCTCTTCGTACAATTTTCGGGTGCCTGCTTCTGGCGGGTGATATGCTTCATCATTCATCAATTTCGATCCCACACCTCGCCTCGAGATGGACTGTACCACCAACAACAAACTATCTTGCGAAACGCGATCACCGCGCCCAACGCCCTCTGGAAACTGAGTCGTTCTGCTCTCGCATGGAGGGGAAAAGTCAGGGCGCCAGTACAACATTCATTACCGCTAATGATCGGTACTTTCGTACACATCGCCTTCTTCGCAACGGCTGGCCTATTCTCATCTTACATCGCGTCGACGGGCGCGGGTGAGGCGCTTGTGCGCGGCGCTGGATGTGGCTTTCCAAAGGAGCTTGCAGATGTGCGTAATACGGATGCGTCCAAGCTCAGCGAACAGGATCTCCTCACTTTCAATGCGGAAGTTCTTCTAGGCCGCTTGACTTTAACCAAAGCTGCTGGCTACGTTCGTTCGTGCTATAATGACGATAACAATCGCGGATCGACCGACTGCAACACATACGTTCGGCCATACTTGTTAGGATTGAATGCCTCCGCTGTTACCAACGCAACATGTCCATTCGGGAACGATGCTTGCAAGACTGCGGCAGTTAGATATGATTCGGGATACATTCATTCTAATACAGACCTTGGCATGAACTTCCCAAGCTCGGAAGAAATGGCTGTGCGCAGAGTAACGACCTGCGCTCCTATAAAAGGAGAAAGATATGCGACAGACTGGGTGCCCAATCTTCCTGAAGCCTATGGGGGCAAGACGAACACGAGCGTGAAATTCTACGAGCTTGGAAAGGGCGACAACGGATGTTTCGCCACCGCGCGTTCGAAGAACACTAACCTAACCACGTTTTGCATCAGCCAATATATGAAAGACTACCTCCAGGATTCATACACTGTCAAGTACGTTTCAATGCTTTATATAAAGTCTCAAGAGAGCATGTCACTAATTCTATCCAGTTCAAACACAGCCTATTGGGAAAACTCAACTGCTAGCGACTTTGAGCCTATATCTGACTTCAACGTAACTAGCGCTGACACCACCTTGTTGTCCATCTTCAGCCGTACAAATTATATTGGGAATAATACAGACCCGCTCTTCAATGCTCATAATGCTTCCATGATAAGCCCCGACTTTTCTACACCTACCTACGACCTTAGCATACTCGGGTGTACAGAGCAATATCAATTCTGTAATCTGGCTACAACGGAATGCACTGCACTAACCGGCCTTTACGGCGTCAAGCACGCTCTCGACCGTGGCGACCTCGGTCTTTCCGCCCGCCAGAATGCAACGTCAGTTATAATGTGGAAAGCCGCCTGGACTATGGCGCTTCAGTGGGCCATTGAGATCCTTCGTGACCGCGTGCTCCTAGTGCAAGATTGGGTCTTTACTGAAAAGTCGTTGACATCGGCGGGCCTGCCATCTAATCAATGGCAAATGGAATCGCACAATCTGCACAATCTCTCTCTCGCCGTAATGCAACGCCGTATCAATGAGTACGCATCTCCCGAAAATTTTGAGATCCGCCCTAAGACGAGTTCGCTCGATCAGCTTGATACACCAACCGATCCTCTATTGCTAGACTTGTGCCAACAGCAGAAGATTCGCAGTGGGCAACACTATAGCGTTAGCGTGCTAGGCATGAGTGTCATCCTCGGTGTTGGCAGTGTGCTCATTCTCCTGGACTGGGTGATTATCCAGCAAATATTCTGGTTCCGGTCATTCACCCACCTGAGGCTGGCGAAGATTGCAGACTGGAAGTCAACGGGGACATTGCAATTGCACCGGCAGGCGCTTGAGGCGAGGTCTGTGGGGCCATGGGAAACAAACGAAAACTACGAATTCCCCGTGTTAATGGAACGAGACAAATCATTTGTGGGATTAGGAATAAAAGATGGGCCTTTACTAAGCCAGTCGCATCTAGAGGACACTTCGTATCATGGGAGCAGGTATACCCCTCTGTCGGGTGACACGGGAACGGAGAGGGAGCTTCAAGTGCTAGATGGTAAGGGGAGGTATAAGACATAGGATGATAATTGATAATACAATGATCTTTCTCTGAGAACGTCAATTGCATAAGCCGGATATGTGATGAGACTCAAGTTAGCCGCGTTGAGTCGTCGGCGCTTACCTGGAGATTCTACCGTCGATTTGCTCCCCATACGCGCGAGTGCTCATACTAGATAAGCCGAAATATGATAAAAGCGCCCCGCAGATGATAGTAGCGGGATGGGCGGAGTGGACCATTGTACGGACTTCATATTAGCCTGGCAGATGCAGTCAGGCTCCTGCGTGTCCTATCCCACCGCGGCATGTGGAAAAGGTAACGTTGTCCGGCGTTCGGCCAACAATGGGGCCGTTTCGCAGCAGCCAATCAGAATTGGGGAGGCGAGCGAGCGGTGAGTTGGGGCAGAAATGGATGGCGGCGGGGCACAGATTAAAAACTGCCGAAGTCTGAAACTTCCACTGAGCATCCTCTCTCCCCTCCTTCTCACCTATCCTCTATCCTCCTACAAAAGAAGAGTTTTCATTCCTCCCTATTCCATTAATTCACACGCCAATATGTCTGCCCCGGCCCACAAGTTCAAGGTTGCCGACATCAGCCTCGCGGCTTTCGGTCGCCGTGAGATTGAGCTCGCCGAGAATGAGATGCCCGGTCTCATGGCGACGAGGGAGAAGTACAATGCCGAGCAGCCATTGAAGGGTGCCCGTATTGCCGGATGCTTGCACATGAGTACGAATCCGTCAAAAACTCTCATAGCTTGCACTAACCGCCCCGCCAGCCATCCAGACCGCCGTTCTCATCGAGACGCTCAAGGCGCTCGGTGCCGAGCTGACCTGGACGTCGTGCAACATCTTCTCTACCCAGGACCATGCTGCCGCTGCCATTGCTGCTTCCGGTGTGCCTGTGTTCGCCTGGAAGGGCGAGACTGAGGAGGAATACAACTGGTGCTTGGAGCAGCAGCTCACTGCCTTCAAGGATGGCAAGAGCCTGAACCTGATCCTCGATGATGGTGGTGACCTTACTGCCCTCGTCCACAAGAAGTACCCGGAAATGCTCAAGGACTGCTACGGTGTGTCTGAGGAGACCACCACTGGTGTGCACCATCTCTACCGTATGCTCAAGGGTAAGGGCCTGCTCGTCCCCGCCATCAACGTCAACGACTCCGTCACCAAGTCGAAGTTCGACAACTTGTACGGTTGCCGCGAGTCGCTAGTCGATGGCATCAAGCGTGCCACTGATGTCATGATTGCTGGCAAGGTCGCTGTTGTTGCAGGCTACGGTGACGTCGGCAAGGGCTGTGCTCAAGCTCTCCACAGCATGGGTGCTCGTGTCATTGTCACCGAGATTGACCCCATCAACGCCCTGCAGGCCGCTGTCTCAGGTTACCAGGTCGCTACCATGGAGGAGGCTGCTTCCCAGGGCCAGATCTTCGTTACCACGACCGGCTGCCGTGACATCCTTACCGGTGTGCACTTCGAGGCCATGCCCAACGACGCCATTGTCTGCAACATCGGTCACTTCGATATCGAAATCGATGTTGCGTGGCTCAAGGCCAACGCCAAATCTGTCCAGAACATCAAGCCGCAGGTCGACCGCTATCTGATGAAGAATGGCCGCCACATCATCCTCCTCGCCGAGGGCCGTCTCGTCAACCTTGGATGTGCCACTGGCCACTCCTCATTCGTCATGTCCTGCTCTTTCACCAACCAGGTCCTTGCTCAGATCATGCTGTACAAGGCTAGCGATGAGGAGTTCGGCAACAAGTACATCGAGTTCGGCAAGACCGGCAAGCTCGATGTCGGCGTCTACGTGCTTCCTAAGATCCTTGACGAGCAGGTCGCCCTGCTTCACCTTTCTCATGTCAACGCTAAGCTCTCCAAGCTCACTGACGTCCAGGCTGAGTACCTTGGTCTGCCGGTGGAGGGACCTTTCAAGAGCGACATCTACCGCTACTAGATTTCTTATTATCAACTTTGGACGTTTCAACACGACGTTATGAACTGGGATGATACCATTTCGAAAAGTTCTGTCTTCAACGGCATAGCATTGAAAGACGGGGTTTGGGCCCTTTAGGGATAACTGGCGTTTATTGATGCATACCACCAGCTTGACACTTCAACCTCGGTCAAGTGGTAGGTTTTAGGTTGTGTAAGAGTGAAAAGAATTTACAGAGGAGAACCTCAACGTAGGTGCGAGCCATTAAGCGCTTGCTAGGTACATGTCTGTCGTTCGTACACGACGACGCCAAAGGAAATTAGCTGTGTTCCACACACATAATATAAATATTGATGTGCCAAGCCCACTCTGTTGTATGCTCGGTTCGTTTGGCTACCTCACCATCGGATCGGGAGATGTTGATCGATATGGTGAACCTACATGGCTGCTCGCCGCTTGACGTCCTGTGTGAGAATAAATTGGATGAAACATCGTAACTGCCTTCATCGAGACCATTTTTTAATCTCAACGTATCTACATTATTGCGAACAAGGCCCGCAAAGAGGCGAAGCTGTGTGAGGCTCGCCATAGTAGTGAGCGCTGGGCGGGTCATCTGATTGGTCGAGCGGGAACTTCAGAAAGAAACCTCCGCCCTCTGCTCAGACACTCCAACACAAAAAAAGCTCTTTACCTTCGCAACTGTCGCAATTTCAGGACAAATAGTGCACTGCCATACAGAGGGTTCGAATCGCCCTGTCTTGAGGTGTCAGGTCACGCTCGTTGAACACGCCACAGCCGGACAGCCATACGTTCAAATTCTTACCCCATCGCCACACCAGCGTGCTCACATCGGCCGGTGCAATGGAAGCTGAGATTAGAGCCCAGATACCGGACATTGATCCAGTAATCTCTGATTATTCGGTCGGCTATCTCACACATGCCGCCAACACCTTCAACGAAGATGCTGACCCAAATGCTGCGTCTCCTCTAGAAGAGGCTGCCGCAGCGGTGACTGCATTGCTCCTATCCGCGTCAGGAGATCTGTCATCGCAGAATGAAACCAACGTAGGGAACCTGGTAGAGAAATTCATCTCTCGTCTCAATGCAGCGAATGGAGCAGACAGCGAGCGTCGACAAATGGCCCCATCGGCTAGGAAGCTCGACCAAGCCATACACGTGGGCTCACGGGCGAACATGTCCACTACCCTCGGATTGGCCGGTGGTGGTGTCGATTTAGAGTCTGCAAACACCCGCAAAGTGGAATCTCGGGTTGACCGGAAGAAGCTGGAGAAGGCTGAGCGCAAACTGAAAGCTAAGCAGGATCGGAAAGTCTTTAAGAATGTCGAATACGAAGCCTCCAAGTTACTCAATCAGCCTACTGAGACCCAGAGCTATGAAGAGTTCTATATGCAAGTCAATCCGCTTCAGATGGGCTCTGATTCTACCTCAAAAAGCAAGGATATCAAGGTGGATAGCTTTGATATCTCCATTAGCGGACAGAGGATCCTTACTGATAGTTCCCTCACTCTGGCGTATGGGAGAAGATATGGTCTTGTGGGTCAGAATGGTATTGGTAAATCGACGCTTCTGAGGGCACTTAGCCGAAGAGAGGTTGCTATTCCAACGCATATATCGATTCTCCACGTTGAGCAGGAGATCACGGGAGATGACACTCCAGCTCTCCAGGCCGTGCTTGATGCTGACGTCTGGCGGAAGCACCTCCTCAAAGAGCAAGAGAAGATCACCAAAGAATTGGCTAACCTAGAAGCCGAACGTGCAACACTGGCAGATACCTCCGCTGACGCTGCTCGCCTCGATCAGCAGCGCGAAGGTCTTGACATCACCCTTAGCGATGTTCACGACAAACTCTCAGAAATGGAATCCGACAAGGCAGAACCCCGCGCAGCAAGTATTCTTGCTGGTCTTGGATTCTCTACTGAGCGACAGCAATTTGCAACCAAGACATTCTCTGGCGGTTGGAGGATGCGGTTGGCACTTGCACGAGCGCTGTTCTGCGAGCCGGATCTCTTGCTACTTGACGAACCGTCAAACATGTTGGACGTTCCCTCCATCACTTTCTTGTCGAACTACCTCCAAGACTACCCAAGCACTCTCTTGGTTGTTTCTCACGATAGATCATTTTTGAATGAAGTAGCAACAGATATCATCCACCAGCACTCCGAACGATTAGACTATTACAAGGGAGCTGATTTCGATACGTTCTACGCGACGAAGGAGGAGCGACGGAAGACAGCCAAGCGAGAATACGAAAAACAGATGGCGGAGCGTGCGCATCTTCAAAGTACGTGTATGCATGGTCACTTTCCGCAGTGGTACTAACATGGCACAGCTTTCATCGATAAATTTAGGTACAATGCTGCCAAGTCATCTGAAGCCCAATCTAGAATCAAGAAGCTGGAGAGAATGCCGGTATTGCAAGCGCCCGAGGCTGAATACAGCGTCCATTTCAAGTTCCCCGATGTGGAGAAACTGTCTCCACCCATCATTCAGATGAGTGGCGTCACATTCGGCTACAGCAAGGATAAGATACTACTCAAGAACGTGGATCTCGATGTACAGCTTGATTCACGAATTGGTATTGTTGGACCGAACGGTGCGGGTAAGACAACGGCGTTGAAGCTTCTGATTGGGGCTCTTCAGCCTACGTCGGGGTTGATCTCGCAGAATCCGCGATTGAGGGTCGGCTTCTTCGCTCAGCACCACGTCGACGCCCTAGACTTGAACGACAGCGCTGTAGGCTTCATGTCCAAACAATATCATGGTAAATCGGACGAAGAGTACCGCCGCCACCTTGGTGCCTTTGGTATCACGGGTATGACAGGTCTACAAAAGATGGAACTGCTCTCTGGAGGTCAAAAGTCGCGTGTTGCGTTTGCCTGTCTTTCGCTGCAAAACCCGCATATTCTCGTACTGGACGAACCGTCCAATCACTTGGATATCGAGGCGATGGATGCGTTATCAGATGCATTGCAGAAGTTCCAGGGCGGTGTGCTCATGGTCAGTCACGACGTCACGATGCTGCAGAATGTATGCACGAGTCTCTGGGTGTGTGATAATGGCACGATCGAGCACTTTGACGGAACGGTCAAGGATTACAAGAGGAGGATCACGGCGCAGGCGAATGAAGCTGGTGTGGTGCAGAAGCATTGATTGTAAGTAGCCAGACGCGTCTGGCATATCGAGCAAAAAGAGTGTGCAGCATCTAGAAAACGCGCCAACTTTAGCAATCAATATACAGAAATAAGAAAGCCTCATTTCAGGCATGACTGACGGTCAAACGCACCTGCCGAGCTTGATCAAGTTTACGTGCTGATCCTTCCAATTGGACTGGCGATGGCGGCAGGCACGCTAACCCGAACCGCCGTGCGAGATCCTTGTCCAGCCGCCCAGAACGACTGACTTCACTCGACCTCGTCACACGCAAATACCACCGCTCCCGCCCAGCAAACGACCCCGAACGCCAACCGCTGCTCATCCCCAATGCTCCTTTTGTCCTTCTCGCAGATAGACCACATGTGCAATTAGCCTCCCGAGCAACTCGCCTCCCGACCCCTACGACGTCCGCCGCTACTTTCGTCCTGTTCCAAGCGCAACCGGCACCTTGTCGCGGACGCAGGCTTCCAGTATCAACGGCTTGTCCGTAGTCACTCATTTGCCTCCCCACACTAGCGATAACGGCGAAGAACGCCCACCTTACACAGTTACAGCACCTCCCAACAACCCAGGAGTGCTCACAACCGCCGGCGAATCTCCGTACCCCCCTCCCTTCTCGTCTCTCTACTTTCCACCTGAGGACGACGACGAGGATCACCACAAGACTTGTGACGCGCATCAGAACGAGCCTCCGCCCGCCTTTGCTCCTGCGCCACCCTTCACCGAGTCCTCTTCCTCTGCTGCAGCTGCTGCCGTTGCTGAGACCAAAGCCGCGCTTCCTCGCGACACCAAAAGCGGCTCTAGTAGCAAGGATATCGACGACGGAGAGCCACCGCCGCCGTACAGTGAAGGATCAAGTCCGCTCGAGTCGTTCAACTACGTTATGGCGTCTGCAGGGGGTCCCGCCAGTATCATCACCCAGGTGTCGCAGCAGAGCGGGGGACCGCCGATAAACACGCTTGGAGGGTCTGATGAGAACATCACTCTAGAGCTGAGGCAAGTCACTGGAACAATGACATATGAGAATGGGGCTAATTACAACTTAGAGGAACTCGGTTTACTCTCTCTCGCGACGAGCTGCTGACCCTTCCCGAATTCGTGCTCCTTTCTCTCTTTCCTAATGGCCTGCTTCCCGATGGCCAGAGCTCATACCACGACGGTGATGTATACCCAGTCGACGTTGGTGCCCCCGATCTTTCCTCTCCCCCCAACACACGCACAAACTCCATCCAAATGATTTTGTACCACCTCTCGAATCCTGCATTATATTTATCTGACAATATCTATTCTTCTCAGTACGACCCTAATTCTCTCCAATACATGCTCGAATTCTTCCGAAATGTAGCCCAGACAATTCCTACCTCGCCCCCATCTCCTACTGCCGCTCCTGACCATCCCACCGAAGCCCACGCGATCGAGCCGATGCACGGTTCTGCGAGGGACATGCTGCAAGATCGAGCTGGCATCATCGTCCTCCGGGAGGACCTCGATTTCTACGCCATTCCGCCCCATCGCGACATTACTCAGCCTGAGATGATTGAAGTGAAGCGGGCTGCTGGCGAAGCGCTACTGAAGCAGGATGGGATATTCTCTGGCCTGCGCAAGAGCGAGGAACCGGGAACAACTGAGCAGCATCTTATTGAGATGCTTACTGCAGGGTGAGATTTTTCCATGACCCTAATTCAAACTCAGCTCTAATTGTCTGTAGCGGTTTCAACCACGACGATCACTGGGGCCATCGCGCTGGCGAACCTAATAAGGCAGTCGTATGCAGCATTGCCCTTGCTCGCCTCCGGACTGATATTAAGGGCAATGACCTGGCGAACAGCAACGCGGTTGGCATGGCGCAGAAGCTGCTTCTTTTCTGGAGAAAACCTGCACGCCGGTGCTGGTGGGAGGGCGTTGAGCTCGACAACGTTAGGGGCGTTGAGGGCAAGCTGAAGGTGTGGATCAGAAGGGTTTGGACGCTGGAGATGGTACGTATTGATTCTATGAGGAGACTAAGTCTCAGATCACTAATTTATCTCTACAGAGTGTCATTGGTCTGCGCTAGGCTAGACGGCAACTCATCACTTGGCCCAGCAGCCGTGTTTGCTTGACCTTTGGCAACATCACATTCGAGTTCGTTCGACAGCGGCAGCAACATATCGCGCCCTCACTGGTATATCAATTTGTCTACATTCCTGTCACAAGTTTTGAAAAGCACGGTATTTGGGGATTTCAATTAGCGGGTTCTTGTTTCCCATTTTTCCATTTTGATACCTCCCTGCCCTATTTAGTCTATCGTCAGCATAGATGGGGTAGATGTCAGATATCCATAGCACTTGCGAGCAAGCGGCATCTTCATTGTTTGGAGGCGAGCAGCCCTTGAAGGGGAAGCAGTCCTCTAGGGGCAGGTTTGTTGTGAAAGCTACCACGATGTATGAGGCGAGTGCGGCCGAAGTATATATGGAGGTGGTGGTTTGTAGAGTAAACAATTATCGAACTAGGGACACTAATATTGAATAAACTCGGCAACAAAATCGTATAGAAATAGTGCCATCCTGTTATTGCCCTAGAGGAGAGCCGATAGCACCATGTACTAAGGAACACGAAGCTTTTGCCCAGCTTTTGAGTGGGCGCCGTGCTCTGACCGGAGAGAGGGATTGATCCGCGCCGGCAATGACTAAGCAGTGGAGTTTTCTGAAAATCTTCGGTGCGCAACACTTCTAAACTTCATCACATACACATCCCACTCAAGAGACTACTCTCAATCCATGCGTACCCGGGCAACTATTTTGCCTCTGCTCTCGGAGATGCATGGCAGTTTGTATTACTTGGGCCGGGGATCACTACCACTCAGCGATGAATATTGACGTTGATTCAACCGCACCCACTTCTCGTTGCATAGCGGATCTCAGCCACCGCGGTTAACGGAACAGGGATCTCCAAACTTTGTCGCAGCTTGCGGAAGTTTGGTGTCATGCTCACCACCCAGAAGCCTTGCTGGTAAGCCTTCTCCACTGTGAGCTGAGATAATTGCTGACGTGAACAGATTGCTCTTTGTTCCTTTTATGCGTGGGTCAATGCCTGCCGGGCGTTTATTTCGTTCAATTGGGTATTGTGAGCTAGAAAGACGGCCTTGCCTTTGTTGCGAGCTTCATTGCGGCTCCTGGGCGGGTCATGCGTCTGTAGTGGCTGCCTGCGAATTGACATAACCTGGCATCTTTGCCACGGGTTGGTCCTTTCAGAGGACCACTGTACAGCTTCGGACCCGCACTTGTGCATCAGACTTCAAGGTGATCGCCCGCGTCACGGCGTGGGCCCCTCGACATGGTGATGGAGGCGGCGGCCTCCAGGACTAATGCCGTGTCACTAACGCACAGCGCCGGCGTAGCAAACTTCCAACATGGAGCAATCAATCTTCGCCAATTGCTTTGGTTACTTGACCCAAGGCTGACATTGATTTTCCCCGGCGCTTGGAGGCATGCTTTCAAAGCAGCATTGCTCTGCCTCGTCGGGGACGTGGACGGGCCGAGGCCGGTGTAGGACTTCGTATTATGATCGCCGCATATTACCACGTTGGGGGTCATAGCGACGATAATAGATCGGTGCTTGCCGCTTGCAGGTTGAACTTCACTTTACCAACACTCTGGCCCTTACTTCCCGTCTTCAGACGGGACCATGGTATAGGCCTATTTTGGAGTAAAGGAGAGAAATGACCACTTACTCACCGCGGCACTCTTGCGTTTGCGTGGGTGCAGCGGTCCATAGATTTGGTCGACATGAGGTAGTATATATAGAAGTGTGTAGGGAGTGAAAGGATATGTCAAGGTTGCGTGATGATTGTGTTGCTATGGGTTTCAGGCTGGCATGGCCTGGTCCGAGCCGGGCAGGCTGCCTTGGGGAAAGCTGGGGTAGCGGGCCAGGTGAAACGGATTGAAGCAGAATGACATTCGCCCAAGCGGCACGCAAGTCCTTTGATGATAGTGAGGGTATGTGATTTGCGATGACGGACGGCCCCTCGATAATACTACTTGTGCCAACCCCGATGTTTGTCAAGGAAGGTCAGCATGGTTCACGGCACAGGCGTGCATAGACTTGTCGGATTCGGCAATGGTAATCTAGGCTAAACGGTTCGCGGCGACTCTTGCTTGTCAGATGCAGGCGTTGGCTGCGAGGGCCCCATAATTATAGAAGATGAGAGAGAGAGGGTGGTGGACGTGGTGGCCCCGAGCGGCGGACGGACATTTGCAGGCGTAGGCGTACCGGTGAAGCAGCACGACGCACGATGCACGACGCATGATGCAAGATGCACGGCGACGGAGACGAGAGACGAGCGAGGAGCGGCGACGGAGACACGCAGCTCGGAGGGTGGGCAGCGCGGCTCTAGGGCAATGCAGAAAACGATGAGGATCCGGCGTGGTGGGCGTCGGCGGGCGGGCAGGCTGGCAGGGCCTGATTCACAGGCGGCGCTGATCCCGACCGTTGAGTGGAAAGGCCCATCTGGGGGCGTGACAGGCTAGGTGAGGGATATGCAAGCCACTCGACTGTGTTTCGCCCAATTCCTTGGACGCTGCCTGTGTGGACTGTGCTGCTGCTGTGCGAGCGCCAAAGCCTGCGTGCCCGGCGGCTTCTGGCCGTGGCAGGCTGGGATGCAGATGCGTGTGCGTGTGCGTACGCAGCCGGGTGGAGCGGTGCGGTGGTGGACGGGCAGAGAAGCAGGAGGGGGGAGGGGGGAAGGGGGAAGGGCAGTGGTCAGCGGCGGGAGAGTGGTCAAGGTGGTGGTGAGGGTGGTGAGGGTGGTGCCAGTGGTTGGAGGAGTCGTGTGCCGTCGTGATGGCCCGTCTGCGGCTCACTGTCCCGGGCAGCACAACTGCCAGCTCGTCGGCGGAACCATCGATGTGCCCACCCCCCTCCCCGCCGGCGAGATGACCCGGGACCGTCGAGCTGCAGCAGGCCATATCCATATCGAACAGACGTGTCATGGGCGTGGCGGAGGCTGGCCGTAGGGCGCCCAGACGGCCTGCCCCAGAGCCCAGTTGCGCCGGCGCTGGCGTCTGCGACAAGGAATCCTGCAAGCCACCCAAGTCGAACCATCCATACCTTTGTAGCGGCCAACCCTCGTCATCCCGCCGTCCCGCCCTGACAAACCCATCTTCTTCGCTGCCGCCTCCGACCGCAAGCTGTCGCTCTGTCACCTGGCGCTCGTGGCCGACCGAGCGTGGTCGACGTGCAACCGTCCCTTCCAGCCTGCAGCCCTTTCGCCGCGCCCCTCGCTCCACTGTACCACCGCCAGGCCCGCCGCCGTGCGCCCCGGACCACACAGCCTGTCGCACACCCAACCCATACATACCAGCATCCCTCTCACCTACCTCTGCCTCTGCCCCGGTGCCCTCTCTGCTAGACGCCCTCGCGTCCGCTGCCGTGAGTTGCCCTGTCCTTGCCCTGCCTTCTCTGCTGCCGTGCCCGGTTCCGCCGTCGTGAATGTTGCAAAGACGACACTTCGCTCTCTTCGCCAGCCCGACCATCCATACACGGCCAGGGCGTAGGCGTTGGCGTGGGCAGATAACGACGACGACGACGGCCACGACGAATCGCTGGCCCGCCCTTGCTTCCCTCCTCACCGGCCACTGACATCCCCCATCCAGACCGAACCCCTCCTCCCGCCGCGAGACATCATCGTTGCTTTCACTCCCTCTCCGCTTCCCGCATCCGCTCCTGCAAGACAGGCCCCGACAGACGTGCGTACGCACTCTCGACTCGACTTCCTCTACCGGGGCTTCTGCTGGTCCATTCCAGTACGGAGCGCCCGGTGCTAGCAGCCTTGGTCACGGTCCATAAGAAATGTCATGTGTAGGAGACGGGCGACGACGACTTCGCAAAGGCATAGGCACAAGCCGGTCTTGGTGAACGTCTCTTTTGGGATATAACCGCGCCAGTTTGCACCCTGACTCTGTGTGCTTTCCGTCTGGCAGTGCTGCATTTCCTCGCCGATTCTACACCCACCATCGACGCCTCTTGACCGCTTCGTATAAAAAAAATACACACCACATCCCGTCTTGGCTGTCTGACACTACCTCAGCCCGCCGACCCTCCTCCCACCCCACGACCCCCACGGCGGCCTCGTCACCATGACTATGGTTCGCCAGTATCCTTCGCAACCGCAGCCGCCTCTGCTCTCTCCGCTACGACCGTACCAGCAACATCACCCTACTTCTCCCCATGGTCAGCTACTCCGAAATGTCTCGGGGCTCGACCAGCGAACCTTGGTCCAGCAGCCGCTGCTTCCTCAACAGTATGCACATCCTCTGTCGAGACACAATTCGTATCACTCGACAAGCTCAGATAGCGGGCTGAATACGGCGAAGCCGCCCGAGCATATGCTACGGCGGAAAACTCCCAATGGAATCCTTGCAGCAGCCTACGATGGAACGTCAGTTGAGCAGACCGAGAAACCTCATGCCACAAAACATATTCTTCTTCCCGTGACGGCTGAGTCAAGTATTCCATACGGTCTAAAGCAAGACCTACCGCTCCGCTCCCCCAGTATCAACACCGACTTTGGCCAGTTGAAGCAAGATTCGACCCCGGATTGGAGTCCCAGTCTCTATTTCGAGACCGGGTCTGGGCGGGCAGGCGGCCAGCATGCTTTGCCCCAGATCGATTCGATGCTGAACCAGATACCTCCGCTGCAGGCCCATCCGCAGTATCAGATGTATGGCAACCCATTCGGCGGCGCTCCTGAGGCCCCTTTTCAGAGTCCGCTGGGCCCTACCGTGTCCAATGATCAAGGTCCATTTGGTCCTTATTGGCATGACGGTACTTTTATTCCTTATCGGCCTGCTGCTCTACGAGATCCCCGCTACTACAACCACCATGGCCCCAACTGGACGCATCCGCAACACAACACATTTCTAAATCACGCCTACAACCCTTCCATACCCAACATTGGTGTCCAACAGAATCTCTTCCAGTATCAACAGTCTCCATCTCCGTATGGCAACATTAATAGATTATCTGTCGACTTCCCCTCGCCCTATCCTCAAACCCACCACAACGTCGCGTTAGACTATCAGAATCAGACCCTCCCACTAGCCCCGAGTCAACGCCCGCAACCAGACTATTCACTTTCGTCCTCGGGTCAGACTACGCCAATCGCTGATCAGACACCGTTAACGACGCCGCTCTCCGAATTCGGTCCGCAATCCATCAACGCGCAAACCAGGGAGAAGGTCTTTGCATGGGCACATACCGTTTACGTTGATTTATTAAAGTACTTACAATCGACTCGAAAGCCGTCTGCCCACCACCATGCAAACGGCCAGCAACAGCATACACGACCACACATCTACCCTAAGCCTCCGCGTCAGCCCGCTGCGAACTTTTCGAGTTCATCTGCCAGCGGTGGTGTCACGCCCTCATCGGATCGCTCAGATACACCGCAGACAGGATCATCCCAAACAAATCGAGATCCATTTCAAAGGCCCACTCACACCCGTGCGTCATCCTCATGGACCGTTGGCACAGCAGACTCGGGCATGCACCGGCAGTCCTGGCATCCTGTGCAATCTCAGCCTTTTGGGAATCCGCACACAGTCTATCCACAGGTCTCCGGTATGGAGCCAATGCGTCCGCTTCGACGCATGTCAGGCTCCATAGCAGGCATTCACCAAAACTTCAGACACGAAATCCCTCCTAGCATGACCGCCGCTTCGGCCCTAGATGCGATCACAAAACATTGCGAAGAGAGCAAGTGGAATTGGATAGACGGGATTCTTTTGGGAGGTTGTCTTGCGTATGCCTTGGGAGATTATCAAAAAGCACAAGATTGGTATAGACATATCCTGAAACTGGATGCAGAGTGAGTTGATCACATTTTACTTATCTATTTCACGACTGCTAACGTTTTGTAGCCATGTTGAAGCCACATCGAATCTTGCAGCAACCCTTCTCGCCCTACATCAGAAACGCGAAGCCGAGCAGTACTGGAGACGAGCCGTCAAGCTAAGACCGAGCTACTTCGAAGCCGTAGAACATCTAATAGGCTTGTTATGCAGCGATCATCGAGGCCAAGAGGCGGTTCAGATCATTGAGGAGGTCGAGCGGTCGCTCAAGATGGTCAAGAAGGGAGATGTCTTCAAGAACTCTGATCTCCAAAGCGAACGCTCGGCATCATCTGTGAGCGAGTCGCCCAGCATTTCGGAACTCTCGGATAAACCGGTGTTCGAATACGACGCAGAAAACGAGTCGGCCATCAAGGATCTCGATGACTTACCAGGATCCGACCAACCAGGTTTCGGATCCAGCGGTTACGCCATCCCTGGCTGCGACAATGGCCGCATCCTTGCCCTGGTTCATGCAAAAGGCAATATGCTATACGCGCTGGGTGACAACTCTGGCGCAGCGAAAGCATTCGAAAATGCTGTGCTGATTGGTGCCGGTCTCCAAGTGCAAGGAATTAGCGGTTTGATGAAGCACATCCTCTCTGTGGTCGGCTACGATGCAGCAGAGCGCTCTCCTGGTGGTCGTCGCATTCCTCAATCGCCCGATCCAATACTACTTTCTCCCGAACTAGCACTAAAAACCGCGAAGCTATGCTTTCCGCCCCATGGCCAATTACCAGGACTAAAGCATATGCCTACCGAGGGCATGGCTCACAAGGCTGCGATATCCACCACGAGCAATTCGCTCCTGTCCTTGGCGAAGATATTCCAGGATGGCATGGCAACGAACTCGCCCAAAGCTACGGCCTACCAGAGCAATCATGGAGTCAGAGAGATACTTGCGCTATATTATCTCTCGCTCTCGTTGCAGCCGAGCCCATCCACAGCGAATAATGTCGGTATTCTGCTCGCCAGCGTGCAGCAAGCAGCACCCTCGAAGCAGCCTCCTGTGACAAACTCAATGATTAAACCTCAAATTCCAGGTCTGGTTCCAGGTAGCGGCATTGCCCTTGCACTGGGATATTACAACTACGGCTTGCTGCTCGACACTCGACATGCTCATCTGTACACCAACCTCGGCAGTTTGTTGAAGGATATAGGCCAGCTCGATGTTGCGATACAAATGTACGAACACGCCGTGTCTTGCGACAAGAATTTCGACATTGCTCTTGCAAATCTAGCGAACGCAGTCAAGGATAAGGGTCGCATCAGCGATGCTATCGTGTACTACAAGCGGGCCGTAAAGGCTAGTCCAGACTTTGCCGAAGCAGTGTGTGGCCTTGCCAATGCCCTCAACTCGGTCTGCGGATGGAACGGAAGAGGTGGGATTGCTGATGGGCTTGGAACTCGCGATCGCTGGCATGTCGACGACAGCGGCATGCTTCTCGACGCTACGATACAGGGGGCTAAGAGTTTTGGATGGATCCACAAGGTCATAAGCCTAGTTGAGAAACAACTTTCCGATGGTGAAGATTGGGGACGCGGTATAATGGACCAGAACTTCATTCAAGATATTATCCGGCCTCTCGCTCTGACTGACGGTACACCGAGAGACATCCAGGAAAAACAGCGCAGCATGCGAGACACGCTTGTCAAATGGCAAGGGCGCAAATGGGAAGGTGCTCGCCTCGTGCGATTAGTGGAGCGCGCCATCAGGAGGACTACGTGGCAATGGTATCAAGACAAGTACAAGTCTGGAAAGCATCGGCCATCTTCGAACTATCGCAGGCCTCAGCTCCCGGCCGCCCTCACCGTACCTGCTGCACCTACAGTACTGCCGTTCCACACTTTTACTTGTCCCATGTCAGCGAAGCAGATCCGTTTGATTTCCCAACGAAACGGCCTTCGGATCTCGTGCTCAACACTCAGAGCGCCGTGGCTACCTCCGACCGTCTTTGCGCCACCACCTCCGCCAAATCCCTATTTGAAAGTCGGATACGTCTCGTCGGATTTCAACAACCATCCCCTCGCGCATCTGATGCAGTCAGTATTCGGCCTGCACAATCACAAACGCGTAAAGGCTTATTGCTATGCTACGACGGCCAGCGACGGATCGGTACATCGCCAGCAGATTGAAAGGGAAGCGCCCGTTTTCTATGATGCTAGCTCTTGGCCTGCTGAGCGTCTGGTCAGCCAAATCACCAGCGACGGTATCCACATCCTAATCAATCTAAACGGCTACACACGCGGAGCAAGGAATGAGGTGTTCGCTGCGCGTCCAGCACCTGTGCAGATGTCTTTCATGGGCTTTGCTGGAACACTGGGGGCAGAGTGGTGTGATTATCTTCTTGCCGATGATACTGCTGTTCCACCAGACACCCTCCGAAGCTGGCGCCGCAACATTGACCTAGAAGATACGCTTGTCGATGAGAACAGTGGCAGCTCCGACAACAATTGGATCTACGGCGAAAACATCATCTACTGTCGCGACACTTTCTTCTGCTGTGATCATCGACAAAGCGCCCCTGACGCGCAAGGCCGACAGCTCAATTGGGAGGAGGAACAACTGCGGAGATGGAACATGCGGAAGGAAATCTTCCCGCAGTTGCCTGACAACGCCATCATCCTTGGCAACTTCAACCAGCTGTACAAGGTAAGGCTAACCATATGATTGGATGGGTTTAAGTGCTAATGCAATTCAGATCGAGCCAACAACTTTCCGCACCTGGCTCCGCATCCTCCAGCGACTTCCCAACGCTATCCTTTGGCTGCTCCGCTTTCCAGACCTAGGCGAGACCAACCTCAAGCAAACGGCACTCCAGTGGGCTGGGGCTCATGTCGCTAACCGCGTCATGTTCACCGATGTTGCCCAGAAGAGCCAGCACATTGCGCGTGCTCGCGTTTGCGATCTTTTCCTGGACACTCCCGAATGCAACGCACACACTACCGCCGCCGATGTGCTCTGGTCCGGAACACCTCTTCTCACGCTTCCGCGATACAAGTACAAGATGTGTTCACGCATGGCTGCCTCGATTCTTAAGGGTGCATTACCCAAAACATCCGAAGGCCGTCAGGCTGCCAAGGAGCTTATCGCGGCCAACGATGACGAATATGAGGAGATGGCTGTCCGGTTGGGCAGCGACTGCGTCTACCACGGCCACCGAGCATCAGGCCGATTGAGTCAGCTTCGTCGCACGCTCTACGAATCCCGATGGAGCAGCGCACTCTTTGACACCCGGAGGTGGGTCAGAGATTTAGAAGACGCGTATGAGATTGCGTGGAAGAAATGGGAGAAGGGTGAAGGTGGTGACATCTGGCTGAAGCATGCTCAGTTCACGCGGGCTGCTTGATATCATTCACCATGCCTATTCAAATCATCTGGTTTAGACTCGTCTTGTTGCTCGATATACTTATGGGCCCTGCTACAAAAGGAAGGGCTTTGTTTGGTTTCAATATCGCTCCTCTAGGGTTCGAAATGTTTGTTTGTTTTGAATTTGAGCGAGCGAGGTGTGCATTTCTGGACTGAGTACCTTTTTTATATTAAAGGGCCGCTCATTGTTCGCGAATACCCCCATGGAATATTGTTTTTTTTTTGGGTCCTTTGGACTGTCGTTGTCGTTGTTGTTGTCGTTGCTATTGTTTTTGAAACATGGTGTGGTCCTGACTTATCTACATGCATATGTCCTAACCATTCGAGGAAATGGGCATTTACGGGAGTTTTGTTTTTCTTGCCATCACCGGCGAAGAAGAATTTGTTGGGTATTCTTCGTGTGTGGTTATGAGTATCAAGTCGGGCATTGCTTGTCCCTCCTCCTGCTGCTGCTCCTAGTCAGTCGCTGCTGTCATTTGCCTGTCTGTCCGACTGTCTGTGTTTGAAATTTTTTTAATTTTTCCCCCAGGCATTTTTGAGGAGTTTTTACCGTTCCTTTTTTGTTGGTTGGTTGGTTGGTTGGTTGGGATGGAACGGCCCCACGTCTTTGCGAGAGCTCCGACATTTATTTTGGATATCTTAATTGAAGCGAATTTTTTGGGGGGGAGGTGGTTGATTCATGGTTTTGATAAAAGATACGCGCCTTGCTCTCTTTTTTGAAGTCGTGCTGCGACCCATGCTGCTCCAAGTCTGTTAACATCGTCAGGCTGCCTTGAATTTACACCACACTGCTATTATCTTGCATCAACTTCCAAAAGAACCATACACACCACACAGAGTAGTGGCACACCCACATTCTTTGCCAGGCGCAACAGGCGACGTATTGAGCATAGGAGTCTAGGTTAGGTGTTGCGGTTATGAGAGTTTAGTATGTGAAAACCTTGGGCGGCTAATTTTGGGAGTTAGTCCTGGTCTGTAGCTGTAGCTTTTGATAGATGGTGTCATATAGAAAGCCGTCTGTCATTGCGTAGTTTGTTCAAAATCTAGAGACCAGGGGTATCAAAGCGAATGAATTCCATCTCTCCACACTGCCCACCGCGTACGCCATCAGACCTCCTTCTTGATATCAGAGGCCGAGCCCCTCCCAGGCCCAAGGACTGAGATTTGTACCGGCGCAGGAGTCTTCCTCTCCTCCTTGACGCTTGGCGACGGACTAGCATACCTAGGGTAGATGTCTTCCTCTTTCAGGTGCTCGACCTTTGTCTCGATGCGATGCATGCAGCTCCACTCATCCAGATACAAGCCCTGCACAAGCCCCATGCTGCCCACCCACTTCTCGCCCACGCCCGCACCAGGCAAGTCAGGATTCAAGTCGAAAGCTTTTACGCTCCCGCCCGACGCGCCGTGGTCTTGAAAGTGCTTCAAGCTGTCTACTGCCCAGGCCATTTCTTCGTTGTCGGCATAGTGCTCTTTCAACCGTTTCCGACGGATTTTCTTTTGCATCTCGACGCGGGCTACGGCCCATACGACGGGGTAGTCGGAGATGGCGAGCTTTTCGCCCTTGGCTACCCGTAGCTTGTTGCGTTTCATTGTTTCCTCGGTCTTGGTACTCCATTGGGCCTCGAGGGTGCGGAGGAGTGCCTGCTCGCGGAAGAAGAGCGTGTACATGCGCCTCCAGTCGAAGCTGACGGCGCGAGAAGCAATGCTGATGGAGAGATCCGGGAGCGGCGTGTCGTTCACGAGCGTGCCTATACGGACAATATAATTCGGCATTTCAGGCGTCCAACTCTCAACATTGCTCTCCCACCTCTCCATAATCTTGACATACTCTTTCCTCTTGTTACCGCCTATCTCACTCTTCCTTCTTTGGTCTTTGAAACATGCTAGCGTCTTTTCCCGCCCGCCATCTTCCAGCTTCACGCCCAGCTCGAAGTGCGAGAAGGACGTCGGTATCTCCGGCCTCTTGCTCTTGCCGCCTAGATTGTATTTCTCGAGTTGGAAATCGATATATGTGTTGCGGATCACGTATTCGGCGAAGACCTGCTCGGTATACGCGCGGAAGGAGCTGGATATGTGGCGGCATACTGTCCACAGGTGTGTGAGGTCGGTGTTGTAGGATAGGATACGAATCCAGAGCTCGGGCGGGAGAGAGGGACATTGGGGGTTACGGGCGGCTGCCATGATGGGGGAGGGGTAGGGTTTTGATAGTTTACATCGGATTCGTAAAGAGGAGCGTGGTTCTAGATATGATATTCATTGCAGGTGGTGCAGGTGCGGGCGAAGACCGGTGACGAAAGGTGCGAGTCACGATTGCGTTATGTAAGCTCATGCTTGACTCGTGGCTATCAAAACGCGAAATCTTCCTCCCTGTGCATCTCGATCAATACTATATATCTAATGAATTCGAAGACCTTCTCATGACCAAATATATGTCTATAGTTATGATGGTTAGCTTTGTCCTACCATTTCTCGTCCTTTCGTGACATAATGATACTACTCTAAGCTCACCACGCCTTGTTATCGCTCAAGATTAGGCTCTCCTACATCTATCTACCTTCAATTCAGATGACCTTGCCTGATCAAGTTCAATCCAATTTCTAGGAAGGTGTCTCTTGGGGTATCTTTCTCTCAAATACTCTTTCCCGAGAGCAATCTCAGAACATGAATTGCTATCGATGATGCGGTTGAGAAAGAGGTAAAACTTTATGATCAGAAGATCGGGGGCGAAACATGTGGGCTCATCTTACATCAAATGCTCCACATTGGTTACCCAGACCATCGATAACTATATGTGGTAAAAACGAGTATCGAATGTCAACATAAGTGGATTCATGTACTGTATGTCCCGCCTAATGCCTCTTATACTACATCCGCTGTTATACTCAGCATGGAGAGCTACCTGTGAAGATTTAGACGACGAGTTTACCAAGACTTGTCTGAGGTGCGTTTGAAAGGGACAGTCTACCGATGAAGAAGATACTCCAACACTAGAGAATGATAATATACCGCGCAAACAGGACGAAGCTTCATTTAGTCTTATTCATCTATCTACCAATGCATTGCTAATTTCCTCGCATTTAGTAGAGCTTCTGGCCTGGGAACACTTCCTTCAATATCGCCTCGCTCGTTGCCCACAGCCCCTTGGCCTCCTTCCCACTTTGAGCCAGCTCCGTCGGCTCCTTCAATCCTCCAAACTTTGTAATGAATTTTCCTTTGAACTTTGCCGCATCCTGCCTAACCTCGGGATGAGCAGCGCACCAAAGGGGCGTCGTCGAGCCCACATACGCAGTCAACCCATTCTTAAACGCATCGCTGTCGGTGCCCTGGAATCTCCCGGCCCCGGGCGTGGCCACACTTCCCGGATGCGGTGCAGTGACCACAATTGGGATTCCTTTCTGGTCGAAGCGCTGCTGCAGTTCCTTGGTGAAGAGTATGTTCGCGACCTTGGAGTAGCCATAATGCATGAAAGCACCCGTTTGATTCTCAGGTTCCCCGAAATCGATGCTCCATTCTTTGAGCGAGGAGAATCCCGTACCAGCCGGGATAAGATAGTGGACGGAGCTCGACACGTTGACTATGCGGACGTCGCTTCCTGGCTCCTTGGCCGCCTTCTCAAGCAACGGAAGCACTTTGTTGGTAAGGAGAAAATGACCAAGATGGTTCGCTGCCATGATTTTGCTTACGCCATACGAGTCGAATTCGATCTTCGGTGGCAGTATTCCAGCGTTGTTGACCAAAATGTCCAACCTCTGCTCCTCTTGCAAGAACTTCTCCGTCGCCTCATTTACTTCCTTGTAATTTGAAACGTCTGCGACGAACGGCTTAAGGTTGGAAGCCTTGATGGAAGGCGATTTGGCAAGCATGGCTTTGATACCGGCATTTGCTTTCTCGAGGTTGCGCGCGCCAATGTACACCTTCGCACCCTTGAGGGCCAGCTCATACGCAATGTTGCCGCCTATACTCTCCATAGAATTGGCGCCAGTTATGAGGACGACTTTAGAAGCAAGGGAGGGGAAGTCGCTCGGGGACCAGTCTAGCGGGCGCACAACTTCGTCGGCCTGTTTCAAAATCTCATCCATTTTGATTAGATTTAGAAGTGGATCGGGATTGAGAAGTGAAAATTCGAGTAGCAATGATTGATTCGCTGAGCAATTTGTGTACTCGCTGCTCTGTATACATTTCTAGGGGTGGATAGCGCCTCTTTATACGTCGTCGTTGTGTGCCTCATCTTCGTCCACACGTGTATTCAACCTCTTGTATCACCGCTATCCATGTCGCGACAGATCCATGGCGTCTCCGTCCCGATCCTACTCTGCTCCGCCATCGCCTCGAGCCAATGAGGCCTCAACATCGCTGTAGGTACTCAAGCGTCGACGCCGGAATTCGTCCACTTCACTCCGCAATCCCTAGCTTAGTAAAGAAAAGAAAGACTGAATATGTGATCTTGCACCTTGTGGCTCTGTGATGGGTATATAAATTTTCGACTATCCCGAATTTATTCGGGAATTTCGGATTGGGTCGGAGCTAAGAAGAGGGGATGTCGTAGGATCATTATCAATCTTCGCGACTTCGCGTCTTGAATTATTAAGCTTGGGATCCATTCCCGGCACGGACGAGCGCATTGCCGCGATGTCAATCTTAAGCAATGTTAGAACATTTACAGCGCCCTAATAGTCAGTATGGAGACAATAACGTTATGCAATTGTGAAGAATCCTCTGAGGATGGTCGTCTTCCTCATATTTCACGGGATATATTCAGTTAAAAGCACAAATAGTTCATATAGCGAGCATATTGCAATCGAGAAGGGTCATCAAGGTGGGGAACTATAGGAAGGCGAGAGCTTGAGCGACGTCGCAGAGTAGCAACGCTGATTGGCCATATCGACCTACACACATCCAACCCCAAGAGCATCCCGCTTGCCAGCTACTCTTTAGCTCTCCCGGAGTAGTATACTATGGATGAATCTTGGAATTTCTGTACTTTGATGTGCCAGCCTATGGGTCAAAACTTCACATATTTGATATAGCTCCTACTATTCCTCTTATAAGCATAAACGTGTATTGGCTTTGATCCTTTCAAGGGAGGAACAGACAGTCTGTTGTGCATCATTAGCAGTATTTCAATCATCTTTGATACCTTGCTACCTACATATTTGCCACAGACTCTTTCGTACGACCAAATCAGCTGACATTTATCCATAGCTATCATTCCTCATCTTCGCATTGAACGCAAGTGACGAGACAATTGATCCCTCCGACTGCTATCCAGTGCCTCCTTCAAGTGCTCGTCGATCGGTTCTTCTAGGGTACCTTCTGCACCCAGCCTTGTCACTCCTACATCTCGTTGTTGCGCCGCCCAACCCCAAAAGAGCAAACTTCGCGGAAAGGAAAGCCAATTCCAGCGATGAAAAATTTATTGTTGACTGAGCCCGCTGGCAAAAGTGCGTCCCAAATAGCCAAGAGTACAATCAATTGAGTTTCTACAAATTATGCGCAGTGACCAACGACAATTATAGCATGCTTCTCGTTGCTGAGCGGACACTGCCAGCATCGACGTACAATTACAGTGCTGACACAATCCCTCCGGAGAAAAGGCACTTTGAAAAGTTTGTACTAAGTAGCATTCCAGCCCATGTAAAAAATCCCGGGGGGGGGGGGAATTCTTTTGCCCTGTCAAGTGCAGTATTCTTTTAAATCACCAACAAAAAAAGAAACCTCTCCTATCCAACATTGCAATCCCCAAACTCTCAAAGAAAATCAAAGTCTTTGTTTTTGAAAAAAAAAAAATCCATAATGCTGTTAGTGTGCTGTTTGAAAAACTTTAGCTACCATACCTACTACCCATCAGATCCATGTGAGTGCTCTCAAGCCACCACTCATCTCTCGTACTGTACAAAGAACGGATGGCTATACCTTGACACAGCCCTTCCTAAACTTCCCAGCCTGGTTTCCGACAGCCGTTCGTACTTGTACCGAGTACGAACAAAAAGCTAGAGGAACAAAGAGCAAAGAATAAAGTCCTTAAAGCAAGAATTTAGCTATGCAAAAATATCATTATTTTTTTTTCTCATCCAAGTCTCTCCCATGTTCATTCCCTCAGAACACTAGGTTTTCCCCCGCCCCAATGTCTATTTCTCCCTCACATAAACCTATCAAATTTACCTAGCCAAGCCATCCAACTAATAACCTCATACATACACTACTCCACTCAACTCTCCACGACCCCCTCCCCCCCGCGGCAAGCTCCAGTCTCCAGTCTCAACCAGCCATCCGCAAGAACTCGCAACCAACAGTACGTGCAAAAAGGCCTTACCCAAGCAAGCAACCCAGTCTATAATAAGGTAGAACGTAGTAATATAATTTTTTCCTTCTCAGGAGAAAACGGTCCATGATCAACGTCCATCCGTCACCAAATCCGGTCCCGTCTCAACGGCACGGCGCGGCACGGTGCGGGAGGGGGAAGGGGAGGGGGAAGGGAAAGGGAAAGGGGAGGGGCCGAAACAAAAGGGTACACACGTACACGTATACACACAGACGGCACCACAACATAGGCCATTCCATTCCATTCCAGTCCATTCCATGCCGTGTATCGGGCGTATCTTGTGTCTTCATGCTAAGGCTAGGCTAGAGGCACAATTCGCTACTAAAAGGTCACATGGGAATTTTCAACGTTTCATGCTGGTTACTATTGCGCTAATATGCATTTGCTAAGACAGGGGGGACTGGCTTTGCTGGCTGAGCTCCAGGATACCAAGTCCTGATCATGAACCGGGCCGCGCATCGTCGGCTCGGATCGCTGTGTAGACAGGTTGGGTTGACTTACTCGACATGGGTAGGGGGAAGTAGATAGATTTGGGTGAGGCGGTGTATGATGAGATGGCACTGTATCAATTGAACTCTCTATTGCGAAAATGGGCTGGGCTGGGGCAAGATGTGATGGGGTCTGCAGACGGCGGATGAAAGGGAAAAGCGAGAGAGAGAGAAACGAGAAGGCTTGTGAGCGAGTGTGCATGCTCACCGCATGTAGCAAATCATCACTTTTGACGAGGAAACTACTTGCCCACAACCCATCACCTATCGCCATCGTTATCACTGGCATCATGACTTTTCTAGCGCCACAGAGCTGTATCCAATTCCCCCTCACGATTCGGAATCTTGCATGATGGTCTAGTCGACTCGAGTCGACTCGCCTGCATATGGGGGCGCCACGTCCACGTGCCAAAACGTTCCCGTCTCACACGCATCTCATACAACACCTACCTGCACATCAGCTCCAGGGCCAATGTATCAGCCCTTTTTGCTGCAAAGGCAATCACATCACATCTGACAGATGCGTTCCAAGAAGCTTCGATTCGAAACGAAACACGAGCCGCTCCTGGTTCCCGGCGCCCTGGTGAGCAACGTGGCACACGGCACGCTGCAGGCGTAGTAAGATCTTTGTAGCCATAACATGGCATCTAAGGGGGGGGGGCGGGGACGAGATCAAGTGGCGTGGGGGGTCGAGGATGGTGCTGATGCTGATGGTGCTGATGGGGAGCCGTGCTTGGTGTGTTTCGTAGTCAGCTTTTCGCACGCCTCCAACCCTCCCTCGATCGAACGCCGGCAGGTAGGCTCGAGGCGCCGGCGAGATAGCAAGCCACAAAGCCACAAGAGGCATTCAATGCAAATACCTTCTTGTCCTTTTGCAAATCAACGTGTCGAGGCTTCCCTACTGCACAGACTACGCAGTAAGCGCGGAACGTCCATCCGATCATTCGTTGATCGATGTGCTTGAGATTTGAGCTTTTCAAATCACCGTCTTGATTCAGCACCCGCCCCTCCTCCGAGCGTTCATTCGGTATTCGACGCGCTCGAGAGAATACGAGTCCAGTACTCCGTACATAGCTACATACATAACATACATCACCGGTGGATACGAACGCAGGCAACGAAAGGGCATAGCGTACGCTGTCGCATACCTCTCACACGTACCGATTTGCTATCTAACGCATGATTGGCCAATATACGACACGTACCAACAGCTGGTTCATGTTGGCCGTTACAGGACCAGCACAAGGCTGCGATGCGTGCCTGATCCTTTGAGCGGAAGAATGCGATTCATGAAACGTATGCGCACGAATGGCTGGCTTGCGATGGCAGGAGCGATACGATACGGGGAATGATTTGAGAAAAGAAGTAGGCAACCTGGACCTTGGAAAGAAATAACGAGAGGATTGGCTTCGGCGTCGGTGTCGGTGTCATTGACCTGGAAGCGCGGCATCTCGCATGGAAAGCGGGTGTTGGTGCAATGCAATAGCCCTCCAGCACCATAACGGAAGGAGGGGTATATCGAAGCGCCAGATATAAACGTGCAAGCCACCCCGTGTCGTACACCAATGATCGGGCTGCCAACCCTGCACCACATCTCCAACTCTATTCCTCATCCGGCAATCTGCTCGCAAGAGAAGAGAACGATTGCGTAGCGTGGCCATCTGCATGGAAGGTTCCAAGGTTATTAACAACTATTCAAGGCGCGAAGCCAAGCCCCTTGACTTCGGCGTCGTCGCCCAGCGCAAGCCGCACTTCGTCTTCTGCAATGCCTAGTCGAACTCTGCCAGTGCGTTCCCCGTGGCGGGCCTCTACGCCTATAATTCCCGCTTCCGCCAGCTCTGCCGCGGCGGGGCCAATGCCTAGCATCCGTGCAGCCTTTGCATTCACTTGCCTTGATGAAGTAGTATTCAAGCCGTCTCTGTGCTTTAGCGGCGTCGACACTGGCGCTTGCTGGGCGGCCGAGCCTGCAAAGCTGCCGTCTGTCCTATCTTGGTCGCCTTCAGCTGACGACGAGAGGAGGAAGTCATGCACCGGCTGCAGCTGGCTCATGAGACCCAGTCTTTTCGTCTCGTCGACAACGTCTCCCAAGACGGCTTCGCCAATGCCCGTTCGACGGATACGCGCTAGGAGCGCCGCCAGAAAGACCTTGGAAGCAAGCGGCAGCGCCCGTAGTGCCTGCTGCAGGGGGCTACTCGTCGCTTCATTGATGGCTTGTTTGATCGTCGCAATCGTGACCACACCTTTTGCCTTGCCGGGCCCTGCACGTTTTTGCAATATGCCATCCGGCTCACCGGCGTCCTTCGATGACCGAGCGCCTGACTTGCCTTTGTTCCGGCCCGTGCGACTTGGGGTCGGGGGCTGGCTTTCGGTGCTGTCCCTTTCTCGCGCAATGGCGTCCGTCTCTGCCACCTCGACGGCACGCCTGCAAATGTCCAGTGCGCGGCGTGCGTCGCCGCTCACAGCTGCCACTTTTCGCGCCGCGAACTGGACGGCGTCGGGGTGAACAACACTACCAGGCACCCCCTCCAGTCGGGACTGGATGATTAACATTAATTGGTCGTGCGTATAGCCCGCGAAGGTGATACGCGTGAGGCCTGAGCGCGTGTGTTAGCCTTGCCAAAAAAGTATCCGAAGGATGCTGCCTGCGTGCAACTGCAGCATCGACTTGTCGCGGCCAATGTCGTCGGGGAGCATCTGCGTGGTTCTGTCGTTTGCGGCAGATTGAGGGGGATGGCAGATGCGTTTGAGAGGGGCAGCTGAAGGATTGCGAAGCATGTACTTACCAAGCCGGCTACTAATCTTATTGCTCAATGTTCGCTCGGGAAGATCCATGGTGTTTGCAACGGCCAGAACAATTAATCTACTGTGCCGCAGTCCAGGCCAGTTGAAGAAATTGTACATGACGGACTGATTCTTGGTGACAAGCTGGTCCAGCTCGTCCATGAGCACGACGCATGGTACGCGCCGTGGACTTGGTGTCGAGAATTCGCGCTCGAGAAGCTCCAATGCGTGGGAGGGGCTGACGCGGTCTCCCCGCAAAGCTTGCCAGAGAAGCGAGTAAGATTGATGGGGATCCGTGACCTTCATGCCGTTGATCTCGACGAATATGAAATCATCTAACTCTTCAGCCTGGACTGAGGCTTGCAGCTGTGCCACCACCTCCCGCACGGTGGCTGTCTTGCCCGTTCCAGGGGTCCCTGATATGTAGATGCAAGAGCCTGAGCCATCGGTGATGGCAGCTTCCAAATGACTGTAGACGGTGGAGAATTCCTCCTCGCGACAGGGGAGCGCAGCAGGCACAGATGAAACATGGAGCTGATTGCGCGCGAGCTGGAACGGTGAAGAGAGGGCAGAAGGTGACAACACACGGGTACCCAAGGGGGTGAACTCGAGTGGCTTCTTGACGACAATGCGCTTGTGCGTCGGTGTCAAAAACTTGCGCGCAGCAGGGCTTTTCCTTGCTGACGTTGGCGTTGCTGCATCGTTCAGTCTACGGCGCTTCTTGGGTGTTTTGGGGGCTCCTCCGTCGTCTGAGTCGGGCGCAACAAAGTCGTCGAGATCCTGCGCATCCTTGCGTGGGCGGCGGCGCTTGCGAGTGGCACTGGTCTGGCTCTCGACGAGTTCAATCAGACCCGGAAGATCAGCTGCGCCGCCGTATACGTCTTCCCACTTGAACTCTGGGGTGTATGTAGTTGTGCGCGTATTGCAGCCTCTGCGGCAGACGAAGATCTTGCCGTAGTCCTTGGACGACTTCTTCACTCGGCCGGTGGGGTGCAATCGCTGGAACTCTTCAAGTGAGACGATCTTTGCGGTGCCGTTGATGGTCGTAAGAGCGTTGTCATCGAAGGCAGGAGATATGTAGAGTTCGTTCTAAACGCATCAGTTGAGGAGCTGTCGAATACTTGATCAAATTGACCTACAGGAAGGAAGTCGGTTCGTTTGGTACTTTTGCTACGGATCTCCTTTTCGGATGAAAACCACATGAACCTTGCCATCTTCTCGTCGTCCTCGTCGTCCTCGAAGAAGTCGCAGATGAGGCCCACCCATGCTTGGTTGCCCTCTGCCTTGAGCAGCACCGTATCTCCTTGCTTGCACACGAAGTTGCCCATGCGAGCGCCCACTATGCGCCTGCTGAGCGACGGCGTGGATGCCGCCTTTCGTTTTCTAGGTGTCGCATGCTCCCCGTCCTGTGCCTCAGCGGCGTCATCGTAGATGAACTCCCACGGATGGTCATCGTAGCCGAGCTCGTCGTCGGAATCGTCGCGAAATACGGCACCGCCAGATAGATGCTGCCGCGCTCTTTCGACTCGAGAGGCCTTTCGTATGGGAGCCATGCGCTCGACCGCGTCGGGGTGGTTGAAATTAAGTTTTTTGGGCGCTGACGTTGGGCCAGGAAGGGTACGACGCGTTCCGCTTCTTGGCGAACGCGATGCGTGGTGACCCCGAGATCGTCGCTCTTTACGCTTGCAGCGCCGCGTCACTGGCACTTACGGCCGTCACTCCTTAGCGGTGGGGTCACTACACTTTATACACGACACAGGCTTAGACAAGGACACGCATGTCAAGAGTGAACATTGAAAGATTGAACGTTGATAATGATTCGTCGCGCTCATCTACCAGGCCGCACTGGCGCTGGTGACGGTAAACCGAGGCAAGGCACCGAGCCTGCATGCTGGGTGCGCCTGTACCCGTCTTTCCCAATTCCCAAAAAAGATTCCTAAACCCAAAATGCCAGACGTAGTATTCGTAAAACGCCAAACACCGCGCGTTCGCGTGACCAAGCGAGGGACCATCCGTCGCTCAAATTCCTCACGATCCATCGCTGAAATGCATTACAAATAAACAAAAAGATCAAAGTACTATACAAGACAATGCTTCCTGATCAAAAGGAGGAAGCTTCTTGGAAGAAGAAAAGGCGAGCCCACACACACGCAGCCTCAGGCGTAGAGGACGGGCTGAAGAGGTGGCGTTCGAGGCATCGAGTTTGGTGTGGTCGGATAGGTCGTCTCTGGGGAGCCGGCCAAGGACGGCTCGAAGGAGTCAGAGAGTGGTGGTGTCTGCCACGAGACTGTCAGCGGCGGCTTGTCGAAGACGACGTGGCGTTGAAGAGGTGGGAGAGTTTAATGTGCGTAGCTGTAGGCTTTTCGGGGAGGGAGCTTTACATGAGCATCACTCTCGGGATACGCGTGAGGCGGGGGGATGTCAATGCTCCCCATCAGCTGGTAGCCGGATGCGAAGGGATTGGAGAGCTCGTCCTCGGCGTAGTACTCGCTCTTCATTGGCTGTGCGAGGCTGGGCAGCGTGGTCGAGTAGGGCGCCGAGAGAGGCGGCAGGTAGGGAGCGTACGAGGCCATCTCCTGCGTGGTGGTGGCGGGGATGGAGTGGTAGGGCGCCGTGGAGTAGGGGACCGAGTAAGCCGCTGTTTCTGGCGCGGGATACGTCGAATACGAGAAGGGCGGGGGGGAGGTGGAGAGCTGGCGGTCGGTGTACTGGTGCGAGAACATGCGGGGCTCCTCGTGCTGCTGAGGAATGTACTGGCTCTGCATCTCGGGCGTGCGGCGGCTGAAGTCGGACTCTGACGAGGCCGGCGAGGGGAATGGCTGGCGGGGAGAGCGCTGCGTCGGCTGCAGCTCCGCGGGCTTCTGCTCAGGCGAGGCTGAGCTGGAGGCAGCGCGGCGCTCGAGATCTTCGAGCCTCTTCTTGAGCTTCTTGCCTGGAACGGGTCAGCATGCGGATCCGAGCTGGAGGCGGGGGACACGACATACGGTAGTTGCGCTGGGCAATCCGGTTCTGTATCCTGCGGCGCTCGGCCAGGTCGGAGATCTTGGTCCAGTCCTCGTTGGGGTTGGCCGAAGCACTGAAGGCGCTCGAGGTGCCCGAGTACCGGTGTGCGGTGGGAGCCGGAGCAGCGTACTGATAGCTGGCATGTCGATGCATGGCGGCGGTGGTGGATGTGTGGAGAGGAGGGGAGGAGGGAAGGTGAAGGTGAAGGAGGATCAGACAGACAGACAGACAGATGGTCTGGGAGGGAGCAGTGGGTGGGGGTGTGTGTGTGTGGTGTGGGAGCAGGAGGAGGAGGAGGGCGGGTGAGGGGGCAGATATATATCCTGCGGGAGGAGCGGAAGCTGATATACAGATGGGGTCGGGCGATTCAGTTGCGAGCACGGCGATAAATATGGACGCTGCTGGAGCTGGTGCTGGTGCTGCTCCTCCTCGTCGACGACCCCAGAGACGGCATCCCTGCTCAAGCCAATCCCTCGCGGCCTGCGCTGTGCATTAAGGCCCGCACACCCTGGCAGCTCTCGAGCGGCGGCCGAGCGCCCAAACTCCGGTCTGCCTGCCTCCCAAGCGCACCTTTTTGGGACCATAGGGCGAAGCCATGCCGCAGGGTTGCAGCGCTGCACGGCCGTGGCCCGAGTCCCACCGCCTCTGCTGGTAAATTTGGGCGTCTGGGCTAGCGTGCTCTGTAAGGCTGCAGGCGCTCAGCCTGCATGCTTGTGCTGGGCCTGCTGGCTGCTTGCTGCTGGCTGCTGGGTCCACGGTCCACGGTCCACGGTCCACGGTCCACGTCCTCCACCTCAAGCCCCCCCTCCCCTCCCCTCCCTCCCCCCCGACCCGCCATCCGTGCCGACGGAAGAAACGGGCGCGTATCGAATCCGCCTGTTCCTCTCTACTGCGCCCGCGCGAGTCGGTGAGCCCAGCGTCCATCCCTCCCCTCCCTCCCTCGTCGTCCTGGCCAGCAGCGAGCCCGCGCCCAGCGCCTTGGGTCCCCCTCGACGGCGCTGTGGTGCGAGTACTGTGTATGGGCGCGCTCGGCATCGGCTCCCTCACCTCGCCCACCAACCTGCCCTCCGCCATGCTCATCCCCATCCGCGAGCCTCCGGTCCACGACGCCGCTCCTCGCAACATGTTGCGTATGCCAGCAGCGCAACTGCGTGCAAGTCGCGCGAACTGTGGATCTCGTCGCTACTCGAGCCGCCTTCGCCCGGCGAGGCATCTTTCGCTCTTGGGGGCCGAGCTCAAGTGTGCCTGTCCTGGCTAAATTGCGTGCAAAGATAGCTACCACTCCACTCGCTCTTCGCAGAACGCCCGCCAGCTGCTGCTCTGCTGCTCTGCTCTCTAATCCACGCGCCGAGACTGTGCGAGCCACAAATCACCACCACCACCACTACCACCACTGCCGCCGCCGCCGCCAGTCCGCAGCGTGCGTCAAGCAGGTCGTGGCAGGCTGCCCTGCCGGCTCCTCGTTGCGACACCACGCACACCGCACATCGTCACCACCCTGTTACTACGGTCTCTAGGGTTCGCCGCGCCGTTGCAAGACGCCCGCGGGAGCGGATTTCAAATCCCCAGTGCTAGCGGGCGACCGTTGGCCCTCGGGGTGGACGGCGGGGCAGTCGGCCGCTTGCTCCAAGTCGCATTTGGTCGACCATTGTGCTTGTTGGGGCTAGCGGCCACATAGTCAGTTGCTTGGTCAGTTGCTCCTAAAATATACACCGTTGCGCCAGCCAAATCTCCTCTTCCAGCCGCCGCCCTCCCCGCCATGCCTGAGGGCGCCACACTCTTGAGCCTCCAAGGGGCGCGTTGAGAACAAGCATCTGACGGCCAGCCCTACGCCCGCGTCTCCAGTAGCCTTCCCGCCCGAGAGTCAGCACCTTGGTGATTGTCGGTGAGTTCCCTTCCGCTTTGCTACCGCAACGAGTCTGGCGTCAGCACCCCCCCGACGCTTGGCTGTGTGACGCAACCAACTGGGCGTACGAGCATGCCGGTTGTGACTCTTCCCAGGAAATCGACTATGTTTCCGCATCGTGCCCTTGCCGGAATGGTTTGCAATGGATTCAGCCAGCTACAACCGTTGCGCGGCTGGGCGGTGGAGGCTCTTTCGGCAGCGATTTTCCCGAACGCTGCGCCTTCAACCCTGCTGCGCTGAGCCACCGTCAACTTAGCTTTACCATCGACCTCTACACTAATTTCGCTAAAAGGCTTTCCGTCTTGAGAAGCGCGATTCTACTCGCTCATCAAACCCTCGACTACGCCCAGTCATGGAACGGGGACTATCCGCTGAACGACCGCCGACGTTCCAGGGATGCTCGCTGGAGCGATGCCCCATGAGTTCGTCTTCTATTCTTTTTCCTTGATCGGTCAGCTGCGGGAGGGTTTCCGGGCTGTCTTCTCCCCGGTAAACCACTATCACGAGCACTTCTGCTATCTTTCACGAGCCTCTGTCGCCGTAACCTGCCAATGAAGCAAGTGTGCGCGGGACGGGGGATTTAGAATTCTAGACCCAACGCATGGCCCATTAACTCTAGCAGATAACAGACTACGATGGCCATAGATCTGCACATGCCATTTCCAGACCGCTGGGGGCCAACACCTGAAGCTAAAGACTTTACCATGACACCCGGGACGCAGTGCGCTTCCCGTGCCTTGCCGCTGCCCTGGGGCCAAAACTACAACTATGCGTTCTTGGGAAATAACGATGTTCGATCCTTACCTCAGTGAGCATATGCGAGCTGGTGCGCACTACCGCTAAACGGTCCGCACTTTCCCAGCATCAAGGATATGGGGACTTCTTCTCCTTGGAGGGCATGGCATGTTCTAGCTCAGGCTCCAGGTCTTAGAACCTCCATTAAGAGACAAGCTGTTGATACTGGTGTCTGTCACGCGTTCAGCACGTTCACAGACCAGCCATGCTTGACAGGTCTCAACTTTGACACTTGTACAACACCCTCCTCTCCTGCATCTTCTGAAACGCTGGTAATGATTTTTGTTGCAAAATGTCGCGAATCAGATCTCCATACTGTTGTCTAGGCCCGGCCAGGAGCCGTCAGGAGTTCTCGATTGGACACTGCTGGTCATCAAGTCAGCACTGTATTCAGAGGATGATTTGGGTCTCCCGGCACGCTGGCTGGACGTGGAGCCGTAGGACAGCTCCAGATGGTAGATCTTGAGATTATGCCACCTCCCTGATACAGCTACGTTGGTGAAGCCGAAGTCTAGGTCATGGCGATACTGGCAACCTTCGGCGTGATTCTATACAATAATGGCCGAGAGGATTCTACTGCTAAGCTTGGTCGAATTGCGTCTACATATAGATTGCTTCATAAGCTAGGATCAACCAATTGTTCTCCTCTTCCACCCTTATACTTGCAATGTAGGTCACACTGAAGATTAGGAACGTCGTCGCAACAGGTAGTCAACCCTAGTCTACAGCACCTGGAGCAGGATGACAAATGCACTCCGAATACATACCCGGTTTGCGAATACGCTCCTAGCGTGTTCCTGTTCTGGAGATTACATCTGTACAGCAGGCGAAAGCGACCCCAGATTTGGCAGGGCAGACCACCAGCTACCCCGAGCCAGCAACAACACACCGATCAGGGCTTCGGGGATTGATAACCCGCATGTCGAGGATTGAGGAGTCATTGTGGCTATTGCCTTTGCGAGAAACCCGAGACGTTGCACAACCCCAACCTGCGAGAGCCGGGCGTGGAGGATCCAGGCCCCTCTGCAGCCCAGTTCCCACAGGATTCAGCTACACTTGCAAGTCGGCATGCCAGCAGAGCACGCAAAAGCCTGCACTTTGGAACACATCGGTGTGCGCGCCGAGCACATTTACTGCTTGCAGACGTTTGTGTGCGGAGACAAATATCAAGATGCCGCCTAGATCGGACGTGTCGAGCTGTGTCGGTGAGTATGTAGGGCTGAAGTCGTCATGTGCGACTCATGATTGGCCATTACTGATCATTCGCAAATCTGCCGGGTGCAATCGCTAAACAGCTTCCTAGTTGGGCACAGCGCAGCCCGGAGGTCGCAAGGGCTTCACCGCATCGCCGAGTCCCTCTCCGCCATGCGCGAGCAACCACCGCGCTCCACCGCACTCCACCGCAAATGCAAGCTATTGCGAAGTCACATGTGGTGTGGAAAGCGAGTCTCGCTCCAGACGTCTTGGACAGGGTACGCGAGGCTAGGTGCTCGCTGCTGGGGGCAAAATGGGGCATGATTATTTCGGTAGTTTCTGCCCCGTATCGTATGCAAAAACGCCTTACATACCTGCGCGGCCTCTCCACGAACTGGCTGCCGCACAGGAAGGAACGCCAAAATTATCGACACAGACTATGTGTGTTCAACACCTTCGGTCGGTGCATCCAAGTCTCGCTTCGTAGCCGCTAGGAGCCGCCGACATTTCCATTTTTATCGTGGCCTTGCGAGGTGCAGTTCAAGTGTGTCTTGATGGTTGTAGCGGCGAATTAGCAGCGTGGTCGCTATTTTTAGTCGGCAAGCGAACACTAGTCCGCTTCCGGGTCTCGCACCATTGCAGGCTGGCACGAGGACTGACGGCAGCACCTTGTTGCAACCCCTCCCAGCCCTACAGCCCTACGACTTGGCCGCTCGTTCATGGCCCACACCAACTGCGCAGCGGAGACACGAAGAAACGATTCGACTGCCCGTTGTGTCCCTCGGGCGTAACGGTTGGATCTTGCCTGTGCAGCTCCACCCCACCACCGTCACACCTTCATCTGCCGCTCACCGATACTTTGTTGTATCGAAGGATAGATCCGCCTGCGGCACTTCCCCATGAGGCGTGCGAGATACTGCAAGATGCTGCCGGCTTTGATTGCGCCAGCCCAATGGCAGGGGGCTCGCCAGGCAAGCGGAGCTCCCAGCGCAGCGCATATGCACAAGCAACCATGACCACTTTTTCAAAACGCACATCGTCAAGCCCGCTCTAATCGCGCCATTGAAGCGCAATTTGGCCTCGTGAACGCCCCGCGTCATTGCGAAACCTTCGTTGCAGAAGCGCAAGCGCCGTAATATCAAGCCCTGTCCGGGCTCGCAGCCCACCTGATATTAATGCCCCCTCACCGTGCGCCGGCGACATGGAAAGGCACACACCAAGGGGGTCAGACCTCGTGGCAGGTCTCGACCCGCACGCTTTCAAACACGTTTGATCAATCACAGCCGTTGATTTTTCCGTCATCATGCATGCTGTGGGAGGAATCCTTCACGGGGTCCTGCAGCACATCCCTCCCTAAGGCCGCCTCAACCACACCCCCAAAAAGGTTTCGAAACACTCAATCAATCAAGACTGCAGGCTCAAGCGATCATCGCTCCTATTCAGAACACCCCTTCGCACCGTCTAGGATGCCCATCTGCCACGTTTAGGCTTACGCATCTCCTTGAGACGCATCTGGTGGTTGCACCGCAGTCTAAAATCACCAACCGGAGCCCACGACCAGGGTCAGAATAGCGAGGCGGCATTCGCAGACGAGGTCCCTATCGCTTACTGATGCTCCATTGGCACCGTCAGGCGTTCGCCAAGCAGGAGATTTCCATTTAGAACCCCAGCTTTTGCTTAAGGTTAACTGGTTCTGCGGGATCCACACGAATCCTTCGGGGGTGACGCTCCAGACGATACCCGTCTCGAAGCGCCCGCCATGCCACACGCACGCCATCATCGGTGTACGCCTGTCAAAAAATATCCTCGACTGCTGCCCTTCGCTTCGAGAAAGATTTCTTTTTCCAAAGCTTGACGCGGCAGGCTTATCAGCGTGCGTCCTCGGGCTTTTCGAAAATAGCGACACTGAACATTCTCCTGTCTCGCAATTATTGATGAACTACTTTGGAAAGGTGGCCAGATAGCTCGATGACAAACTCTTGTTGCTACCGTTCTGGGAGGTCTACACATGTCAGTACCCATATCACTCATCCAGTGCGGCTGGAAGCGATCAGCCTCGGGCCAGGCTCTCTCGGTAACGGCTTGCGCCCTACGGTGGACGAGAATGCATGCTTCCACGTTGTTATTCACGTGGGTTTTCGTAGAGGACTTCCTAAACCCGCCAATTGCTGACTCAAGGACATGGGGCCTACGAGAATCTTACCCAAAACGTACATATTGCAGAGATCGGCAGAGCTGTTATCGCCCCATCAGCAAGACAACTCCAAAAGGTTAACAAGTGCACCCCTTGTTTGCTAGCCCCTTGGGGCAAACTACCTTCATTCAGAGCGTATTGCCCAGGTCTACGACGTTGAGGCACAGAAGCTAATACTGTTCCGGTATTAACGGGGATAACGGGCACGAGTTAGCAGACCGCTCGTCAGCGGGCCCTGAGCGAGCTCCGCGAGCATCAGCAACTGTGCCGCTCAAGGATTATTCATCACAGCCACTCCCGTCGAGTACTTCTCGAATCGCTATGGAATCAACAATGCATCTAACCCCAATTGGGCAATTACTTCGAACCCGTTCTGGGGCAACAGTGCGTTTAGACGATTAATGTATTTTTGGCCTGGGTTCCTCGTCGCTGTGCGAGAACGGCGACGCCATGGCCAGGCGGTCTATTTCCCCTCTACTTGCACTATCTTGCGCCTGTTTCCCATCCCTCTAGCTGATTTGATAGGTCTCTGCTGCGGCTGAATGCGTTCGTCAGGCCTGACGCTAGTGCTTCAAGTCTAGTCGCTTCGCCGTCGGCCAAGTTGTACGGGCGTTAAGGCACAGTCGTTGGATGGCAAACCTGAGTTAGTTATGCTTCCAAGCATGGGCGACCTGGTCCATTTTCCTATTGACTTGCTTGAATGCACGGATGCGGCTTTGATAGGAAGAATTCGAGAGGAGGCATTAGCTGTAGGACCCTATCGTGCGATAGAGACCGGCACACTCGGCGGCCGTACCAGGATCATCGCATGCCGCAAAGCTGCCTGGCTTGCGCCAGCACTTGGGCGTAACACTCTCGCCATGCACCATAACAGGTATGTCTCAGGACAACGACCAACAAGACTGCTGGTCATGGTCACCCGTCGTTGCATTGCATCTAGACTCGAAAACACCGCGGAAAAAGCAATAGCTCTCGCACGCTCAGGATAAGTTTCCGTGGACAAAACATGTTTATGAAACCAAAGGATGGTCTGCATCTTATCGAGATGCCGAATCATGCCGCAGGCGGCGCCGGAGACTTTGTCTGACTGCGAACTTTAGCAATTCGGCCTGCCCCAAGCTATAAGGTTTGCGGTGCGGTTCGTTTACGGCCCGAATGACCCAAACCGTCGGTCCTAGTACCGAGTGCTTCAAGACCCAGCAACTACACGAATAAATGAACGAACTTCGTCGACGAATATTCATCATGCGATTTGCAAGGATTCCTTCAGGCCTCCCAATTTCTTCCGTCGACGTCTGCGGCGTCGCGTCACCGACAACCTAAAGCCCTGGATCAAGCGGCGTGCCCCAATCGGCAGCGCAGGAAAAGCGCGAAAGTACGCCTGAACGAGCGACGGGAAGCCCCATCTTCACGGCGATTGGAGCGTGACTATCGCCATGTTCAGAGGCACGCCGTGCGAAACGGTGCTCGCGCCAGATGGCCTATTCAAGAGCCATGGCAGTTTTCAGGGACAAGGTTGTGGTCGCGTTGCCAACAGCAAGGCCTGCCATGAGATGCAACGGCGGGACATCGGCAGACCGCCCGTTCGTCATTAGAGAGGGTATCGAAATGGGTTCGTTACAGCGATGTTCTCGCTAGGGCACGGAAATCATGTCGCTGCACGACGTTGCCGTCACGGGCTCCTAAAGCTTGCGCTCTTTCAAAATTATGGTTCAAATTGGCACTATCGACTCAAACCGGTCAAGCCTACGCGACGGCTCGAGTTGTTCGGAAACCGGAGGCACTCACGTGTTGGTTTCAATATCTAAGGAGGGGCTGTTGCCAGGTTAGGTGCAAGGTGTGGCTCGGCTCAGGCCTACTAACTCTAGCTCGTTCATCGTACTAGTAGCGCATCTTAACCTTAGTTTTTTCTATTCTAGGCGTTTAGTGGTGGTTGAGCGTCGAGGCCTCCAATGCAAGGCCAGTGGCAGGACAAAGAGTAGTCTCCGATCAGCTGAAACGAAGAGGAAATCACCGTCAACGAGCTACTCTGCGCAACAATTGTCAGGACGAGAAATGTTCATACGAAGTATCTCGTATCCCCTGCTCAGGTCGGTCGCTATTGTCTACCAGATCAGGCATCCTACCGCAGTTGACCCTACCCGCACAATATCCCTCGATCCAACACCAATTTGCGACAAATGATCGACCCCTCCATTCTAGCGCCGGCAACCTCCCGGATTCCTAAGCACTCTGTCCATCCCCACCCGCAGGTGCCCCCACGATAAAGTTTAATGTTCTGACGGGGAGCGGGCGAGGAGTAGCGCCGCGCCGCGCTTCAGAAACCAAGGTAGCTCTCAAGGAGTTGCCGCAGCAGTGGCTGAGATCTGTCTACCACAGGCCAAAATGCCACTGATCGACGTTGAATCGAAACAGTACGGCAAATAGGGGCGTGGCGGATGCGGGTCCAGCTGCTAGTCAATTGATTGCGTCGCAACGTTCTCCCAAACAAGTAATCTACGAGTTCGCACGAAAGCGCCCTTGTCCAACAGGAGAGGGCTTGCGGTAGCCGTAGTCAGGCATCAAATGAGATGCAATTGCGCACTTGTAGAGTATTTGGAGAAGCAGATATCAAGGGCAGAGGTGCGTCGCGGCAGCGAGGTACCTTGCTTACGGTACTCGAATGGCTCGCTTCCCCAGATCTGCCATCTCACGTCGGAAGCTTGACGTGTCGAGCTTACTGTACGGAGGGTACATAGGGCTGGAAAAGAGTGCTGACACCCCCCCAACGGCCATGTTTCCGCTGCCTCAGCATCCTCAGGCGCAGCCACATGAAACAATCTGGGGATTGCTGATGGAGATGTGATTTCCGCAGGTTGTCGTATTGTGTACGCGGCGCCAGCCGGTGGATTTGGATGGGGATCCTGCTCTGGCACGCCCCGGTATTGTAAAGCTGGACCGACAGGCTGCCTCTGGCGCATCTCTGAGCACATTGTGACTCTTGTCTAGTGCTTTTCGTCCGCGCCGCCCCGGCCCCGTGTCCGCCGGCCGATGCTGTTTACGCCGTCCCCGACGCCCGGTTCCCGACGGATCACATCGTCACCCCACCCAGCCCTCCGCGTCACAATTCACCGCAACTCCATCCCACACTCCCACCACCGCCCCCTGCCACCGCCCGCCGGATCGCGGTGAGCCTCCTCTACGCTTGCGGCGTATTCAGCATTAGTGTGGCCCAGTCGACTCACAATGTATGCATGCGTGTCCCTCTCGAGCCTCTCGCATGCTACGGGCTCAGAACTGCGCTCTCAAGCATGGTATCGCTCTCGGCCTCGGACGGCTGGACTCTTGAGACGACGCCCTCGGAAAGTAGACTGCAGCCAACAGGACACTTTTCGGCATGAAATCGCCTCGAGGCTTGGACGGCGCCGTTTCGCGTCCTGTCTTGCGTGCAACTATCTTCAAATTACCAACCAGGCCCGCGAAGGGAGTGTCGGGGTCCGTACGCCAGCATGCCTCTGATGGGTCGCGACATGATTCCTAAGTGCGGTTAGCGCATGGTTGCCATTTCATTAACCAAGTGTTGGTGGGATGCAACCATCTATCGCGCGAAAATGTCCGCTATGTCCGAAAGGGCCGGGTGGAGGTGCGGAGTGGCACGGGTTGCATGGAGGAAAGACTGTCTGCTGGGTGCGTACGAAGCTACGACGCTACGACGCAAATGCCTCTTTCGTTTCGCATACGCTGTTGTGCCTATTCGCCCCGAACAGCTTCACCGTTGGTTTGTGCCGCCTGATTATCCTGTTTCCGAGGAGGGTGTGGTGTTTAATTGCATGGGTGTGTCATTTGCCATGCGCTGCCTCTTGAGCTTCCCTGCCGCGCCCTCCGCCTTGCCTGTCACAACAGCACACACCGGTCTTGCCTGAACATGGCAAATGCACATGACCTTTTCTGTGCAACGCGACAAGAGCGCCCCTGGTCGCACGACGCGGCGCGCTCAGGTGCTGTACGGACGTAAAGTGCGTATCCAGCGTCCCTTGGAGCGGGGGCTCAGCCTTCCAATCACCCTTCTAGAAGCCATATGCGCCCCAAGCCATTCAGCTGGATGGCCAACACGTCACACGCGCCGTCGTCTGTCCAAACATCGCTATCAGAAACACAACCGCATACCTCGAAACACGTTCCCGTAGTTGCGAAACACGGCGCGAATATGCCACCCCATATTCGTACCACACCGTCCTTCCTCCATACGTATTCAAGTATTCCTTCCACTTGGCTTCGTGGAGTGATCGTCCAAGTCCAGGCTTGTCCAGGCACAGACACCATCGACCCCAAAGCGAAACCAAACCAGTAAACCAAACATTCCCTCCCCTCACGCCCAGGTCCAAAACCCGCTACCGCCCCCAAAATCACGTCCCTTCCCCTCCCAACCCCCAAGGAAAAGCACACAAGATCCGGTCGGCCCTCGGCGGAACTTTCAAATCCGCGTGCCCTTCGCAAGCACGCCCTTTTCTCCCATGTACATTGGGGGGGGCCAAAGCTCCCTATCCACTCTTCCCTTGACTTCCACTCTTGCTCCCTAGCTCGCTATTCCCTGTCTCATGAACGAGCGACGCGAAGGATTTCGTCTAGCCGTAACCGACAGGGCTGAGAAATGCTCAACGTGCGTAACGCTGTGCCTGCCGTCTCGGCGAGCTGGGAAGCCTGTGTGGTGCCTGAGCTGGAGGGCTTGGCCCTTCGGCTTGGCTGGGGGCGGGAACAATGGCTAGACGTTTTGGGAGGTTGTATGGCCAAGGGGCGTATTGATGGGAGAGTGGAGCCATGGTGGGCTTGGTATCATTTTTTGTGCGGCTGTGATGAAGAAATGGGTGGAAAATGGGCGGTGTGTGGGGCAGACCTAGTTCGTTGTTGTTATTTAATTTTTTTGGTTTCTTGCGATGCTCTTTCTCGATGCGGGTTGGTACATATTGTACAGACTCGTTTTGGCCCGAGAAAAAAAAAGTGTCCATCTCGTACTATCCACCGCGATCGGTTTTTAATCTTAAAACTAGTTTGCCTTTGTGTAGTTTTCGCCCGTTTTCATCTAGTATACTTTTCGTAGTGTTGGTTCCCGATGTCCCCAAACCCCTACCTCACTCCCCACCACCGTAACAAAACTAACTAATTTAACTAGCACGCAAATAGAACATGTGCAGCTACATGCGCCAGCACAGCCAAAAAAATTTAGCGATATATAGCCCGCCCCCAAACTAAACAGGGCAGGGCTTGGTTTAATTATACGACGATTTTTTGCGTTTGGAAGAAAAACTCAAATATTGCCTAATCTGGAAAGTGGTGATGGACAAGGGGGGTTAGGTTAGTTAGGTGGTCAGGTGGGGAGATGGGGGCTGTGTAGCAGAATTGCAGTTTGCGCGTGCGGTTTACTAGGTGATTGGATAAGAGTGGAATGCCATTAAGAATATACTACGCTCTTTTTCGGGAGGGGGGTTTGATTTGCTGTTTGCTGTGTGTGCTGTGTGTGTATGAGAGAGAGAGAGAGAGGAAAGAAAGGGGGAGAGTAAGGTGTAGCTTTTAGAGCCTTGAATCACTCCTTGATTTGTAGCCGTGTGTGTGTGTGTGTGTGTGTGATTTCTAGTCTATACCAAGTCCCAGCCCATTATACCTTTCCAAGCTGCATCATTTTTTGGCCACCCTGGATGTTTACTGGGGGAGTTTTCTGAGTCGAATCCAAGCTTTTTTATGCTTGTTCAAGAGCCTATTTTTGTTTGTTTTGGATTTGAAACTCTAATTTCTTCCAACGTGCTTATGCACCTTTGCTCCTTTCCTGGCGGTCGGTATCCTGGATGGATGGACGGATGGATACCGAGGGACGGGGTCTGGCAGGTGTTGGGTTGTCAGGGGGTGTTTATGTTTACGTTTGAGCTTTTACTTGGAAGAGTTAGATGAGGGGAGCTCGTATCGGGTGCGAAGGTGGAAAGTCGGGGGTTTGATGGACCGACGAGCTGGGGTGGAGGTTTTTTTGCTTCTTGGGAGGGGTTTGTGGGAAAGAGATAAAGAGAGGTAGTCGGGTCTTGCATATATCGAAGGACGACTGTTAAGCGTCTGTTCTAGATTAGTAGTGTTTTGACCTTTTGTGTGTAGGAGGTAGGTGGTTAGTCGAGATATCGTATAAAGGGCTCACGACTGGCGAGTGAGATCAACGTAAGATTCGAGTAAAAATGGGTTGCACGGGGCATACTATCCATTTTCTCGGAACTTTAGATAAACACGCACAATGGGATAGGGGATTTAGTTTTGTAAGCTACGGATTGAAAAAGTCAATGGTGATTTTATACTAAGTTTGACCAAAGGAGATGTACTTGTTCAGATGTTTCCGAGATCTTATTGAATCAAATCCATATTTTCGTCCATACTACCGTAATCAGTATGCAAACATATCCCGCTCTAGCTGGAGTTCTAGGTAACTGTAGCTAGCAAAGTGGGGATCCCGTGACGACTATAATAGGCCGTATCGTTCGTTTTTTGAATTTGGATAGCTGTGCGAGGAAGGCAATTCGTCAGCCTAGCGAGCTAAGAGGTGGTGTATTCTAGCTATCAGTAGGACGAATGATGATCTTGCCACTATTTTGAGCATGGGAATCCTTGTTACAGACTCCTTCATCATGGTGTTACTTTGAACCAGTTCGCGAAATAGCCGACGCCCTATATGCACAGTGCGAATACTTAGCGCTTTCGAGAAAGGATAAGAGCTGATACACGATAGACGTGTTACCACTCCATGGTATATACTGGGGTTTGCCTTGGAAAATGGCTATGCGGCATTGCATAGGCCACTGATCTTAAGAGCTAAGGATTTGAACTTGGGCTCAGGTGCTTTTGTAGCGGTCTTTGAGAAAAGGAAAGTATCTCCGTGACTATGACTCGCTTGAAATATACTCGTTTGTCTTTTTAGGAATTGCTAATTCGTTAGACATGATACACACGGTGTAATATATTTATGTCCTGCCGGTGCGCGTGTGATGTCGGGGTGCCGTCCATTTACAGCATGTGACCGAGATTCTCCCTTGGGATGGTTATGTGAAATAAGGTAGCCGTTAGGCTCTAGAGATAAGAGCTAGGCTTCGAGATAGGAGAAGTTAATTAGCTTGGTTGGTTTTGCTGCAAGTGATTCGAAAAGACAGGTACCGTACAGGTAGCGAAGAACCTTAATGTTCCTCTCTATTTCACGTCAATTGATATCCTTGTACCACATCCCACGTGGAATCTACAAGTATTACCAGTGTAGCTAACTTTAGCGAACAACATGCTAAGGGAGCCACCCTGTTCATCAACGATCAGATCCTTCGCCCTTGATGTCCCATCCGCAAAGTCGTGACTAGACGCGGATTTCAATTGATACAAGAAAGTCTCGGGCGAATCTCTCTAGAACAATGGTTCTGGAGGCGTAGCTCAGCCTCTTTACTTCGCTGACGCTGACTGTGATTTTATCGACCAAACGCCCGACCGGCAACACAGGTCACGTAGAGCGTGTGCAGCGTCTAAGATACACCGGGATGCAGTAAAGCCGATGCATGTAACACTATATCACGCAATACTTGTAGGATCATGTGCAGAGGAGCTAAGTCCGGAATGAATCCAAGATCGGGCGAAGAAGGGTGCAGAGAGGCAACGGTGCTATCTGAGCACCAGGCCTGCAACGATCCTGAATCAAGGGCGAATAAGAGGCAAGGCTTTAGAATCAGTGCAAACCCGGTTCTTCAGCCAACTTCGCTAGATCGTACTCGGTGTTGAGAGAGTTGACGATATCGGGTACATATCTAAATACAGCTCGCGCCCATTATTTCCCCAAAGGGCAATTTAACGATCGTCTCTGGCATGTTCTGGCTTGCGTCAGCACTCTATCTGCACATCCTCTACTAGGGTTTTCAAGAAGATCGCAATAGACTGACGTCAATGCTGGTTCTACATGGGTTTTCAACCTTGTCCTCCTAGTTCTCAAATATGAAGACTAGCTCTTTATCTGCGCCTTGTGGGAGTCATGCTTGTAACTGCAGGATTGTTGGACGCACTATGGCGATTGAGACGAGCTAGCGAAGAATAATGATCCCACGACTTGACGGGCCTGCAGGATGCGGAGGCGGAGTGTTGGTGAAAATGTTAGCTATCAACACTGGATTACTGAACAGGATTGAGGAATTATCCGAGCAGGAGTTGTTATGGTACGGGGATCCTGAAGACACCCGACTATCTGAAGATACTCTAATCATTTCATCAAGCATCAGTACAAGAATAGAGCCTCCGGATTAGGTTGAATATTGAGATCCGATACTTCAGACTAAGGTCTCTTATCATTTTCTTCTCCGCCCTGTTCGTCTTAGCGAAACTCGGAAGACATTTCTATGTAAGGAAACCCGAGAAAACACATTAGTCAGACTATCACAGGTCTAATTTCACGATTAGATTTTCAATCTCTTAGTGAAGCCGGTCCTTGGTGACCCTGAATTATGATCTCTGGCTGCACATGTGTAGATAGGGGTAAGAATATTGGAAATCAATTGGAAGAGATAAAGAATTTAAGGTGAGTAAAGTTAGGGCAAGAGAAATGGAACATACTGTATCATCCTCGGGGTATCATGTCATTATCGCCTGTGATGTTCTTAATTCTCTTTGTAAGGTTATCTCGTGTGGCTTGACGCGTCGAGAATGCGCTCGATCTGTATAGCTATTTATCCTGAGATCGAAGGCGTTATAGAAGGCGTTGTCTTGATCTAAGTGGCCAAGTAGATATGTTGATATCCAGATATGGCCACTGGTCCGATAAATAGCTTTTTCAAATGAAATCAACAGAGTTTTCTAGATAGAAGACCTGCGTTTTCCCTGTGGCTCATGTAGCAGAGAGGTTGCCTAGAAAGTTTGAACATGTTAATTCATGTCGTGCAGCGTTAATGAATATGGATACCTGAGCACGAGATGGAAGGATTACACAATGAATTTTGAACATAATCCTTTAAACCGATATGTCATGTCCTGTTATAACTTCAGAGTAGATTAGCATGTTTGACGGTCAGATTATGTTAAAGTACTGTAGGTCTAATGCTCTCTTATTTATTTCCTACCCATTTACCGTAGAGAAATTAGTTCGAATGACAAGATCAACGTGACACTTTGGCTAGAATACTCCTATATCCTGTTTCCTTTCGTACTTGGGGTGGATGATAAGCCTTTTCTTTCTGTGAGCCTGCTGAGCCGAGATTATACCAATTCCCCTCACGACGCATGGTAGTCTTAGAAGCATGTATGTCCCATGGAGGAGATTCAAATTGTAAGGGTATCAAAGGGCCTTAGGCCGATAGCAATAGTATATGCAACATTTCCGCAAACTAACCCCATTGCTTTTCCCGCCATAACTCCTAGCTCCCCAATGCATAGGTAAATACCAAGAACATGCTCAATATTGTACAGGCTTCATCCCGCTTAGTTTGCAACTAACAGCATTGACACATGATGTGACGATCCAGTACTCTCCCCTAAGCCAATTCACTGACCACACGCACAATCCGAGCGGAGCACCTTAAAACTTCTGTCGCCCAAGCGTTGGCTTCCAATCTAGCGGATGTGTCTCCTCGGTAGCATCTGGATCTTCGCGCCATATCTTGATCGATTTGTCGGACTCTCCCGTGATCAAACGCAAACCAGTTCTGTCGAATGTGGAGCACATGACACCGGCTTCTGCATCGAGGGAACCAGGCTGTGCTATGGAATCTGAGGCCTGGAATCTGTGCCCGGTCTTCCAGTCCCAAAAGCTAACGCTTCCATCATCACCGCCAGAGAAGAGGACGTTGTCTGCGTTTACGGAGAGTGTGTTGAGGATGGAGTTGTGGCCGGGGAAATTCTGCATAAAGGCACCTTCGGGGCACTTGAATTGCTTGATAGTTTGTGCGGATGCAGAGGCGAATGTGAATTCTTCGGGATGGATGGCCAAAGACCGCACAGCTTTCTTGTGATGTGTAAGAACGCCCATCGTCTTTCCTGCGGCCAGGTCGTACATGCGTATGGTGGAATCCATGGAACCAGAAATGACCTGTGGATCGGCTTCTTGACATTTCACGCTGGAGATGGTGCCCTTATGGCCGCTCAAAACATGAACGTTGGTTCTGGTCCGCATGTCCCAAACACGTACGACACCATCTCGACCTCCAGTCATCAAGACGTCTAGGGTGGGATGAAGATCCAGGCTGTACACGCCGCTGAGACTGCCGTGGTAATGCCGTATAACTTTGTTGGTCTCAAGGTCCCAGCATTTGATCATCTTATCCTCACCGCAGGAGAATAAATAGGGATGACGAGGGGAGATGGCTAGGCCGCGCACAGCCGAGATATGACCAGTCAAGGTCAGCTTCAAGGTACCGCTTGCTAGATCCCAGATCTTAATTGTTCGGTCGGCAGACCCGCTTGCGAACCACTGATTATCTGGCTCCACAGCCACTGACCGCACCCAACCCATATGCCCGCTGATGACCCTCATCACCTTCCATGGAGCGTGCCAGTCGGGACGCGTCTGCTTCACTGTATCCTTCCTCACGAGTGCGCTGGATGGAGTGTCTCTGGCTGGTGTAGGCCCGTGGGCATTTGGCGCTGCGCCTTTCCCTGAACGAACTGTGAGCGCCATTGACTGTGCGTCTCGTGCCTTCTCTGCCTTCTCTGTTGAGACTTCGATCATCTTGCGCATCTTGGGATCCGAGGCCTGCTCCTCGGCGTTGGCATTCTTTATTTTCCGCCTCTTTTCAGCAGCCGTGACCGCAGCGGTAGCCATCTTGCTCGCAAGAGCTGGCGGCAGCTCGCGCACCTGCTCATACTCCTGACGAATGCGCGTCGAGACTCTGAGGGCCTCTAATCCGGGGGATGCAGAGGCGGGATCGATGGTGTCGGCACCAAAGATGGCACGCGTGCGCTTCGCCGAGGTGCGCGCCAGGTGTTCGGCCATGATGAGAAAGGCGACGTGTTGTATTCGACTGTGGAAGGGTAGTTTGGCTGGCGAAGCTTAACTTTCTTCGATGAGCTCACTAGCGCCTCCGGCGCGGAAAATCTAACCACCGTAGCCGTTATCAATACACGTGTGTGGAACAAACATGACTTTCATGCCGTCGCATGTCTCACTTGAATATGCCATCATTAGGCATTATTTAATTTTAGGACTCTTAGTTTCCATCTATCAAGTTGGCCAAATTGCCAGATTCCGGCAACGAAGGGACATATACCACAATCCACGCACGTGGACACGAGGAATATCAACAATACTCCCAGATCTAGCTTCAGCAAGAAAAACAGCTTATCTGCACTATCATTCGCATTGGTCAAAGCTTTGTTGAGTCTGCGACGCAACTGCTGCAAAGCTTCTCTACCAATGATCCAATCACCTAACATGGTGTGCTCCAATCCTTGCATTTCGTTATCTCCCTTTCAATATCTCCCTTGCATTCCTTTCTTCCAAGTCCGCACCTAGAAAACATATATATTGGCCTGAGAACAAGGCTGGCATCCATACTGGCACCCTTTCCCTCTTTCACCAATTATTTCCGTCAATCTTGGCCGTCTGCTAGATCAGACTCGTGATACGCCTCACCAACGCTTTGGTCACATTAAACATCTCGATCTGGTCTCTGGATACTAGAATGAGTGTTTCGAACCATAGCCGCTCAGAGGCTTTGTCGTTCTGCGCTCAACGTATCACGACTCTTGAAGATCCATCGACTCGACGTCCCTCAACTAGTCTCAAGTATACGTGACAACAGCTGTCCAGCACCTGAAACACAACAAAAAGCGGACAATAGAGACGCTCGATTGATTCTACTCTGCATGCTTACTCCTGTAGGATGATTGCACGCAACGTTACAACCCGCGTACAAGATCTGCCAAAGCCACTCGTGGTGCAGTCTGCGTATCTCCGACTCAGCATTTTGGCGAAAGATACGACGCAGGATGTCAGCGGCTGAGCCATGTCAGAGAAGCTGAAGCTGGTCAGCCAGCTTTTGGCTGAAGTGACCGATTGCACCGCAACTGCAACACGCTCCCAACCTACATCTTCGCAGCAATCGAAGAGGCTTTCATTGTTTTCTCCATCTCGTACCGACCAACGCGAGCAGGATCGATCGATTTCATTTTATGGTAACAGCGTCCTTGCGAGGTGACGAAGCGACCGTGATCACCGCGAATATTTCTACCTGTTCAATGCCAACATTCTACACTAGTGAGAAAGAGTAGGGCAAACGTTCGATCGTCGCTTGGGAGATAAACGGGCTACCCGAAAAGGTAAGAATGCTATATGCTCGTAGAAGAGACATAGACGTCATAGCGTATCCTAAGCGATTTTCAACCCTAGCCCGAGCGATCGATGCAGCTTGAAATAATGTTGGTGGTTTCGAGGCATCCTAAGAAGGCACAACCCGACGAGAAAAGGAGTCGAGCGATCATGCATCTGTCAGCTGCGAATAGCGTCAGAGGTGTGTGTTTTTCGTTTCAGCCCTGCAATTCATTGATCACCTGAAATAACTCCGTCATTCGACTTTCGATCCTTGGCTTACGTTTTACTTAGCCTATGATCTCAGAAAAAGAGACCCGACAGCTTCCGACAGTCCAAGTCGTGGACGATAGTTTCACGCCGATTTATCCTACAAGCAGCCGAGGCCGTCATTTTATTAGTTTTCTGAGCCGATGGACAAAAATCGCCGCTTTCATAGTTTCGGCATATGGTCCTGGTTAACGTAAGAGTAGGACGATCGCAATTCTGCAATACCCGGGTCGAAATCGTTTTGGGAAGTCTTCTTGCCGAGTACTATTCAACACGCCGTCTCTGTGGTCATTTCCGAAATTTCTCGACCCATTTCTTTCTGGGATTTGCAGCACACTTCCATCGTCACATAAAGGCATTGCGACGAGGTTAGTCGAAGGGCTGAAGCGTGAGGCGTTGACGCCATGCTGCGTTCGAATGCTGATTCCTCTTGGGATGCGAAGACATTGTCGCGAGATGCCGAATTGACAGTGTTCCCTTGCTCTGCGAAGAGGGGGTGCGAATCGACACTTAATTCAAGACAACGGACAGGATCGCTTTCCCCAGATGTTCATGGCCTCGGTCTCCACTCAACCCACTCATTCCCCAGATTCAAGCTTTGACCGGGATATGCCGCTGCTCGCACAAGCACATGCTGCCGAGGAGGATGCGGTTGAGCCGAGCCGCTCCCACGATGGTGCTGACATGAAAATCGAGAACGCCGCAGTTTCGCATTCACTCATGGCACCTTGAAGGGGGTCTCGCGCTACATATACAAGTTGTTGCACTCTACAGCCTAGGCTGTACCCTTGGTCGATGCCGCTGCATCACAAAAGCGGACGCAGGTACCCAGGACTTCTCTGCGCGAACCAGAGCCAAACGCATGTAACGGCCGGACGAGCCGAACAACGTCGGGCTACGGCCGGCCGCCCTGGACGGCGAGTGTAACCCAGTGGCGCGAATCCTCGAGTGGATTATTGGACTGATGTTCCTGCGCCAATTCTTGAAAGGAAAGTCACTCCGCCAGCTCGTTCTTCCGTCCAGCTACGTCGTCCGAGTTGGGCGGCCTCGCCACGGAGCATGGCCTGATCGAGTAAAGAGTAATGCGGGGTGTTGCCCGCTGTACAACATTGAGTTTACTCTCGGGGTCGCGGCGAGGGAATATTGCCTCTCGCCTTTGCTCTCCGACCAGGCCGTCCTCCCTCACCAGCCCCTTTCAATCTCTCGACCTCGAATCCAAGAGCGTCCATCCCGAGTAGGGCACTCATTGGCACGCAGCGTACGTCCGCTTCCCCAGATTCATTAAACGGGGCCATTCCCCAAACAGTTCGCTCCCGGGGTTGGTGAGGCGATCGACGCCACCGAGAGGCCCGTGACCAATCACTCGATACGATGGCGTCCGGGGCATCAGGCTTGGCGCCAGTCCAGCGTCATTTTCGCCCTTGTCGTCTCTGCGGCCTCGCCGTCGGCGGAGCTCCAAACGTAAGGGCAAACGTCGTCCTCCAATGAGTGGCACCGTCACAGCTCGCTTTCATCCGTCAAACACTATTGCCTTGCAAAGCTTGCTGACCCTAGGGAGGGGGCTTGGTCGGTCCTGGCAATGCCTCCTCCTCGATCGACGAATCCCATGTGCGGAGGCGTAGGCCCTTCTCTCCATACGGAGTATTGCCGCGGCTGAGAACGAGGCTCCCATGAGCAACCCTGGGAGCTCCAGAAACTTGGATGTCTGCGGGCACTCCGCATGTGACGCCGAATGGAGCATCCCCCTGGACTGTGCTGTTTCTCGGACCATGCAAGCAATATGCAGTATTTAAGGTGGCTGTGGTCCCTCCCCCCCTAGAAGCAGCTTTGTCTCCGGAACACAGTCGTTTTTCACGCTATATCCTCAAAGAATCGTCAGATCTTCGACGCCGACCATTCGCTCCAGTCTAGCATCGATACCATTGCATCATTCAAAATGAAGACCTTCGTTGCCGCTGCCCTCATCTCCCTGGCCTCCGTTGCCACCGCTCAGCTCGACAACATCCCGTCGTGCGCTGTAAGTTCAAAGCTATGCATGCAATGCGACCTCGCACTGACCTCGAAACAGCTCAACTGCTTCTTGACCCCTCTGGGCTCGGACGGCTGCCCCAGCTTGGACGACTTCAAGTGCCACTGCAAGAAGTCTGACTCCCTGATCTCTTCCGTCACCCCTTGCGTCCAGAAGGCATGCTCTGCCGACGAGCAGTCTAAGGTCATCGACGCCGTTGTTGGCACCTGCGCTTCCGCTGGTGTCTCCATCTCCGTCCCTAACCCGACTGCCTCAAGCGCTGCTGCTTCATCCAGCGCTGCCGCCAGCTCCGCTGCTCCTTCCTCGGCCTCTGCCACTGCTACCGCCTCCGCGACTGAGACCAGCACCGTCGTCGAGACCACACCGGCCTCATCCGCCTCTGGCTCTCCTACCGCCTCCAGCAATGGCACTGTCACTGGCACCGGCACTGCTTCTCCGTCTGCCTCCGAGTTCCCTGGTGCTGCCGCCCGCGTCAGCCAGGCTGCCGGTGTTCTCGGCGCTGCTGCCATTGCTTTCCTTGCCTTGTAAAAATTGACTACAAGGAATGGATAACGGGTTTCTCTCTAATGCATCGGGATGGGAATGGGAACGGCCTGGGGCCTAACGAGATCTTTAATGTTGATGTGATTGGGGATGAGCGTCTCGTGTATTATAAAAGTGGGCTTGCTTGTTGAAAACTACAACACCGCGTAATACAGACATCGTGCCAACATGCTACAATCTCTTTGCTTCATACGCTGTGCATACTAGCCATCCGATGGTTATTCGCTCTGATGCTGAAAGCGCATCACCGTGATGTCAAATATAAACGTTGCATCTGATCAGTAGTGTCTGTTTCGCATAGACAAATTATTACGTCGACCCTTACCCTACCTTTATTTAGTTCATAATGGTCAAGCGAACTAGGATCTTAATAAACTTACGTCACTGCCGGTAAGCTAAATAGTTGCATGGTTACATACTATTGGAGGACTGCATGGAATATTGAAACTTGGAGGAGGCGAATCGAAAAGTTACGATCGCTCTCCTCAAACAATTAGTGATGTCACTCAAACACCAAACTTGTTTTGGCGCACCTCTGCGGCTCGTCTCGCACGACTCTAGGTTGGAAACCTTCGCAACTTCACCATCTGAAGCATCATGTCCCGCTGTGTCTTCCTCATAGCCACTTCAACGGTCTCCTTGTGGTTGGTGCACTAAGAGATGCGGTTGTGGCTCAACGGTGGCTCGGTTTGGCGCGAGCGCTTAACGTTCGTTCCTCAGCCTCCCTCATGGGTGGTTGCATCAGCGGCGGCTGACGGCAACGTTTACATCCGCGATGGCCTTCTAGAAGCCTGAGGCTCGAATAGAAACACCAATAGCACAGCCTTGCAATGGGGTGCGGAAGTTGCCACACCAGACCTTGCTCTGTGTGCTGTTCGCAAGCGTCAGCATCGAGGCACATGTGGCTCTGTTCCTATCGTGACGCCAAATGGAAATAGATCAGTCTATCGACTTCTTAGAGGGGTCTTGCTGTACGAACAATCTGTCGCTAACCCCATAAGCTTCTAGAGGCCTCCAATACTTGATTTGGGGTACTTGCTTCCTTGCAGTTCCCCGCTACCACATCTGACTGTCTGACAACAGCACGAGGCAAAATCAGCAGCCGGCGGAAAAAGGACCGAGACTTCAGCCTTGTTTTGTTCTGGAACAGATCGTATAAAGGGTAGTTTCCTAATTCTGTATGGATCTTGCGACCGTGCAGCTTGGCCCACAACAGAGTCGCTCCCAGGCAAGCGCGAACTTATTCATAGGAACCGAGCTCCACGAGGATTTAAGCATACTTTAAGGTTTCTTACTGATGAGACAATGATTATAGATTGTCGGAAGGCCCCCGATCTTATTTCTACAGACATCAAAGCTTTCCGTGGGACATGACCGGTATTTTTACACTCTGAGTTCAATGGAGCAGCTGCATGCAGCCTTAGCCATTGACATACTGCTTTGATATAATTTCCAATTCAAAGACTGTCCATTGAGAAGGGGAGCTTGGAGATGTACTTCAGCTGCCAAGAGGACACTCCACTCGATCATGTTCTCAATGGTCAGTCTGTTCATCAGCCCTACACAACCCCAGATCCTTCGACGGGACGATCAATGCCGCCTTCTCGAAGGCCGGCACGCACCGATTTTCCCAAAGCTATTATATGCCTATTTCAAGAACACCAAGCCTCCGCGGCTATGGAGTGGGAATATCTTAATTCCGACGATTAAAGATCAGATTTCGAACGATGCGTTCTCACAAGGGTCCTTGCACTGCTCCTATCGGCACTGTCCGCATATGGAAGTCTAAGCGTAGATACCTGATCTGTGATTGGTCTGCTCGTACTTGTTTTCCTCTCTCGTCTCTAGCATTTGATGAGTAACCGGACGAGTTCAACTCCCCTCATAGCGTTTTGATCGTGCTATTCATGCAACCATCTCACCGTCTAGCGTTCCGCATGGCTGGTGCTGCGACCCAGGACCCTAACGCAAGGCTGGGCTCTGCAGTGCTTGGGCCAAATCTCTCGTGGCTGTAAGGTGGCCAGTATTACACTAGCGGCCGTTTTGGATGCAGCCTGTAAGTTTAGTCATCAGCTGAAGTTCGACCCTACATATCGACAGGTTCTCGGGTCGTATAAGAGCTCAGGTAGCCATTGCATGGCCGTCAGGCCCCACGGACGGATCGAGGACCAATTTGAAGACGTATACGAATCATGCAACCGAAGAAACAGAAACGTACCAGAGCCAGCCATCCGAAAGTCAGAACAGGGTGTCACACATGCAAGTACGCTGACCCGAATCGGTCACACAGGCTCGTACTAACCTACTCTTTTCAATAGAGCTCGAAGAGTCAAATGTGACGAGCAACGGCCCTCATGTCAGAAGTGTTTGAACACAGGCAGAAACTGCGAAGGGTACAAGAACAACCGTGAATGGGTCATCATCGTTGCCCCTCCCCCACCTGTAACAGATGGCTTCGAAGACGACCGCAGCAGACGACACTTCGACTACTTCCGCACCCAAGCTGTGTACGAGCTCTCCTGGTTCTTCGATGGGAGTTATTGGGGTCACTTGGTGCTTCAAGAATCGCACGCTTCGCCTGCTGTCCGCCATGCTGTTATCGCGCTGGCATGCGCCCACGAGGACTTCGGAGTTAGCATGAAGTCCGGAGCACCGACTCGGCAGTATGCATATTCAGCTCAGCACTACAACAAAGCCATTCGAGCTCTGATCAAGGAGACATCGGATGATGCGCAAAAATCTCGACTGCGAGCGCTCATGTGCGGCCTGCTATTCATCTCGATAGAGATCCTACGGGGCAACAATGCGGTTGCCATGGACCATTTAGACAGTTGTTTAAAGATCGTCAGAGAAGCGCAGACAGGAGCCGGTATGAGATCTTCCATGGGCAGTCAACTTGAGTCAGATGCTCATATACTTCGAGATATTGCGCCTATGTATACCCGATTGGACACCCAAGCTTCGGTGCTTCTGGGGCGAAGGCAACAAGCTCCTGAAACTCCGACGACACTTCTGTGGGACGATTCGAGAGATGTTCGATGCGATCAACTGCTGTTTTCAAGCTTCGAGTCGATATTCGAGGCACTGCAAAGCCTCCACTGGTTAGGAGACCGGTTTCACGAGTAAGCATCGTCACCCAGAATACTGCAATACAACTCACACGAGTACAGTCTTACTGAATGGTACGGAACAGGACGGAAACCGACACCCTGCTCTGAAAATCCCACCTCTTCCGACGTGCAAGTCGAAAAAGTAATCTTCCATAACCAAGTCATGCAATGGGAAACGGCCGTGCAATCCCTTCTCTTCTCGACTGAAAACACCCACGATTACGACAAACTGACCTTAATGCGCGTTCACCAACGCTCTCTCATTACCCTTGCAGAAGGCACCCTTTCAAATGATGAGTGTGCCCTGGATGCCTATCACTGGGCCTTCGAAGACATAGTCAATTTCACCACTGAGCTACAGGAGCAATGTCTGCCCAACTCGGACGAAGAGAGCTCCACCGATTCAGATACCTCCTTTAGTATCAGCGAGGCTCGCTCAAGAACATCAACACCGCTACTACAACCCCGCAAACGCAAAGCCCGCCCACGCCCTCTCCTCGTCCTCGACGCAGGCGTCGTCTTCTCACTCTATTGGACAGCTCTGAAGTGCCGCGACGCTATTACTCGCCGCCGCGCCATCTCCTTACTCGAGAACGCATGCCAGGAAGGCCTGTGGATAGGACCTATCCAGGCGGCCATCGCGAAACGGATAGTTGAGATTGAAGAGGGACAACCCTACGAGGCGTTTCCGCCCGAAGAGAGGTTGATGAAGGCAGAGGATGTCCCGGGGTTTGTGAGAGTATGCGAGGTGAAGACAGATATCATGAGAGAGAAGAGCATGGCGAGGGTTACGGTGGAGAGGGGTGGGGAGGGTTGCGGAGACAGTGTCGAGTGGGTTACTTGGTGAACGGGCTCCTCGACCAAATCTGTATGCATTTTTGTGTGTTTAACGAGATATGTGGCGTATTTTCAAACCACCGGGCGGGTCCTGCGGGTCGGCATCCCGCATTCTAGAGTTATGTATCGCATAAATAAGGAACCTCGAGATCCGTTTGTATTTCTCTTTTCCTCAGCTCTTAATGTGACAGGTTGCGGAAAGTCTTCGAACCTTGTTTGAAGCATCTGTAACAACTGCTGCGAGGACAATGTCTGCGGATAATCACAGAACAAGAGGCTGCCCAACAGCAAAAACGGATTGGGATAATGAATGAGATGAATAGTTTGGACATGGTAGAAGTATTGAGAAAATATTATGAAAATCAACATATGCGGCAATTCATTTGTTCAAAAGGACACGTGAGACAATTTTCTATCTGAACCTATCTATCCGAACCTATCTATCCAATTTTATATACCCCCCATCACAACTCACTACCCTCATGCCGCGTCCAAACCCCTCCAGCCACAAACCTTGACGGAACATCGACCGTTCTTGGAGCTGAGGAGCCATGCAAACCATGTCACTCCTATGACCGAAACTTATAACGCACGTCCGAAGCGATTTCCCATTCAAGGCACGGGTGAGGTGAACGGGGCTGTTTCAACGACTTGTTGTCCACCCACACGATCTCGTCACAACCCACATAACCACTAACTTCTATTTCCCCGACACCCGTTAAATCCAACCGAACTAGCGGGCCAAAAAGAAAAAATCGCAAAGAGCTCATACCTTCCTCTTCATACTGCAGACGGTGTAGACCCCGGTTTATACTCGCCACGAATGTGTCGCTAACCAAGAGGCCTAATCGTTCCGCTAACAATGTGAACCACCTCGCGTTCCGATCGACCTCCCAATGCGTCGACTGTCCACTAGGCGCAACCCACTCCCACTCCTCCCTCTCCTCCTTCACCGTCAACCGGATCCAACTCCCCATCACACCTCGCCTCGTCTGGTTCGCCTATGTGGAACTTCAGAGACTGATGCAGAAGACGCGCAGGCGGCGCGTCCTACTTGTATACGCGCTCGTCGCACGGGCCGTTGCCACGGGCCACGGGCCACCTCAAATGCCCACTCCCCAGACACAAATGCCCGATCCCCGGGCACCTTGCTCTTGTATCAATGATTGGCTGGATGACCAGCGAATCAAGAATGAGTGCTGTGCAGAGTTGAACTAAGGCTACAAAGGGATAGGCTCAAAGATCACATGAATAGCCCTTCACTCTCTAAATCACCAAGTTACCCAATTTGACTCTATCTACCTATAAGACCACAACTTTTCAGCGTTGTGGTAAAGATAGATTCGCAAATTTTCAAGTGTCTACTGATATCTTTTTTGAGCTTACATGTGCGAGTAGATATCTGCTTCTGTGCAAGGCTTCAGAAGATATGTGCCATCTTGAGACACCTTACCACCTGTTTCTATACTATCTTGAGTGCAGCATGGCCGTTGTATGCCTTACTTACCTCCAAACCCAATGAGAATTCCCGGTCCCCTGTTTATATTCCTAGTAGGGATTGATTGAAGAAGTTCATAGGCACATACTGTACAGTGATTCACAACAACGCTATTATGAAACATGGACTCGCCAGCCACTAGCAACGCCCAGCAACTGTCACCCTGAACCTGGACGTACAAGGGGGTCTCCATGCTCCCAAAAGGCTTTTTATATCGGTCGCGCCCCCAATATGACGCCCTGATGTTATGAACCTGTATCGAGTCACGATGAGTACAGGATTTGGCTTCATCCGAGCTCCGTAGTAGGGTCCAAAGCGTTTGCAATATACCAGTCTCGCCAACAATTTTCCCATCAATGCGTCCCACAAGAGCGACCTGATTTGGTTTACCGAAAGTGTGCCTCTCAAGACTAAGATATAATGGGCGATCTGGCGCACGTTGTTGAAACGGTCCTGTCCATGGTTCGCGCAGATTCACGGGGGATGAGGTGGCTTCATCTAGGTTGTTTACCTGTCGAACTCCAACTGCATTCCCCCAGATTGTCCTCGTGGCGGTTTGTGTATCCTCGATTGTCCCGTCTTCCGTGTGGAGAAGGTTGGCAAAGAATCGATCGTTACAAGAGAGGCCAACAGATTCCGGTGTCGGCTCCATGTGTAGCAGTAGTTTCGGAAGGACAGAGAATACACCGGAACGATAGCCAATCACGCGGCGTTGATATGCATTCGTGCGGCCGACTTCCCACAACTTTAGGGTGCTGTATCCTGCATGGATGGCTGCCAAGTGGTAAACAGCCATAGGGAGACTTAGGTTGCTGCTTGCGAGACGATCTATTCCCGGGCACATGTGCTCTAGCCAAGACCGATTACTGAGCTGAAGAAGGGTTTGATGTTGGACAGTAGTGAAATAGTTGGGAGCTAGGCAACTAGTGAGCCCGATTACGATACAGGCCGTTATAGCACGAAATAGGAGGAACTCATTTGCCCATTCGCAGTCGGATAGGTCGAAGGTTGCAAGGTCTAGGTCTGACTCTTCTGCTCTTCTCACAGTTTGTAGCATGCTATCGCTTTCAATCCGGCGATAGCATGGTGCTAATAGGTCACTCGAACTTGGGAAGTATATCGATGCAAGTGCTCGTTCAGTCGATGAGCTTTCTACGGTATCCTGCCAAACACAGCTCGCTGCGAGGTACGGTGTTTCAAATCCAGACTTAACGTTGGACCTTCCATCGTCTTTAGTCCAAAGCGGACGCCATTTGACTTGCACCCTTGACATTATATACCGCCGTACGTACTCGAAGTCATCCTGCAATCTCTCAGGATAAATCGGCGCATCAACTCCGAAAGAGTTGTATAATAGGCTCCCGACGGTTTTTACAGTATAGTACTGGTTCTGTTCAAATGGATCTGCTCTCATATCGTTCTCGAACACGCTTAATGGATCCGTAGGATGCGAACCGCCAAGGACTAGCATCACGGAATTTGGGTCCAGGGCCGAGGGTGGGCTTCCGCTACCATCCCAAGATTCAACTCTTCCGATCATATAGCCTATGGCTTGCAGGCATATAGCCACTCTCGCAGCAAGACCACTACGAGTGAAGTATGTTGCAGTCGAGTCTTCGCCAATCCATACCAGAACCCCTCGAACAAAGTTCAGCTCCATATCGTCACCCATCTCCTGAGAATAATCATCGATGTTTGTCAACCGCCGCCAGTTGCCCCAAGGAACGCTGGAAGAGGAGATTGCATCTGTGAAGATTCTAGTAAGATCCCGCGATGCTCCCTCGTTGAGAATCTTCGTCAAGGTCATTTTGTCGGAGAGTTGTAGCTCCACCGAATGCAGAAGCTCGGGGGGCGCGTCGAACATGCGAGGGAGAAGGTGCTTCGTGAAGAGTCGTACCGCAATATCGCCACCTACTACATGAGCAAGAGCACAGATACTTAGGCCTATGAGCTGTGTCCGAACATCCTCTCCAAAGCATTGCTCGGCGTTGTTGATGAAAAGCTCTTGGGGGCCTACACTCGTGAGTACATGAGCTCGAGTTGGGAACAGCTTCAGTTTGCGATCCAAAGGAAGATTCTGAAGCTTTGTTGCGCCAGGCGTGAATTTGTTCGAGATGGTGCTGATGAGAAAGCGCACAGAGTCCAATCCACTCAGCCATCCATATGCAGACTGAGCGGCTTGAACTGTAGCGACTAGATCGGCAGCCCCGACCTGAGTCTGTATGAGAGGACCTGCGGAAGAACGAAATACGAGTGTAGCCATCGTGGTTATGCACCCATGGGTATGATTGTTTTGGGTGTCGTCTAAAGGTTCTCATTAATCAAAGTCCCAATTCTTCCAGGCTTCTTCAGCCTACCGGTGAACGCGTCTATATTTGGAAGACTTCACCGCGAGGCTCGGAGTTTGAATGCCCAATGATAGTCACATATTTCCGATTAGGTAAGAATCGTACCCAGCTCTCTTCAGCCTCGTCACACGCATAGATGCCCAGTACATGCTTTTCGCACAGCAAGCGCTCGACTCTCATAGGCCGGTTGGGACTCGTCTAGACGCGCCAGTCAAAAGCAAGGACCGAAGTGGCCTCCTCATCATACCCTTGAATATCTTTGAAACACAACAAAGGCAAGTGATTGGTCCTGTCGGGAGTACAGGTCACGTCAGCATTGCTTAGCCATGTTGAGTTTGACGAAAAGGAAACCTGAAACGTCATGTCTACATCTGATGGTCGTAAAGCAGCATTGAAGCACCTTCAAGCGAAACTTGTAGGTATAAGAAGGGAATGGCACATTTATCTCGTAAAAGGATCCCTCGGCTGAGTCATTAGTCGACGAAGCAGCTCATGGTACATCTCATACTAAATAAGGAAAGTGGGTATCATTCATCTATGGTACCCTTGATCTAGGATCGGGGCCTGCCAGATATTTTCAAAGCACGAATGAATGGAAAAAATAGAGGCATGATGAAGAACATAAAAGAGTGTGAGTGCGGCGCCACCGATCGTAGGACAAACTGATATAAGGAGGAGCCACCAAATATCTGGAGAAGAATGGAAGAAGTAAATACTAGAACACCAGGTCCAGCTCTTTGACTGTGGATCAGACAGTCTTCCGTTTCGAGGACGGATCCTACGGAGATTTCCATGCGGAGGACGAGTAGAACTAGCTACCATCGCGGCGATTCTCATAGGCTTCGAGTCCGTCATGCAGCGGCTTGCTAACCTCGTCCTCCAAAAGGTAAGTAAAGTCGACGGGCCTCGTTTCCGCTTCCTCGAAAATAGACAAGTGTCCGTTGGGGGAATACTTGATCGTTCTGATGGGGAAGCGACCATCCTTCATCAGCAGCACGTCGTGACCATGGCTTTTCAGATGCTCGACCAGTCTGTCCCAGATATCCACCACTGTTGATTATTTTTTGTTAGCGTGGGTTGTATGTAGAAAGTTGATGGTGTAATTTCTTACCGTCTTTGTTGCATTGTATTCCTTTGACCCAACTTTCAGAAGCCTTGGCAGCCTGCGCTTCTTCGTCGTTTATACCCTCGACCTCAATTCCAAGCTCCTTTTGGAATCTGTGCAACAGGTAGATTCGCTCTTTGCGATAAGGATCCCATGAAGGGGGCTTTTGCGTCCTGGAGTTGGTGATGACTGTCTTGTCAGGGTCGCATTCGAAATCTTCCCAAAAGACGCAATCTCCTCTTTTAATCCCAATGGAGTAGTTATCGTATGGAGTGACCGTTTCCATCCCGGTTATTTCGGCGACGAAAAGCGTGCCTTCATATTCTAGAAAGCGCTTGGCGACATGGAAGACGTTCCTCATTTCTTTCGTCTGATAGACACCCTTGGGCTCGTACACGCTAGAGCCCACGGCTCGTTGCGTGGGACGAAGCATGTCGTTGGCTTGAAGAGAGGGGCTTGACTAGTATTAGAGTCGTTCTCGTTTTGACACGCTGACTTATATGAAGAGCCTAAGAAGTGATTTGGAGTGTCCTGATTTGAGAAAACTGTACAGGATTGTAGATTGAGGCCAATAGGTTGTCGTTAAAAGTATGCAAATGCATGCGAATGTATCGGAAAGGAGTGACAGAATGCGCATACATGTTGAGAAAGAGCACCCTTTTCTACCTGCCTGTGACTCTACTCTGTCCTTCACACTGACGCATAAAACTTGTTACTCACCTTCTTTATTCCACCACGAAGCACGCTCGACTCGCTAGAAGATAGTGCGGGCGAGGAGGTTCGACGATTTGGCCAGTGCACTAAAGAAACTCCATTTTCCAAAAGACGAATGAACACAACTATAGTCTGTACTTTGAATAGTAAAGGATTAAACCGATTGTGAGCAAACATGCAAAGACTGTTACACATGGATGACTTCAAGTATCCATGACTTGTGTCACTGCTGCTTGTAGTAGCAAAAAGGAGTCAGTGGCACAGCAAGCGAAACAAAAGAAGTGGAGATTGATTGACTTTAGTACATTCATCCCTGGAGCCCGAAGACACCGGATACCACCCATCACATCCTTCGAAGCCCCCCTCTGACTCGCTTGGATACATTTCCAGTAGACTCATGCCTCGCGGTCAACTAGTGAAAGTGCTCAGTAGCCATGCCGCACTCGGGAGCACCCATCTGAGATACCGGGGAAAGACGGGTCATGTTATATACAACGATGGATAGTTTCGGGTCTGGAAGGACGTGCAGTGTGGTTGGTCGGTAGGGCAGGCAAATGAAGTATGTCTTGAGTCTACAAGGACACGGCGTGGAAGAAGAGGGTAGTTGAAGAGGGAAGGAATGTGAGAGGGCGAGTGGACGAAGTTAGTGGGTCAGACTGCACATTCTGTTTAGAGATTGGACGACGATATTATAAGGAAAGCGTGTGGACGTGTAAGGAAACAACGAACGAGATCCATGCTCTATTCTTTCCCGTGGTATCAATTACAGAGTGAACAGTGCATTTCCAATCATGGTAGGAGCGACTCTGTGCGCCCTATATGCTAAACTAACCCAAGGCATGCTCTGATAGCGCCAAAGTGAAAGCTCGCCAAGGATGTTGCAAGAAAGTGAGAAAACGCCTCGGCATATGCAGTCGTAAATGACACAAACTATAATCTGTTTGTGGTGAATGGTCCTCAGCTGACGCTTCAACGAAGCGATATGTTCAAATTTACCCTCCATGTGTCCGGCAATACCCTGACTAGTTCCGCCGCTGATGTGAGACCAGGTCGTTCTTTTGGCGCACGGTTTGGTAGATCGATTGTGGCACGTCGCAGCACGGCCATTGCAGGTGCACCGTAAAAGGTGAGGAATTTCTTGACGTAGTCTCTTAGGAGCCCTTTCAAGCACATGAAGTGGCCAGGGTAGAGCGAGTTGGATGGCGTGTTGCAAATAGACACGACAGCGCGCCAGTATTCAGACATCGGAATTGCGGGGTTCTTTCCGGAGAACTGTCGGAGCGAAAGTGCAGCGTATCCAGCGCCGAGTCCTGACATGAGCTGTCCATACGAGTTCTGGTTATTCTCACCACCCCCAAACTTGTCGAGGCCAAGGCGTGCGAGGCCCTCTCTTGTATTCATATTGCCACGAATGCCGAAGAGAATAGGACAGATGCGGTGCAATTTGGCGAGAATTGTATCGGTCAAGGGAACTAGTCCTTTCCACATGTACCTCGGGTCAGCATACAAACTGGCTGCTATCAACCCAAGTTCCTGGATGATTCGGCCATCCTCGTTGGCTGCTTCAGAATGCCATTGCTTGATCACCGATTTCTCGAAGCATATCCAGACATAGAGGAGGAAGGCTGGATATTGTGCGTCGGCTTCGTTTGCGAGAGGCGGAATTTGGTGTGAGATGATGAAGGGCCGGATGTCTATCATGGGCCCGGGTGTTTGCAATGCTTTGTCGAAGCACTCGGCTCGGATCGCTTTTATCGCGGCTTGACTGTCTGAACGCTCGACGGTGACTTGGCCAAGTCGTTTCCGCATGCTTCGTCGTGCGTCCCCAACAGGTTCTTTGAGGGGGTCTCCCTTCTGTTTGTGCTTGTCGGCGAATTCCGTACGGAATTTCTTCATGCGGGCGTGTAGTGCTAGGTATTTGGTGTGCAGTTCCTCTACGCCGGATGGTGGAGATGATGCAGCTGTACCTGTGGCCGTAGACGCAACGGGAGCAGCAGGACTCGGAGCGACTTGCGGAGTCGGAGGAGGTTGTGGTTGGCTTCTTGCTTTCTCTGCAGCTTCTCTCGCCTTTCTCTCCGCTTCCTCTTTCTGCCGGCGAGATGCTTCCTCTTGCTCCCTCTGAGCCCTGGCTCGGGCGTCGGCCTCCGCAATTTGCTTCTGACGTTCCGCAGCTTGACGGACAGCCTCTTCCTCTCGCCGTTTCGCATCTAATCTCTGTCGTTGAGCCTCCGCTTCCTGTCGGGCCTTTTCTTGGTTCAACCGTTCAATCTCGCGTCTCTGTGCCTCTTCTTTCCTACGTTGTTCTTGCTCTTGCTCTAACAATAATCGCTGTATCTCGAGCTTGGCCCCTTCCTGCACTCTCTGATGTGCTTCCGCGGCTTTGGCGAGTTGTTCGTTGTGTATCTTGGCGCGCTCGGCAGCAGCATTGTCTAGCCGTTCGTTGAACTCTTGGTCGGACTTGCTGAGCATCAAATGGAACTCGACGTGGAGCTGGCGAGACGGACTATCGTACGGCTCCAAGACGATACTCCCTCGAGGTGTTCGGACGCCATTTCGGTTCGGTGATTGTCGCGACGGGGAACCGTCGAGCCAACTTGAGCTGAACGACGCTGCGGTATTCATACTGCTGGACGACGCGCCCGATCTGGCAGGCATTGCGGAAGTTGAAGAGAATTGGGCTCGTCAAGCGAGCGTGTTGCAGAAAAGGCGTGGCTGGAGAGCGCGTCGAGCTCAAAGACTAGAGGCCGGCGGGGAAAACGATTCACCGAGGGGTTGGACCGACAGCATCACGTGCGATATGCACCCCGGAGATTCACCCGCGTCGCCTATTGCCGTCCATCTTTCATCCGCCATGGTATCCGTGATACCCCAGCAATAGCATTGTTCCCAGCAACTTCGCCAATTGCTGTAGCTCCCAGGCGGTGGAAGGCCTGGTGCCCCAATGCCTAAATATGGCAATTGGAGAGATAAGAGGCCCCCGTGCATCAGCTTGGGACCGGGATGCAGCTCGAGGAACACGAGCCGGCTATCAATTGGGCTGGAAAGGAGAATTGGCACGAGCAAACAAAGGGACTCGACAGGAACATGGACAGCAAAAGCAATGCATAGCTCCGTTGCTAGTGTATTAGGAAGCTTTCCTAGCGGTGGGGGGGTTGGTTGCTAAGAGCGCCACCTAGCTCCCGACTAGTCTCATAGTACTGTTTGTGGCTCGACGGCGCTCGTGCTGTGACGAAGAAGCAGGAAGCAGGAAGCAGGAAGCTCGGAGGCCGTCGGCTGCGGATGTGGATGCGGAATAGCATAACAAAACAGCTACACCTGAGAAGTGCATGTTTCGATGCCGTCGACGCCCCGAGGCCGCGGTGCCAGCGGGTGCCAGGAACCTGACTAGCTTCGAAATGAAACGCGGAGGCCAGACTGCAAAACGTGTTGCTTCACCTCGCGTTGCTGAGACCTAGTGGGCGCCGATGTTCTTGTTTCGTCGGGTGCCTGGGGGGCAGTGATAAAGAGCGTGGGCGCCTCGGAGCCTCAGTCGCATCGCATCGCATCGCATCGCACCGCACCGCCCGAGCAGTGAGGTTGCGGGACGCAGTCAACTTGCATCTCCCCCCCGAGTGACGTACGCTGGACGTGGTGTCGTTTGCGGACAGGCCGATCGCTTCCCGTTCGGTAAAGCTGGGGCCACTCCACCGCCAGGCCACGCTCACCCCCCCAGCGCACTCTGACTTCACTGCTCCGCCTTCCTCTCTCTCTCCATCTTTCCCATCATTCCTCCCGACATCTGCACGCCGTCGCTCCCTCCTTCGACGCACTCACTCTGTCCTGATTTTGCTGAATTTTGAACACAGCCCGCACCCAGGGAAACCGCTCCTTGAACCAGGTCGAACGCCCGCCCCTGCAGCCCCGATCCTTATCACCACAGCTCCCCCCCCCCCAAACAAATCCCAACCAACAGCGCCCTCGTCGGTCACTTTGCAGCGCACTACCTGTCCGCCCGCATCGATTCATCAGAGCATCATCTTGCCTTTGCAGCATACCTTTGCAGCTTCTTCGCAGCCAGTGTGAGTTCCCGCGCTAGCAGCCAGGCATGGCTGCTGCCCAGCTCCCGCCCTCCAACCACGGGCTCCCCGCTCTGCTTGCCTCAACCCCCTCTATCCGTTGCATCATCCACAGCGCCACAATGGAGACTGCTGGATCACTAACGCCTGCCAGATAGCCCATCGAGTACTTTTTGAGCCACCTCGTGTTCTCGAGCAGCCTCGACTGTGTCGACCGACCCGTCCCGTGTTCAGCAGCCCGTTACATCTACAGGTGCGGGCTTGAAGCACCACCTCCATCTACAACATGGACCAGCAAGGCCAGCCCGGCCCCATGGGTCCTGCCGGCCGTCGCCTGCACATTGCCCACCGCCGCAGCCCGTCTGAGCTGACTCCACTGATGAGTGCGCGCACCCCTCTGCTCTTATGTGCGCAGCGCTGACAGCACTTGTGTAGTGGAACAACTCGCCATCGCCCAGCAGATCGAGGTCTTGCAGCAACAGCAGCAGCAGATCGCTGCAACGCACCAGCAGTATGTCAACATGGGCATGATTCAGCCCCAGCAGCACCTGCCCGGAAATTTCCAGATGCAAGGACAAATGTCCAATGTATCACCCCACACAAACCAATTCCAGTTCCCCCAGCAGGTGCCTCAGCAGCACCTCGCTGTACCCATGAACGCCCCCTCCCAGCCCTCCTCGCATCGCCGCAACCAGTCCGCCTTGCCCAACGTCATGGGCCCTCCTCCCGCGCCGTCGTCGGGCGCTTCCGGCTTTGGCGAATACGGTGGGCAGCAGGGTAACCAGAGTGCGCAAGGTAGAGAAAATGTCAACCCCCGTGGCCGCGGTGGCGGTGGGGCTGGTTCGGGCCATGCGCGACGACATTCATTGGCGCTTCCAGAGGCCAAAAAGGCAGCCGAGCTGGCTGAACAGAAGAGAAAGGCTTCTGGCTTCCAGTTCCCGCTCCCTTCTGCTGGCGGGTCTAGTGCCAACCGCGACGCGAGCCCTGGCGGAACCGAACCGACCTCGGCCACTCGCGGCGGTCGAGGTGGGCATGGCCGCAGCCAGAGCATGGCTGTCGGACGCGGCGGCGGAAACGCCGGCCGTGGTGGAGGAAACTTCCAATTCCCGGCGCCTCAGTCCAACGACAATGGAACCCAGGGCGGCCAGTCGGACTTCCAGCGCCGCGGTAGTCAGGGCCATGGACGAAATCAGTCTCGTAACTTCGATGGCAACTGGAGGCAGCCTCAGAACCAAAATCAGAACCAGACCCAAAACCAGAATCAGCAACAGCAGGAGCATAATAACCAAGCCCAAAATATGGGCAACTTCAATATGAACCAGACAGCCAATGCCGCTCCGTTCCAGCCGGGACATAGAACACGCGGCTCCGTGAACCAGTCTGTTGGGTCCATTGGTAACTTCCAATACCCCGGCCAGCCTCAGCTGGTACAGCTTCCTCAGGGACAAATGATGGTCCCCCAGCAGATGTTCGGTGGTGGCCAAGGCCTCAATCCTTTGCAGATCGCTCACTTGCAAGCCCTCCAGGCCGCACAGATGAATGGTGGTGGTATGGGAGGACTCCAGGCCAGTCAGCATGCTCAGCCTCAAATGGGCATGCAACAACAGCAACAACAGCGCAAGACGCTTTTCACTCCTTACCTTCCTCAGGCGACACTTCCCGCTCTTTTGAGTGACGGACAGCTTGTTGCGGGCATTCTTCGGGTGAACAAGAAGAACCGTAGCGATGCTTACGTTACTACTACTGATTTGGATGCCGATATCTTCATTTGCGGCAGTAAAGACAGGAATCGTGCGCTTGAAGGCGATTTGGTCGCGGTTGAACTTCTTGACGTGGATGAAGTATGGGGTCAGAAGCGCGAGAAAGAAGAGAAGAAGAAGCGTAAGGATAATGCTGACCCTCGCGGGAGCAACATCGCCGTCAACGATGCCACTACTCAGCCAGAAACTAGCCAGGCTGAAGGTGGCATTCGTCGCCGCGGCAGTCTTCGTCAGCGTCCTACGCAAAAGAAGAACGATGATGTCGAAGTAGAAGGCCAGAGCTTGCTGCTCATGGAGGAAGAAGAGATCAACGACGAGCAAAAGCCGTTGTATGCTGGTCACATTGTCGCAGTCATTGAACGTGTTGCTGGCCAGATGTTCTCCGGGTGAGTAGCTCAATATCTGGTGTGATATCTACATGTGACTAACTGAGAAACAGAACCCTCGGACTTTTGCGACCCAGCAGCCAAGCTACGAAAGAGAAGCAGGAGGCCGAGCGAGCAGCTCGTGAGGGCGGTGCACCTCGCCAACCCGAGCGCCAGCAGGACAAGCCGAAGATTGTCTGGTTCAAGCCGACTGATAAGCGTGTCCCTTTGATTGCTATCCCGACCGAGCAAGCTCCTCGCGATTTTGTCGAGAAGCATCAGGACTACGCCAATCGCATTTTCGTCGCATGCATCAAGCGATGGCCTATCACTTCCCTACATCCCTTCGGCACTCTAGTCGAGCAGCTTGGTGAGATGGGTGACCTTAAGGTGGAAACCGATGCTCTCCTGCGAGACAACAATTTTGGTCCCGATGATTTCTCCGATGCTGTCATCAAGAATGTCGGCTTTGAGGACTGGTCCGTCGCCAATGACGGCGAGACTGCCCTCGAGACTCGCCGCGACTTCCGCAGCGAGGAAACTTTCACCATTGACCCGAACGGTGCGAAAGACTTGGACGATGCCATTCACTTCAAGTACTTGGAGGATGGCCACGTTGAGATTGGTTTCCACGTTGCCGATGTCGCTCATTTCATCAAGGCAAACTCACTCGTGGACCGTGAAGCCAAGAAGCGTGGCACTGCCGTGTACCTTATGAACCGCACGGTGAACTTGCTTCCGCCCCGTCTGTCTTCAGAAATCTGTTGCCTGAGCCCTGGGGAGGAGCGCTACACCGTGAGCGTGGTTTTCAAAGTCGACCCCAATTCCGGCCATGTCTATGAAGATGAGACGTGGATTGGCAAGTCGGTAATCAAGAGCTCCGGCAAGCTGTCGTACGAGGAGGTCGATGCCGTTATCAACGGCAACGACCTTGAAGTCTCGGCTGGTCGAGCCAAGGATATCAAGATGCTCCACCACATTACCCAGAAGTTCCGACAGGCACGCTTCGGTAACCGCTCTACCGATATTCCTTCTCTGCGCCTGTTCTACCAATTGGACGATGAGAACGTCCCAGTTGAAGCCAACATTTTCGACTCTTCCCCATCGCACGAATGCATTGAGGAGCTAGGATACAAGACCAATGCCTTCGTGGCTAAGAAGATTGCAGCTGGCCTCCCAGAAAAGGCACTTCTTCGCCGTCAATTGTCGCCTAATCCCCGTCGCTTGCAGACGATCGCCGAGCGGATGAATGCTATTGGCTACAACATTGATACCACTAGCAGTGGAACTCTGCAGAACAGCTTGTTCCAAGTCGATGACAACGACATTCGTAAGGGTATGGAAACACTTATCATCAAGTCGATGATTCGAGCCAAATACTTCGTGGCTGGAAAGGTGCCAGAGGATCAGCATTCCCACTACGCTCTGAACCTACCACTTTACACTCACTTCACCAACCCCTCTCGACGATATGCAGACATCGTTGTTCACCGTCAACTTGAAGCTGTCTTGTCCAACGGTGCAATTGAGTTCAACGAGGACATTGAGGTTCTAGCGAAGACGGCGGAGATGTCTAATACCAAGAAGGACTCTGCTCATGCAGCTCAGGAGCAGAGTGTGCACATTGAATCTTGCCGCAACATGGATAAGAGAAGGCAAGATATGGGTGGAGATTTGATCAGCGAGGGCATCGTGCTTTGTGTCTACGAGTCTGCTTTTGACGTTCTCATTCCTGAATTCGGGTTTGAGAAGCGCGTCCATTGCGATCAGCTCCCGCTCAAGAAGGCCGAATTTGACAAGAACAAGCGTCTACTCGAGTTATACTGGGAGAAAGGCGTCCCATCTTCCGCATACATCCCAGAAGATGAGAGACCCAAGCACGGATCGGCGCGTGCTGCCCATGCTGCCGCCGCGGCTCGTGATGCAGAGGCCGCTAAGCAGCGCGCAAAGGAGCAGGAAGAGGCTCAGCGAAGACAGATGGATACTGGCACGATGTCGACAGATGATGTGGATGCATTGTTCGACGATGAAGATGATGATTCAAATGACCTGGCTGGAACCATGGCCGGCGTCTCTCTGAACCCGGCTGGGGCTGATCGACCCACTCAGAGCATGCCTCCATCTCCAACTAGAGGCGGTCTCAGGTCTGGTCAGGCTCCGCACCGCGTCAAGTCCGATTCGAAGCTCGCACAGAGTGCCAGCGAAGCCCCCGAGGCTAAGCTCACCAACAAAGAGAAGTATTTGAGCTGGTTTGCCCTCCGTGAAGAGAACGGAGACTACATTCAAGACGTGCGGGAGATGACTCGTGTGCCAATCATCCTTAAGACGGATTTGTCGAAGAGCCCACCGTTTGTTACCCTACCCCGTTTGACATGTTTCAACTGGCTGACTTGTTTCATAGGTGCTTGACCATCCGATCTCTGAACCCCTACGCGCTCTAAGAGCTTCCTCGGTTGATCCACTAGACTTGACAGGCTTGTCACAAACAACGCCTGCTCTTGCTGCTCGAGTCTGAGCGTTGCGTGACCTCAAGTTTACGCTACGTTTTGGGCTGCTTGCATTCCTTCTGGTCTCAACCCACCTGTGTCCCTTCACGTCGTTGATTCTTTGCGACGGTTATTCCTGTTTCCGGTGGATTTGTGTAGAGAGAAATTGCATGGTACGAACATATATTATCGAACGACAGTGTGGAAGAACAAAGAGTCAGCTCTATTCCTGATGTGTGTAGAGGTTAAAAGTAGCCAACATTGAATATTTCAGCAGGTTAGCGGGTCATTCAGCAAAAGGCAGGAGCGTGCTAGTATATTAATGTGTTGTCAAAGTGTGTTAGTGCGTCAGGTAGAGTCAATATTGCCGTTATTCGTTCAAGTGCTGCGCTTAGTGTTGATCTGGGGCATTCACCCACACACCAATATTGTTTCGCTTTCGCTCCCGTGGACATTCCGGCGGCACGCAGAAATGAAGATCCGGACGATGCTCGTATTTGAGATTTCAGATTTCGGTATCACGGTCCATGCTCAGATTCGGCAGCGTACTTTCTGCAGCTTCTCGATTGGTTCCGCATTACAAAACAATGCTGAAGGCTTCGACGTTTTCCGTCGGATGCAGCAGACTGGACACTCCGCAGAGGCCTAGCGTGTTTATCCGCTTGGAAACTGCACATCAGGCTGCCGGCATCCGGATAGACTGCTCAATGCTTGGTGGGCTTGGGAGCAATGGGTAGCACGGGCTGGTAGATCTGCGACCCTTTGCGAATCATTGAGCCCTGGATTCATAGCTCCTGCCCCTGTCAGCGCCATGCGGATTTGGGCCTTGAAATTCGCAGGCCTGAGGCAGGCGAAATAACAGTGGTTCTGATCGCCTGTCACATGCCTTGGCGGCCTTGGGATGTTTTGAATGCCTCAGCGGGTTTCTCCTAGCCCAGGTACCCAGCCACAGCGACTCGTATCACAACTAAGATTTTGCTATGGAGTACCTTGGACATTTTCGCTGCTGCTGCTCACGATAGCAATGTTGATTGCTCTACTGTGCCAGAGCAGCTCGTCGAAACAATGTTCAATCACCGGCACACGACTGGCCGCACGGCATGAAGTGCGATTTGATTCACTCGCCGGGCAGCAGATGGCTCTCCAGCCACGCGTGTACCCGTCCGGAATACCAGCAAGCCGTCATTAAGAAGCTATGCACCGAGAAAAAATGAGCCCAGAATCCAACGCCGTTGACGGGTGTGCCCTCTCCGAGTAGCAGAGTGTGCGATGCTGTGACCCGTTCGGTTTCGTGGCGTGGCCTCTGCGTCGCAGCACCCCGGACCTGCAACACCTCGCGCACGCAACACGACCCCGTCCCTCAGCATCGCGAACTCCACCAGCGGCTGCCACAGCGTTCCTGGGCCGGCCCTGGCGGTTCAGAGGGGCTTTTTCGCCAAGCCCAAAAGCTTGACGGGCTTGACTGGCCACGCATCCGGTAGGTGGACCAGGCGTGGGCGGGATCGCTGCAGTCCGCTATCCTGCCACGAGCACACATCCGTCCCCCGAATTTACTATGGCGTCTCAGGTACAGCCCTTGAGTCGCAGTGTGGGCTATAAGGTCCATTGGCCGCCCACCTCTGTTTCCCCGAACGTTTTCTGTTGGATATCGACTAGCAGAGGCCTTTCCGTCCACGACCCTCTCCTCTACCTAATATCTCACCACACTCCTTACCCTTCTCTTCTACCTCCCGTCCCTGGTTGGACTTTAAGGAAATTTATAATCAACTCAAAGCGAGACTTTGCTGGCCGTCTTTCGTTGGACCCTTTTTCGACATCAACAAAAAACTTAATTCAGCACAATGCCGAGCGTACGAACATTGATCAACGGGCTCGTTGCCCTGGCTCCCCTTGCGGCTGCCGCACCTGCTGGACTCGTCATGCGCCAGGAATCTTCCTCCTCATCAGCAGCAGCTTCGGCAACCAGCGCAGCCTCATCGGCGGCTGCTCCAGCAGCAAGCGCACCGGCCGCAGCTCCTCCGGCAGCAGGCGGTGGCTTGACGGATATTGATATCCTTCAATTGTAAGTAGAGGAATGAGAGAGCGAGTAGGAGATAAACAACTAATAAGCTTCAGTGCCTTGACCGCAGAGCATCTTGAATCGACCTTCTACAAGCAGGGCTTCGCCAAGTTCCCCGCGAGTGATTTCCAGGCTCTAGGTCTCACCGACTCGCAGATCAAGTCTCTCCAGAACGTCGGACAGACTGAGGCTACGCACGTGTCGACTCTCCTCAGTGCCATCTCTCAGGCTGGAGCCAAGCCCGTAGAGCCCTGCGACTACAACTTCGATGCCGCCTTCGCCGATGCGAAGACCATGGTCGCCACTGCCCGTGTCCTTGAAGCTGTCGGTGTCTCCGCCTACCTCGGAGCTGCTCCTCTTGTGAACTCATCCGACGTTCTCACTGCCGCCGCTACGATTGTGACCGTTGAGGCCCGTCACCAGGCATTCATCCGTGTCGCTTCTGGAGCTGAGCCGGTCCCCAATGCTTTCGATACCCCTCTCGGCGCCCGTGCCGTCTTCACCTTGGCTGCCCAATTCATCAAGTCGTGCCCTGAGGGTTCCAACTTGAACATCCAGGCTTTCCCGTCCATCTCGCTGCAGAATCCCGAGCAAGCCACTATCGGCTCGAACCTGAAGCTCGCGGATGCCGCCCAGCCAAGTGGTGCCCAGTTCTGCGCTTTCGTCGCTCCGTAAGCTCTTCCCACTTCTAGCATCCCGCAAAGCATCGACTAATAGATTTCTAGTGGTGGCACCCAATTCTCGCAGATCAGCAACGGTGACTGCGCCGTCCCCCAGAACATCTCTGGTGAAGTGTACATGATGATCACGAAGTCGAAATCTGTCGTCGATACCGAGGTGCTCGCTGGACCTTCCGTCATCCAGCCCTCATAAGCGCCCAGCTTCATCCACCGCTATCATGGTCAGCCCATTGTCACACTTTAATTGTCTTTCTTTCAATTCATGATTATGAGCGAGCGTTTAGAGGTCATCACAGGCGCCGGCTGCATACTATTTTAAGACAAGGACAAGAGGACGAAGATTGCGAAAAAGCGGTGCGTTGTACGACATCATCATTTTTTGCCTTCACTACAGTCGTTGAAATACAAGCCGTTGATCTCAAGAATTTTTTTTTATTTGGACTCGTTTTTACTCATGTCTTTAGTATGTTTTGGGAGCTTAGAAGTGGAAGACGTCGAGATGCTCGCTCTTTGTTCGCAGCAGCAGAATACCCCCAATGTGTTTTCAGCATGTAAGGTAGTAAGTGTTAAATCTGGGATTACTCTGTCCTCTCGGATAGGTAATGGAGAGGGTTACTTGGTGGAAATGAAAGGCCTGAGGCCTGAGGCAGTCGAATTAGCAGAAATGATAATTTTCACAAATGTTCAAACATTCGGAGCATGAGAATGACTTATTCCGAGTATTGGCAGAGGGGCAGGAGGTGATTGCGTCTCCCAGACTTGAAGGGTTTCAGGTGCTGCCATGCGACTATTGAAACTGCATGAGGTAAACCTTGCGAGTAAGGAGGGGCGGGACAGAGTCACGTGCCTTGGCGTGCTCAATGTCGGCCCGAGATGATTAGGCGAGCCTTCCGAAGGGCGCTAGGGCGGTGATGGGCCTTGCCACTTGCACATCACGTCGCAGTGATTCTCGCATCAATTGATGCATTCAGCTGCCATTTGTCAGCCATTAGCCACACCAGATATCCGCAAAGACTTAGCAAAGATCAATATTGTATTTTCAAGTCACACAGACTGGATGCACGGTCCGCCTCCCCCGCTCAGTTCAACTTGGTCAACCTCCGAAGATCATCCGAGGTAGGTTCACCTGAGCGCGTGTGGAGTCCATACCCCAATTTTTGGATGGAACTTTACCCTTTGCGGTAAGTAGGATTACTTGAATGTGCGTGATTCAGCGCGCATCTCCACGGTTTTCCCTTCTCTACTGACATTGACTCTGCGTCGGGCAATTGATTACGGGAGCTGTGAGTCAACGGTGCGTGAGATCATCGGTAAAGAGATATAACGTTGAACGGTGTGACTAAAGGTGGTTAAAATCGGCTTTGAGTCAGGAGTTTGCTCATTCGATCTCTAGCCTCGCTCTGTGAAGATTTATAGGAAGCTTCTGCTTGTCTAGTCTCAATCGTCGAGAAAGTGTATTCTGCTCTCACGTTCCACGTAGAGCGGCTTAAAGGCATATATAACCTCACCTCACCTCACTCAGCAATTAGCTTTGCTCGATCACCAACCTCTCTCCCCCCACCCCCCATAACCATGGCCTTCCAAAATGGCACAGCCTCGACCTGCGTCGTAGAACCCGCCTCTACGCCCATTGAAATCCAAGACGTTTCCAGCTACATCACAAAGCCAGATACCGCAAAGCTCCCCACACCCAACTCGCGCCGCAGCTCCAGTCTCGTCATCAACGAGACAAGAGAAGATGACGATCCTGTGGAAAACCTGCCCTCTCCGACAACGCAGGCAGCTGCGAAGCTGGAGCGGTGGAACACGCCAAGAGTCAACTTTTGGAGGACGTTGGCTGCTTTTTGGAGTTTTGTGGTCATGGGGAGTAATGATGCTGCTTACGGAGTAAGTATTTTCCCTCCATCATTATCATGATTTCTTGTTTGAGGTTATGAAAACTGACCAAGGCGTAGGCTTTGATTCCATACGTAAGATATTCACCCATGTTTCATTATAGAACTCGTTGGGATTAATATCAAGAACAGCTACAAGAATACTACGACCTCACTTATCTCGTCATCTCACTTGTTTTTCTGTCCCCACTCCTTGGATACACGGCCTCTGCGCTGCTGAACAATAATATCCATCTGAAGTTTGGGCAGCGTGGAGTGGCGATGATTAGTCCTGGATGCCATCTTTTGGCGTATATTGTTATTGCGGTGCATCCGCCGTACCCTGTTCTTGTGGTCATTTGTAAGTAAGAGGCCATGCTTTTGGGTAGCTCTGATTGACTGACAATTCGCATCTAGTCACGATTGCCGGCTTTGGCAATGGTCTTGCTGACGCTGCATGGAACGCATGGATCGGAAACATGGCGAATCCGAATGAGGTCCTTGGATTCTTACACGCATTCTACGGATTGGGCGCTGTGCTGTCCCCTTTGATCGCTACGACTATGATTACTAAGGGCCAAAAGCTACCCTGGTTTTACTTCTACTATGTCATGGTAGGTCACACCTTTTACTCCCTGTTGTCCCGATATCTTGATACTTACTCGATACAGATCGCCATGGCTGTCATAGAGCTCGTCACTTCAATTTCCGCATTCTGGACCGCGACCGGGGCCGTCTTCCGCGCTAACAACCCGCGCACGACAGACACGAAAGACCATCGCATGAAGGAAGCACTTGTTCGCCTTCCCTTCGCCCGCGTGACTTGGCTCTGCGCTCTGTTCCTGCTCGGCTATGTAGGGATTGAGGTCGCGCTCGGAGGATGGATCGTCCAGTTCATGCTGCAAGTGAGGGATGGGAATCCGTTCGCGAGCGGTATGACAGCTACGGGGTTTTGGATGGGACTTACTGTAGGAAGGATCGTTCTAGGGTTTATTACGCCTAAGCTGGGGGAGAAGTTGGCTATTGCTGTAAGATCTGCTACACCCCTTTCTATGTCTCTCAAAACTGCAGCTACGAACTGGAAAGCTGAACCCGTACAGATCTACCTCCCCATGACAATGGCTCTCGAACTAATCTTCTGGCTCGTTCCTCAATTCTACGTCTCCGCCGTCGCCGTCGCCCTCCAAGGCTTCTTCCTCGGCCCGCTCTTCCCGGCTGCTGTCGTAGCAGCTACAAAACTTCTTCCGCGCCATCTACATGTTAGCGCGATTGGGTTTGCCGCTGCGTTTGGCGGATCTGGCGCTGCGATATTCCCTTTTGCAGTGGGTGCGATTGCGCAGGCGAAGGGTGTGCAGGTGTTGCAGCCGATTATTTTGGCACTGTTGGTGGTGATTCTGGGATTTTGGCTGGGTTTGCCAAGGATACATAAAAAGCAGGAGTGAGGTTGTGCGGGAAGGAGAGACTAAAGGTGGGGATGGAGTCGGATAAGGACAGCATAACAAGGAGCTTGATGAGGTTTTATCATAAAGGGAACACAAAAGTAATGCATGTTGCATAGGGAGTCTAGTATTTGCATTTAATCTTGAGATTATAATCAATAATTCGGGAGCAAATCGTTTCAAACTCTCCTTCATGACATACACCGGTGAAGGTACCACCATCGTTAGTGTTCGACACCATGTGGCTAGTGCAAGCACAGCCACACCTTTAAACTATATACGAAAACCTGCCCATCCACAGCAGCCCGCACGCATCCAACAATCCACCATATTTCCTACCTACAATCCATCATGCCAGGTTCCTCCCTCTGGCTCATCCCGCCAAAAGACCACCCCCTACAACCTCTCCTGACCAAATTGATAAAAGACACTTCCAAGCACTTCTCCTCCCCGCACCTCTTCATCCCGCACGTGACGCTCACAGCAGACATTTCGCCCGCCTCGTACGGCGACGATCCGCAGGCATGGCTCGATGGTCTACCGTTTCCAGAAGGGAAGAAGGACGACGATGCCGCCGTCATAAAGTTGGGACAACTACGCAGCGAACCCGTCTTCGTGCGGAAATTGTACTCGAGCGTCGACAAGGATGGCGTCCGGGAGATAGCTCGGATATCTCGACGATGCGTGTCTGGCTTTGGAGATGATAGGATTGCTGGGGAGTGGGCTGAGAGTCAATACTGGCCGCATCTTTCTTTGCTGTAGTATGTGTTGTATGCTGTCGTTTTTTTTTAAATCGGGGTAAATGCTAATTTTGGGGCGGGTTGTAGTCATGATTGTGAGGTCGTTGGTGAGGAAGGGCTGAAGAAGGTGGAGAGCATGGCTGAAGAGGCGGGTGTGAGATTGGATGGGGTGGGGGAGATGGGGGGGTGGAGGGGGGGAAGGGTAGTGCTTGTGCCTACGGAGAAGAAGATTGGAGAGTGGGAGGTCATTGCGAGTAGGGAGCTTTGAAGTTGGCTAGATAGATTTGTGGGTTGAAATTTGCTGGTCTCGATGCCATGGGATGAGGGGTGCTAGATTGCTGAGGGACGAGACGGGTGAGGTTTCAGAATTGGTGAATGGAGGGTTGGGAACGGGAAATCCAAGGCATGATGTGCAAAGAATACCAGCATCCTCTCCAGCACTTGAAGATTAGAGAATCTCAAAATGATCCCGTTCAATTTACTGGTGGCGGCGTGGTGGAAGTCCAATTCATTTGTCAAGATCAGAGATGAACTTGTATCGCCTACTTTCGGGTCAACCATCTCACGACCCTATTAGTTTTACTTGGAAATTTCAAGTCCAGCCGGGCTTTCTCATCGTAATTGTCTGGACATCATTCGATTGTAATCGAGAAAAGCCGGTGGTACAAGAGTCGGTTCTTCTAAAGTTTATTATCGAATTAGACATGCTGCTTGTGCAATTCAACTACAATCCTAGAATGGCAGCTACAAACTAAAATATGCAAGCAACGTCGCGAAGCTAAGCAAGCGTAGTAAAGGGATTTGGATGAGCTGGCGGTGGGGGCGCCTCCAAGTCTCATGTTGGTGAGGGGACCGGATGAATTCGCACCGAAGATTCCGTCCATAGGATAGCTGTGCTGTTGGCACCTTCGCAATGCTCGGAACGGTATTCCGACGTGCTTGTCTGGCTCCCTTGGAGAAGTGTTGGGGAAGTCTTAAAGTTTCCACCTCATGATTTTGACGATTTTCACATCGTCAAGCTGCGTTCATACATCTTCGTTCTAAAGCACTTTTCAGATCGCCCATAATGAAGTTCCGCGATGGTAGGTGCAACGGCCGGCACTAAGCGGGGAACATGAAACTGAAGAAGTATAGGCATGTGGCTCACGAACGACGCGTTCACAGTACAGTATGCGGAAGAAGTATACACCATAACACCACGAGAAGACGGCAAAGCCATAAACCTTCTTTGTCCTACACGCAAGATCCTCTCACGTGGCGACACTCTAAATCTCAGCACGGTCTCTGTTGAGCTAGAAGCTCAATTCGACGGTGTTATATCCTGCGAAGTTACACATTTGTCGGGTGCGCAGCGCTTGGGACCGAATTTCGATCTCTTTCCGGACGGCAAGCCTGATGTGAAAGCTGAAGTGAAGAAAGGTGATAAAGGGACGACGATATCGGCTGGCGCTCTGAGTGCAACGGTTGGAGGAGAAGCGCATACCTTTGATGTGAAATTTCATGCAACAGATGGGTCGAAGACGCTTACTTCGCTGCTAAATCGGAGTGTGGGTCTTGCTTACTCGCCGGCGTTGACGACACCGAAACAAGTCGAGGATTTAAGCGACCGCAAGCATTTCATGTTTACTCAAACGGAACTAGCTGTAGGAGAATCTATCCATGGGCTTGGTGAGCGTTTCGGAGCCTGGAACAAGATTGGTCAGAACATTGAAGTGTGGAATGAGGATGGAGGTACATCGAGTGAACAGGCGTACAAGAACGTCTCTTTCTGGCTGAGTTCACGAGGATACGGTGTATTCATCGACACTCCAGACAAAATCGACCTAGAAATTGGTAGCGAGCGATGCTGCAGGTTGCAGGCTACCGTCGAGGCACAGCGCCTAAAATGGTACATCATCTATGGCCCTACGCCCAAGGAAGTCTTGACAAAGTACGCTATCCTGACAGGCAAGCCCGGCACACCCCCTGCGTGGTCCTACGGTCTTTGGCTCTCGACGTCTTTTACGACGTCCTACGACGAAGCCACTGTCACACATTTTGTTGAGACTATGAAATCCTCGCGTATCCCCGTCGAGGTCTTCCACTTTGACTGCTTTTGGCTCCGAGCATTCCACTGGACAGACTTTGTCTGGGACCCTGAATCCTTCCCTGATCCATCGGGTCAAGTCAAGCGTATGAAGGAAGCCGGACTTGTCAACAAAGTTTCGGTGTGGACGAATCCATATGTTGGACAAGCATCTCCTGTCTTCAAATACGCGGCTGAAAAAGGCTATCTGCTCAAGAAAACGAACGGCGATGTATGGCAGTGGGATCTCTGGCAGACTGGCATGGGCATAGTCGACTTCACCAACCCGGAAGCTTGTACCTGGTTTGTAGGTTGCATGGAGAAGCTTTTTGACATGGGTGTCGATGCCATCAAGACCGACTTTGGGGAGCGCATTCCTACGAAGAACGTCCAGTGGTTTGACAAAACAGTTGATCCAAATCGAATGCACAACTACTATGCTTTCATCTACAACAAGCTTGTCTACGAAACACTCCAGAAGCGCTACGGTAAAGACGAAGCTGTTCTGTTCGCTCGAACGGCCTGCGCAGGAACACAGCGCTTTCCACTTCAATGGGGCGGCGACTGTGAAAGCACACCTGCAGCCCTGGGCGAATCTTTACGTGGAGGCTTAAGCTTGGGTCTCGCGTCCTTCGCTTCGTGGACTAGCGATATTGGCGGTTTCGAAGGCAACCCGCCACCATGGATCTATAAGCGCTGGGTAGCTTTTGGATTGCTCTGCACGCACAGCCGTCTCCATGGATCGAACTCGTACCGTGTACCCTGGCTCGTTGACAACTCATCTACAGAGCCAGAGAATTGCACTGATGTACTGAGGCATTGGGTTCAGCTGAAGCGCCGTCTCATGCCTTACCTCTTCGCCCAAGCATCGGAAAGTATCACAAATGGATGGCCTACCAGTGTCCGTGCAGTCGCCCTGGAATTTCCTGATGACCCTACCTCTTGGTATTGTGACCGTGAGTTCATGGTTGGTTCTCAGCTGCTCGCCGCTCCTGTCTTCGAGGAAGACGGTGCGGGCGAGGTGTACCTTCCGCCTGGTCGCTGGTTTGACTTTTGGAGTGGAAAAGAAGTTAGCGGTGGAAGGTGGGTGAGGGACAAGTACGGGTTCTGCGAGTGTCCGCTCTTCGTAAGGGAGGGAACTGTCCTAGTTTTGGGGCATGGTGAGGGCGAGGGCGGTTTTGCGTATAATTGGTTGGAGGGGTCGGGAGAGGTGAGGTTGTATGGGATTAAAGAGGGCGATGCTGCGGCCCTAGTAGACAAGACTGGAGCGGAGAAGGGCGTGTTGAAGGTCGGCAAGGACGGAGAACTAGAAGGCCTGAATCTACTGCAGGGTGAGTGGAAGATTGAGAAGTTCACCTAGACACGAGTGCGGACTGCTCCCTCCACCAATGAAATATTTGTCATGAATACATTTGTCCCTCTACGGATTGTTTCGTAAAGTCAACTCTTGTCTTGTACTAGATCCTATCATGGCGATACCCAATTCGATTCCTGAATGAGCACAATTGTGGGTATAGACTTCTCGAATCCTATAAAACTCTAACTAAAAGTTCCATTGACCTGACAACTACCTGTACGTTACATCACCATTGCCACAGTATCATCACAACCATTCACTCGCTCAAGCAACCTTCGACTGCTCGTGGGCCTCTGTAAACTCGACATGCTGCTCCTTCTCTCCCAAGTTTTCTGGCAAGGTACCCAAAGCACGCTCTCCAAACAACAGGTCAATCTCCTCAAGCGTAAGCATCTTAGTTTCCTAGAGACAATGTCAGCACTCAATTTACACTTCGTACACCCTAAAAATCGAACAACATACCTTGAAGACGAAGAAGACTGTCGGCAGTGTGACAACTAGGTTGAAGGCCACAAAGACAAAATAGAACTTATACGTAATGACTCCTAGGGCAATCGGTGAAACTTGTGACCACACCGTGCTGACCAACCAGTTACCAATACCTGTCGCAAAAGCACTTCCTCGACCTCTGATACTCAAAGGCATGATTTCGCTAGCATAGACCCAACTGATCGGGCCAAAGCTCATACTAAAGATGCAGGAGACGCAGAAGAGGAAGAAGACGCCTGCAATGGAGAGGCTGTTTCGTCGGGCACCCGTAGCGCTAACGACCGAATGGCCAATGACAGCCTCACAGATGAGTGCAATGGTAATGCCGATGGTACCGAAAAGCAGAGGTTTGCGGCGTCCGACCCGGTCGAGGAAAAATGTAATGAAGAAGAGATTGAAGATGGGACCAACGACGTTGTAGATGCCTGTAACTAGCAGGGCACGGTCACCCTCTATGCCGAGATTGCCGTAGAGAATTGTTTGGTAGTAGCCAATTACGTTGATACTGTTAGACTCTCATTAGCACGGCTCTTGAAAGAGACCAAAATAGCCTGGGAATATGTACCCGGTCATTTGTGTGAACACTTGAATAATTGTAGCATGCATCAATCGCGTCCTCCATGTCTTGATCTTGAACATGATTAGCCATCCTGGAGCTGTGATGGCTTTCTCCGCCTCGATAGTTGCCTTGATCTCGGTGTACTGTGCTTGGACATCGTCCTCGTTCCTGCCATTGTAGTGTAGCTTGTGAAGAACGGCGAGCGCCTCATCCGCACGGTCCGTCTCGACTAGATAACGCGGTGACTCAGGGAAGAACATGATACCGAAAATGATCATCAGGCAGGGCGCGCACTGGAAGGCGAGGGGAAACCGCCAGGAGAAGCTGCTAGTGGCAGGTACTTTAGAGGAGCCGTAGCCGATCCAGGTCGAGACAATGAAACCAACACCAATCATTTGCTGCGTGATGCCGACAATAAGACCACGTTTGGAGGGATGGGCACATTCGGACTGGTAGATAGGAACAGACATGGACAGGACGCCAACCGCCCATCCAGCGAAAATTCGGCCGACAAGAATCATGGCGAGGTTCTGAGCCCCCGCCTGTAGTGCTGCGCCAATGAGATTGATGCAGGCACCGACCAAGACCGTTTTTCTTCGGCCAAGACTATCCATTGTAAATCCTCCCCTGCGGTTCTGTCAGAGTCTTTACTTCCTTGATGTGAAGTCTCTACACATACATCAACGACCCGAACACAGCTCCTCCCGAGAAAGTTGAGTTGATAGCTCCTATGATAGGTGTTGTTGGATCCGTATTGAAGAACTTGAGGAAGTGAGGCGATTGGATGACATCTGTCATCACACCGCTGTCATATCCAAAAAGAAAGCTGCCAGTGGCAGCAAAGACTGCGAGCAAGATATTGAAGGCAAGACCCATCTTGTGAAGCAAGAGCTGAGTAGCTTAACTTGCACTGTCTCGCAATTGAGATGCTGAAGGTTGACCGCGATTACCAGGGAGCTCCAGGGAATCAAATAGCTTCGGACAAGAACCCTGGCCTGGTCTCTACCGTTCCTTTGATCCTGCACATCCGTCCAGTGAGGTCTAGAGGCGGAATGAGTTCCCTAGTTTCCATGGACGCGGTACAAGCAAGGCAAGTAATTCGTTCATGTGACCTATGCGGATGCGCAAATCTGGGGTCCAATGATGCTGGGGTAGCGTGAGCGGGGTGAAGATGTGCCTCTGGTGAGTAAAACTTCCGCCAATGAGACTGAAGCATATTGCGTCCCTGCTTATTTCCCCAACCGAGGCCTGCAACGTCTGCTGCTACCTTGTAAATTCATCGTGATGGTCGACGTAGCGTCCGAGCCGCTGGTGATAGACGAGAGAAAACCCGGTTAAGATAGATTGCTCTCATCAAAAGATCGGCGCCTTTTTTATAGGAGGACGGATGCGTGGCCCCGCAGGCGGACCGCCCGCGGCTGATGGAATGAACTATTTGACGGTTCTCGGAGAATCCTCTAGGAAATTGTAGGCTTGAGGTCTTTTTCAAATTTCCTTATCAATCATGGCTCCCGCTTCTGCTGCTACGGTACGACTGGCAGAAGACGACCATGGCTTTCTCCATCGCCGGAGCTTTACTCTCCTTCTTGCTCCTTCCAATCCTTCCTGCTGCATCGTATAACCTCGGTCGGAGGAATGATACCGGCAATGCTACGTACAGGAATCCATCCGCGCCAGTGGAGGCGCGTGTGTCCGACCTTCTCTCTCGTATGACAATTGAAGACAAAACTGCCCAATTGATTCAAGGCGACATCTCTAACTGGATCAATACTACTAGTAATGCGTTCAACTACAGCGGCCTGGTCTGGAACATGGCCAATAGGGCTGGCCAGTTCTACGTCGGATATCCAGTTCCGCAGGATTGGATCAGCGAGGGTGTTAAGAAGGCACAAGATTACCTAACGCAGAACACGACTTTAGGTATACCAGCTTTCGTACAGACAGAGGGTATCCATGGATTACTTGTGGGGAATGCCACTATTTTCAATAGTCCTATCGCGCAGGCTTGCTCTTGGGATCCAGAGCTTGTCGAGAGCATGGCTAAGGTTATTGCAAAAGAGTCGAGGGCTTTAGGCGTGAACCAACTATTCGCACCTCTGGCTGATCTGGCAAGGGAGTTGAGGTATGGTCGGGTCGAAGAGACATACGGGGAAGACCCGCATTTGGTTGGGGAGATGGCCTACTCTTACGTGAAGGGCGTACAAGGCAAAAATGTTAGCGCCACTGTCAAACACTTCGCCGCCTTTTCGGCTCCGGAGCAGGGGCTCAACACTGGACCTGTACACGGCGGAGAAAGAGAGCTACGGACAACGTGGCTGCCATCTTTCAAACGTGCAATCATCGATGCAGGAGCGTACAGCATTATGGGCTCGTATAATTCTTATGACGGTATTCCCACTATCGCCGACTATCATCTCATGACCGAGATCTTGCGAGAAGAATGGGGCTACAACTATTGGTTGACATCCGATGCTGGAGCTACAGATCGCTTGTGCTGCGCGTTCAAAATGTGCACGTGTAAGCCCATCGATTCGGAGGCTGTCACGTTGTACGCGCTCCCTGCTGGAAACGATGTGGAGATGGGCGGTGGCAGCTACAATTACGCGAACATTCCGAAACTTGTCGAAGACGGAAAGCTGGATGTTAAAGTTGTTGATACCGCGGTTGCGCGACAGCTGCGCGCTAAGTTTGAGATGGGGCTTTTCGAGAATCCTTATCCTGGTCTTGGATCAAACAAAACGAAAAGCTTAATTCATACTTCGGAGGCAGTGAAAGTGGCACGGCAATTAGATGCGGAGTCTATAGTGCTTCTAGAAAACCACAACACTACACTTCCGCTAAGACGCGATGCGAACATTGCCGTCATCGGCCCAATGGCCAACTTCACAAACGTAAGTACACTATTTAGACCAGTCTCAACAATGTTAACTCCTCTTAGCTTGGCGATTATGTGGTCTATCGCTCGCAATACAATCCCTCCAACGTCAACCCACTACAAGGCATTAGCGAAGCGTCGACTGGTACCGTGACTTACGCTAAAGGCTGTGAACGTTGGTCCGCCGACGAATCCGGATTCCCAGAAGCCGTGTCTGCTGCTCAATCAGCGGACGTGGCCGTCGTGGTTGTGGGCACATGGTGCGTCTCCCCCTACCCACAGCCTCTTAAACCACACTAATGCTCTACATAGGTCACGCGATCAGAATGAGCTCTGGCAAGGACTAAACGCAACGACGGGCGAACATGTTGATGTCGCCGACCTAAAACTAGTCGGTGCCATGGCTCCTCTCGTCAAGGCTATCATTGATACCGGAAAACCAACAGTGGTCGTGTTTCAGAGCGGCAAACCAGTGACTGAGCCATGGATATCAGAGCATGCTGCTGCGTTAGTCCAGCAATTTTACCCCGGCGAACAGGGTGGGAATGCGCTTGCGGATGTGCTTTTCGGAAAAGTGAACCCCTCTGGAAAACTCTCGGTTTCCGTTCCTTATGACGTTGGCACATTACCTGTGTTCTATGACTATCTAAACTCGGGCCGCGGTGAGAGTCCAGATGCTGGATCGGTACTGCCAAACGGAACGCTACAGTTTGGGCATCAATACGTCCTCAACTCACCTGAACCACTCTACGAGTTCGGCTATGGACTATCATATTCCAACTTCACGTACTCCAACGTCACGCTCTCGAGCACTGCCGCTTCTGCTTCGGATACCATCACTGCCTCTGTGAGCATTACAAACACATCCCCCGTCGATGGCAAAGAGGTGGTGCAATTCTACATTCAGGACGTCATCTCCTCGGTTGTAGTACCGAACATCCAACTCAAGGGCTTCAAGAAGGTGCTCGTCAAGGCTGGTGAGACAGTGAGTGCTAGCGTGGACCTGAAAGTGCAGGACTGGGGGCTATGGGATCTCCGGATGAGGTATGTAGTTGAACCGGGCGACTTCATTGTTTGGGTAGGTTCGAGCTCGAGGGATCTGAGAGGAAATGGAACAGTGACAATTGCCTAAACTTCTTGTTGTAATTTATATACAGAATCAAAACCCTTCTACTACCCAACTGGCCGTGAGTTTGCCTTTAGACATTGGTTGTTGATGAATTGATCCATAGAATAAGGAAGGACACATGATGACAAAACTTGAAGAGTCTAATGTGAAGAGGTGATGCTGCTGAAGATCGATATTTAAGCGCAACTCTACGTTGATGAAGTATTGCGCGCTATTCTCTCTTGATTGTGGTGAAGAATGATCCGTTCAAATACACTGTGAGTTCAAACGCACTGTGAAGTCCCGTGGCTGATTGTAGCTAGCTACATAAGTACAAGTAGAAGAACATCCACTTAATTTCAAATTGTGAGTCGCATACGTATCATCTTCAGATCTGCCTACTTTATTATACTTGAAGGTGTGTTTTCCAACCTCTATCAAACATTGTACTAACCCTAAGGTGTTTTCACAAGTTAGTATGTCTCAGGACCGATCTAGACTCTCTTCGCATATAGCTGCGATAGAGCGACAAGTTCACCTGATACTATGTCAAATGGCCACAGCCAAGCCCATGACGGACGTCATAGCAGCCACTAAACAAAATGAAGCGGCACAAATTCAGGGCGAGAAGTGGAGACTCTCCTGATACTAAGGAAAAGTTTAGGATTTGCAAAGCAGGAAGTTGCGCAGTGGCTAGCACAGATGAGAGGCATCATTGAAGCGGTTGAGAATGCTACTCCCGTGGAAGATAGTGAGCAGAGCATGGAGTAGTCTTCTATGTCCGAGAACTTTTGAATGACGGTATCTTGTCACTTCGTTGATTCGAAGACTGAGAAGGAGCATTAGAATAGCGCTTGCATATAGTCGTAGGCTTGTCACTACATCGTGAAGGAGCACGTGGATGTGTCCCCATTGTGCGATGCACGACATTGTAGCTACTTCAGCTACTCTGCACCGTTTGAGCCTAATCAAGCTCCTGTATCTCATAAAGCGTACTAGATGATCAGTAGATGCAAGACATCTCTATTAAAGCTAGCTGAGATAATCAAATATATCCAATAGAGCAGTGTATAGAAGGTTTCTAGTATTGGAGCTAGACGCGAAGCTTTCGCTTATGCGAAGCTGAGACCTTTGATCGCGACTTTGACTCCATGGTGGCGTTGCGGATCCTTACGCGCGACCAATCAAACCAACATCACTGCGGGTCAGGTCGCACGACTCGTAATATTGATGGAGATCTTACTTTTAGGCATAATCCTTAAGACGGCATCCCGCCTTTGATGAGGGATAATTGCTACGTGCCCCTTCATCTCTAAACCGACCTCCTATACACGCTTCAAAATGTCTTACCTCGTCCTCCTCTTCGTCTACCGCAAGCCCGGCATGCCGACCGCCGACTTTCAAAACTGTCTAGAGAAGGATCATATACCAGTTTTCTATGAAATTACTGGACCCCACGCCCCGACTGAATTTACGCGGCACTACGTTGCGCGAGTGGATAGCGGTGCAGGAGATCGCCTCGGCGTCGGCAATGTTTCCTCCAAAAGGGCAGAAGCAGCTGCACCTGTGGTGTTGATCGGACAACCAGAGGATATCCCGTGGGATGTGATGTACGAATTGAAATTTCGAGATGAGCTACACTTTCAACATTTCTTTGCGTTGGTTAACGACCCCGAAAACGCGGAAAAGCTTGCTGCATCGGAAGAGGAATTCGATGATCCGACCAAGTTGAGAGCTGTGGTAATTGGGGAAACTTACACGACAACTTGGGATGGGAAGAAGCCAACCACGACAAAGAGCTGAGCATGTCAATGGGAAGTGCATTGGAGTGCAATCAGATACAAATGAGAAAAAAAGTCATACACACTAGGATCGATGCGCCATTATACCCACGAATTGACGAATAGTATTCCATTTTTATGCAAAAAAAACACATTTCTTGCAAACGGGCACTGACATTGGAATTGAAATTGAGGATTGTCAGGGATATTCAGACCCCCGACAGCCTCGAGGTCGGGCTGTCATGCAAGTCGGAGGATCACCTTGCGGTAGTAGCAATGAAAAGTCATAATTCGAAGTCAAATATACAATTTTAATATTAGAGGTTTTTGACTATGTTTCGCAGGAGTCTTCATGCCAATTTCATGCTCTAATGGAGGCATGTAACCAATTGTACGAAACAATTGGCCTCGCTGTATTATTGTGTCACCAGCTTTCCCCAAATTCGCATTTCACCGCTCTAACCATCGTGTCTTAGTACTGCTACCGATATGGTTTGTAAAACGTATCTCGCTATCATCTGTGCATTCTTCAAGACATTCCTGTCTTCGCTATTTCATTGCTTCTTGTATGCCCCAAGCACAAATTATCACTGATGTAGCAGAGAAACCTGGCAGGAAGAAGATAAAAGAAGACCCCCAAGTCCGTACAAGTTCCGTAGGACCCAAATCTGCCAGGAATACTCAAAGTACTTCCTTGTAATTGCTCAGGCCATGATGGGGATAGGTGTAGGCTTCGCTAATGGATCGAATCATCGACAAGAGATTTCGAAAAAGTTCTACGAGGATATGAAAATACAGGGTAAGAGGGAAACTAGAGATATATGTATGATCATTCCGCATGATGTCGGCTTTAGTGAATGTTGACGTGAAGTGCCATGTGATTATACCGACGCAGGAGTGATAGGTCTGTGGCATCAAGAGGATAGCTATGATCAAGCAACTAAGAAAAGGATATCCTGGAGTATATCATCGATCAATTACCAATTCCAGTGAGCATAGATAAAACTGATCTTGAATGACTCAGTCCAACTGCCTCCACGATTCGGCCCCACCGTTGACTTCGCTACGAAGCGCTGTCTTCCGCGGATCTTCATAGATCGCTGCCCCAGTGAGAGTATGACTAACCTCACTTGTAGAGATTTTCGCTGCATATTTCTTATGCACCACAAGATCTGTGACTTAAGGCGGAATTATGTCAACATATGTGCGACATGCGGGGTTCGAGAAAGATGCGGGCTCATAAGGCTACAGTTTAAAGCCTAGATACGCGAAAGTGGATCACCTACAGGTACACTACTTGAAAATCATTATTTTTATTGAAAGACTATGTGTTTGTATTATTCAACGTGAACTGTTCTCGTTACTTGTATTCCATGGAATCTTTTTTCGTAATCGACTGTTAGTTCAATCTCATCGTCCGAAGCCCTGCTCACTACAGCCGCTGATGGTTGTGAGATTCCGTGTAGTACACGTTCCCTGTCGCTATCTTGATCTCTTTCGTGTGTACGTCGCGTCCCCGACTTGCGACTCATGCCTGTGCCTTGGTTCCGCTGACTCGATCGAAAGGTCATCGGGCGATGGCCCATGCAGATTGCGTAGATGGGCTTCAACGCGGGTACAGAACCGCATACGATGAGAAGAATGATCTCGATGCTAAAGATCTGAATGTCAGCTATGGAAGTGATTGACAGAACAAGTGACATACCCAGTCCATAACCACAGTGAGAAGGTCTCCCATGTAAAGTCAGACCTCGCGTTGAGCGTGCTTAGCTTAGTTGCCTTGATAGCCGCGCATATACCGGTTCTGTATGAGTTAGTAAGTGCCAATTCCGAGCAGATGATTGCTTGTCCTTACATGCTACCGCATCCGAGTAGACCACACAACGCAATCCTCTTCCGGAGATCGGTCTGCAATCCCCAGACGAGCGTGACTGGAACCACTGCCAAATAGAAGTCGACCACAACATGTACCGCGGCCCCGTATATCGAGAAGTTGCTCTGTGCTGCCGGGTCCCAGCACTTTGTCTTGGCCTTTATTGAATTATCCCATAATGCAGCGGGATTCTTGCACTGAACGAATGTGAAGACGATCATCAAGACCGTATTGATCAGCGTCCATGCGCTTGCAACATAGAGACTCCACTTTCTCCAGACAGACGCGCGATTCAGTAGACGTAAGATAAGAAATGCGACTGCGATCTTCCCGGATCCAAGGCAGAAAATAGCGAGGGGCTGGGCAATCCAATTCAACTCAATAACATACATTGCGTGTGCGGGGTCTTGAGAAAGGTACGATAGATGTCGCGTGCCGCCTTCGAAGGAGAAGATGCTGATTAGGATGGTGAGAGGGACGAAGACAACCTAGAGCATGTAAGTGATTTAGTATTGTCTAACGAGAGAATGTAAAAGTACCCAAGTTGCCAGCATACACCAGTCATCTACGCCTACGCCAGCAATACTAAATCTTGCCGTGAGTCTCATGGCGACGAAAATAAATGAAACCGCACATCCTGCAAGATACACGGCAGCAAGCTGCGGCCCTCGGTTGTAGTCGGGGTAGTCGGGCACTGCTGCAACCATTGTAGCCGCTGAACTCGACTGAATTCAATTGTGATGGAGCGCACGCCTATGAAATGTACAAGAAGCAATGCAAAACCGGCGAACCGGGTATTAGGGGAGGTGTCCATAATATGGCCATATCCATGATACTTCCCCGCTCGCGCAATGCCTGCTACGAGTCATGGCACACCGTGATGTTGCGGCGGGTGATGCTCTTTTACTAGGTAGTGCCTCGGGCATGGTACAGCAGTGTGACGAAGCTCACCGCGGGCTTCTAACGGCTGTTAATTGCTGGTTCCTGGGTCTAGGCTTTGATATTAAGATCGGATTAGGAAAGGGATCTGCCTGAAACTGGACATGTCGGCCGCAACCCCTGATAATTCTCCTCGACACGTGCATTAGCGTCAGCCTACATGCACGGTCGCCGTTCTTTGCCACGTGAGGAGGTGGTTGTGGCCACTGAGCTGTACTCAAGCTTCCAACTCACAGCCGGCCCTGAAACAGCGATGCTGCTGACGCTTTGCGCGGGGCGAAGGATAGACAGCTCGGCGCAGGCATTCGGGCAGCTAAGAAAGGCTATCGATCAGTTTCACCGGATCTCCACCGCGCGATGCGTCTCAAAGCCCTATCGTGACCCTCCAGCGTCCTGACGCAAGTCATACATAGCCGTAGCGTCAAACTTTGCAACGTCGGCCAAATTCGGACCTTCACATTTCGTTCAGCCATGAACCCAGAAAATGGGAATTTCCAATACAAATCCCATACTCCTTTTCTCTTACAGGGCGAAAGTGCTCTTCAAAGAGATGACTGTGTATTGGGAATCCTATTCCTACAACCACTCTAGGCCCATAAGAGAGTCCGTGCACTCGGGCGGGAACCAGGCATTGGCGCCGGGACCAGGATTACGTGGGCGGTCAAATATTGGATATCTCTGTGGCGGACCAAACACACAAAGAGGGATGTTCAAGGATAAACAGGTTTGGGAGGTGCTGAAGCAGATGGCCGCGGCGTTGGATCTACAAGTAATGACGATTCAATGTGTCCCTGTCCTTGCTGAGCATGGCCACCAACTGAGTTGTGAGAGAACAACATTTGTTCAAGGGTAGTCGTAACGCGCGAGGCATCGAGGGCTCCTGCCTAAGGCCTTCGAAATGCCTTTTGACCAGGTGCACAAGTTCCAACGCTGGAGGCTCTCAGAATGGGGAGCCTGGTCGGTGGTACTTTGGTAATGGTTTTTCGGAATGCAGTCGACATTTTAGCACTAGGGCCGACCCACCGCACGGCTTGTCCCTCCATACAATCCTGCGCATGGCTATAGCGGCACAGCTCTTACGATGACACGGAGATGACAAGCTGCTCAAAGCATAGCTACTACTTTCGACGCGCACGACAACTGTTGGAGATAATCTGGCGTTCAAATAGCGTGTTGTCATGCTGCTTTGTAGAAGAAAAAATAGATAAAGAGATATTCGGAAATTACACCCTTTTCAGCATAGCAGATCAGGGGCAAGCAGGTCTCCGCGTGGGCGCCAATTGTGGTCGGGGGGCACGGTGTGTAGAAGTGGACCAATGAGGTCAAGCCTGAATAAAAGAAGACCGCAGATGCACCGGTTCCTTGATATTGTGCAGATCTCATGGAGTGGCGGTCGCCGAGCTGTTGACGCAGCAGTGAATCAGAGGACGACATCCGTGCATACCCTACTTTTCCTCTCTAGCCTTAGTGATGTGCACTATTAATCGACCCAGCCTCCTGGCGTCCCATTAGCATCGATGAACGGGCGATTGAAAAGGTCACCATCCCATCACCTCTCGCGCTTGATCTCTTCTTATCTTTGATAGATCGATTCAGTATGAAGCGTTCTGGACTTTTGAATGGTTCTAATCTAAGGTCTAACGGATATAGATCTTCTTTCGACTATACCCCTTGAAATCGCTCTAACATAATATATTTTCAAGCCGCACTAACAAAGCTTATAATCTATTATGCGAAGGTACTCGACCTTCGTCTTTGGGTATGGGTACTGATTATCATTGTAGTCAAGGGGCGAAAATTTTGGGTACAAGAGTGTCATACAAGTATTGGTTGGTGAAGTAGAAAATGAGTGACATTGAAGGTATTGCAAATAAATGACAAACAAAATCAGAAAACGAGTAACAATAACGAGAGCAACAACGCACAAGAATCTGACATGGAACCAAAGAATCAAAATCATTCCGTCTCTTACAAAAATCCAAATTGTCACTATCTAGCACACCATGCTACTTGTTCAAATCTGTGTTGAATTTGGGACACGGCCAACGATCCGAGACTCACTACTTAGACCATTCTGCTACCGAGCTGCCCCCTTATGGCCCTTCTTGGGAGTGGTTCAGGTGTCGGAACGAGCGATGCCTCGGGAGTAGAACGTCTCTCGGTCAATGCACGTGCACTTACGCCCGGGTCGCCAGGCTGCGGTTCTCTGCAGAAAGCCCAGGCCTGGGACCAAGAGACGGACTTGATGTGGCCGCGCTCATTCAAGGAGAAATTATTGCCGTCTTGGAACCAAATGGTCACCTAATTAGGTCAGAACGATGTCATGGGAAAGGTAGAGAAGATGTATCGATGACGGCGAGTGCATACCTTGCTCGAATAATCGCTCTCATAATCACCCATCGCAGCCCACGCTTCACAATGGACACTCTGCCCAGGCGCAACTTTGGAAGTTGTCCACCAGCTTAGCGTTTGATCGTTAGTAGTGGTTTCTGCGTTTGCCTCAATCCTCGTGTATTGGAATTGGAGTTTGCCGTTTATTGAAGTTGAAGCAATCAAGGGTACCTCCACTGTAAACTGAAATCCTACTTCTGTCCCGACCATCCATTGGTTGGTCTTAGTAACCGTAGTCGATGCTGACTTCTTCTCTTCTCTTTTGAAGGTATAATCTACCGTGTTGTCGGTGTCCTCATTCCTGAAAGTGACATTATCTAGATTAATCGACTGCAACCCACTGTTCATAGGTAAGCCCAAGGTATACTAGAAACTTCAAAGCAGTTGCTTGTCTCTACTCACCCCTCTAATGCTGCTTGGTCGGCACTCTTATCCAGAACAACATCGCCCATGGTTATGCTTTTGATCGGACTGCCAAAAAACAAAAGACCTAGTCTGTCTATATCGTTGCCCGACGCTCCGAAGGCCCCTGCTAGAATTCCACTTCCGACATCCAATTCATACTGCTTCTGGCCCGTTGTGTCTTTCCCGAAATCGAATTCCCTTTGTGAACGCGTCCGCATATAGATGCGACCTAGTCGCGAGCCGTATCCATCTCCCCAGAGCCGGACTATCTCAATGGGATCTTTCACTGGATCCCATTCGAACCGCCCGCTCTTATCGTCTGCATTGCCGTAGATCTGGGAATACTCGTTCGTGCTATATTTGAACTGGAGGCCTTTGATGTGATCGGTGCCCGTCCAGACCTCGAGCCCAGTAATGAGGGCACCGTAAGTCCAGCGCGTCTCGCAGAATTGGCCCCCATCATCGCCGCCGATGACCTGAATAGACTTCTGCCATGGCCCAGTTGCGCAATCACCCAGGATATCTTCCGCTGTCGTTGCCGACACGGATAAAGCGATCGCTGCGAAGAAAGGCAGAAGCTTCATCTTGAGCAATGATTGGCGTCAACGAGATGAATGACAAGGTGTGCTTTGAAGATTTAAGTAGAGGAACGAAGTTATAGTGAATAGAACACTGGTCGGCTTTGGTGATTGAATGAACATCTGAGGTTTGCATCTTCGCAATATATACCGGTGGGCGTTCCTGGTCAAAAGTTAAGTGTTTCCTTTTTTGTAAGTACAACAGAGGTGCAATAACTAGCAGCTGGCTCAGCGTTGCTACAATCTACCTGTACATCGTCAACGAACATCAGCAAGCCTGACGTAATCTGCCCCATCAAGTAATGAGATACCTTATTGCAGTGCATGTACCGTTTTGCCAAGTGTAGCAACTCGATGATTATTAACTGTAGCGAAGCTTTAGATACTCGCGCTAAATGAGACCGTCACCATGTACTTTGGCTCCCCTTTTTTCAACGGCCGTTGGATAAGGCGGTGAGAAGAAGCGCCGTTTCACAGTTGGTTCGTGCAATCCCAAATTAGTAGTGTTGTATGGCCAAGTAGCATTCCAAGGGGACATGTATTACTACAAAGAGCATTCCTGTACTACCTCGATCGCATTATAGAACGTAATACTCAGTAACCATTGTGAGTTAATGATGCTGGTAACGATAGCCAGCAATACGGTCGCTGGACGATTTCGGGGAGCTCCCATGGCTTAGGCTGCAACTTTAGTGAAGGCTTTTCACGCACTATCGCAAATCAAGCAATATAAACTCATCTCAAACTAGTCCTTGATAATCTATATGTAGGCTATATCAGAGTCACCCACATACTTCACCGCTGAGCTCTCTTGATTATCTCAATTAGTACGCAGTCCTCGTATACAACCAACCTTGAATATCTGATGAACACCACCTAGTTCATGTATTTGGTTGCGAAGTGCTACGTCACTGCTTCTTTTAGTCCGTAGGTGCTCGATGAGACCAGCCAACGTTATAGTGGCCGAAAAGTACATCTTGGCTAACCTCAGCAAGTTCGGATCCGTGTCTCACCTTAGACGTGGTTCTGTACTTTTGCTGCTAATATTCAGCGAACGATCAACTGAAGAGCTGGAATCGCAATCAGTCTAGGAAGACGAGGATGGGGTGAGGGTAGTTGGTTGACGGACACAAAGGATTTGCGCCCTGCAAGTTGTGCCTTCTGCTCAACCTAGAGACCGCTGTGCAATCTCTGGTGCCGCAAATCAATTGTTTTAGAACTTCATAGACCTTTGTGATAATATTGGTCCAGTCGTAGCGGTCATCTGCTCGAGAACCGTAATCGCCCCTCACCGAATACTCTCTTCTCTTCATTCGGCCAAAGGTTCCCACAAGATCGCAAGCCTGGTTCGCCATCTAGAAACTCTTCTTGGAGGACCTGAACCAATTTTTCGAGGGTAAAGCTGACGATATAAGCGTTTTTGTATTCGCTCTGTGCCATCTCCAGGCCTTCGCCAGCTAGGCATAAATCTTTTGATTTGCTCTCCCGTCTAGACTGAAAGTAGATCTTTCCGTTGGATTTTATAGAGCTCGCTTTGTTGCCGATACTTCCGCTTTCCCAGAATAGATGACCGTGAGTATCCGGACAGGCTGTGCCGAGGCAGAAAAGAAGACCTTTTTTCTTGGTCCAAGAGAACGGCAACAAGTTACGACAGAAGTAACATGAGGTTGAGTCAAGCGAAAGTGCGTATAGATGGAGCTCAACGAATGGTTTCTGATCACTAATGTTGTTGAACGACGCGGGCTGCCAGGGACCTAATGCGCGAGAGACGACAGCCGCGGAGCAAAAGCATAGTGAGCTTTTGCATACCTCCAAGGTTTGCACCATTAGCTCCTTCTCCGGGATGTTGTAATCAACTGCTAGTTCTTTCGCGTCTCCACAGAGTGCTAATAATGAGTAGATACGGTCCTTTCGAATTGCGCATTTCTTGTCTCGAAAATGATGCAGCAGATTAATCAACCCCCAACTCTCCAGAACACGCTTATCTGTCATCAGGTCGGCAAAATGTTCAAACCCGCTCGTTCTGATATAGGAGAAAGCGTTTCGGAACTGCAAAGCCAATGATTGCATATGAATCTCTTCTTCTCCAACTACTACCATGACGCGGCGGCCAAGGATAATTTCTTGTGTGATCCATGCACGTGTCCAGTACTCGTGCTGTGCAAAATTTTCGTAGATTCTCTCGGCTTTTGCGTCATCTATGTTCGGAGAAGAGTACTGGCTAATCCCGAAGGATGCATCCAAGGATTCGTCAGTTTGTATGCCGACATCAGACATGTAGTCTCTTAGGGATACAGCTTTGGGATTCGATGATGAGCTCATCGAAGAGTCCTTTTCGTATTTAGAGACAGCAGGAATACGTCTATTCCCCATAGAATGTGTTGTGTCTCTCCAATGGCGATCCTCGACCATGCGGATAAATCTCGCTCTTTTCTCCTCTTTCATCGATCGCATAACCTGACGGAGTTCGGGTGTATTACCTAACCATACAAGAACTCTCTTAGCATTAGAGTATATCGTACCCATGGACTGAACCTGGTGATTTCTCTCTGTGATGTTGCTCTGGTCGATACTCAAGGCGTCAATCCAGAGCCACTCGTCGGTCCAGTAGCATTGTCTCGCAACATCAAGGAAATCCCAAAGATTGCGCCGAACATGGAATAGTCTTCCATTTACCCAGATCATGCAATTCTCAGTAGGAGGGCCCCATGTGTAAGAGAGACACCAGTAAGGCGTTGACGATCCGGGCTCGGATTCGTCAGAGCTGTTGGCGGAATCATCCGAGAGGTTACAGGGAAGTCCAGTGGTGCGCATGTGGCACTGTAAAAATCCGTCCAATAATTCCCGTTGTACCTGGATAAGACGAATTGTGTTCTTCCGCAAGTCGAGGGGCTCGTGTTCGAAATACAGGGGGTAGCTTTCTCCCATTTTGATCCTAGAGCAGGCAAATCCCCGGTAGTGTTAGTTTTGTAACGATTGAATTAAAGGTTAGGACAGGAAAATCTATGTGGGCCCTCAAAGGGGCGTGCGCGTTTCTTATGTTTGGGTTGTGGTCTTTCAAGCGCAAGGCAACGAGGCTGTGTAGAGCACCGCCACACGTCGTACATCTACCTTCGCGGATAATTTATCACGGCCGTAGTAGGCTATAGATGTTGTGCAGCAATCCCGCCGGCTTTCAGAAATGGAAAACTCTAGCTTCTTGCTCCCCGCCGACTATCCTTCTCTACTAGGATACCTTCCACTAGGACGGCTCATCCGCAGCCCTATATCTTACGAGACTCCTCAGAGTTCCTGGTAAAATATTCCGTCACATCTACCAGTGTTTTCTGAGGCTGTACTTGACATTCATTCTAAGATTAATGCTCCTTCTGGGTATTGGAGCTCGCGACGAGCGGTAATCATGAAGAGATCAATTAGGGTCACGAATGGCACAGGATAAAGTCAATAATAGAGCTATATTGGGCTGATTGAAGAAAGATACATATGGTACTAATTCATGGCATTTTATACCTTCAACTGATTCATTCATCCCTCCCAACCCCACTAATATCGTCCCTCAACCTGCTCACCTGCCTCTCCGCCCTCCCCACCAACTCCACCAAGTCTCGCAGGCTCCTCTTGATGTCTATAATAAATCCCTCTAGATCTCTCAGTCTATCGTTCCGCTCGCGCTGTCCACTCCCTAGTTCTTCTAGGTTGTCTCGGGCTGGGACTCCCGGGTATGTAGAGAAGTGTTGGTATGGTCCCGAAGGACGATTTATGGGTTTTGGATTGCGTGAAGGGCGCGGAAACTGTTGACGAGCAAAATAGCCTGGTGTCTGATTCATCCCGCCGAGTGTGAACCTCATGTTGTCCCAATTCATCATTGTGGAATTCCGAGTTGGTCGTTGTTGCCAGACGTGAGAGGGATGGAAGTGGACCTGATGGAGCATGGAGGTAAGTGATCATGGCTTGTTCTTATTATCTGACATGGATAATGTAATGATGCTGTTTGATCCATGTGATTTGGTTGGTGTAGGCATGGTCCACGTACAGACAAGGAACGTTTGCTTAGAAGTGCGCAAACAACAAGCAGCGTCGATCTACAAACGAATCCGAATAGTGTCATTATGGACTATGTAAAGATGATACCACCATCAATGACAATCGTCTGTCCCGTCATGTAGTCACTGTCCTTACTGCACAAGAAGCTCACTGTACTGCTCACATCCTCTGGTACGCTCGTCCTTCCCAAAGCAATCAATTCTCCGCTATACTTCTTGATAGTATCACCCTTCTTTGCGCCTTTTAACTTGCCCAGCTCTTCATCAATCAAATCCCACATGGCTGTGCCCACGATGCCAGGTGCATAAGCATTAACGGTAATTTTGTGCGGAGCTACCTCCATAGCAAAAGCTTGCGTCATACCGCGTACGGCCCACTTTGAGGCACTGTAGTGTGAGAGGAGGGCAAAGGGCTTGAAGGCAACGATGGAGGCGGCACCGAGTATTTTCCCACCAGAGCCTTGCTTTATCATTTGTCTTGCAGCGGTAGAGTAGCAATTGTAGACACCAAACACTAATAGGGTCAGCTTAGTCTAGATAGATAAGGTGAGTTGAGTCAATGCTGTACCATTTACTTCAAACATTCGCTTTAGGTCTTGCTCAGTCAAATCTAGTAGGGCTTTGACCTGGGCGATACCTGCATTGGCTACCATGGTGTTCAAAGGTCCTAGCTCACTTGTACTCGCTTCGACCATATTCTCTACTTCTTGTAGGTTTGATACATCGGCTATGAATGGGAAGGCATTGCGGCCCATGCCTTTGATTTCTTTGACGACTTCCTCGCATCCTGCCTGATTGGCCTGAATATCGTTGACACATATATCGTAACCGTCCTGGGCGAGGCGGAGAGCGATTGCTTTACCACTGTGCTGTGTCAGTGCAAGTAGATGTGTCGTGTAGTCAAGGCAGACTCACATGCCGCGTGATGAGCCTGTGACAATTGCGGTTCGGTTTTGCTGTTCCAATGTGGGTGTCGCGTAAGTCCTTATCCATTGTGGACTCTGAGTCGTGACCCTCGAGAGCATTGGAAGTTTCCCGAAAGCTTGACATAGTGTCCTGGCCGGTAGACGAAACGACATTACTGTAGCCAAAGACACCAGGCGCTGGTTACGAGATAGACTTAATGTTGAGGAGGGAAATGGAGATGCAAAGGACGGGAGCGGGGATTAGACGGCTCCGCATTGTACTTGTATCTACAAAGGTACCGTCTCCGCATTATGTCTCTGAGTTGGAGGAGGAATAAGCTTGTCGGCTATGCGGAGACTTGGATTGACCCCTCTTGGAGTAGCTCTAGCACGGTGTGGAAACAAGTATGCGGACCCTGATCGGGAATTAGAAATGACGTGACGAATTTAGCAAGGTAGCTCCTCTCTCCGCAATGGGTCCGCAACGGTTCCTGAGTCCTTCGGCAAACCTTCTTCCCGGAGCATGCTGAAAGCTCACATGTTGGTCGATCTGTCGGATCAGGGATAGAAGGGCAGGAAGTGCGGAGTGAATGGCGGGGAAGCTGCGTAGAGGTACTAGCCATTTATGTCCTAGCGTCATTTCGCTGGCCTTCCCCCCGAAGCGCGTCGTAAACTTCGGAACTGACAAGACGGTAGGACAACAAACACTCGGTACCTTATCATGTCTCGGCCCAGCGTAGCTCCGCAGCGGAATTTGTCGCTGACAGAGGAATTGGAGAAGCTGGAGCAGTCTATCACGCTGACACTTCAAGGTAAACAAACTCGCCAGTGCCCCACGTACGCGACTGACGACGCTAGAAATTGACCACAATTTCAGTCGAGCGCACCGCATTGTAACAACGAGTGTACTTCCGATAGTCGAACAGTACGGCAAACATTCAGAAGCAGTATGGGAGGGTTCCAAGGTATGTACATGAGCCGCCAGCAAGTACCATCAGATACCAACGTGTCTAGTTTTGGAAGCAATTCTTCGAAGCGAGCGCAAACGTTTCCCTCTCCGGATATGAAGCCCCTGATGCCGACGAACCAACCAGAAATGAGGACACTCAGGAATCTCAGCTATATGAGGATGAGACAGTTGAAGACGACACTGTGACGGGAGGAGTGGTCACCCCACCACGGCCTTCCTCTTCGCAAGCAGATCTAGAAGACACTTCCACACTCGATTCGCCGTCCCTCGCGCACGCGCATAGTACACCGAGGGCACCGAATACAGGAGGGAAAGAACCTCATTTCGCTGAATTTTCATCCCCTTACGAGAATCTCAGGCGTGAGCTAATAGGGTCCCGGACGCCCAAACTGGAGCCCACAACACCTGGGAAGGCTGACGTATTGCCGGATATGACGGGCCACTTTGATTCCTCGCCATTCACGGCACCGAGATCAGCAGCTGGGACACAGTCTAGCCAAAACCCGCTGCTTCATCGGGTACTGGACAAGACGTACCGTGTTCAAGCAACACCTTTGATTAGTCCGCGGAAGTATAAGCCTACCGGTGCATTCACACCGAACACTGCTCGTCGTGGCATGCCTACACCTCGAGAGAAGACGTTAGCCTTGGCACAGTGGGCAGATGATTCTTCTCCACCCTCTTCGCCGCCACCACAGCTTCGCGCTGATATATTTTCTCCTATCAAGACTCCTCGGACTCCAGGTGTGAGCGTGCAGACGCCAGGAAAAGGGAAGCAGCCCTTTAGTGTCACAAAAACGGCTGGAGCATTGTTCGACAGTGACAGCGAAGAGGAGGGTGAAGATCTTGGCTTCAGCCCGCCAAAGACGATTCAATTCCATATCCCTCAAAGCAAACTACTGCAAACGCCGGGTAAGTGTAGCCTTACCGTATTGTCACGATATGACGCCTTCGCTCACATAACGCAGCTCGCGAAGCCAGCAAGCGGATAGTGGACGATTTGTTGATGACAGCTGGAGGAGACATGACAGACACTACTGGAGGCATGGAAGAAGATAGTCCCAGCGTTGTTCGACGTCAGGTAGACTTAGATGATGATTTCTAGAGACAGGACGGAAGCAGGCAGAGTTGGACACCAAATAGAGAGATACCCATTTATGCTAAAACGACGTGTAACTTGGCTCGTTTTCACCGATTCAAATGTTATTCTTCTTTCAAGTGGCTCAGCGCTCGAAATATGTGCTAAGGGGTGCATTCACTTGGCTTGGGGCTCCGTGTCAGGTTCCGGGCGCTAGTCCCAACGTGGCGGGTGCCGGGCGATCAGCATGCAGCTCGTTCCGTCATTGCCAGACAATGTCAGGCTCCCTTTTCGAAGACGCCAGCTTTACCTCCGAACACAACCCCCGTGTCCTCATCACGCCATGCCTCGTACTCGAAGACCACCCACCTCGGGCTATGCTCGAATAGCTCAGGCCGAAGAGGAGGAAGATTCCCACGATGAGTCCGAGGATGAGTTCCACGAGCGCACGCTGTCTAGCTCATACGCGCCTATCCAGCCCAAGCGGAATTCGCGCATGCGTGCACCCGGGTCGGGCGAATCGTCGCCAAATATGCGAAGGAACACGTCCAGTCGACGGCAGCGGAGCAACTCGGGCGTTGACATTAAGGCTATAAACGCTCGACTGGAGCGCTGGGCGGACGAGATCGCGCAGAAGTTCAAGATCAAAAAACAGAAGGAGACTCCCGATGACGAACCGCTGGAGATACACCATTCGGTATTCCAGGCACCAGACTGGGTGCGCCCGGCTACAGCGGAGACACTGGCGTTCGATCCGAAGGTGGAAACATCCTCGGATCGCTTGACAGAGTCGCAATTTGATGACATCGTTGAGAGCGTTCGAGTGGCCATTGAACAAGGCACTCATCCAAAACTGATTACACAGGGCAGCTCCGGCAGCTACTTCGCGCGAAATGGCCAGGGCAAGGTGGTGGGCGTCTTCAAGCCCAAAGACGAGGAGCCCTACGCGTCGCGGAATCCGAAATGGACAAAGTGGATTCACCGCAACCTCTTCCCTTTCTTCTTTGGCAGGGCCTGCCTCATTCCCAATCTTAGCTATGTCTCCGAAGCGGCAGCGTACGTCCTTGACACCCAACTGCGCACGAACCTCGTTCCGTATACCGAAGTCGTCGCTCTCTCCTCTAAATCTTTTCATTACGATTTCTGGGATCGAAGGGCATACTACAGGAAGAAGAAGCCGCTCCCAGAGAAGGTCGGCAGCTTCCAGGTGTTCCTGAAGGGTTTCAAAGATGCAAACATCTTTTTGAAGGATAATCCTTGGCCAGACCAGCACACTTCGAGCCTCAACGCACCGCAGAGGAAGAAGAAACGAAGATGGGCTGAGGAGTGCAGACCGAGCGGCCCGCAGTCAGATGATGAGGACGACGAGCGATCGAACACGGCCGACCAACAACAGCAGCGGAGGGTGTTTTGGACAGAGGCCCTGCAGCAGTCATTTCGCGAGCAATTAGAGAAGTTGGTGATTTTGGACTACATCATGCGCAACACGGACAGAGGACTGGATAATTGGATGATAAAGATTGACGAGAAGTCCCAACAGGCGAACATTGTGGCAGAGCCTCCACGGATGAATGGCCAAGTGCATGGCGAAGGCGAGCCCGAGCCAAGCATCTACACCAAGCAATCCATGTCTGAGGGGGATCCATATGGGCGGCGAGAGCCCATGACCGCAACTAGTCGATCGGCTACGCCGATGCAAAATGGTCCGACGCCATCAATATCTATTGGTGCTATTGACAATAGCTTGTCGTGGCCGTGGAAGCACCCTGACGCTGTGAGTCTCTATGTATAGTCACTACACCGTAGGCTAACTTTTCCTAGTGGCGCAGCTATCCTTTCGGATGGCTCTTCCTACCGGTCTCTCTTATCGGACAGCCATTCTCCGAAGCGACCCGACGCCACTTCTTGCCACTTCTCACCTCGAAACAATGGTGGAGTGATACCCAATTAGTGTTGCGCAAATGCTTTGCTCAAGATGCGGACTTCAAGGAGCGCATGTACGCAAAACAGATCGCAGTCATGAAGGGACAAGCTTGGAATGTTGTTGAAACTCTCAAGACACCCGATCATGGCCCTCTAGAACTCACTAGAAGAGCACGAGTATGTGTGTGGGATGATCTCGTGGACATTCCTATTGCAGTTCCTCTTCGTGCTCCATCCGCAGAGATGAGGCGGAAACACCAGCCAAATAAACACATACATTCGGAACAGGAGGAGATGGATATCACTGCCTTATCGACACCGCCTCAGAAACCCCAGCCTGATCTTCTTATGAACTCCCCACCGCTAGAATTGGCCAACGAGAACCGGTTCAACCTCTCGCGAGAATCTAGTTCTATAGACGTGCGTCGCCAGCCTGACGACTCGCAAGGCCCACAGTCACCAGCGACAGTCCAGGCTGTTTCTTGGACTTCACGGGCCATGGCTGGCACATCCTCACCCGCCAACGGACGACCAAACCATCGCCCACGAATGAGCTACGATGGGCCGCGCCGCCACGAAGATTATAGGAAGCATCATCGCCGATTCTCGCTCACGTCTAGACGCGGGCACGGCTCCACGTTTCTTGGAGACGAAGAAGACGATGGGGATTTAGGCTATGCGGCGAACGAGGACATGGAAGCGAACCGCCGACGAGTCATTGTTGAGCGATTAGAGCAGGTCAAAAGCAAGAACCCAGTGTTCACCTGGTGTTAACTTCAATTGTATATCACTTTTTGTTGATCTATACATCACATGTTGGGATATATCACTAGACGGAAAAAGATTAAAGACTTGCATGGGCGGAGTTGGATGCATGAGTTGGTTGGTTGCATATATGGCGTTCTTTCTGGACTGATTTGGTTTAGTGTTTGGCATATGGGGTAGCAGTCCGCATAGGGTTGGACGGACAGGTGCAATCGAAAGCTGAAAGCGCCGCGGCTCTGTTCCGGCAGTACAAATGTTGTAGTCATATCTCCATCTCCATAGGCCAACGTCGAAAATCCCCGTATCCTGGGCGAATAGCGTTTCTCGGACGGCATTTCTTTCTCCCGTTCATCTGGCTTTTCGTTCGGCATATGACGTTGTAATATGGACATCCTGCCGGGACCCTGTTTTCTTCGGAGCTCTGGATCCCCAAGGTTGTACAGCATGCTATGAGATAATGCGCAGGCGCTGAAACCGTCGTTGCACCATTCCACCTCCGAATCTGTTCGCCACGCCCCCTTCCCCCTCGTCATCTGACACCAGAATATCATTTCTTTTGCTGGTCGTCTAACCCCATTTCGCAGGAACAATTCCCGAGTTTGCATATCTAGATGGTCATCTGACACTCGCACAGACCTCCACTAGCCACAGTGTGGCGCAGGGAAAATAGCTGACTTTGACAACGTCAAAAGGCAGCCGCGTCGTTATCAACCCCGCGAGCTCGTAGAGCGTCCGGTATGTTACCTCTTTTACCTTCGAACGACTGGAATGTGGAAGGTCGCTGTGTCTCGGCTGCCGCGCCGCTCCATTCGACGCCCGCCTTTACTTGCTTGGTCACCGGACAGTGTACCTGTCTAATCGGATATTGCTTCTTCGAGTAGCAGCGCAAGAAAATTACCGCAATACTTCCAGCTTCTCAGCCCGGAAAGAGGACCAGGGTTTGATTTTGGAGATTTGGTCTCTTCGAACAACCATAATCCGGTCATTTGCAATCACACTATCCGAACAGTCGTTCCTCTACGCTTGGCATAGCACTCCATATGCTAGGCGGTATATCATCGACAGGACTCTCACCACCATCATATGCGGCTACCGATATCTATTTCTCTCACCTCAAGTGACTTATTTCTCTCAGTTTCGTACCCTGTAAACATATAAACTACCATGGACCCCCGTGCTTTACTCGACCCAAGAGGAGCGCGTCGAGGTAACCATCATTTTTCCTTTAACCTTTCATCTCCTCATCCTGCGTCAAGCAACGCCATGTCTGAAAACACTGCTTTTGATTCACCGGGCGCTATGCAGTCGTTGCCTCAGAACTTTGCCCCATATGATCACGAGTCCAAGGTACTAGAGCTAACAATGGACGACGAAGCTATGCAGCAGCATGAGAATGCACGCCCCGCCCCGCAAATGCAGTTTGACCCGCGGGCTTTGCTTAATCCGAAATCAGTAGCAAAGCGGCCCGCGGTCGAACCTGAGCTAGAACGCGGTCGTGAAGTTGACCAGGCAACGCCAGGCCAGGTCTCGCTTGTAGAGCGACTTCATAATGTCCACGAGCGCACCGCCTCACCAGCAAAGAGGGTTCGCACTGGCGACGAAGAAAAGAAAAATCTGCACTCGACCAAGATCGGCAACGGTGGTGCTCTTGACCTTAGGGCTTCGCAACAGCAGCCAACCACAACATCCGGCCCTTCAATAGATCTCACCATGAGTCAGTGTTTCTCCTCAATCTTGTCTAAAAAAAATACTGATGATCTCGTCTAGGCGACGAAGAGGGCGACGTCCAGGTCGTGAAAGATAACGGAACGCAAATGATTTGCATCGGACGTCTTCGACACGCCTATGTCCAAGCTCACTCTGTTCCATTTCCAGACCCAAGGAAGTATCAAGGCAACCACGGCCACCAGAGTCGCATCAAAGTGTCTTTTAGAAGAAACGGTAGTCAGAGGAACAATGCAACCATCATGGTCGTTGACCCTACAGGCAAGGAATTTGGCAGAGTAGACCAGAAGACCGCGTTTGCGCTTGCCCCACTCATGGATGGTGCAAAAGCTAGCGGGCTCAACTGGATGGCATGGACAGAGCCTCGTCGCAAGCAGCCAGGAGAAGGAGGCCCAGGTTCGCACACATCAGCACTGATTGCTCTCACTTTTCAGCTCTATTGCCCTAGGAAGGTCGCGCACGATGTTGGCAAATACTTCAAAAGTCGAAAAGTCGACTTACTGGACCCTCTCTTCGAGCTCCAACGGTATGACTACTTCAATCCTCAGACCTGTGCTTCTTTCAACACCCACGATGCGATACACCCTACATTTACGCTACCCACACAACAGTATGCACCAGGAAGCACCTATGTTCTGCGGTCCGTCGAGGAAATTCGAAGCGACGTGCAAGGCATGTTCGATACAATTCTTACTACTGAGGGCCTCCCTCTTCGTGAACCCGCACCACAAGTTCGGACTCCGTTGTACAAACACCAAAAACAGGCCCTTTACTTTTTGTGGGACAAGGAGCAAGACTGGCAGGGTGAAGAAAATGACTCACGAAAGGACTCGCTCTGGCAGCCCAAGTACCGCGACAATGGGCGAAAGTACTACGTCCATGTCATTACCGGAGAAGAGGTGGCCAGCAAGCCGCCGTCATGTCGCGGCGGAATCTTGGCTGATGAAATGGGCTTGGGGAAGACACTCAGCATTCTATCGCTTGTTGCAGATCTCGAGTCTAAGGCTGCAGCTCATGCATTCTCCAAGATGGCAACACCGCCTCGGTCCTCAGAATCAATGATTCAGCAGGTCGTCAACAGCAGAGGTACGCTTCTTGTGTGCCCATTAAGTACCATGTACAATTGGAAAGATCAGCTGGAGAAGCACTTCCCCACCGGCCAGGGTCTCAAGTGGACCAACTATCACGGCAAGCAACGCAGCAACTTTACTCCGAAATCACTTGCCGATTACGACCTCGTAATCACAACATACAACATGATACAGGCAGACTATAACGAACGAGGCGCACCGTTGCCGTATGTGCATTGGTTTAGGATTGTCTTGGACGAAGCTCACGCCATCCGCAATGCTGGCACTAAACAGTCGGTTGCCGCTTGCACACTAGCAGCTCAGCGACGATGGGCAGTCACCGGAACTCCCGTTCAGAACCGTCTTGAGGATCTTGGTGCCTTGTTCCGCTTCCTCCATTTACACCCCTTCGGCCAGTCTTCAGGATTCACTCACCATATTCTGACGCCATTCAAGAATGCTGACCCTGAGGTTGTGCCGAAATTACAGCTTCTCGTTGGCTCGGTTACCCTACGTCGATTAAAAGAGAAAGTCCTGGAGATTGAAATTCCCTCTCGCGTGGATAAGCTTGTGCGGTTGACATTCTCAAAGGACGAGCAAAAGTTACATGACTGGTTCGAGCAGGACTCTTCCCGCAAGGTCAACGCAGTAACGGCAGGGGAAAAGCTGGGCGGTTCCTCTTATGCTCGTATCTTGACTGCCATCACTAACCTACGTCTCATCTGTGCACATGGTCGTGACCTCTTGAGTGACGAGGCGCTCAAGCTAACGGATGGCATGACGTACGATAACCCTATGGAGATCGGAGACGAAGATGACAATGATGCGCCAGTACTCAATCGTGCGCAAGCTTACGACCTACTTGACCTTCTAGAACAGACCGATACAGATACATGCCAGTATTGCCAGACTCACCTAATCCAAACTAATGACACTGAAGAGGATGAAGACGAAGCTGGCGACTCGAAAAAGGATGTCATGGGTTACATGACTCCATGCTACCACGTTGTCTGTGCCAAGCATGGCAAGAAGCTTGATGCTGAACTCAAAGGGAACACCGCACATGATGGCCTTACTGCATGTCCCTTCTGCCATACTAGGATTCGACCAGTACCTTTTGAACTTAGCCACGGCGGCTTCCGAACCTATCAGGAGGATAAAGAGCGAATGAAGAAGGACCCCAAGCTTGCAAAGAAGATTGGCGCATATACTGGACCGCATACTAAGACCAAGGCACTGCTTGAGGATTTGGCACAGCATCGAGAGTGGACTCTTGCCAATCCTACCGAGGCACCTATCAAGAGGCAAGTGCTTTACTGCCCTAGGATTGCTCCTGTGCTAATCATATCATAGTGTCATTTTCTCAACATGGACCACCCACCTTGATCTCATCGAAATCGCCCTCAACAATCACTCGCACAAATACGTCCGCCTCGATGGTCGCATGACGCGCGAAGCCCGTAATAGGTCCCTTGAAGCCTTCGACAAGGACGACTCAGTCACTATGATCCTCGTATCCATTGGCGCCGGCGGTCTCGGTCTCAACCTTACCAAAGCTAACAAAGCTTATGTTATGGAACCGCAATTCAACCCTGCAGCGGAAGCCCAGGCCGTCGATCGCGTGCACCGGCTGGGCCAGACGAGAGAGGTCACAATTAAGCGATTTATCATGGAGAATAGCTTCGAGGAGAAGATGCTTGAATTGCAGCGCAAAAAGAAGGCGCTTGCAGATTTGACGATGGCAAGGGAGAAGAGCAGTAAAGAGCAGGCAGCGAAGCAGCGGCTGGAAGACCTCCGGTCGCTTTTTAGATAGATTTCTAGGTGGTGATATGGCGGCTTCGCGCCATTCTTGACATTCGTCGGTAGGTGTACACATTTCGGTACGTTCTGGGGCGGCTTGCTTTTCTCTTTATGAGGCGTTCTGGTGCATGGTAAGGTAGCGTCCTCTGTGCCTCGGCTCATATATATTGGTTCGGTGGGCGTGTGAGTTTGAATTCCTCGGATCCAGGTTGATTCTACCTGGTGGTAGTATTCACCCCATATAGATTTTTCAGGTACACACTATCGACTCTGCTGTTCATGAGACTTCCTGCTCCTCACATTTCTTGACATGTCGCGATCTCTATAGCCCGTACTCATCTTAATGTATGCCTCTAGACATTTCTGCGGACGCGGATACTTCGCAACGCCATCGACACTCCTCACCATTAGCCCTCCGCCCCAATTATCTCGTAGATGTTAGTGATAAGTTCTTATATCGAAAGGAGAATACACATGAGCTTCCCGTCAGGAGACTGGGCACGCTATGATTGCCTAGTTTAGTTGTATAGGCAGCTGGTGCGGCGGTAGGTGAAAGTTGAGTGTATTGTTTGAGGGGATTTCGGCTGAGAAGTAGCATTATCTACATAAACACACTATGATAGAGCATCAGATTGAGAATCCTCCGAGTATCATAATGACTGAGTGGAATTCCTTAGGGAAGGCAGATGTCTTCCATGCTAGTGATTGCTGCAACGAGCAGACTACCAAAAGAACCAGCCAGAGCAACAGCGGAGAGAAGAAGAGTGGAGCCGTTTCTGAGCAGCATGTTCATTGGTTGTTGTGTTGACCACACTGCGGTGGTGAAAGTGAAAACAAGGAGTGTCCGTGCGTACGTGCCCATATGTCAAGTCTGCTTCGCGTGTTGTCTCCATTTCCTCAACAACATACTTGCACACATCTTTGACAAGCAGATACAGACATCCTTCGTCGGCTCTTCGCGTCCGGGTGACACCGGATGCTTTTGTTCTCCTTTTTTCGTCCGCGCTTCATTGCTTCGGACACAGGTCTGTCCGAAGCGTCCCCGTACGTGACGGCAGACTTCTTTTGACCGGACCGTTTAATTACGGAAAGGTCAGCTTTCGAATACGTGAACGGCCACATTTTGGCTGATTCACGTTATCAAAAAAATGGCTTCTCAGGAAGCTGGAAACCGCTTTGCCCCCTTGGGGGATGAAAACCCACCTCCGCAGGCAACTCAGCCTACGGGCTGGTATGCCTATGATGATGATCTGGGCATTCCAGACTTCGACCCAGATGACGTCGAAGAGATGGAGATAGATGGTAGTGAACAGCCTGGGCCTGACCAGTCCAAGCCTGTGTCCACTGATGCGACGCGGGTGGTAGACTCTGTGCCAAAAGATTTCGCCTTTAAGGAACGGTCTACGGTTCTGGAAGACCCGTATCTCAAGGAGATTGATGGAATTCCTCTTGATGCCTTGCACAAAGAGTACCGGATGCGTGATCGCCCAGACCTCACAGGCGTGGAACCGCTTGCTCTGGCTGAGGTGCACTTCATGGACGCTGAGTTCCGATGCGGCAAAAGCAAGTCCCAATTCCTTCGCAGCGGAGAGCTGAACGCTGAGAACAAGGACAAATCCATCAGAGTCTCATTCATGTGCGATACCCAAATGCCGTCGGTCAAGATCCACGTGCAACGGGACGGTGGCAAAGGCGAAATAACGTATCAGATCTTTGCTAACTGCATCCGCCTCCCAGATGAGAAGGCGAAGAAGCCTGCCGGTATTCAATGGACCAGCTATGCGAGCGAGATGAGCGAGGAAGATATCAAGCGCTTCAGTGTGGCCGTAGCTCGCGGGTACACCAACCTCACCAAGTTCGTCGAGAAGAGATGCTTGTTGCGACTCCGTCTCACGCTTCTGAAACCCGAAGATATAAAGCAGGGATCGTACTACTGCCGCCCAGTCTGGTCTGGCATGAAAGTGGAGGAGCTGCGGGCAATCCAGAACAAGGCCGCTGATACCAAGCAGGCAAAGTCCATGACGCCATTCGAGCGGGCCGTCTACCGTCTTGACAAATCTGTAGAGTTATCTATATTTCGACACACAATGGGACAAAACGTTCAACAGATCCAGAAGTTCAAAGACGTCTTCATGGGGTCAATGCTGCTGAGTATCCGATACCGTAACTTTTGGCATTATCAGCTCCAATTGGGATCCTGGAAGACTCAAAGCATCTTCAAGAATAACACTAACCTGAAGATCTTGAGTCCACCCCGATGGATTGTGTCCAAGTGGCTGGTAACCTTGGAGAAAGACAAGGGACCCATCACCAAGTTAGAGCCGCTCAACTGGGCCGCTTTCAATATGTTCCCAGTCTACCCATCGCCAAAAGACTGCGCTTTCGTCATCCGGCTTGCTCTTGCTCGCGAGCGCCAGCATCAACAGAACACTATTGGTCGGATGCAGGCCGCTGTTACGTCTGGTTGCTCTGCGCTATTTAAGGCCATCCCTAGCTTCGAGGGTGGTTACATGGCCTACGTGTCGCTGCCATCCGTGCCCGGAGTAATAACCGAGGTGGTCAAGCCAGAAATAGACACTCGAGTCGAAATAAACGTGTCTAAGAAGACTAGCGACGATACGCTCAAGCTCCAAGGCTCTGTTGTGGAGTCGACAGCAGACGAGGTCTCCGAAAATGAATCCAAAGATTTCGACTTCACTGTGCAACTCACTGGCCCCAGTCATGAGTTCAGCGACCAGAAAGAGGACATTTTTCTCGATTTCCTCGACGACACCACGAGTGCTAATCGCGCTCACAATGCGACAATCAGCCTAGCCGATGCTCACATTAAGCGTACTGATGGCGTTGATCTCCAGGCCGTCATTTTTCGGTCAGCGTTCACCATCGACCCTGCAAATCAGGGCTCGCTAGGCCAGAAGTTGGGCGGCGAGGAGTACAACAAATGCATTGAGCGTCTTTCGAAGGTATTCAGACTCAATGAGCAGCAAAAATTAGCCGTCTCCACGACACTTCGCACGACGAATGGTCTTTCTCTGATCTACGGTCCTCCTGGTACTGGAAAATCCAAGACGGTCACGGCAGCTGCTCATGAGCATGCTAGACTCGGGCGAAAAGTTCTAGTCGTTTGTTCATCCAACAAGGCCGTCGACGCTGCATTGACTGCCTTCTTGAAGAAGGCAGACAGCAATATCTGCGCACTGCGCTTCATTGGTGGCTACAAGACATATGAAGCTCGAAAGGCTCGCGATAAAGCTACTGATGATGAGTATGCTCCGGAATCCGCTTCTGGCCCAGCGCCGCCATCAGAGACTGTAGAGGTGCCCAAAGCTACCTCGGCACCACCACCGCCATCAGGATCATCTCCGGCTCCGGCTCCAGCACCACTATCAGAGACTGTAGAGGTACCCAAAACTGCTCTGGCACCAGATTCGGTCTTGCAATATACTTGGGATGGTCTTTTCTCGCCTACAATTGAGGCTGCTCGACAAGCGAATCCAGAGAACCTCTTCCATATTCGCAAGGACCAAGCTATCAAGAAATGGGCTGCCGACAAGGAACACGACGGCTTTGGACTGGCGAAAGATTATATGCTTAAGACACAGAGTCATGCCAAGCTGAGAGGCAAATGCCACAGGGACAACGCAAAGGAGCTTAGGGTTCTTGATGAGAAACTGACGGATCTCTTCCTAGAGCGCGAAGTCAACATAATATTCACGACTTGCTCTAGTGCTTGCCATCAAACGCTTACCGAGAACCTCAAACCCGATATTGTCTTCATCGATGACGCCGGGCAAGCTACACCTCCTGACGTGTGTATGGCCCTCGATCCTTACCGCGAGTCGATCAAGACTCTCGTCCTTGCTGGTGACCACAATCAGCTGGCGCCGTTTGTCACTGCGAGGACTTCCAACGAGGCCATCGGAGCTCTCCAACACTCGCTGTTCCAGATACTCATTAAGGATGAGCACAAGCGGTTCGACCATATCATGTTAACAAAGCAATATCGGTCAAATGCCGCATTGATGGACTGGTCGAATAAGCAGTTTTATGACGGCAAGATCGAGACCGCGGTGTCTGCCAACGAGGGATCTCCAGTGCAGCGGACCGTCAAATTCTTTTTCGGCCATCTGGGCAATGCCAGGAGGTATAAGTCCAGCCCAAGAATCGGCATCGACGTTTCTGGGGATAATGTCAAATCTGTGCCTTACCAGAACTCGACCTCCTTCTGTAACCACGAGGAGGCCCGGATCACTGTCGCCCTCGTCCGTCGACTGCTGAAGTTTAATCCACCTGAGGGAGGAAAGTCTACTTGGGCGCGAGTAGAACCGAAACATATCGGCATCATGACGCCATACAAGGGCCAGTTGCGACTCCTGCGCAACATGCTGCTGGCCAATGGTCCGGACACGCCTGAGGCCAAAATTTTGACTCAGGGACAACTCGCTACCACTCGAGGAATTCAAGGATCAGAGGCTGTAATCGGCATCATATCCCTTTGCTGCCGCGACCCGCTCGATCCTATGAGGAAAATGAAGTTCGTGGCAGCACCAAACGCCCTGAACGTGCAAAATACATGTTCCATGAAGTACCAAATCACTCTCGGTAACTTCAAAGGCTGGTGTAAGGCCCATACCAACAAATACTCTCATCTTTCATGGGACTACTATAAACCGTTCTGGAGTCTCGTCCAGCACTTTTACAACAGTGGGGATATTGTGTCCAATGCAGATGTTGAATCGGCGCTGCTTGCAGACGAGGGCGAGTGCAAGAAGCCCACCAGTTCGAGATTCTATACCAGAGATGTCCCACACCTGCATTCGAGTGCGGGTGCAAAGCGTGCAGTATCGGACAAATATTTCAGTAAAAAGAAATCTAAGACCACTGCTGGGTCCAATACTGGCGACAGCCCAGCCAGGATGGCTAAAAATATGCCGGTTGACCCGAATAAGCCCTCTGAGCTTTCTAATCGAGCGAAGAAGAGACTCCGTCGTGCTGCTGAAGAGGCTGAGAGAGTGGAAAAGGCTAAAGCTGATGCAGAGAGGTCACACTCAGAACATGAAATAGTATCGGACACCCAAGGGCATCAAGATAGAACGATAATGTGATACTCTAGTGCATGATTAGAAGGGGAAAGGGCATAAGATGTATACTACTAGTAAGGATGAAGAATAATAACGATGAGACAATAAAACATATTCCAAGAAGAGTGCTAGGTCTCTCATCACAATGTGAATAGCAGTTCAGGAACCCTTCTTGTTGAAGTGACAGTGACATTAATTCGACGAACCATCGAACTTGTCTCAAACCTGAATCAGCGCATCGCTCACAGCCGCATTCTTTGTATCTTTATCCCCTGTTGTAGTAGACTTCGATTAACAGGCACAAGGATCTTGAGCGGTAGTGCTAAGGTACCTAATCAAATGAGAGTGTTAGGCAAACGAGGTCTCGCACAGCCACCTCAATGATCTGCTGTGGCCAGAGGCTCGCCTTCAGATAAGCCAAATGCAATAAGTATATTTCAATCAGTATCTATATATGCTCATTTGTCTGCATTAATGATATGCTTGCTGATGTACGATTAAGTCCTTCAATAGATAACTAGAGTGTAAATAAGTAGCCTAGTGCTTGTCACAAACATTCTCTACTAAACGCCGGTACTTGTTTGTGCGACTGGTTTCAGCAATGTCACATTCAGAATTATTTTAATTCCCGGATATCTTTCTGATCCTGTATCATAGGTGCACTAGGCGCTTCAGGCTAAGTTAGCAAATCCGCAGCTTACAGAAATGTTGGTGCAGGGCGTATTCCTGATTCCGTAGAACCAGCGGCAACACGCAGCAAGTACTGTTAGTTAGTGACCAAAGCGCCTCGTGTTTACCCTAGCAACTGTCAGTCACTTAGAATAGTTCGCGTGGAGATATTCAAGTCGGTGCGGCAGGACACCCTTCAACATCGGTTTTCCTCCTCTCTGATTAAAATCAGGAAGTGGCTTGAACAAATTCTAGATTATTTTAGGTTTTAGAAGGCGTAAATACAAGCTTTACAGTTACGCGATGCTTAATTACCGTGCCGCACACGCCACCATTATTTGTCCCGAAAATGCCTCACGTAACTAATCCAGCAGAGGCAACAAAAACAGACAGGAAGCTTGTCGAGTGTCTAAGTAATATAATGATATATACAGCGCGCCCCAAAAAAGAAAAAAAGTTCATACAAATGCTATTCCTTTAGGAGATGCTCTGTATATACAAGTGCTATTAAAAATTGTGTCAACATACGCCCGACGGGAGTGAGGCACAAAAGAGTCAAAGGTGAACGGGGTTGCGGATATGCCGTATTTGCTGAAGTCATCAACCAAAGCTTTGGAACTTGGCCGTTGTAACAAGCCTCAATCCCAAATATGCTAGTATCTTGAAATATAGACGAGACAAGACCAAAGTGGGAGTAGCTATGCCCTAGGCATATGTAGTAAGAAACCCTTACCCAGGATCCTAAAACAGAAATGGCGTTGCGAAAGCTGCAGAAACTTACTCAAGCTTGAACATAGTATTATATTGGAAGTCTACTAATACAACATGCAATAGAAGGAACTTATTGACTAGACGAAACTAAATATTTCAACACTGGAATTGATCGAGAAGACAGTTCTCGATGTCCTAGCCCCTCTTTACGAATGCCCTCATTACCTCTAACTTATTCTTGCCAAGCGCATGAAACGACACCACGGAACAAGTTTGAACCACATGAAACAGGCGGCGAGGAGCTGTCTTTACCAATATTGTCGGTGCAATCAACAGAATGATCCTCGGACGGAAAATTTGGGCAGAAGAGACGCCCCGTGTTGGAACCATTGCACATGTATTGACAATCCCGGCCAAAAAGATTGAACTTGAAAGTACCGCCCTAAAAGGTAATAATATCAGCACACGACGTGACTCTAAAGACATCTAAAAAAACGGATAGGAGATTAGACATACCGGAAATATCGGATTGTTAATATCTTTTTGCTCAGCGAAGCGTGGGTTGCTTGATCCCTCTTCTGGCTCGAGTTTCATTCCAGATTCTACTGTAACGTCGTTGTCGCTATCACAACCTAGATTGCTTGATCCCAGGTTGGACTGAAAGAAAGTCCATTGCTGATGATCGTCTGCGGAGTCTTTATATTCGCTCATGAAAATCTCGATACTCCTAGTCCCGGTTGGTTGAGGGAGAGCGCCAGTAACAGTAGGCGATTTTTCGGCATCTTGTGGGCGTGCAAGTAGCCCCGGAAACAATACAGCTAAGCTGAGGAGTTGGGTTGCGTAGAAATACATCGTAATTGAGAGAGATGAGAAGGACAGAGGGAGGGGGACTTTAATGTATGTAGCTTTGGGGGGAAAGGATCTGAACAATAGATTAAATGGTTCGCTTGAAATGCGCTACTCTTTTGTTTTTATATTTCTCATTCACAGACTTAGCCACCGTCTCGCACGAGAGCTAAAAGTACATATGTTTCAACATGTTGGTGTTGCGAACTACGTACCGTTTCAGCAGACTAGACTTCCAGAGTGAATTACGCCCTGTATAAGCTGACTGGGGCGCAAATGAAGCCAAGAGATCTATGATATTTCCGGGAACGATCGCTTACAAAGGCGTAAGGCGTAAGGCGTAGGGATGGAGGATCTCTCGCACGAAAGCCAGTCCCAAACAAGACTAGCTTCAGGTACCTATTTTGAGGTCCCCAACAATTGCAATTGTTGTACTCCGTAGATCGACTGACCATAGTTACTTGCTGCATGGAAAGCCCCTGGATGAAAATATCACTATTCATCATTATCTCTCCACGGAGTCTAAGCGACTCATCTTGATGACCGCGTCACCAATAGGAAGGGTAAGGGCCCAAGGTATAGTTCACGGGGTTTTCAGGAACAAAATCTACTCTCCTTTGTATTAGGAGTTACTACGCTTTAGATTCATCGTCAACACACCAGCATGTTCTCATCGATCGTTAGCATAAGAACAATGAACATAATAGCATTGTTCGGATCTCGGAGATATCGTCCGGCATATCGGGAAATTCACAGCATCTCGGGAATGTGAACGTCATTGACTTGAATCAACGAAAGAATATAAGAACACGCAAAAAAGACTTTTTGAAGTCACTGAATCGCAATCCAGTTGTTACTTTACTTTCTAGTTTATCTTTAATAAAGCCACTACTATGACTTCAACTCAACCAACCACTACCACGGTTCCTAGCGCCTCTCAACCCCTTTCTCCCTTACAAATAAAATATGATGTAAAAGGTCAATCAGCAACTGAGACTGACGTCGATACCTGGGAGCTCCGTGCTGCCCGCCGTGCTCTGCGAAACATCAAATCCCTCCTCTCCACCTCGCAAATGCTCGAACTCATAAATCCCCAAATCCAAGCTGGAGATGCATACTACAAACAGCTCATTGAAGCATCAAATGGCGAGTATCGCGAATGCCGAGTAGATTTGCACATCACGGGTATTACAGGGATGCAGCTTCAACAAGCGCGGAAGCGATGGCTGCAGCAACCTCGTGATATCTTCGACGAAAAGATCTTATCGATTCATCCCGAACACTATATGGTACCGCCATATGAGGGCGAGGGTATTGTGGAGGTCATTGGCGAGCACATGGCGCGCCTTCGTATCCGGGTGACCAACGATGTTCCGAAATTTGTGATGGACTATGGCGATCCTACGTATCCTTTCAAGAAGCCGACGATACTGGAGTTGGATGATGGGACAATATTCAACTATATCTTGCATGAGTTTCGGGACACAGACGGTGGGTGCGATGTCATTTTGAGGCTTTTGTTTCCTCAAAAGGCACCTGAGGTATTTTTCCGCGAGCATGCGGAGCATTTGGCGATCGAGTTTCGCGCTGGAATTAAGGCGGCATATGAGGAATTAGTCTAGTGCCATCAACCGTCTTGAAATTTTTCGGTCTCATACTAGAATGCCCTCACGAGAAGAATGAGATTTTCATGATCTTATACTACTTACAACATTAATGTTACACATACGAGTATCGAAACGTTACAATCAGCTACCGCTGCCTAAACCCTCATCCCATCAACCATCTTCTCGATCTCCTTCTTCACTTCCCCGCAACTCCACCGCTGTTCATCCTCCGCCTCCACCATACCAGCTAACATTTCTTGGGTAGCCACCCCAAAGTCCCCAATGCTAGCAGCAAAACCCGCCGGAAACTCACCACGCCGAAGTCTTGTCAGCGCCTCGACTCTCTCCATTCTAGTTTCGAAGCGCTGCAGCATCTCAAGGGTAATGATGCCTAGTGCGAACACATCGAGTTTCTCATTGATCTTACCACCAGATGGTGGTCGGTAGAACTCAGTTCCCACAGGCTTAGTACCCTCAGCTACCAGGCAGCCATCCCCTAATGCTGCTACTAAGCCAAAGTCGCCAATCCTAGGCGTGATGTGTAGAGAGATCCGCTTTGGACACGAGCGGCAGCTGCATAGATCCACAGAACCAGAAGGGGGAACCCGATCTGATGAGAGCGACAAGAAGATATTTGCGGGCTTCAGGTCACGGTGGACAACACCACGCGCATGAAGATATTGCACACCCTTGAGGATCTTACCGAGAAGCTCCAGTGAGATGCAAGGGTGGAAGCAATGATTGAGCGAATTGTGGTCATGGGAAAGGAATTCCGCTAGGTTCGTATCGTAAAGCGACATTTGGACATTCAGCGTTAGGGTCGGGCCGTCAGAACGCACGGGAATCATATGGGCCGGGATTTCACTGCAAAATATGTCAGTACTTGCATATTGTCTTATAAGTGTAGGTAAGACGGGGAAGAAGAAGAGTTAGCGCACCTGTCCGTCACAATGCTGTCAGACTCCTCAAAGACTGGCGGGTAGGTTCTTGGTATGGTCTCTATATCTTCCTCGTCCTCTTCGATACTCTCAGTAGCACCAACACGGGACTTAGTAGATGAGATTGTGGCGATAGTGGCTTGACTCCCGCGACGATTGTTGCGCTTTGAAAATCTCCGGGTGGATGAGGCCTGAGCTTCTTCAGGTATCGACTCCTCTGCCTCAGGCCTGGTCTCACTGTATTCAAAGATGATATTGCTAGCGGCGGCATCACTCGCTTCAAACATGATGTTATCATTAGCCGTAGGGTATGGTGCGCTGACAGACAAATCGCGGAAGCTTGTGTGGAGGTTGAGATCTTCGGAAGTGAAGGGGGTGCCAGTCGCGTCCTCGAGGAAGCGGTCTACACGAAATCGATCTATTTTCGATAACGAAGAAGAGTTGGTAAGTCCAGTACTGAATTCTAGCCACGCATTGTGATAGCGCACAATGTTTCCGTGGTCAAATTGGGCCAAAGACCGAACTTCCTCAAGTACACTTTCAATCTCTTGTGGGCCACCCTCTTGAATCTTTCGAACTCTAGCAGCACTGACGATGATTCTCTTGATAGCGTAGAAAGCATTGTCGAGCTTGTGCTTCACTTTGTAGACTTTTCCGTAACCACCTTTGCCGACCATTTCTATCTCATCATACTCGCGAGCATATCTGTTCGTATGCAGACCTGGATAGCCACGAAGAGATAACGGAAGTAGATCTGGAACACTAAGGAACGTCTCTAGACTACTAGAAATTGCTGGGGCTCCATCGGGTTGAACACCAAGTGGTCGGTGAACTAATGCCTGGGAAGCCCCAGTAGCAGCTGTGGTTGCTGTTGCATTGGCCGCTGCCGTGAGTCCAGTCATATGATCCCGGGTAGCCTTATTGACACCTTCTCGCGCAGCAGCACGATGATGTCGCATCTCGTCGCTAGCATAAGGCTCATCATCTTGGTTCGAGATTTGGCGTGCGAGATCCTGGTATGTCTGCTGCGCAAGCGCTTGAACATTAGGATCGGACCTATCCTTCCCTAAATGCTCCGCCGCCTCGTTGAGCGCTTTCTCCTCGAGTAGCGAGTGCAATAGGATGTCGCGGAGATGATTTCCAGTATTGGTCCTTGAAACAAGAGGGCGGGTGGGTCGTGTCGCTCGTCCAGAATGCTCACCCATAGCGGCGGAAGATGCTGACTCTAGAGTATTGATCTTTGAGAGAGGATTGGCATCAGAAGCGCTTGTCACGTCTCTACTCTCAGTATCACTGTCACTACTAGACGAGCTGTCACCCGGCTTGCGGAACATTGACATAGTGGCGACGGTGATCGTGATCTCTCTTCCGTATGATAGTGACCCAGTCTTCTGAGATAAGAGGTTTTGAGCTTTCACGCCAAAGCTTTGGTGTTCAAAGTCTAGATCAGACAATCCAAAAAGTGTCTCATGGAATGGGAGCTGTGCCGATAAAGCTCATACCCACTGGCAAATAGCAGCCCCAGAAAGACACTCAATTGAGCTTAATATAACGGTTTTGAAACAACCTTCGATAGCGAAGGGTCGGTGCTTGAAATGTTTCAAGGCAGCGGGCGCGTGTGTGTGAGAGCCGTAGCCGCACGAAGTTTTGCACGGTGTCGCACGAAGCTCAAATACGTTGCCATGGAGTCCTGGGCTGAATCACAACAGAACATAACAGAAACATGTAGAAGTGAAACGTGTCTTTCACCCGGTTAGTGATCAGTGAAGGGGTGCTGCCTTCAGATCGCTCATCGAAAGGGCGCACGTTGGGTTGACAAGCGAGAGACTAGCACGCTTTGGGACTTCATGGTTAAGACCCACGTGACAGCGCTAATTCACACTTCGCGAACGCGTGGCGCAACCATCGCTATGACACGATTTAGGGTGAGCTACGGATAGAGCACGGAATTGACCCATACAGAATGCGAAAACTACGTATATACTCTAATCCTCCAATTCTGCCCTCTCGATAGCTCTAAGCCATTCTCTAAAATGCCACGCCAGCTCCCATGGCTTCATAGGGGCGGGGCCAGCCGAACACAAGTAAAGCAGCCTCCAAAGCCAGTATCGAAATCACGTCATCGGTCTGACATCGACAATGGCTTTTTTGAGGGAACAGTTTTAGCAAGCTCTCGAAAAGGCAAAGAAAGAGCACGTAGGTTGGCGAATCGAAGCAAAACAAACACGGCGAGCCTAACAAACATTAGATACTGAAGAATTAGAGGATGAATTTCCTCAACTTTCAGTTGCTGCTAAACGTCCCTCAAACAAAGACGAAGCACCTATCATCCGCTCACGATTACCTTCATCCTCACCGCCCCCACCTGTAGCTAACTCCAATCCCCCATCGATTGAGTAAGCTCCTACATATTTCACTTACTCATCCATCTATACCATTCATCTAACTTCTTGCAGATACATGCATAAAGGCGTCAACAGATTCAACCTCCGCGACGATGAATGGATGATGGTAGAAGACGAATTTCTCCAGACTGCCAAACTCTTCACGCGCCATCTGCACCTAGAAGAGTACGAGCGACTTAAGCAGCGCATTGGTAAGAAGAAGAACCAATTCACCCCAAGGCCCGTTGTACCAAATGCAAAGCCATCGATTGAAGGGCAGTTCAAGAAGAAGGCTAAAGAGCAGGCCGGGCGGCAAAAGAAGGCTATCAAGGATGTATTCTCGCCCAACAAAGCTGCTACAAAGGTTGGAGATGATTATAGTCCAGCACCAAAGAGAGAAATATCTGAGGTGGCATCTGCCACAACCAGCAGATCCGCGAACACAACAGCCCGATGCCTGCCCTCCAATACATCCAATACAAGCGACACAGATAGCGACGACCTGAATGCATCACAAAGACCACCCTTAAACCCACGTTTAAAACAGCCTATTGCCTTCAAACTATCAACACGAGACCCTTCCCCCGTCAAAGCACCTTCGACTTTCGCAAAGCCTACACTACCAGCAAGCACACGACCACGACCTTCACGACGCCTAACACCCTTCGACCTCTGGGATGAATACATGCCTAATCAACCTAGTCCCAAAGCATCACTCAAGCCACATGAGACTAAACAAACGAATCAAATCCCCTCGCCTACAAAACCGTTCCACAACGGACGCTTCCACCGTCCCCCCTCACCACCGAAGGTTTCGCAGCCTTCCGCCACACGCCGTTCCCCAACCCCCAGAAAGCCCAGCAGATCCCTCGATCTGTTCGATAACGCCAATACCTCCAAGCAAGACACGCCTCATAAAGAGTCCGCCGACCGCCTTGCAAAGCGCAAGGCTGAGAAGGAAAAAGAGGATCGGAGTAGCAAGCGGAAATTTGATGATATACCTACATTTCTATTCTGAAGATATGTTCCTATGCTGCAGGTTAGATAGCGAAGAATGAGCCTTGGGATGGTTTGGAGTACATTGGTTTTGCTTGTATGATACCCTGATTCTTGGAAAGGAGCATTTGAAGGTTAGTGGGGCGTCCTGGGGTCGTATTGGTAATTGAAAGTCCACGATTACTATCTCTACATCTTGCCTTCAACAATCAATCGGTGTTTCACAACGAATTCAATTGTTATGCTCTGAACTATATGTACGTGGGTATCTTCTTCGCTCACATTTCTAACCAACTTTGTGACGCAAAGCGGACCGACAAAAGCCTCCAGTGCCAGGAAAAACCTCAGCTTCTCAACCAAACAGCTTATCCAACCATCTGTTAAACATGTTCTCTTCCTTTACGGGAACAAAGTTCCTTGTATACTCTTCGATCTCGTCAAGGTCCTGAAGTAGATCGATCTCATATGCGCGTTTGAACTTGGTCTTCTTGATCAATTTCCAGCCGATGAAAAGCACGGGGAAGATAAAGATCATCATGTAACTACATGTCTGGTTAGCGAGACCATTTGAACGGGTTGAAAAGGGGGGAACCCACGAGAACAGGAAATCAGGAATGTCCCAGTTGCCCTTCAAGAAAACCGTATAGCCACCCACAAAAGCCATAATGAAAGTACCAGTGAGACCATAGTAGGCAGCGTATGGCTGCAGGAAACCCTTGTATGGCAATGAGTTGCGATCAAGGCCTTGCGCTTCACAAGCCTTGTAGAAGCGGATAAAGGTAAAGCACATGACGCTGAAGTTGATAAGCTGGGATGCGGTCACCAAACTAACAAACCAATCGAGCACAACCGCTGAATTCTCGCCTAACTGGAGGAAGGACAGCATAGCAAATGCAAGAACAACACCGACGCAGTAGAACGGTACACCCTGCCTCGTGCATTTGGTAAGGAATTTAGGTGCTTTGCCCTCGAGCGCGAGACCGAAGAGCGAACGGGACGCGCAGTAGACATACGAGTTTCCGGCAGAGAAGGCAGATGCAAGCACCATGGCGTTGACAATGTGCGGGAGCCCTTCGATCCGGAGGCGGTTCATAGCCACAACGTAGGGTGAGGCTGCGGCTCCGGGCTTGCCATCCTTGAAAGCAGCGGTCATTTCAGGGTCGTTGTACGGGACATTGATGCCAACGCATAGACTTCCAAGCACGAAGAAGCATGTCAGACGATAGAATACAGCATTGTATGCTCTCGGCATGATTGCTCGTGGGTTTTCGGCCTCACCGGCGGCCATAGAGACGTAGTCAGGTCCCGCGATAGTGAATGAGGCCTGGATCAAACATTGCAAAAACCCGAGAAAGCGGCCCAAGTCCCCCGTTTCGTAGAGCTCTGCGAAAGATCCTGGATTCTTCCAATACCGGAATCCGTATCGGTCGTGAATGGGATTACCGCCAAGCATCGAAATGAAGGTAAAGATGATAAGACCGATGATTAGTAGGACTTTTCCGAGAGCCGCCCAAAATTCCGTCTCGCCGTACCACTTGACTGCAAGAAGGTTGATCAAGCTGAATGAGGATTAGTACAAAGGACATCTGTTTAGGGCGTCACACAAACCCGTATAGGAAAATGACGATTGCGATGATAGCACCTGTGGGTACAATGTCACTCCAAAAGTGGATGATGACGTTACAAGCGACGATCTCGAAGGGCACGAGCGCAGCTTCGAAAATGAAGAAGTTCCAGCCAGCAGCAAAACCAAAGCCTTCATCGACGAAGCGACCGGCGAAACGAATGAAGGGCGAGGAAATAGGCAGGTACGACACCATCTCAGCCATGCCTAATGTATAGTTTTAGCAAGGGCAATTCGCATTGAGGTAAGCTTTCGATAATAGCAATTCTTGCATAGGATTGAAATCGCTTTGGAAGGCAAGGTGCAATTGGGCATGTCGCATTGGGAAACGGGCTTCTCACACAGTGTAACGGCCAAAATAAATGTGCACCTTTAAACATCAGCCTGCATCTCAACGCAATGCAAAGCAGCTTTTCTCGGAAGATACTTACCAGAGGGTGAATGCCAGGAACAAGCTGCCTGGACCACCATTCATTAAACCTCTACCAATTTGCACATAGAGCGCAGTTCCAATTGTACCACCGATACCGATAAGCTGAATGTGCCGTGGTTTGAGCTTGCGGTGGGTCGCATCATGGATCGTCTTGACCGAGCCGGCCATAGATGCGCGGCGAAGACCGCCATCATAGGGAACGGTCTTTTCTGCGTCGACATTGACTCTCTTCTCGTCGGTGTATATCCCAGGCGACCCATAATCGACGCCGGTGGAGGCCATTGCGACAGGATCTCAGCACTTATTCCGCGGAATTCAGTGTACGGCTTTGGGAAGAAGTGAAAAGGCTGGATTCAAACGTGCAGTGGGAGCTATGACCGTGTATATATACGATGCGGCTTGACGGTGATCCCAGGCCAGGGTCCTTGTTGTTGATAGGAAGATAACAAGGAATTGGGTCGTACATACATCAGCGTACGGGGGGGAGAAATTCGCGCGGGTGGGCTCTCGATAAACCCTTGAACTGATCTAGCGTGAGGTGAACCGCTAGGCTTTTCAGGCCTTCGGGCACTTGCCCGCAGAAGTTTGGGAGCCCAGGCCCTTGGCTCTTACACACATGTCGCATGGTTAGGCTTCCTGTCATGGCTACGCCAATTGCGCGTAAGGAGATACTGTAGGTAACTGTCGGCCAGCTTGTACAAGGCACAGCTGCGTTACGCCACATGGGGAGGCCCTATGTTGTGTGGCGCCATGGCCCCGAATTTAGCAGTGCGTGGTGTTGGTTTCGTACCCCGCAAGCCATTGGCGGGTTGGGAGGCTTGCAATAAATCCTTTGTAGCCCCAAGTCTCTCGCCTGGACCTCTACTTGTCATTTTTCCTTCTACTTCAAATTCTTGATATTCTCACAGCTTCAACTGAATTGATTCATCCAGCGACTGTTTCGCGAACCGGTTACATAGCCAAGTCACGATGAGGACCACGCTTCGCTGTTTTCGTCGGCCGCCCCGAACCCCACCGTTTCTGACCGAAAAGCCACTACAACTCTTGAGCATCTTGGCTGCGATACTTCTCCAATCCCCATATCTGTGGACGTTGCGCGCCCAGAAGCAAGCCACTTGGCGAGGCTGGGCTTCCGGTTGGCATTCGTGTTAGCACTCTTCGCTTCTCGCGCCACAGCTTAATACAGCCTCAATCGGCATGATCGCAGGGCCATCTCAATTGTTGAAAATCCATCAATTTCCGATTACCGTAGTCGCAAGTTTTTGGAGAGCTATAGCCACGCGGCCGACCGCCCGGATCCTGGCAGCTTTGCGGGGATCCCACCAGAGTCGTATCGCCATGTAACGCTTAGACGCCTCTGGACACTTCCCGTCGCTAGCTCGCTTTCCTCGTCCCGTCGCACATACAGGAATCAGCCGTAGGACTTTATTTCCTAAAGAGCCTCTTGTATGCACTGGCACGTCAAATCAACACTTTGACGCGCGCCACCCCACGATTTGCTGACGCTGAGAAACAGTGAGGGTTCGTGCGGATTGCGTACTATGCGTTATGTCAAGGGCGCTTGTGTCTATTGCTTTTGATTGGGCCTCCCTGTGTCGTTTGTCTTCGACACTTGCGCCTCCAAAGCGCCGAGCCGAGTCTGCCTGCCATGCTTTTGCGGTGGTTCACTAAGTCTAAGATTCAGAAGCCGATATCTGTTGATTGTATGTTTGGCAGAGCAATGCGCGATTAACAGAGGGCTGCATTCTGATTCAGATTCCGGATTGTTGGATACCAAGAGTAGGAAGCAGCAGTCACTCTGCCTTGTAGTGCGCCCTTCTCATGTTGCAGACAAGTTCACCGAACCAGCAAGCATGCTCGATCCAGAGGGAAGTATCAAGTGATTACTTCTCTGCTCCTATCGGCCCACCAGGTGCCACAGAAAGCGCAATGTTGCGTAGCACACGTCTGAATCATCCGAGAGCTAAATGTTCCAGCCGCCGCGGGGTGCGCGTGATCGAAGCGTATGTAGCATACATATGGACGAGTTCCAGAACAGCGGCGAAGTTGTTCAATCCTTCTACTTATATAGGTCTAGATGTCGTGTGAAGTATTAAAGTGCAGCGCAAAGGATGCTCAATGTTCTGAAAGGGCGTAGTGCACGAGTAGCACCAACTACACAAGAGCGGTTAGCCCGAGTCGGCGAAGAAGTAGCAACCTAGATCAGGCACACGTACTCTCACCAAGGTGGAATGTCAAGCAGATGTTAGGTACGTAATGGGGAATTGTGAGTGAGATGCTTGAGATGCTTGAGGTGGAGAGGATGTCGCCAGGCTAGAAGTGCCACCTCGTCATAACGCGGAACAACCCGTTCAGGCAGGCACGATAAACGATCCGGGGTCCCTCATCTTGTAGTACACTGGCACGTTGAATAGCAATTAGACATTGTAACAAGGCTGTGAAGGTCATAGTTATTGGGTGTGATTGATTTTAGCATGCTGATGGTGGCCAGGCTACATCGCTAGGCAGAAACAATACACATATTTAGAACAATACCCAACTGGACAACCACAAGGACTTGAATTTCAAGAACGAGGGAAAAAACTCAGTGTACAGTGATCCATCAGTATTGAGTGTGGCAGCGTCAAGCTCATCCAAGTCCGAAGAAGGCCTTGGCAAAAGCTCGATCACATTCTAAGCATCAGGCCAAGGCACTCGGCAGGGACCAAAATGTATATTATAGCAAAAGTCTAGAAAAAGAGTGGAAGAATCAAAACCATCAAATGAAAGACAATGCATCGCACCCTAAACTATACTCCTCAATCCCAGCAAGTCCAACCATTACTCCTTCCAACATGTAAAGCTCCATTTCTCAACCCTCCTCACTCCCCGAAAAATGTCCCTACACTTCCATTCTCTTGACTTACAAGTTCTTGTCCAAGAAGTCAGTAATAACACCGAAGCTCTCCTGAGCGCTGGTGTGGAAGTTTATGTGGTGACTCGCGCCCTTAACAAGATGTTGCTGCAGCGGCTTCGCATTCTTATAATATGTTTTCGCAGGCTCAGCCCAGATACCCTCACAAGCCCTGCAATACAAGTCAGCCAGGTCCCAGTGCTATGAAAATCTCTTCACTTACCCATCGCAGACGATATAATCCTTTTCCCCAGTGATGTGCAGCGCAGGCTTATCCCACTTCTCTGCGCTGATAGCGGTAGGGCCACCGAAAGTCAAGAACTCGGCAAGGGAGAATGGCGCCTTTGCAGATTCCGTGAAGAGAGCAACGTCTTGCTCGTACGCAGGGGCTTTGAAGTAGTTCATAATGAGGTCGTAAACGGCGGGCCAGGTAACATATCCATCATCAAGACTACCAAAGAGGGCGGGGTTTTCGACATTGGCAATGCGGGGGACAAAAGAGCGGAGAAGCCCATTGCCGTTGATACCTGGGGCGGCCGGACCTGTACCTGTAGCGTTGAGCCCTATACCTGTCAAGATGACTGCGTCGGCGATCTCGGGCTTCTCGGAGATGGCTTTGTGGGTTGTGAAGGAGCCAAAAGAGAAGCTGATGAGAGCGACCTTTTCAGCTTTGATCTTGCCCGTGTACTTTCCAGATTTGACGAGGGAAGCTAGTTGTTGCAAGACGGTTTTAGCAGTGTCGAGTTGAGCCTCGTAGCCGTTGATCCTGAGAAGATTATTAGTGTCCTGTTCATCGTATTGTACAGGAGGGTAGTAATGTTTCTTACTTAGAGGAAGCGCCGCAACCCAACCGGTCGTAGTAGAATACACTATATCCCTTGTCCAACGCATACTGCACAAAGTTATACTGCTCAGGCTTATATGGACTACTCCAGTGAGAGCGAGCCGGGCCAATACCGTGCGTTGCTAGAATAACGGTCTTCTCTTTACCATTCTTCGGCTTCTTTGGCGTGCAGAAGCTTGCAGCAATTTCATAAGACCCCTTGAACCGCTTTGTTGCGCCAAGTGGGGCGGGATAACCAGCGCGGGCACTAGCTGTGAGCGTGGCAAGGACATCCTGAAGTTCGAAGGCATTTGACCATCTCGTACCATTAAAGTCCAGGGCTTCATAGTCTAGATTGAGAGGGACGTAGAAGTCGGTGCAGTCACCGTTAGGTGGGTAATATGTTGGCGTGCTAGAGACTTATTAAACATCTGAGGAGGTGAGGAAACGGAGATATTCACAGTGTATTAAAATAGCTTCCATACGACCCATTGACACCTTTCCCATTTTCATAGCAATTGGTCTGTACTGCCGTCTTCAGCATGCAGGTGATGGCCATTGCCATGTGGAGGTTGGTTTTCATGAACACCATAGTTGCAGATATCCGAGGCAAAGCTGTAGAAAAGCGACTCGAAAAATGACCGGAAGCTCTGTCAGGAGCACAAGACAATTATAAAGAGTATTAGACTAAAGTTAAAGCTTCTCTGCCGATGATGATGAAAGGGGCGTGGTCTTCTACTTTTATATCGTAGTACTTTTATTACCTTTCCGAATTTAAAGCCCCTTTTCGGTTTCACCTCCTAGAGGTCCATATTCGTCTGAAGAAATTTGTCACTTTCAGTAATCAGGTCCACAGCTACTCTCAGCTCCGGGGATATACTCCTGGGTTCCAATGCGAGGCTAGGGTTCGTCGGAGAGTTACGTTACGAACACCGCCGTTTGAGCCTCCTCAAGTGTCCAAGAAAAGGAATTCAACCTCCTCAGCAAACCAATCATATACTGTATGTACCGTCGAAAGCTAATTCGAGAACCCTGGGTGCACTATTGAGTTACAAGGCTAGTCGTATTGCAGAAAATCTACGGTTAATGCAAGGTCTATAGCACAGATCCCATATTCCAAAATCGATGTCAACCCGCGAGGCGGCGCCTACCCAAGAAGCTGAAACAAAGATCGAAAGACCGGATTTAGAGTGTCTTCAGGGTGCTAAATCGCCGACATATAAGCCCTTCATACTTCCACCGCTGTCTAGGGTGAGCACGGTCAACCTGCAGGTCGGTAGATTATTAACGGTAGGATTTGCGAACACGAAGCACACCCTTTAAGCCTCCACAATGAGCTTATTCTGAGCCCCAAACCGTAAATATACTTATGATGCCTCTCATTGTCGCGTACTGTGCTCTCAGCCTGCGCGCTATACCCGAAACGCATGTGGAGTTGTGCGCTTACTGAGCAGGACAGGGTTCCTCAGCCCCGTAGTCGCGTCGCTGGATAGTCCCGATTGAGGAATGTGTTCATGGCTTGGCACTTATGTATAGAGCCATTTTTTGAGCCGTCATGGTGTCAAATTTATGCGGCGAGCCCGCAACCCCGGTATTCAGCATGTAGGTCGCGGCTGAAAGAATATTTGGGGGAAGACCAGGTAGTCGCGAGGCGGTGCCATGTCCTAGCTTCTTCCTTTTCTCTCTATAGACCCGTCATATGGAGAGTCGCCGTTTGAAAGGCACAATAAAACGATCTTCTATCCCTCAGACAGCAACAGTACATCTCGACCTAAGAATAATTTATTTCTAATCGGTCACTACAAGAACCATTTCACACGATGAAGACCAAGATTAAGTCACGACCAGTGGTTCAATCGGGTCTAGCAGCGTCTCTTGCAAGCAGTCTATCATTTCTTTCCTCGATCATAACCACTGGAATCCTGAGCTTCTTCGTAGATTCCCTTCGTCGGGGATATATGTCAGTACCATGGCCAATCATACTAGTGAGTCTATACATCGAAAGTACTGTTTGAAATTTGCTGAAATGATCACTAGGTCATGTCAGCTTCTTGTTCGAACATCTCCGCACTCATCGCCACGTCCTTCCTCCGATGCTTCTTCCCATCCTCCATTGTCCTTCAATTCATCTTCCACTTTCCAATCGCGATTTTCTGGACCATAATTGTTGCATTGCTCGGGAACGAGCTTGGCGACCATCTTGTACGGTCTTGCCCCTCAGTAGATGCATTTGGTCACGACTTAGCGCTGGTCTGTCAGCTATTCAAGACTCTCTTCGCATTCGCAATACTCTCGACAGTATGCTCATACCTCCTCGTAATCCTAGACGTCATCACATGGAAGCGACTTAGAGAGGCAGGAAAGTACACACCAATGGCCAAGAACTTCGGGGGCACAACTGTGTCCATGACAGGAGACAATGACAAAAAGAGAGATAAGAAGAATTTAGGAATATTCAAAGGCATGATTAGAAGAAGAAATATGAACAAGGAAGAAGACGAAAGAAGCATCATGATGAAGGACATGAATATGGAGGAGAAGCGGACCGATATATTGATGTCTGACCCGTTAATCAGAAGCTCATCGCCCCAGCAATTACTTGTGCCATCTCCCGACTTAGGGCCAAGGGCCCGTGTCCGAGTAGAGGATTATGCCAACAAGTTTACAGGACTAGAAACACGCTATGATCCAGGAGGGAGAATCTTTTAAGATAAGATTAGCTTTCAGGGTGTCAATTCAGGGTAGTACGGGACGATGGAGAACGTATTGAACATTGGCAAGAGCGCATGTACCATTATTAAATAGGATATGTAAGGTTACGCCTGACTCGACGAATATGGATGTTTTAGTGTTTACCTAGGTGACCCTTGTCCTTCTCCGTCATTCCGGCACATGTGGTTTCCTTAGTGAAGGGGATATGCCAGGCACGGGAGAAATATCACGAGAGGGAGTTTCAAGCACAGGTAGACTATCCGTTAGCTCCTTCAGTGTAAATTGTCGTGAGTCCGGAAGGTGATTTAACCGTTTACTCTTGCTCTTACGCTCAAAGTCTTCGAGATTGTCGTCTTTATCGGTGAAATGTACTGGAAACACCGGACCTTTATAATCTGACATATCTTCCAACTGAGGTGGATGCACGGTGGTTGTTTCTCTTCGTTCAAAGCCTTCTGGGGTAACATATGTCTTATCCGCGACGACTCTCGGCTCACGAATTTCGGGATAGTGTGGAGCAGGCCTACTCGTTGACCCCTCCTTCTGCATGAGGACCCACTTCTGATCTTGACTGTTGCAATCCGGCAACTGGTCTTCCGATACCTCAACAAGCGCGCCATCAGGATTGCGGATGAAGTGACGAGCGGGTAAGATCTCGGTCTCGTAGACTGGCTGAATTCGATGATATACGTCGTGATTATGGATTTCTCTGTATATTTTCTCCTCATGGATGGTATGTTCTGTTGGTCTAATATCTTCATGGGTTACAGCTGCCGCGTATTAGTACTTGGCTTCAATATCGAGACGAGTCCACTAACCTGGTGCCCACTGAGTTGACTTGTCAACATCTTCCGTGTCATTAAGATCTACGACTCCATCTAAAAGAGGCTCCACAACACTTTTGTAATCCTGCTGTCCATCCATGACGGCGGTGCGGAGATCAGTCATTGCATTGCTGGCACTGGTTCGTTCCTCTTCAGGATATGAGTCGAGAGACCCTCCTTCAGAGCCTCGTCTCCGTTGGGTTATTCTGTCAACACTGCCGCGCTTGGGTTTCCTCTTCTGCTGATTCACATGGCGCTCATCGCGTGCAATTTGAAACGGCCTGTTCTTTTTATTATATCGATGCGTTTTCGAATCTTCACCATGAGGCAGAATGCCATCGATGAGACTACCTTCGGTGGCTATGCCTGTACCCAAAGTATACTTCGCTGCCGACGACGCTGAGTTGAAGGAAACTGGAGTTTTCGCCGACTCGGCCGATCCATTGCTTAAAGATTGTCTTCGGCCTGCCAGTGTTCTATCATTGGAATCTATTCGTCCAATTAGCAAACATTGTCAATGACGACAGAATAGCGTAGGCACGCTTAATGCCAATTCATCAAGCAGACTTCCTTCCAACAAGTATAAAGTTTCTTACCATGTTGCGCATTCGCTGCTTTGGTGCCGCCTTGGCTCAGAAGTGAGCTGTCTTGAGAATGCGCGCCGTACATATCAATATTCCGGTCAGCGACGTCCTCACTGTGTCTCATTTCACTCGCGCCCGTCATCAGTCGGCTATCGCCTCCCAAGCTCATATAGTGCGAAGTGTGTGAATCTCGGGAATTATCCCCCAATGAAACAGCAGGGTGACGTCCCTCCTGATCGCTGGCAATCAAGCTGTCATTCGGCTCCTGGACTGGCTGGTTGAAATCAATCGCAGAAACATACGATCTTTCGTCGACGCTGTCAGGGTGGAGAGATATCGACTGGCTTTGTTGGCGATTGTCTTCCTCGCAACTAGGCTCATTGCCTGGGATAGTCTTCGACGCTTGAAGTGGTACTTGCATGGCTACATTTGATGGGAGATTTGAAGGTACCTGCGAGACGGTGGCTAAACCATCGCTTCTCCGATCCGCCTGTGACGGTGATGACGGTGGTACATTCTTGTGAGAGTGCGAACCTCGGAAGAAGTTCTTCAATCTTCGGCGCATTAGGAATATAGGAGGTCAAAGGTGAGCGACGAGATCCCGAGGCTAGATATTAGAAAGGGAGAGGCGCCTCTCAGCGGATTGAGAGACCGAATTGATAGACACGACTACGAGAGGAGTCGAGGGTTATGACGGATTATTCTGAGAATGCTAGGTATAGTGCAGTAGCGACAAGGCGGAGAAGAGCAGTCTAGAAGGCGCTCCCTACGCCACTTCAGCACCGATCCTTTGCCGCGCAAATTTTTGTACAGCCAACGACGTCCAAGACCGACAATTCAGATCGATGCTCACTTTCACTGACGTATAATTATAATTACCATTCAGAGAAGAAAAGGCAAGGGAGACTGTGGAGATGCATTTTGAAATCTTGTGAAGGACTGACTTGTCTGGGTGCGAATAAAGTGCTCAAGATCGCCTTTCTTAGTAGCGGAGCCTCACTACCTCCTCCTGAAGGTCTAGAACTCGGCATAGGCTGGAAGCCTTTACCCATGTTGGGGGCCCATTCTAGATCCTGATTCCCTCTCAACAGTCTATCCAGTGTCGACGATTTCCACTATCTCTAAGGCGGGCATGACGTCGCAATATTGTTGCCACATAGCTGAGGCACCATCGAATCAATCCGGGAGAACATGGACTGTGTGCTCTAACGTATGCACACTACAGTCATCGAGACGCGTGTTGTGGTGAACCCCTCCGCGGAATGACGACAGGGCGGGACCAAGTCTCGCTTCTCCCACACTTCCACACGGCATGTTCGCTAGTGATCTACGATCTATTGGTCAGACTTGGTCCCTTTTAGTCCATGTCGAATAGAAGAAGAAACACTGATTTGCTCTAGAAGGGTAGCGTGTTGGGGGAGAGCCCGCCGCTGTCGTCTTACATGCCGCATATCTGAGCACGGGCATGCGCTAAGCCCAATCTATTGCGACATTTCAGATCGATCACTGAACTTATATTTTAACCTACATTACCCTATGCTCCGATTTGGAGCAAGACTGTTAGTATATGCAAAGATCTACTGATCTCATGCTTAAAACCAAGTCCTTCCCGAAGACAGAGACGGCGAGGAACTATACATTGAGTCAGGATGCTGGTTTGGGAAGCGCTGCCACTAGTACACCAAGCCATTGACGCACAACAATAAATAGCATTGGACGACAAAGCGATTGGGAGCCATGATCTGAATTATCCTTGACGTGCGTCTACTGCCATGTGTGAGGGGTGCTGTGGAGCCAATCCTCCGGTGGAGTTATTTGCTTCTTTCAGCCAATCGTGACCCTCAATCCTCGCCCCTACGTACAGCGCAAGATGTCAAATCATGGTTCCACGGCTCTCAAAGTGGAGGTATCTTTTTGGAGCTCAAGGCTGGACTTCAAGAATGACGTCGGTCACAAATACGTCACTTGTGATATCACTTCTTTGACTATATATTCTGACACCCTTACTCCTACTTTCCTGTCAACCTCAAGATTCTGATATACACTCACATTACAAATTCATTCTTATTCCAAATTCGTATTAAGCTTCGTTCCTAAAGACTTCATAATGGACAAGGCCAAGGCAGCGATCAGTGATTTCGTGGGCAAGTCCGGCAAGCACGACACGACAGTTCATGAGAGTGTAGCTCCCCACGTGCAGCACGAGGCTATTAAGCCTCATCATCATGAGAATGTCAACACTGCCGTTGACAGGGAGGTCCACCAGGACCACTATCACCGCACCGTCCAGCCGGTGCACGACCGCGAGGTCCTCCCAGAACAACACCACACGAAGTTAGGCGATGTCCAGCATCGTGAATTCGACCACCGTAATCACGAAAGTACGAAGAGAACTTTAGAGACTGAGCAAGCCGGCTTCAGGGACCAGAGTGTGACACATGAGACCACTCACAGCCAGAGCGCTGCGCCCGTTGTAGGCGGTGAGCACGTCCATCATGTAAGTTCTGCATACTAGTCATTACCCACACATGTTCGCAAATCAGTGCTCACGTTTTCTAGCATGTTCACGAAACCATTCAACCTGTCGTCCATAAAGAGACCATCCAACCCCATGTTACACACACCACAGTTCCTATCCATGAAGTTCACCGCAACGCCGCTAATCATCATGAAACCTCCCATCTCCCTGCCATGACCATGGACGAGTTCAAGTCCAAAGGCGGTGTCCTCGGCGGCCGTGAGGAGCGTTATGATGGTTTCGAGGGTGAGCCAAAGAACCTTGGTGGCAAGCTCTCGAACATCATGGGAGGGGATAAGACACACAAGCGAGACTCGGCGTACGCAGATGAGCATAGAGGGCATACTCACGGTACTCAAGAGCCTGGCTTTGCGCAGAGAGAGGGGGTTGGAGAGGGAATGACTGGCTCAACCGGTACAACCGGTACAACCGGCAAGCCATCCCTCAAAGACAAGCTCAACCCTCGCGTTGATGCTGACGGAGACGGTAAGAAGGGATTTATGAATTAGACGGGTTTAACATCATGATGCTATTCGATCGTGACAAAAAGTATATATAATGGGTTGAAGTAATCTTCTGCTTTTGTGTTTAGTATATCGAATATAATGTCTTGACTATCTTCTACCAACTTTGAATCAGTGTGGTTTGTTCATGAAGTCGTTGCGCTACCAGAATAATGCTACAATCGTATGGCTGTGGCTAGATCTCCTTTTGACTCTGGCTTCATATCCTCGTACAATCTAGAATCTGCAGCATACTTTAGCCATCACATCTGCTTTGCAGGTCTATTTCACCAAAGCATCAATGGCATTGCATGAAGTTGAAAGTGTGTTTTGTAATATCATTGATGACTCCTGCCACATCTTTTGGAAAATGTCACAGCTCGACTATACCAGTGAGAGATCTCCAGAGCGAGACTGAGTCTACCATAAATGCCCAATCGCCACCAAAACGGCAACCATACGCCGATAGAAATGCGGAGTGAAATCCAGGAAACGCCGTGTATGCAATCTCAACATTGCTTGCCCAATGCCCCCCTGTTTGTGAAGCCAACTACTGCCTGTTGATCTTATATTCCTCTAGACGCTTCCTCCCGGACTGTCTTGCGATCACATCCGGCCCCCGCCATTTGTCACATCAACACCATCTAGTACCGTCCAGTCCTGAGCCGTTTCTGCCTGCTCGCTTTGACCTTCATCTGGGCCTCTTCAACCTGCTTGTAAACCTTGGCTTCATCCTTAAACTTGGCATACTCTCCTGTCCAATACATGGCCAAATCCTCCACATCCTCCATGAAGCCATCCATGCCACGATTGTAGATCCACACCGTGAGCGCAACCGCCGTGCCCCAGATGAACAGGCGTAGTGCCAGGCGCACCCAGAACATTACTGCGCGGTATGCCATGTTGAGGACCTGGAGGGAGACCAGGAGGATGATAACAAGGGCGATGATGGAGGCTACGTCGGGCTTTGTCATGATGCGCGTGATGAGGGGCATGAAATGTGAGGAGAGGGCTTTGTAGACGCCGAGGAGGGTGGATGTCGCGGTGATGAGGGGGGAGTAGATGTAGGCGGGCATGTAGCGAGCGAGGAAGGGGATGTAGTCTATGATAAGAGGGTTAGCGAGCTGTATCAAGATTGAGAAAAGGTGGGAAATCGTACCTTGAATGTAGTCCATGGTTGTGATGAGGAAGTAGAGTGGCTTCTTCGGTTTGTATTTAAAGTGTCCAGCTCGCAATTGAGAGTCGTGCTGAGTTGATTCCGAGTTGGGGGCGCGTCTTGCTCAGGAATTTCCTGAAGCAGACAGAAGGAAATATATACAAAGTATTGCGACGGTTTGCGTTCACACAAACACACTGCACTGTCCCCCCGCAAAATGTCTGTTACGCGCAAAGACAACGTTGTTGCCCGGCGTTTCTTTCACAGAGCTCGGAGCTCCTCGCCTGTGCCGCGGATCCATGCACATCATCGGTCTTGGCACTTGCTAGTCACACACGTGTTGTACATGCGCAACACTGCTTTGCATGTCACACCAATGCAGGGCATCCGTGATACATTTGCTAAAGTTTCGTCTATCGGGCAGTTGCATGGTACCTCTTAGGGATTCCCAGTAATTGGTAGGTTGTAGAAGCGCATGGAAACAGCGGTGAAGAATGGAAAGATTGAACTAGCTGCCTACATAGAACTATAGTGTTACTAGTGCACTACTCCGTAGCGGCTCGATACGATGTGGGTCAATGGCGGGAAGAGTGGTCCAAATGAGATCAACGATAGCGCCCGTGGGAAGTCTCGGCCTCAACACTCCTGGCGCAATCCTATCGTTAGAGCCGCATATCGGTATCAGCGAGTCACTTGGAAGGCAGGAATATTGAGATACGGAGTAGAATGTTATATTGAATCAGATGTCTCCTTGCGTAATGCGGACATTATTGGCCCCTCTTCAGGCTCGTTTCATCTCCCTCGTTGCAGCACCCATGAGTGGCCATCGTTCCCATACACTTCTGTCCATGATGACAATGAAATAAAAGAAGGCAGAGTGCCTGTGTAGGTGACAAAGTGTCTGGTATCACAATAAACGAAAAGAGCCTCCCAACGCCGGGGAGCAGTCGCGTGCAATCGTAAAGTATGTTCAAGAAGAGTGCCCTAGTGTAATCCAACTCTGATATGAGTGGAGTGTAGTGTGCCTCTGAATGTAATACGTCTGCGGTATATGCTGTCTTAAAGGAGACTTTCACTGGCCTGCAGAGTTGACGGCGAATGCCTAGGTGTCGTGCACGGTATGAACGGCACGTGATGGAGAGCCGCGGTAATCGCTGGCCTCCTGGAGAAGATAGAATGCTGGATTTTTTGGGCTTCTTCAGACACTGTCGAAATGACGACTGTGTCCGTACGAGAGGTTCAGAGGCCGATCCGACTGATGCGAAGGGCGTGCTGGATCTCGTACGTGAGGATCGAAATCGACATTGAAGTCGAAGTTAAAGGCAGATGCCTCAGACATTGAAGGATAGTGAATTCGTGGTGTGCCACTATACGACTTCCGTGATTGGTACGAAGAGCGTGGATACTCGCTTGATGTAGAAGCAGGCGAGTACGGTGTTGGTGGTCTGTCCGCAAGAGACGAGCAGACGCTAGACTTACGTCGAGCTCGCTCGGGCTTGCGAATTGGTGTTGTTGGAGACACGAATGAGGAACGGTCCTGAGGTGACGGTGTCCGGGGAGGGTCGTAGTTGGCCAGCTCTTTCTCGAACATATTGGGCGTCTTGGTGGTGCGGATCACTGCTGGTTGGGTCGGTCTGATGCCATACTTCTGAGGGCGTTGTGTGTATTGGCTCGGCCTTCGCCATGACTCGAACTCCGCGTCGTCTAGAGGGGTGACTGCTCGAAGCGAGAAACCTCGTATTCGCTTTTTGGACCGTCGCCAGCAGAAGAGACTGAGAACAATGACCAAGGTGACGACCAAACTACCGAGGACGACGGCGAGGATAATCCAGATATTTCCTTCCTCCATCATGGTGAGGAGAACGATGTGGTAAGACTTGAGGGTGTTGTTCCAAAGATGAGTAGGATGGTCGACTCAAGCGGACGGGGCGAGCCGCTTAGTGTACCACTGGAGAGTAGTACGATGAAGAGCTAGAAAGCTCGGGTCCTGGAACGGAAGATGCAATGGTGATGGGAAGGAGTGAATTGACGAGCCCCAAGGAAATGCTGAGAGTGCCGGCTAGTCGTCCATAATCGAGAATAGCTGGACTAGATCAAGGACGACTGAGAGATGTAAGGTACTCCAGAGGTGGTCGAGAGCCAAGCACTCTGATATGGAATGAGGGGGGAGATAAGGATAAAGTACTGCGGGAGAGGCGGAGGGGCTCAGCAGGCAAAGGCAAAGGCCAAGGTCATGCGCAAGCAGCCTCGCTCCACATAGGCCGGAGGGGAAGGACGGTGTATGTATAGCGAGACAAAAATGGGGAAGGGTGTGGAGCCGCTCGGTAGAGGATGCAAGAGGCGTTCCTGTTCCTGCAGCTTAGAGCGACCGTCGCCCTTGGCTTGGACGCAAATACATGCAGGAACCAAAGGTTGTCCGTGATGGTGGGCGGCGAATGCTAAAATACACAGAGCGGTGAGGGAGCTTAATTTTACGAGTGCCTTGGAACCTTGGATTCGTACCGTTAGGATCATAGCGTATCACCCGCGATAGGTAGTTCCACCGTCCGACAGCAGCTCTAGGGCTCAGTCTGTGCGTAGACCGGGGGCCGCTCCACCTTCCCATGCCTCTGCATCTGCTCCATACAAGGCCATGGAAAAGGCGGCGCCGGTGAGGTCAGCATGCCAGCGATGAGCTGTCCGGGAACGCCACGATATGGAGACTAGAGGCTCTAACAGTCAAGGCTGCTCGAATGGTAGCTCCTGCCAGCACACCAGTTCGCGCGCGCCGGCCAGGAGACTTTTCACGGGCCTGTTTCGTTGCTTCTGCCAGGGACAGCACACGAGGCCCGCACGTCGAAACGAGAGACAAGCAAAAAGCTCTGATAGCCGGATGGGACGTGTGCCGCAGCTTGCGCGCTCAAGGAAGATTTGAGGTCCTAGCGACCGTGCCCCTGACACAACGATCATCAGACGCGAACCCACACCATGTCGCTTCTGGCATCGCTCTCTGTGCAACGCAGGCCAATCCCCTCCACGGAATCGCGGGCTCTAGCTGCGTCGTCCCGCATAGCTTCCTTTGTTCTTGGCCCCCTCTCGGACAATGAGCAGAATCCGGCATCAGGGCAACTCAGCTCGCGAGGCCAGATTCTGTGTGCTGTCACTCCTCGAGATGCTGCTGTAAAGAAGCAAGATACACTAATGCCTAGCGCAAGGGGCACAATGGTAGATCCTCGCCAGTGAGAAGGTGACTATGTCGTCTAAACGGTCACAATACGGGCAGGCCGGCTGCTGGTTGCCCCTCTCGCTGCAAGAGATCCTGGCCGCGTCTGTTCTCATGCAGGACACCGCAGCTCGGCCGCAGAAGCACCGACAAGTTCCAAGTCGTATACGGTCCTTTGGTCGTCGTTCTGCCATGTCAACTGGTGCTGACTGCGTCCCAGCATCAAGGAGCCTCTGGAGCCTATCTGCTACTGGGCCCAATGGAATGCTTCAGACAGCTATCGGATGGATAGAGCAAATATGGAGAAGGGAACATGAAACTCTAGCCATCTTCCATGCGGTGAGTAGCATGACGAGTTGCCATTGACGCCACGGCTAGTAGCATCGTGGCTTGGACGGCTCTCGTCTGTTCTTACCATATACACAGTAGATAGTACGGCCATGCCCGTCATTAGTCTGGGCCTCGATAACCAGCCTGTCCTGGCAATTGCATCTGGCAATGCTCCGAAGCGCTTCTTGCGCCGCGGAAATTTTGACGGAAGCTCGCATTCGTAAACCAAGGCCAGACGGGCGTCCAGGTTGCTGCTTGCACCACCAGGCATTGCTTTACAAAGTTGCATTCCAGGGCAACACCAAAGGCGCAATTTCGCAACGTGCTCGCCTACAGTCTATCACATTTTTAAAATCCCACCACAATGTTCCATGACGCGGCTCTCCAAGGGGAGCATCCTTTTTACAAGTCGTATCCGACCCCGCCTTCATGATCTCCATAACCGTCCCGCGACTGAAATGATGTTGGTCGAGACTGCGGACCGGAAGACCGAAGCGGTAATGAAACATGCTCATCGCAGCTGGCGATCCCATTGCACACCACATTCAGATCGACGCTTGACAACCGCTGTGAGTCAGCATCAAAATCCAACTCTGGGACCGCGCTTCTCCGACTCGTGAGAAACGTTGGAGGTGGACGGTGCCAGAGTCGAGCTGGGGAATGCCGGACGTGGCTTTTTGCAACACCACGCTCTTGCCGCGCAGTCGTGCAGTCTGGCCCTGGGATGTCCTGGACTACGCAGGGCATCAGTGACGGTCGTTACGGCTAAATGTCCAAGCTGCACGTGGACTCCGATCATTAAACGCCACAACGCGAGCATCCCCTGCGCCCTGCCTTGACTCGCACTCCTTCGCTTCCTACGTAGTAGATGGCCTTGATCATCGGAAGCTCAGGATAGAGTTCGATGATGATGTTCCCGTCGTCGAGAGCATTTTGCTTGTGGACAGCTCCGGAGAAATCGAGTGGACAAACTTCAAAACTATGTTCGGTACAGCTCAGCACTATCAATGTCGGCTGTGTGAAAGAAGAAGGTCATCAAGAAATTGGCTCCGACGTGCAGCTAGCAAATCTTCGCTTGCACCAATCACGTCGCACAGCCCAGTCCTCATGTCTTAACTTCACGATCGCGATGCCCCGGAGTCTCCTGGCCTTCAGCTTCAGGGCAGTCAAGTTCGGGCGCATGAGCCGGGTCGACGATATGCGCAGTTCGTCGTCCAACCCAGCTATCCACGTCGCCATCGTTATCGGATATTACCCCAGGCGCTGAAGCCGCCGCGGCTCCGCTTTTCCAAGTCCAAGAATTCGTCCGCTCCATGCGCAGTCAGTAGCATGGGAAGGTATACGTACTCATCCCATATATTTGCCGTGTCTACCGTCGCGGAGTCGACCCTCCCTGAAGCTCCTCACGTCTCCTCTCACATCAGCAGACCACATCCTTTATCACGATCCACTCACCGATATGGCAGCTCAATGTTGAAACGTGATGGGAGTTTTGCGATGCGTCTCACAAATCTCACTCTTTGATTTCTATGGTGGCTAGCTCAATAGCCTCGAGACCCTGGCTCTTAACCCGCACCCTGTTCTTGGATGGCGAGGTCAGCGAATGCAACCATGTGGCCCGTCCGCAACCCCAGAAAATATACCGATCCTGGATTATAGCATCGACAGGTGCACCTAACGTGAGAACGCCACGCTCTTCGTGGGCAACGACTATTCGCCTGGCGAAGCAAAGCTGATGTTCAGAGGCTCTCTATGAACGGTGAAGCAAGCCCCTGACTGCCCTTCAACCACAGCTTCACTTTGCAATACTAATCACGCTCTTCATCACAGCCGTCACCTTCCGGACTGCTTGAGCCCCGCACCTCCCTCTTTTTCCAGCCGCCGGGCAATCTTCAGGTGCAGTTCCGTCATTTCCCTCGCGTCCACCCGTCAATACCTCGGCGTGGGGTGAACCATAGTACAGCACAATATAACCCCACCGGTACTTCGGTACAACCGTTAGTCGGGCAAATAGCCTCTATATGAATATTGTAGCACGCTGCAGCTGGCATGCAGCTGTCAGCCTGCACTGTGATCAGTGCGAAGGCAGTCCGATCTGACGGTTCCTTTGCACCGGAATTACGCCGTTACACAGATCTCACTCTCATCGTGTGTTCACATTTTGGTCCCGGAAGCGCTTTCATTTGTGAGAGTTTGGATACACTATATCGAGCGGCTCGTCTTATGCTAGAGAGTGCGATGGGCGTAGGGCTGGCCGCAGCTATGCGGCCAACGTACCAGCTCGTTGAGTGGTTCAATATTCTCAGCGCCAACTCGTTACCTCTATCGGTATGCCAATAACAACACAGAGCCCAAAGAAGCACTTGCTATTCTCTTTTGAGCGGCGTTTATTCAGTCTTCTGCATTCGATACTTCGTATAATGTATGTCTTATCTGCGACCGCACTGTCAAGCTGTCGACCATAACGGACCGTACCGACAAATGATCAAGTCCCAATCAGTCCATCTCTAATACCAGATCCACTTTGCAGTCCACCCCTCTTCATCTCTCTAGCCTCGATCGCGCTCATCGAGATGGCGTGCGGCATCCGCTTAGCTAGCGAACATTGTCGCTTCTTTGCTGCCAGCCGCACCGTCGGACCTGCTCCGACTGGTCGTCCTTAAAGCAGTCTTGCGATGACTGCTACATGTAACGCAGGCGCCGGAGACGCCGAAAGTTTATCGTGAACTGTGATCTTCTGCATCTTTGATTTAGTTCGGGCTGTTCGGAATTGGTTTAATTCGTTCGGTAGCTTTGCCGAGTGAGTTTGAGGGTGGCTGCTAGTTGCTCAGCTTCTACGGGATAAAGATGAGTTGCGCAAGAACTTCTGTAATGGGCCTAATCTTGAGACCTGGATATGGTCCGTTTGAGAAGCCCAATATTATGCTTTCGAGTAGGCACGTGTAATATGCAATGGAAGTACATGTAAAATCGAGAACCCCTTTGGAATAGTAGCCTCCACGCTTCTTATGCACACCAACCATTAGATCACTTGATGTTACGTGCTTATTTCTATCGCTTAACACTTGACTTGCTCTCTTTCATTTTTGAGATCTGATCTCGTAGCCGCAATACAATGGTGACTAGATTGAAAATGCCTTTGAGGTGAATCTTATGAATTCTGAGTGGGATCAGCCGTGGCGATGGCTGATCGCTGAAGGGACTTGTCACATGTGACAAAGCTAGATATACTCCCCACGATGGTATCCCGGAAGATCCATCAAGAGTAGATGATGAATGTTATGCAAATCTTTGAAGCCCAGGGCCCGAGCGTGAGTATCTTCCCTTGTTGCTCTGCTCGTGAAGTCCTAGGCTTACCCTAGATAATAAGAGTCTCATGTATACTCAAGCCTCTTGATGACTACCCCTCAAACCAAGGTTAACCTGACCTTCCTCTTCCCAGTACTCTCCTCTACTTCATCTGTGATCCTAACCTGCACCTTCTCAAACAACTCCACACGCCTGCCAGACTGCCCCTTAACTGTCAAAACGTAATTCTCGGCATCCAGTTCCGCCTCGGGCTCCGGCGTTGCCAGGTCCCTCAATCGAATCAAGCTCTCGATACCAAATCTTGGCACGAAGACCACAAACCCGTTCGAGAAGACTTTCATGACGAAACCTTCCTCCGTGATGTCCTTGCTCTTGAGCGCTTGGCCGACGTAGTACTCAATAGAGGCACGACCGGCCATCTGTGCGTTGCGGTGTCGCACATTGATGTTCTTGCAGACAGCTTCGAGCTTAGACTTGGAATGCAGAGAGGCATCTAGCTGCTCGTATTCGATGGCTGCGGCGAGCTGGCGGTGGGCTTCGAGGTCTGCATAGCGGCGAATGGGGCTCGTGAAATGCGTGTAGATTTCGCTTGCTAGACCGTAATGGCGGAATTCTGGATATGCTTGCGTGCCAGCGCAAAAGTACTCAGCCGACATCATGCAACGGGTGGCCATGATGCGGACGAGTGTGTTGAAGAAGGGCTCAGCGGGATCGACACATGTATCCAAGGAATCGGCGACAGCCTTTGAGCTATCGCTTCGAAGTTCAAGCCCCTTTTTGACTTTGAGCTGGTTGGCAAGTTCTTCGAAATTTGACTTCGGAGGTGCCCCGTGGCGACGGAGGAGAGCTGTCTGTGGGAAAGCCTCATAATTTCTTGCTGCTACGCTAATGTTGGCGAGCAACATGAACTCTTCGACCAGAGAGTTAGTGTCGAGGAGTCTCTTCGTTTGAACGTCAATGGGGTCGGACGTCTCAGACTCAGTTTGAACCTTGACTTCGGGCGAAGCGAGGTTGAGAGCGCCTGCGTCGAACCGCTTTTGCTTCAGCTTCTTGGAGAGCATGAGTAGCGTTCTCATGCCTGTGGTGAGATCATCCTGCTGTGACTGATCGTCGATGCGTATTTGTGCCTGCTCGTAGCTGAAAGCTTCCCGTGATCTGATGACGGACTTGGTAAACTGTGAAGATACGATATCGGCGTCGGCGGTAATCTCCCAGAGGACGGAGAAGGCATAGCGCTCCACGTATGGTTTAAGCGAACAGAGGTCTGTACCCAGGAGCATGGGCAACATGTCTATTCGCTTGTCAACAAGGTAGACAGTTGTTCCTCGCTGGCTAGCTTCCTTGTCCATGGCGTTGTTTGGTTTGACAAAGTGCGAGACATCCGCGATGTGCACACCAACTTCAAAGTTTCCATTTGGAAGCTTTCGAGCATGGAGTGCGTCATCAATGTCTACACATCCTGGAGGGTCAATACTGCAGACCAAGAGATCTCGGAGGTCCCTGCGGCCCTTCCATCCTGGATCATCTAGGCTAGCTGGGACCTTCCAGTCATGTCCCTCAACGGGCAAGCAATCCAAAACCGTCTTGGGGAAGGGCTTGTACTGTACATCCCACTCAAGCAGCAAAGCTTCTGTTTCTGCGCCCTTGGACTCTAGCTCTCCAAGCGACCGAACGAAGTGTCCTGTTGGGTACCGTGAATCTCGTTCCCATGCATCGATTGTTGCTAGAACCCGTTGGCCCAAGAGCTCACCAGCTTGTCGCGTCCGAATTCTTATCTTTGGAATACGCTTGTCCATAGGTACTAAGAAGACCATTTGCTGCGTCCTACTTGATTTCGACGTTGAACGAACGGAATCTCTGTCGATATGGCCGACGTATTGCCTCCAATTACGTTTGACAATTCCAACTACACGGGCGGTCGGCTGCGGCTTGCCCTCGGAGCTCTGGCCATGCGCCTTCTTCACCTCTTCCTGAAGGGCTTTGCGCTCCCGCTCAGACACTATGTTCTCGCCATCTTCGACATCGGGGTTGTCGTTCTTGTTTACCGTTTCCTCCTCAATGATCTTTGTTGATGGTGCTTTCCATTGGTCTTGAGGAAGTACTTCGACGACCACGACGTCTCCAGACACGGCTCGATTTCCGTTCTCGCGGCCCAGAACAATCAGCGACTTATCGAAGGTAGGAACATGAACAGAACCCTCAAGATAGTTGTAAGGTGAGACATTGAATATACCCTGGTGCATTGTCCCCGCCTTGACTCCTGTCATCATCTTTGACACACTGGCGTGCTCTGGATAGAAGACTTGCGCCTTCTTTGATCGCACCTCTCTTTGGTCTTGAGCAGCGCTGATCATGTCCAGCAACTCATCTGCATTCTCTAAGCCGGAGACGAATTCGCTCACTGAAACGGTTAGTTTAACGAATCGAGCGGTCCGCAAAGAAACATACGTGTATTTGCGGGGATTTTTTCGGCTTTAGCTTTTCGAAGATTATCCCTGTCATCAGTGATCATCACTACCGAAGGTATGCGCGTCTGCGTCTTGCTCCTCGCCTTGACGGCCTGCGTGATGTGTTGATTGTACCACTGCACTGCTTTTCGTACCGCCCTATCATTCCGGTCATTGATCGTCTCTCCAGTCTCTCGTGGGACATAAGTCTCTTGACGGAATTCGTTGAAAAAGACATAGAAACGCTTCCCTTCATTTTTGGTAAGGGATATCAAGCGGTGATAAAGAGGGAGTGAACGGTTCTTGACCTCTTCTAGTACGGTCTGCAATACGATCACATCATGGAAAGCAGTTTCAACCTCAAAAAGGTCCATGCCGGTAAGGAAAGCGTTCGTGTCTGGAACAAGATATTGGCCATTTGGGTAGCTCTTGGATCCTGCTGGAGTGTCTGAAAGAACGAATGGCAGGGCTGTCAAGGTCAGTTAAGCCCATCACGTGAAGAACAGTACTTACCCTTGTCAGCACGGTTGGTGGGCGCAATCTCCAGACATGCTCTGCAAAGAGTTGATGAGCAGGGTATGTCTTGTCGTAAATAGAGCTCCCTCACGATCTTTTGGACCTTGCCACTTTTCGTAGATCGCACGTAGACCTTGCTGGATAAACTGGCGTCGCCGCGATCTGCTGCGGTCGACCGCTTAAGGCTGAAGTACTCCATCTTTCAACCGTGATGCCGACTGAGGATCCTGGGTGAAGCGGTAAGGTTGGTGTTTGTCGGAAATTGTCATAGACAATGCCAAGATATCAAAGTCAATATTTGCGCTAGTCCAGGAAAGGCTAGCATTCCACGAGCATTTAGGGTCTCCTTCGTCCTGGGTATGCATGTATTTGAGAAGGACTGGCTGGCTGCTTATATTAGCTCATAGCTCTCGGATCAAATGATGTAGAATTTTCATTATGAATGCTTCAATCATGCGGGTTGTACTTGATTCTGGGCTTGAGCTCGGGTTGGTCCAAGCTCCGAAGCTAGCAGATGACGAAGGTGCAGCTGCGGGCGCCGATAGCACGCAGAAGCAACGCGCGAGAGCTCCAACATCACCGTCGCTCGCACCATCGCCATAATCACGATAGTCTCTTCACATCGAAGCCGCAAAATATCCCTTACTCCCCCGCCAAGATGTCACTAGATCCGCCGGCCTACCTCTCCAACCTCCAAGCTAACGTCCGCTCCCGGCCATTGTCATGGGAAGGTGCAGTGCGGGCAAAGACCATCACGGACGCAGATTGGCAGAAGATCAGGTCAATTGACAAGGTGCGAAAGGAAGAGCGGAAACAGAGGATCGAAGCCGACGTCCAGAGCTTCGTGACGCTGCTCCTAGGCGGCAACGGCTCCCAGAGTATTTTTGAGGCTGCAGCGAAACGCCAGGACATTATCCAGTACATGCTAGTGCTGACCGAGGACCTCATAAATGGTATCATATGGCCCTCGACGCGGAAGCCAATAGAAACTTTAGCTAATGTTCTCAGACAACCCAAATCTCACCGAAGCTCTTGCCCAACACCCATCACCGTTCAAACCATTTCTGCCTCTCCTCAAGTACTCACCCAACCCCGAAGACCAGGTCCCGGAGCTCACATCGTCGGTGCTTTCCAAATTTCTGTCGTATACCCTCACGCATCCTACCAAGAACACTGCGCAAATCGACGAAGCGCTCCCACAATTATACACATACCTTTCAGCCCTCGCCCAAAGCTCGGATGCCGGGCATCAAGACATTGCCGTGCTCCACTTCTCTGCGGTTCTCCGCACTAAGAAGTCTAAAGAACTATTCTGGAAACAAAGGAAGGACGCATTGGACCCTCTGTTCAGCATCCTCCGCTCTGCATCCGGCGCAAGCAAAGACCAGGATTCGGCCCTCTGGAGTGGAGCGTCTAGTAGCAACCGCAGCGTATCGGAAAGTCTCTCGATTGGGGTCGGGCTGCAGCTTCTCTACCACGTGCTTCTGGTGATATGGCAGCTTAGCTTTGAGGGGGAGCTTGTCGGAGACGAGCTACACGAGTATGTTGTCCTAACATCAGTCGAAGCTAAATATACGACTAACATGACCTAGTGAATACGACATAATAATCCTTTATACACATCTACTGCGTCTCTCGCCAAAGGAAAAGACCACCCGTCTGCTCCTATCCACCCTCCTGAACCTCCTTACCTCGAACCGCCAGACACTCCTTCCCGCTGCGGTCCTCGCCCGTCTACCAGCCCTCCTCACAACCCTAAAGTCACGCCATCTGACAGACGAAGATGCACTTGAGGATCTGCAATCCCTCAACGAGCTACTAGAAGACTACACAAACACGCAGACGACCTTCGACGAATATGCTGCCGAAGTAAATTCCGGCCACCTGCGCTGGTCTCCACCTCACCGCAACCAGACATTCTGGCGCGAGAACGCTAGACGTATACTCGAGGAGAACAAGGGTGAACTGCCACGCAAGCTCGCCGAGATCCTGTCCAAGAGCTGGGAGAATGACAAGCAGGTTCTAGCAATTGGGTGCAACGACGTCACATGTCTGGTCAAGGAGGTCCCCGAGAAGAGATACCAGCTTGAGAAATTGGGTCTCAAGGGCCGGGTCATGGAACTGATGCAAGAGGCAGACGAGAGCGTCAGGTGGGAGAGCCTGAGAGCTGTTGGCGAGTGGTTGCGGTACAGCTTCGAGTCGAAGAGCGACCTGCCAATTCGATAAGCATTACCGAGCCGGAGGGTCTTTTCTTTTAAGTCAGTGGCATGGAATGTGTTTTTCTTTCTCTTGCTTAGTACAAACTTGCATGGCCTGCGCCAGCGAATCCATTGTCCTCTGAAGTAGTAGCTAGAGGAGAGACAGACAAATCAAGGATGCTCAATGAAACGCAAAATCGTCCAAACACCTTGTATATCGAATCGAGCGCTAAAAAAAGGCACAGCTAGGTTCCCCGATGTCGTTATCGTGTACATCTACCATCCCACCCTATCATCTCGCAAAGCCAGCGTCACACATACAACGCTCTCTTTCTCTCGAAGCATCAACCGCTGAGCCAGCCTTCTCAACAACCCAACCCACAGCTCCAGCATTCAATCTCCATCCCAACACCCCAGACACGACGTTCGCACCCCGGCCCACGCCCACACCGGCCCGTCTTCCCGCCCAAGCAGCCACCTTCCATTCTTTCCCCCAGCTTTGATTAGCAGAAATCAAAATCAAAAAAAAAAAAAAAAGGAGGGGAAGTAGTAGTCACAGTAAATTGGTATTGTACGTCTGCGTCTGCGTCTGCGTCTGCGTTTTTGCTTCTTGAGGTTAAGCTACGTATCTCGGTATCTACTCTATCTAGTAGTCACCCTTTTTTTTTTATTTAAAAAAAAAAGGAAAGAAAGAAGAAGGAAGACGTGGTCTTTTGATGGAAAAAAAAATGAAGAGGGTTAATAAGCTGGATTCCATGCTCCCCCCCCTCTCTCTCTCCGGAAGGGTATATGCTTTTGTTCTTTCTTTTAGATAGAGTTCGAGTCCAAACACAAGAAAATTTTCTTTTTCAAAGGTATTGGACGGAAAAACTATCCTTGGAAAAAAATCTTTGGGGAAGGTTTGTTCTCCGTTGCGATATTTCTCAAATGATAATGTTGTTAGCTTTTTTGGATAGATGCTTACCCCCTCCCCAGCACCCACCCATCAACTCGCCTTCCGGTCCAAGGATCTCCCATGGTTCCTTGCACTTGTACAACGTTGCTTTCCACCCCACTCCACTCCACCCCGCTGCACTCCGCTCCGCTCACCGCAGGTTTAGCGCAGCGCAGCTCGTACTCTTCAGAACCCACGTCCTGGCCAGCGTGCATGCGTGCGCGTGCGTGCGTGCGTGCGTGCTTGCTTAGACCCATTGTGCGACACCCCCGGACGACAAGAGCTGCGCGATGCGTATTTGTCTTCGCCGGTGGCGCGCCGCTGCACGTGAATCACACACACAAGAGTCTGGGGGATAAGCGGGGCGCTGGGCGCTGGGGCAAGGTACATACATACATACATACATACATACATATGCATAAGGCAGGTACATAGGTACATTGTTGAGGCGAGCACGAGCACGGGCACATGCGTACGCCTTGCGGTTCGCATGCTGCAAACACAATCACCTTTTTCTTCCAACAAGGTTTTGCCTCGTGTGTCAGTCAGCTCAGCTCAGCGCATGCAAGACGCACAGCAGCAGCACAGCGCAGCACAGCACACGCAGGGCACACCATGCAAGCCCGTCCCGCCACCCCCCCCAGTTGTCTCAAAACAGCTTCCATGCGCGGGGCGGGTTCCGTCTGGGGTAATAGAATGGATCGGTGCGGCGGCCCCCAAACACCGTCTTGTTCCACATCATAATAGCCAGAATATGATCTGCAACAGGACAGCGTCAGGTAACCAGAATAGAAAGAGGAAAAAAAGATATAGTATTAATATTAAGGGGAGTTTGAGGAAGTTCTGCGTCTTGAAAGGAAATGAAAGTTCCTCCCCCTCCTTTCCTGTTCTGTTGTCGGCTCCCTCTTCCAGCAAAGCAATGCATGCACACTGTGTACCTGATATCCGCGTCCCCCCAATTTCCCAGTTGCAGTTCCCGTTCCAGTTCCAGTCCCGGTTCCAGTCCAGGCTGGACTGGAATGTCCCTTCCCGCTCTACCCAGATATGCAGTTTGAGCACCTAGCAAAGGAAACATAGAGACGCATAGATAGAAATAGAGCATATGAGAAAAAAGAGAAAAAGGGGGAATCAATCAGGTGCAGTGCATTCGACGCTTCCACCACACAATGTAAGGGGTAATCCTGATGCCAAACGAAACAGAACAAGACACATGTTGCAGTCTGGCGCGCAAATGAACAAGGGCAAACCCCCACAACACAGTCGCAGCAATGCAAGAAAGCCTAAGAGACAAAAGATCCCCATATACCCGTTGCAATGCAAAACTCCCAAAGGGAAAAAAAAGGAAATTACGAGTCGCACGAATGCAGGTTACGTAGCAAAGCGAAGCGCACTTGGGAGTAATGTAGATGCAATGCGTGCGCGCAGCGAAAGTAGCATACTGATGAAGAAAATGTAGCAAAGGACCGAAAGAGTAAACGAGATGTCGGAAGAACAAGATGAAACTCCAGATGTGCCCCACCTGCCATCTTGCGCTAAAAGCCATCTCGTGTTCGCATGTTGTCGGTCCTCATTCATTTGACTGATCCGAGGTGGCCGGGTCGTCTCGTGTGCGTCGTAGACTCTTCGTTGCTTGAGGTCGTGTTCGTTGAACGGGGACAACGTATGCGAAGTATCCGTCTAGCAGATGTTCCAGCGCAAGGAGCAGGTGGCCACCATGCAATAACCCAGCGATGCAATGAGAGATATGCCTCCATTCCTGCGCAAAGTGACCGTCAAAGCAAGGGCGGATGCGTGCTTAGTGTACAGGGTATGATGGGGAGAAATGGAAAGAAACACTGAGATAAAGATAAACCGAAAAGAGCCCCAGTCCTCCGTGTCATTCTGTTGATGTAGTGTGCGACGACTCGCACGCCGTTGCAAGCTCATGGGGCCTGCTCACCATTGTTGGTCCTTGGAGTTGCACTCGCCTTGGCCCGGTGTGTTTTTGCCCTGGTCTACATCTGTTCAAAGGACTCCCTTCGAAACGTAGATATTCACAAATATGTAATTCAGCAGACTTCGTAGGGGCATGAAAATGCGGCGAGTTGTTGTTCCACCACCGAATCTCTTCTATGGCGCCTTGTGTTGCTCCATGGATCGACTCTGGTGGCCTAAATCGAAAGGGAAGAATCGCTATACTCCTAGTATTGCTGCCATCCCTGCTGTGGCGTTTGGCTTGGTGCCCATCCCGGCATGCCCGGTTGTTGTGCAGCAGTGCTTTGATGCTGCATAAACTGATGAGGGCTTGGGCTTGTTTGATATGGATTCTGACCCATGGCCGGGTAGCTCGGGTCTCCCATAGCGTTCATCGTCTGATACTGCTGGACAGGCGTTCCGTGCATAGAACCACTGCTCTGAGCGTGGTGGAGTTGTGGGGAGGCGTGCATCGGCGACTGCTGGGGATGAGGCGACTGTTGGGGCGCTCGAGCATACTGTTGCATATTGTGCTGCTGTGAAAGCGGCGAGGGCTGCGGCGCACCTTGCGGCCACATATGCTGTGGGTAGCCGTGGCCTGGATTCTGGCCCACACCCGGGTGCATTCCTGGTTGGGCCATACCTGCCGGTGACATACCTTGAGGCAAGCCCATACTCGGTGGCCTGCGGACTTGATCTGGCCGCATCGGCGTGTGTTGCTGACCCATAGGGGAGGGCACCATGGTGCTTTGCGAATGAGGCTGAGGTCGGTATGGCTGAGCGCCTGCCGACTGTCCTGGCCTCTGCGGAGTTTGGGCGGCCATTCCATAGGGGCCTGCAGCAGCAGCAGCATTCGCAGAGGCGACATGAGGAGACTGGATAGCATGCGATGAATGTGGCACGTGGCTTGCATCTGCAGTGCTTGGACGCTCCGCTGGTGGCGGTGGTTCGTGCGGCCGGGCCCAGTAATCGTCGAGATATTGCTTGCGATTCTTCCGTTGCTGCTCGAGTTGCTTGTTGAACTCTGCAGACTGGGCAGCTTGGTTGAGAATCTCGCCAGAGGGTGTGGGCCTGCTCATGTCCTGATACGGCACGCCTGCTATTTCATGTCGAGGCCGCTGTACTCCGGTGTAGTCTCGTTGTTGCAAGTCAGTCGTCGTGCGCTGATCGAACGGTTCCGTGTTCGTCGGAATCGTTCCTGGAGCGGATGTCAGGCCGCCGAACGGTTGCATGGGATTGACAGCGCCGGTCAGATAGTCTTGATCGAGCTTCCCACCATATCCCGGGAAGGCGAGATGTTGGCCGTGGTGGCTGGCTTCAGCAGCAGCCGCTTCCCTCGCTCGGGCTGCACCAGGCCGTTTCTCGCCCGCGGCGTCTTCTTCGGTGAAGCCTTGCTTGCGGGCCTTGCCTTCCCAATAGTCGTCCCGCACCCGCCGTCCGTTGACGATCAGTCTGCTGCCAAACTGCCTGAACATGGACCGCGCCGTCACAATCGCGATCTGCCGAGAGCGGTATGAATAGGGTAGGATCTCCTGATGAATTAAATCGTCCTTCTCCGCCTGCGTAGCAATAATCTTGTAGAGCGACCTGTTCTTGTTGAAGAGAAGATAGGAATCCCTGTAGCCGAGGACGCGAGCGCACTCGGTTGCGAGCATGAACAGTTTGTCGCCTCTGTTGGGCACGAAGAAGGTGCGACACCGGTATTCTCGTCCTCCCAAAGGATGGCCGGTGGCGGTCACTTTGGTCTCTCCAGCCTCGTCGGACTCGCGTGGTATGTACTCGTCGCCCTCGGCGTTGAGCTGGTCCGTAGTATGGTCCCGGACTGTCGGCAGTGCCTTGATCACGGTTGATTTGGTAGGCGTTGATTTGGTGGGAGAGGCCTGGGGAGGAGAGGTTTTGGGGAGGGGCGCATTCTGTAGTTGTGGGGTCTGTACAGGCGGGGCCGGAGCGGTCTGCGAAGGGGTATGCGGTGGTTGCGAGCCACGATTAGGGCTTTCACTAAACGAAACTTTGGTCGTTTTTGGCGGTCGTCCGCGCTTTCTTGGGTTGGCGGCATCTGCAGAGAATTCAAGTTAGAAGTCTGAGCCAACGCTCCCGAGGGGTCATGCAGGTAGCCGTCGTCCGACGCACCTTCTTCTCCATTTTCGCCCGACTGTACGTCCGGGTAGCTGTTTTCTGGCGAGCGGCTGCGTTTGATGCCTCGGGACGGTGGCTGTGCGACCGTCTGTGGAGTGTTTGCGAGCACACCTGTTGGATCTCAGTCAGCAAAAAGTGGTTCCATGGGGAAAGATGCAGCGGATGTAACGGATGCGCGAGCCAGTCACGGTGGTGTTCCGCGATGGTCTTGGACGGCATCGTGCAACGATGAGCGACGCTGTGCGTGCGCATGGGGGCGCGCGCGCGCGCATATCGCTCCGCCAAAGGGCACCTGGCATACCTGCTGAGTTCAAGGCGGCGGGGTTGATGGTGCCTGAGGGGTCCATGATGCCGTTGCCAATGCCACCGTTCGACAGGGCCTGAACGGGGTGCATTGAGTACATTCCAGCCGGTCGCAAGGAGCGAGCGGCCGAGCTCGCGCACAGCTAGCTCCGGTCGCCTCTTCGAGCTTCGCGATATGGCCAATCGGCGGGATCAGGTCCCAAGGGAGAGCGCGCAACAGGGCGGCAGGACAGAAGTAATGGCGGGGTGCGGCGCGACGGGTAGCATGCGGTGGGTTTGAGGTGAGGTTTGCGTTGCGGGTCGCGGGCCACCGACGCGAGGAATGGGCTCGTCGGACGTCGGTCGGATCGACTGCGGGTACGTGCAGCAGCAGCAACAGCAGCACAATGGGGCGCAAACTTCAGTTCGTTCGGTGGACGAGGCCGCTGACGGGCCGCGGACAGCGATCGGGAGCGGCGACTGGGGGGATCGAATGCACGAGGGATGGTCGACTAGCGGGTGCTTGCGTTCGAGGAGACGGATGGCTGGCTGGCTGGTTCTGGCGAGGGAGGCGAGAGGCAAGGCAAGGCAGCGCAGCGCAGCGGAGGGACGCCGGGCTGAAGGGAGCAAGCTCGTAAGGCTTGAGCAGTCAGGCTGGGCGGGATGGAGTCAGCAAGGACGGCGTGTGGAGGCCTTGAGGCCCATGATAATAGCAGAGGCTCAGTAAGGCTGCCACGTGAGGGCGGGCGTTTGGGTGATAAGGTGGAGAGCGGGATGGCAGGGACAAGTAGGGATGGGGGACAGTACCGGCAGCACGACAGGAAGCGCTGCGGGCAGCCGCTGTAGGGACTGTGGCGACGTCTAGCTACGGCGTCGGCTGGGTGCAGGCTTGGAGGGAGGCTAGAGGCTAGAGGCTAGAGGCCGGAGAGACCAGCGGGCTGGAGGGCTGGAGGACTGACTTGCAGAGCGTCACGACGGGGGCCGCGGTGCTGCAAGAGAGATCCCGGGCCGCGGGAGTGAACGCGTGGAGTGAGTGGAGCGTACGTACGGGTGGCAGGCTGTGCCGTGCAAGCTGCGCGAGGCCGGGCTGGATATGTATGGCAGCGAATGGCCGGGCAGGGCAGGCCGGGGCCGGGTTGGACTGGGTTGAGGCGGGTTGGGTTCGCAGGCGGGGCGCGGCTATTCAGACGAGGAGGATGGGCGATGGAGTATGTATGGCGTATGCTATGGCGGATGGCGTGCGGGCTGTGGGCTGCTGTGGGCTGTGGGCTGTGGGCGTGCGGTGTGTGTGGTCTGGTCTGGTCTGGTCTTGGTCTTGGGGTCAGGTCAGAGTGTACGAGATGTATGATAGGCAAGGCAGCGAACCCCGCCTGGCGCTGGCAGCCGTGCGCGGAGCAGATGGATGGGCGATGGGCGATGTGGGCGATGGGCGATGGACAATGGGACAGGTGGACAAGGGAAGACGGACGGCTCGCCTAGCTGGCGTATGGGGGACCCGTCTGCATGCGTCGCCAGGCGCGAGAGCGAGCGAGCGGGCGAGGTTGACCTGCAGCGTGACGGGCGCTGCAGCGTGGGTGGTTGAGGTTGTGCAGCGCTGCTCTGCTCCCCCAGCGCGTTTCGGCGTCGTGGCTGGCTCTCTGGCAGCGCAACAGTGCTCGAGCGTAGCGGGAGATATTACGTGCAGCACGGTAGCTCCGGATCTCGATACAGCACCCCCCATCATCGCCCTCGTCCTCGTCCTCGTCCTTGTCCTCGTCCTCATCATCATCGTCATCTATTCCCTCCGCTATCTCGACGCGCACTCGACGGCCAGCAGCTCGATGACGCCTGCTCACCACCGGCTAGACTCGTCGCGGCCGGCGCTGGACCGAACAGGCGACCGACGTGCAGCGCTCACGGCGACAGCTGCGCGGGCGCGGCCACTCAGATGCCCGCATCGCTGCTGATTGAGCAAGGCGGAGAGGTCACGCCGAATCCAAGTGCATCCAAGTGCAGCCCCCGTCGACCTGCTAGCACCGCGCTGGAATGGTTCGATGAGGCCATGCATAAGCGGCCGTGGTCATGCATTCGCCGCGGCCCTGCTGCTGCTGCTGCTGCTCTTGCTCTTGCTATTGCTATTGCTATTGCTATTGCTGCTGCTGCTGCTGCTGCTCCCTCCTCCCACCTCTCCCCTCAAGCGCAAGCCCGTCTGACTCGTCCTTCTCTCCTTTGCTGGGTGGGAGACTGAGCGAGCGAGCAAGCAAGCAAGCAAGCAAACAAGCAGGCCAGCTTGAACCGTCGGCCTGCCGCTTACCATAGTTCGAGAAAGCATGCTTGCCGCAGCAGCCGAATGGAGCAGCTCGTCTTGATTAGCTTGGCCAAGGTAATACATACTTGTCCATGGGCCCTGGTCGGCGGGCGCATACATACTACACACATACAAGCACGGCTGCCTGTTCGTATATCCCACCGGCCCCAACTGGACTGGCATGGCCCGCCTCGCCGATCGCCCTTGGATGCCGGCCAATCTACAGTAGGGGCCCCGTCGATGCGCAATCCATCCTGCCTAGCCAGCTAGCTTCTCGCTCGCGATCAAGGCGTCGTCCGCAGTCCACGGCCGCCCGCGCCGCTAGCCAGCCAGTGAGCTCGAGCTGCGGTCGACCGGCCAAGCGACCAGCTGGCCCGCAGCCCGTAGCGATCCCGATATTCCGGGCTGCCCACGACCTGCGGGCCGGCCGGCCAAGGGACGCAAACGACGCGGAGGGACGCAAAGGGAAGAATGGCAGGGAAGGCAGGGGAGACAGAGGAGCCAGAGGAGCCAGAGGAGCCAAGGCCGTCCCGTGAGTCAACTGTATGCAGACTAGCCGTCCTGCGCCCTGTATGTGTGTATGTATGCATGTATGTACGCGGTACGCTGTACCGACGCTCGGTGGCTCGATTGTCGACGCGCGAAGCCTGCGATCCGTTCCACAAGACGTCCCGCTCCCCGCGACCGCGACTGCGACAGCGACATGGCCCTTTGCTCGTACCCTGGGCCGCCGTCCGTGCCCGATCTCCGCCGTCATCCCATGCTTGTATCTCGCATCGCTTCCGCACCGGGGCGCCACCGTGCTTCCTGCCCCGGGGGCTTGAAACGCCATGCCCGCACGCTTGCATCAATCTTGTATATCGTCGTACAGACGAAGCCGCTTCCCAGCTCGACATGACACTTTCCAACCCCCCCATGTGATGCGCATCCACTCATGTAGCTAATGAATTGTAACAGATTGCCATTCTGGCTGCTCCATGCTTCGACGCGATTCCCACCAATGGCTCGCCGCCCAACAACGCGTCCACCACGTCTGCATGTCTTGTATCCAAGAGGCCCTGCTTGAGCAACGGGCTCAGCCTCGCCTGCTGCAGCAGCGCGTCTCCGGACGCGTTCGCCGGAACTCTGTACAACCCTCGTTCCTGTCTCACTTTACCCTCTATCATATGAGCCCATCTGCAGGGTCCGCCATCAGGCAAGCCTAATCTAGCTTGCCCGTGCTCATGCTCTGCTCTGCTCTACTGTGCTCTACTGTGCTCTGCCCTGCCCGTCCCCGCCCCAATAATCTTCGGAGAGTTTAGCACAACCAACTGCTTCTCGATCGAGCATAGACAAGACAGCAAGGGTCCCCTCGAGATAACATCCTACAGCGCTTCTAAACCCTTCGGTGAGCGCCATCCCCATTCATTCCAATGTAAAACGGACCGATTGTCTGGCGCAGTAGCCTCGTGATATGCCAGAGCGCAGCAGGTAAAGCGCCCGGCTCTGACCCGCAAGGATAGCCACAGTGGCTCTATACCGACCCTTGCAATCCTACTAGAACCAGCATCGATCTCCACGCTCCTCCGTGACTGGTGCCACGTACAAAACGTCCAACTATTTGAGCACTGCTGTGAGAACGAATATATAAGTACCCTTCTGTATTCGAGAAACCATGACTTGTCGTCAAGCAATGCACTCTCACGCACCTCCTCTACACACCCGTGGCCGACATCTTCACCTGCAAACAAACGGGCACACCCCGGCCGTCGCCCGTCGTGGGAGGTGGTGCTCTTACCGCCTACAGGGCCCCATTCGTCTCGTCACTCGTTGGCTTCCGCGTCATGGGTCCCACTTCTCAGGCAGTTGAAACCATCCATTGCAAACTGCCACGGCGAACAGCTTTCGCCACTGGCGCTGCCCGCCAATCGAAAACCCCTCTGCAAGGAGCGTGATCATCTGATGGAGGAGTCATCGCCAACGGCGGCATGGCTGAGCCATTCTCCTGGATTCACCTTCGGGTAGAGTGAGACACTGCCGTCGTCACATTCCTCGGATACTGCGGAGCGTTGCGAGCAATCCATAGGGTGCCAGGGTAGGTAGCAAACGCCTCGCGCTCCACGACAAGTCGGAAAGAAGGCGCGGGGTGCATTGTTTCAATGTCCCGAAGCTTGGGGATCACGACACTTGGCGGAGAAATGGTCCGTCGGCAAGTGTGGAGATTGTAGCACGTCTGCATTCACGGGCGGGTCGACCGAGAAGCGTCTTCGGCAGCTGGCGTTGTACAGCTTTGGCGGTGAAGTAGTCTGTTTTCGCCAGTCTGTGGGGACACCCTGCAGCCCGCGATCGGTGGAGCCGTAGCGACTCTTGCACGATTCCATATCCTACCGGAGCAATAGGTAAACCAAGTCGGAGAATGCGTCAGCGCAGTGGCTGCAGTTGCTGATCCTGCTCGTGTAGACGTCGTAGTCGGCCGAGTCAAGCAATAGTCGGCCATTAGCGGTGGCTCGCCAGGAAGGCGCAGCCCACCATCAAAACAGGCCCGGCTGCTTCCAATACCACTCTGCAGGAGCATTGCACCTCTGCCCTCAAGGACCTCGACCCCACCGAGAGCTGATCAAGTTTTCTTTGACGATATCGACATGTCAAAAATAGCCTCAAGGAGGGTGGCATTCAGCTGCATGGAGCAAGTGTGGCGGGGCCTTAGCATTGCCATTAAGTGGATAGAGCCTTCGCAGCGAATCGAAGCCTAGAGCCCATCCCCGTTGTTGGTCATGTGGAAACTGCGATAGATTGTGTGGTAGTTGCTCTAGGATCTGTGTAGTGCCTTCCAAAACCGTCAGATGACCCCATAGTGTTTCAGCAGTCTTGATTGGCCGTGCTAGCGCTTCGACGCTCCAGGATCCAGATCGAACTCAGCCAAGGCCTATATCCCGAAGCAGACATGTGCGATAAAGCTAGTTATACGCAAAGGCCTCGATGCTCCATGTTCAATGCCCTTATCTCTGATGGGCGACATCTCCATGCAGCCTTGGCAACGATGCATACACAGAGCAGATCAACTAGAGCCGACATCAAGAAAGGTAAAAGGTGGATCTGTGCAGGGTAGAATAAGCCGTGTGGCAGATCCGAAGGTTCGCTTGCGCTCCCATGGTTGCTTCATCTCCGTAGAAGCCTCGAGAATCCTCCGGACTTGGTGGCCGTGTAGGTTGGCCTGCGGTGTTCGCGTCGGACTCTGCTACACTCCACCAAAGCTACTCGGTCCGGCTTCTGAATGCAAATGCTGCCGTCTGAAACGCAACGGACTGTATGTCTGACAAAGATCAGCTTCTCATGACCAAGTGCTCATTCTGTACGCTTGTTGCTGGTTAACACAAATCATTGCAATTCAGTGTCTGCCTATTCCTAGGGTAATAGTACCGTGGTATCATTTCATTCTTCTCAGTCTCCGTGGCCATCCGTCATTGCCCCTCGTAGAACTCTAGGTAGAACCGCAAGACGGCTTCTCTGGGGAGAATTAGTCGCGCAATATACCAACTGTCGACTTTACCTACACGTTGACCTCGCGTCTTCAATCTTGATACTCGTCTCTGCTGGCTGTTTGAGCCTTGCGGGCCGTTGTTGCTTGATTTCAGTCGCTGATCGCTATGCCGCAGCATCCATTCCTCCCTCACTCGATCACTTACGCCCCGGTGCAAGACCGGGTACAGCACTAAACCGCTCGTCGCGCTCGGTCTTGAAGAGAAGCTGGCACCAAAACTCCTTGTTGTCTTCGTCGAACCACGTCCAGAACTTGCCCTCGCGCCTATCCACCTCTCGAGCCTGCAGCTTTACTGATACCGTCTCGTAGGGCTCTCCCGCAACAATGAAATACTGGTAGTTCGGATCTGGGTCCTCAATCTTTTGCTCATAGGCGCTCATGAAGCGCACTCGGGGAATAGTACCAGGAGCAATGTCGGGGAACTGGAACTGGAACAGGAGACCATTTTGGCGCGTCACTGCGTCACGAACCTTTGTGATTCGGTATCCTGGTCGTCCAATCTTGATAACATTTTTCTTGACTTGAACACCGGCGAGGAGGCCTGCCAGGGCGTTCTCGTCCTTCTTGCCTTCCCTCTGTTCCTTAGCAGCACGACGCGCGAGGTTGGTCTGATGCTTCCTTCCCTGTGTGTGCGCAAGGTACGAGCCGTCGTTTTGATGCACCGTCAGGCAGAGACGGCATTCAAAGCTACCAACATGATTCTTAAAGAAGTAAGGGTCCTTGTCGAGGTCGATGGTCTCAAGCGCGAGCTTTCTCAAACGCTCGCGGCGATCTGCATTAGTAGCAGACTGTGAGGCGACACCTCCTCCGCCGAACTTGGAGCCCGCGCGATTCTTCAATCATTAGCACTGTCATCGAAGGGTGGTGTCAAGGGCGCATACCTGGTAGTCCATATCTATGTGAGCTCAATATGTACTCAATCGATTCAAGATCCAAGTAGGTGATGATTGCAGGTCTTCGCTCTAGGTCTGTATGCTAGTGGAGGCGGTAGTTGCTTTGTAGAGTCTGGGGATGTCGTCGAGAAATTATTAGCCACCGCCAGCACATCGCGCTAGTGAGCTCAGGGGTGCACGGACCCAATTTTGCAGGCCGAGGGCTTCGTTACGGTCACGTGCATCCAGGCACCTTTCCTCCACAAGTCTCACTTCCCACCCAGGCTGCATAATAAATCAAACTTCGACCTCAATCATACAATTCAATTGCTGCTTCATATAGCAATATTTAGCTGTTTTGGCTGAATAGTTACTTGCGTTCCGATCCATCCCTTCTCGATTCTGCTTTCATGGCTGCGCAATTTTATATTGGCAAACGGCTTTCTTATGGTGGTCAGTTATGTACTGTACGATATCATGGCGAAGTAAAAGGGTCTCCAGGGGACTGGCTAGGTGTTGAATGGGACGATCCTGCGCGAGGAAAACACTCTGGCGAAAACGGTGGGATCAAATATTTTGAATGTACAACATAATATACCCAATTCCCTTATACTATTGAACAGAAAGCTAAACAAAACAAAGGTCTAAGCAAACATAACACACCAGCTTCATTCGTACGACCTACTCGCAAACCAGACACGCCGCGGTCCTTTGTGGAAGCACTGAAAGCAAAGTACGCGTCAGAAGACTTTGAAGACCCGGACGTGCACATTGTGTTCCAAGTACAAGCAGATGATCATGCTAAAAAAAGAGATCCGCTTGCAAGATTGAACCAGCCTATTCGAATTAGTGGTAAAGAAGTAGAGGAAGTAGGTTTTGACAAAATTCGCAAACAATTGGCAGACCTCCACGAGCTGAAGATTATCATTTTGGATGGCCTATGTATGGAGCGGCCAATCGCAAGACGGAACGGCGATGCAGATGCATGGCCTGCTAACTTGACTGATGTCAAAGATGCGTGCCCGAAGGCTATAGAACTCGATTTGAGCCGAAATCTATTTGAGGAGTGGAGAGAGGTTGCTGCTATCTGTGAGCAACTAGACAAGTTGAGGAGCCTACGAGTAGAGTATGTATATCCTTCCTACCCAAGTATGACCACTTCGTATTATATTATACTAACGTGAGATTAGCGGCAACCGTTTCCGCGACACTTCACTAACTGCCACCGAGATCAACCGCTGCCATCATGCCTTCGCTAATGTCAAAACACTAAAGCTCGAATCTACCTTCCTCTCTTCTAGTGAACTCGCCAGTATATCCCATCTGTTCCCCACTCTATCGACATTAGTCGCTTCGTCGAATTTTTATACCAGTCTACCACTCAAACACATCCTCAATCCAACCATCACCGACTTAAGCCTCGAAGATAACTCCATATCCAATTTATCCTCCCTCTCGGCCGTCGCAAAGCTCCCCTCACTCCGCAGGCTCATTCTAAAGTCCAACAAGGTCTCTGCCATCTCCGCCGTCGATGCAAAGAATTCCGATACTCTCATTTTCTCATCCACACTAACAGAACTCGACCTCTCCTACAACGAAATCTCAACATGGTCATTCATAGACACCCTCGAGCACTCTTTCCCAGGCCTGACCGCCCTCCGTGTATCCCACAATCCCCTCTTCGCTAACCTACAGGCTGCTGATGGCCGTGCCCTCTCTGTAGAGGACGGCTACATGCTCACGCTCGCGCGTCTCGGAAACATCAAAGCACTCAACTACTCGCCCGTCACAGCAAAGGAGCGCCTCAATGCTGAATCATACTACCTCTCGCTCATCGCCCGCGAAGTCTCATTCGCGCCGGAGAAGGACGAACAGCGCATTTTGGCCACCCATCCACGATACAAGTGGCTCTGTGAAGAATACGGCGAGCCGTCCTTCACGCGACTGGTGAACAATGTCAATCCGAATAGTCTGGCTGCAAGACTCGTTCGCATAAAACTCTACCAGAAGGATGGGAAGAGCGCCGAGATGGAGGTGCCGAGGAACATCACGGCATACACATTGCTCGGTATGGTAAGCAAGCTGTTAAATGTCAAGCCAATGAAGCTGCGCATGGTGTGGGAGACAGGGGATATGATGCTTGCGCCGAGAATGCATGTTGGAGAGGAGGAGTGGAACTCGGAGAGCGAGGGAGAAGGCGAACAGAGCACATGGGATAGTGTTCTGAGGGAGGTGGAGATTGTACCTGGGACGAAGAGTGTGGGAAATTGGATTGAAGGTACGAAAGTAACTGTTAGGGTTGAGGTGAAGTAGGCCTAAAATACGAAAGATGAGCGAATTTATCGAGCTGAGAGCCTTCGACAGTCCACCATGTCAAGACTGCTGCCATCAGTGGTAGAGGGGCGAAGGGGGAGGCAAGGGACAAAGAAATGTCACAACACGTGGGAGGGGAGTGTTATGAGCATCTGCACTGAGAATAGAGCAGACTTTGAGCATTCAAATCTAGCGTATATCGTAACTGTAAACCCATGGGTATCCCGCAATCCAACTATTTCAATCGAAGCGCTCAAAACCTGAAGCCACATAGGATACGCACTACCGATCATCCTTGTCCGGCTTTCTCCTCTGCCTCGTCGCCTTCTTTCCCGCAACCGCTGTATCATCCTCGTCCTCATCCCGCCCCTTTACTAAGTCGCCATCTAGTTCCCATTCTTCCTTATCATACCAATCCTCGCCATCGCTCATCTCCCCGACATGCGCCTCAGCTTTCGCCCACTTGAACACGTCTTGCCGCATGCGCTCGCCACTTAGCATGCCGTGATATAGATCCGTGGCTACTTTTGCGATCTGTTCTTGTTTTTGTAGATATGCTATGAGCAGCATGCGGGTTTCTTCTGCTTCACTGGCGGGTAGGCCAAAGTCGCGGTCGGGGAGGGAGTCGGTTGCGAAGGTGAAGAGAGGGTGAACTGGGTTTACGATACTGCTGGGAGACGAAGGTGAGGACGGTGTTTCGGCGGCTTGCGCGCGGGCGCGGGTGGTCATTCGGTGAGCGGTCTGTTCGGATGCGGTGTCGGAGTTGTCGTCGCCTGTGGGGGAGGGCGGTCGATCGCCGTTTGTCTGCAGTTGTTCTGTGTCTATATCGTGCGACGCGCCATTTGTGACCGATTCGGTGCCGTTTTGTGCTTCTGGTGGGGCGTTTCCGTTCCGCTCGTCCTCTGGAGGGTCGCGATCGGTATGGCTTGCGTCTTCCATTTGCACATCCTGGACGGCGGATGCAGCCTCCTGTGCTGATGCTTCGCTTGAAGCATGAGCTTCTACAGTTGTTTCTGAGTGACCGTTGACTTCCTTCCCGTTCGTGCTGCTGCTGCCAAATATCTGCAGAGGGACCTGGGCCGTAGAGGCCAATGCATGAGGGGCGAAGTCGGAGTCGCCCTGAAGTTTTTTGGACAGCTCTTTCGCATGCCATAGGGTTGTGTTTTCCTTGCGCGATATAGCAGCCGCTTCTCTTGTCATATTCGTAAGGTGCTTAGAGGTGTATGCGAGGCTGTACGAGGGGTGACTTGGTAGATCGGCGGCGGATGTCAATGGCGCAAGCAGAGCTGCATGCAATGGTCAGTTTGTGCCTGTGATAGGTATAACTTCAAGCCACGCACTTTCTAGCTGTATCTCAGCGTAGGGATTCTCCTCCACCGTCGACAGGTCGTCTTCGTCTTCGTATTCGTCGCCGATTTCGACAATGTCGCCATCGGGATCGTATCGCGGAGGATTGCGCTGCAGGATATTTCTGTAGTAACCTGCATGTTCGATTCTCTGTACGCCCGTGTTAGCGTGGACCCTGACGCAGGGAAGCTGGAAACGTACCTTTTTGTAGGGTCGAGGATCCAGCAGGAAATCCGGATCGCCGGAGCGGGTATATTGAGCTTTGCGCTTCAGACTCTGCGTCTGCTTCGTATGGGAGGTCTCTGTCTCTTCGGAATCGGATGCTGGACCTGTGAGCCAGAGCTTCGAGAGAAGAAGGTTACGCCTTACAATCGTCAGCACGGAGGATCCTCCTCTTCATGGAGAAGATTGTGTCGGTAATCTGCTGCTGCTGTGATCCTGCCATGGCGATAGCGGCTGTATAGGTAGCGCAGCAGAAAGTTGGTAGTGGTGGAAGATCTGGTGGTGGGAGTTGCGGTGGAATATGGAGACTGGCTAGCCCGGTTAGAGTGCGCTGTCGCCGATTGAAAGCGCGAAACGGGAAGCGCTGAACGGGACGAGAGCTTGCCAGCGGACGCGCGACGTGGGGATGTGTGGTGGGAAGTGCTGCGGAGCTCCAAAGTGCCTGCGCGCGGAGAAGCATGGGAAATGCCGGGCACGTGCGATCGGCGCGCCAGGGCGGAATCGCCGATATCTGATGTAGCCAGCACCTTGCTCTGTGAGTGCTGCCACCCATTCGACAACGCGATCCGCGACGACCAAAGGGCCACTGTCGCCAAAATACCTTCCATACCTTCTTCATGGAGAGGTAGCCCGCGCACTCCGCTATGGAAGCATATCCACCCGAATACGTGCTGCACAACTTGCCCTTCATCGTCCTCACTGGGCTGGGAACTAAACCGGAGCTCAACCCACCCCGCCCTCTTCAGCATGTGCTTCCCGGCAGAGCGGCTACCACAATCGGCTCAGAAGTCCCTCCAGTAGGCGGTGCGAGTGCCAACGACCTACTCGAAGAGTTTCTGCGCCATGATGAGACCAATGCGCCGCATCAGGGCCATGAGGACGATTGGAGGGGTAGCTTCAGGATACGGGCAGTAGGGAGGGTAGGTCAGGCGCCCACAGTATAGAATATGTTGGCATTTGTAGAAGAGAATCTCGCTCTCTTGAGTGCGGAAACTACTCCAAACGCCACGGCATGGTTGAATGTATGCTCATGTTGTCCAGAACTTCCAGCTGCCCCCGAAGAAGGCTGATGCGCCAACAACTTCAGAGACAACACCGCCCAGTAGTCCTACGATCGCCGCTGCGACATCATGGATATTGCATTCTCCCATCTCACCGCTGTCGCCTCGCTCGTCAATCTTCCCAGATGGAGCTATGGCACCTGGCTGGATCGCCAAGCACCAACACTATGTGCCCTCTGTTCTTCTATCTTTCTTCAGCTTCACAACCGACCCTATCACGAACAGCCTGCATGACAATCAGCTAAAGACGGAAATCAACAAGATCAAAGCACAGTTACAGAGATCCGAATACCGTACGCGACACGCGGTTGTGCTTTTGAGTGATAATTCTACCTTAGATGGCCCCGATATCGAGGAGCGACTGCATAACATCCGACGTGGCACTGGGCTCGACCCTAAGACGCAGTTGTTCTTCCTGCCACCCTGCTCTCCGGTCGAACGCCGGTCGTTTGTAGCATCAGTGCTCTCCACTCTGAGACCGCTTAGTGTGGAGTACTACCGAGATCTCACAAAGCATGCAAGAAGAAAGAAAGGAAGGGGGACAGTTCCCCCGCCTACTGCTCCTCCAACAAGGGGAACCTCGCAAACGCTCTCTCATCAAGGCTGGACTATTCGGTATGACTTCAAGCTTGGCGTCTTCGCAGAGTTCAGACAGGAAATGGACGCGGCACAGAGGCACTATAACATAGCACTCGAAGCTCTCTTTGGGCCCGACGGAATATTCGAGACCACTGCAAGTTGGTCCCCAAGATGGGATGAGATCCGTCTACTGGCGGATGCAATAGCACTTCGCCACATACGGTGTCAGCTGGTCAATAATTATCCAACCGCAGCCGCGCAGACGTGGCTCAGGTACAAGACAAAGCTGAAGGACGTCCTTGATCGGCGCGGAAAAGGAACCTCGAACTACGGATGGGAAGCTTGGGAATCCACATGGGCCCAAGTCATGGCTCAGCTCATCCAGCAGTCTGATTTGAGAGTTTTCCGGATCACTGAACCCTTGCCCGAGTCAGATTTTCTGCCGGCCGTTGACACAAATCCCACCTACGCACCGCCCGAGAAACAATTTCCTATCGGCGAGCGTCTTCCGCCATGGGAGCTCCTCCATCACCCCGGCTACTGGTACAGCTCAGCAGCTACTCATGCGAAGAGAAGGTATCTTCTTGCGAGGGCAATACCCGAAGAAGATCGGACTCCTCCAGGCATGTCTCCAGCAACTAAAGTATCAAACAGACATCAGATGTACGATCAATATCTTGTGCCTGAACCTCACCTGGAACTCCCTTTACAAGGAACTTCTGGTGGTTTCGAACACTGGAAGGATATCGTTGGTAAATTGAGAGCATCTATTGCAGAATATGAGGCGAGAAATCAGCTGCGAAAGGTCCACCAACTACAACTTGAAATCGCCAAAACACTACTTCACGTTGGACAATTCGGCGAAGCTTTCAAAGTCCTCAGACCGCTTTGGGAGAATATGATATGGCGGCGAGAAGGGTGGTGGGTTCCTGCATCGGAAGTTCTTTGGGGTCTGCACGAGTGCGCTTTACGTGTTCGCGATGCCGAAACATATGTTGCTACCGAGTGGGAGCTCTATTCACGAGGTGAGCACAGCGCATTCTCTCTGACTTCCACGATCTCTAACAAGATTAGTGTTCAACGGCAAGATAAAGTACAAGCACGACTTGATGGCATGCTTAGACTCCTTTCCTCCAGAGGGCCCCTCCGGTGGTAAAGTCACGGTCAGTCTAGACACAAGTGACTTCGTCTCCTGTTGTACGTCTTCCACTCTTCCTACAACCTAATGTTTCTAATAGTATAGTGTCTACCATTTTTACGTTTGAGACAGGTGAGGGTAACGTTGGCGAGCCACTTCCTTCTCAAATCGCAATTTCTTCAACTGCAAGACCGGGATCGGCCCCGATAGCGCTTTCCACCCTAAAATTCGAGTTCAAAGGCTGTTTGAGCGAGATACAGCTTACTCACGAATCGGACGATTTCCCATCCACCCCTGAATCACAAATAAGCGATTGCGTCCTCGAGGAGCACGCGGCTACCTCTGAACAGAAGCCTCGTTGGACCGGTCATGCTGATCTAAGGATACATCCGGGACAAACGAAGGTCTTTAGCTTCCCCATCACCTTCCGTGAAGCAGGTGATGTGGAGATCACGTCTAGCACGTTTGATGTGCAGACGGATCGTTTTGATCTTACATTGTCCAGCGGTAGTTCCCCGACAGATGTGCAACCCGTCTGGTGGATAAAGTCCCCAAGTGCAGTGAAGTCCAAAAAACTCAACAGATCTTCTGGGTCGGCCGTGAAGGTGTTACCCAAACCTCCCAAGATGGAGATAAGGCTTCCAGACGTCCGCGATCATTACTACACAGATGAGCCGATCACACTGGCAATGGAGATCTGGAACCACGAAGAAGAGGACACGGAGGCCGTGCTCGAGGTAAGGCTTCTTGGACGGTCCAAAGATACTCTGGGTTACTCATGGATGCGTGACGCATCCTCTCCGATGAAGGAAGTGCCGCCCCCTATTGACGGCGACATGGACCTTCCAGGGCATGTGGTTGGCCGCCTTGCGCAAGGCGAGCGAACAACGGAGAAGATTCGCTTCACCGCACCGGCGGAGCCCGCAGACTATGCTCTCGAAGTCAAGGTGCTCTACCATCTCCTCAGCGACCGCGATATCCCCATCTCAAAGACCATGATAGCTGACCTCGTCTTCATCCAACCTTTTGAAACAAGCTATGAGCTTACCCCTCGAGTCCACCCGGATCGCTGGCCCTCTTATTTCGAGCTCCAAGAAGCGGAAGCGAAGAATCATGCTGAATCGACGGATGCCTTCGGCATTGCGCAAAAGTGGCTTCTCAAAGCCAAGATAGCGTCATTCGCGGAAGACATACTCGGCCTAAAGGATCTCTCTGTTGAGATCCATTCCGTGCACGGCGGGGCTACGTGCGAGATTTTGAGAGAGTTCGACAGCGTGGAGAAGGACATGCAGCCTCAACAGGTACAAGAGTGGTCATTCTGTATTGATGCACGGAAAATGAATTTGGAGGAGAGGAGGCCGACAGCCTTGGATACGAGTCTCAATATCCTTTGGCAACGCTCCGATGACGCGACAAACTCAAAGATCACGACTACCATACCCATTCCGCGGATCCACATCCCCTCCTCCGAGCCTCGTGTGCTTGCCTCGATTGAGCATTCAGGATCTGTCAAGGATCTAGTGCATATGGACTACACGCTGGAAAATCCGACGGTGCATTTCCTTACTTTCGAACTCAGCATGGAGGCAAGTGAGGAATTTGGGTTTAGTGGGCCCAAGCTGAGGACGCTCCAGCTCTTACCGCTGAGTAGGCAAATGGTGAGGTACAACATATTGCCGCTCGCCACGGGCGTTTGGGTCACACCGCAATTAAGGGTTGTGGACAGATACTTCAACAAGACGTTGAAGGTGCAGGCGACGGATGGGTTGCGGGCAGACAAAAAGGGAGTGGGGTTTTGGGTACCCGGTGATGACGGAAAGGGTCCTACGAGCTAAGGAGGGTTGAAATAAGTCTAGATGGTGACTCATGGCATAGAATCAATATTATCAATTGGGACGGGTAGAGTAATACGACATGACGGGAAGATGATTACACGGATTGACTTTTGCTACCGTCGTCTGCTGTGTTCCACTGCATCAATGTGGGAACTATCTTATGACTTGAATGGACAAGGTCCATGAGAGGAGCATCAGATCTTCCTGGTCAGCCGACTAATTTCGATTATTTTGAAGTCATGCAGAACGGGAAGGGTTCAAATCGGAGCCAATCTGAGACGGCGGAATTCCGAGGCCCGCTCACTCGGGTTGTTGCGGCTGCGTCTGGACGTCATCCATGCGCGCTCCGACATGTTTTCTTCAAAGCTTCAGCTCGCCGCTGCTCACATAACACACAGCTGGCCGCTCAGCACCATGCAGAGCATCGATTCGCATCATATTTCATAGCAGAATCTACACGGGTAGTGCGCAATGTCCCATGGCTCGAAGTCGCGCTCGACGTCATCCTGTAAGTTTTGCAGTCTGGAGCTGCATTGGACTTCACGCGTTAGCTACTCTAGCTATGGCTACGATGGGAGAATTGCTGCTAATGGTATCGATGTAGCTCATTTCTTCTCGGGCATGGCCTCGGGCATGCTCTCTGCCGTCCTCCTCCAACCCGCCGACCTCTTGAAGACTCGCGTCCAGCAATCGCACCGGAACACGCTCTTCGCTACAATCAAGTCCATCGCCAGCGGACCTAATCCCATACGACAGTTCTGGAGAGGAACGCTCCCGAGCACGCTGCGCACAGGATGCGGGTCAGCGATATACTTCTCGAGCTTGAATGCGCTGCGGCGGAGAGTTGAGCAGGCGACGCTCCGCGCCTCTGGTGAATACAAGAGGGTAGGCGATGGACACTCGAGCTCGTTGCCTAAGCTGAGCAACTCTGCGAATCTGGCTACGGGCGCTGTTGCACGCACATGGGCGGGTTTTCTCATGATGCCTATTACTGTGCTCAAAGTACGGTATGAGAGCAATCTCTACTCGTACTCGTCGCTGTTCTCGGCTTCCCGAGACATCTTCCGCGCAGAGGGCCTCCGCGGGTTCTTTGCTGGCTTCGGCGCAACAGCTGTTCGCGATGCGCCGTACGCTGGCCTGTACGTCCTCTTCTACGAGCAGTCGAAAAAGCGCCTCAGCCGCCTCGCGACCCGCATCGAAGAGAAGTCCGGCAGCGCATCCACACGCCTCTCAACCAGTACATCCGCAGGCATAAATTTCGCGTCTGGCGTGGTGGCGGCAGGCCTAGGCACCTCGGTCACGAATCCCTTCGATGCAATCAAGACGAGGATACAATTGATGCCGGACAAATATAGGAATATAGCGCAGGCAGTGAAGAAGATGCTCAAGGAGGATGGGGTGAGAAGTTTTTTTGATGGGTTGGGGATCCGCATGGCCAGGAAGGCGGTTAGTTCGGCGCTGGCGTGGACGCTGTATGAGGAGTTGATTCGGAGGGCTGAGTTGATTGAGAAAAGAGTTGAGGAGAAGGTCTAGGAGGCCCGAGAACAAGACGTAGCAGGCTCGAAGAGCAGATGCAAAAGCAGCTGGCGTTGAAAAGTGATGTAATGTGACATGGGAACAAGGCGTTCTGTGGGCTTCACTTGGACGGTAGATATCCTGTCTCTCCTCATTGCAGTTTGCGAAGATCTAGGTGTGGATCATGGCGTTTAGATGATTCTTTGGAGCCCATCGCTCCGTGTATACTATATAATGCGTTTGGAAACATGCATTACCGCCTCTTCCCGTTAGTACAGTTCTTGGCCTGCTTTTCCAAAGACCCAAGATACAAGCATGGAGGACCATTATTGGGCTCCGAGCGGCCACCGTCAGGCACCTGTCGCCTCTTCACGGCTGGGCCAATGCCATGATCTCCAAGCAAACCCTTTCTTTGCTCGCAGCGCCCCCCACTTCGGAGCAGGATGGATCCTTGGAACGAGTGCACTGGATGCCAACCATTGACCAATTGGAGGCCTTTCACGTGTGGCGTTACTCACCTTGTACCCCGGCCGTGTCATCAGGTTTCTTGCTGCTAACTGGCATCGTGCAGCGGGGTGTGGACAGATGGACACAGCAGTCCAAAGAACAGCGTGTGCGTATAAGGCGGGATATGCAACAAAGGAGGCGCCCCGGCCGCAACAACAGAACAGTTTGCTCGTCTGGAGTCGCAGCATGTCAGACCAAGCTGTAACGAGGCGCCGGTGAGCGGCGGTAAGCGTTCGAATGGCACGGCGGGGGGGCTGGGGGGCTCTAGAGGCTGAGTCTTGGTCTGGTCTGGTCACAAGGCGCCCGCAGGCCGGGCTGACCGGGCTCCTTGACCGACGGCGGGCGGTCGAGGTTGCAGACGGGCTGGCGTTCTCGTTGGGCATTGGGGTTGCAGAAGCGTTGCCTTGGTCGGTCGGCGGATGACGTAGGCGCGGTTTGCAGGCACAGCAGCGGCCCACCACTCAACCCACCCCCCAGCCTCACCTCTGCCAAACTCTACGCCACCCCAAGACCCAAGAAGCCAGACAGTCATCAGCCTGGCTGCCCTTTCCCGCCGGCACGGTCGATAGATAAAACCAAGCCCGAGTGCCCCGCTGTCCGGACAGCCTCCCCTCCTCCACCACCTTGTTCAGTCTCTTGCCGGCACTCTTATTCTTCGTTGCGAAAGCCTGCCCAGTGCTGCGCTAGCCAGCTCACCCCACTAGACTGCTCGAGCAGTCGGTATGTTCTCTCCTGACCTGCCTCCGTCGCCCCAGCATATACTGACCGTCGGCCCAGACGACCGAATTCTGGATTTACCCGCCTGCTCTGTCTTGCTGCAAGAATCTCTGCGACCACACACGCCTCTTCCACACTGCCACTGCGGGGCTCACCACCCACCATGTCCGAGTACAGCTACGACGACCGCCCGCGCCGTCACCAGTCCGCCCGCACGCGCGAGCGTGAGCCAGAGTATGTCACTGAGACGACATACATTGAGCGCGGAGGACGTGGCGCCGGCCCGCGCGATCTAGTCTACCGCCCCGCTCGCGAGGACAGCATTGAGGATATCCCGCGCGACTTCCCACCTCCAGGCGCCGAGTACAGGCAGACCAAGTACCGCGAAAGCTATGAGCCACGCCGTACCCGCTCCGCTCACCGTGACTACGAGTATGACGAGTATTCTCGTAATGACCGTGGACGACGCGCGCGTGACTACGACTACAGCTCAGACGAGTACGAGCGCCGCCCCAAGAAGCCGGAGCGCCGAAAGTCCATTGTCGACAACATCAAGGACTTTGGCGAAGCTGCTGGCCTAGGCGGCGTCATTGGCGCCGTCACTGGCCGCAGCCGCTCGCGCTCGCGACACCGGAAGGACCGGGGCTACGACAGCGACCGCTATGGTGATCGATATGACGACCGATACGACGACCGATATGACGACCGTAGTCCCTCCCGGGGCCACCGGAAGACCGAGAAGAAGTGGCAGCAGGCTGCCCAAGCCGCCATAGTAGCCGGTGCCGTCGAGGCCTTCCGCAGCCGCAAGAATCCGGGTCCCTGGACGGGCGAGAAAGGACAGCGAATCGCCACCGCCGCCCTGGGTGCCGCTGGAATCGATAGCCTGGTCGACAAGGATCCCGACAAGCATGGCAAGCGACATGTCGCTGAATCCGCCATCGGCGGTCTTCTTGCAAATCGCGTTGCCAATGGTCCTCGTTCCCGCTCCCGCGGCCGAGATGGCTCCAGGTCCCCGTCCCGCTCGCGCTCTCGGTCCAGGTCAATCTTTGGTCGATCTCGTTCTCGAGGACGCTCTGCCTCCCGCGGCCGCGAGGGTGGCGATAATACTTTAGGCAAAGTCGTTGGCAGCGGTGCCGTTCTTGCAGCAGGCAAAGCCCTTTATGACCGCGTCCGATCCAAGTCGCGCTCCAGGCGTGACCGCTCCCGCAGCGCGGACAGCGCGGACAGCTATGAACCACCATCCCGGAGGCGACGTGATCGCTCATACAGCCGGGGCCGCAGTATGGACGACCAATACTCCGAAGCTCAGCGGGCTAACTCAGACCGCAGACTAGCGACTGCCGGAGGAGCGGGTGCAGTTGCGACCAGGGGGCAGAATAGGGACATTAGCTCAGATTCAACATCAACGACAGATATGGAGCTGAAGCGCAAGAAGCTCAGAGGTAAGGAACTCCTTACTGCCGGGTTGGCCTCAGTCGCGACGATCCACGCCGCCCACGGCGTCTACTCGTCCATGGTAGCATCAGAGAAGAGGCGCAAAATGGTGGCCGAGGGTGAAATGTCGGCCGAGGAGGCTCGCAAGCGCAAATCCAAGAACATGCTCCAGGACGCGGCCGCCGTGGGTATCGCAGCACTCGGGATCAAATCAGCCTTTTCTGAGTGGAAAGAGATGAACGAACAGAGGCACAGCGTGCACGAGCTGGAGCAGCGACGCCGAAAGAAGAGGAAGGCGCGCGAACGCCGCGAAAAGGAGGCCCGGCAGAATACCCTAGGTGCGAGTGGCATGGCTAATCCGTATGCCTATCCTGTAGCTGTAGCGAACCCCTATCCGACTACCTACGCGGATGCGAACCCTTACGGTGCTGTTCCTCCACCTCCTATCGGCGTACCTCCGGGTGCGCGGTACTAGATGGATGGGATGGCTATTTCCTATCTCCTCTTTCCATGAAATTCCCTTTCTCTTACTTTGTAAACAGGCGGGTCAAAAGACGGAACATTTTCTCGCGAAAATCGGGTTCTCGGTTCCTCTGTTGGTGTGTTACTCTCCCATTATCATATGAGGATATTTGCTTCAAGACCCTTCCCCTTTCCTATTCCTTCTGATATGTTTTGACTAGTTTGAAGAGCCGTGGGCTCCCGTCCACTCCTTTTCCTGCTTTTCTTCACGGCCTGGACATGATTCGGAAGCGGGCATATGACAATGATGAGATGGCGGAATTAGCGGGTATACCACTCTTCTTTCAAATATCATGAGATGATGGACACGGCCGGGTGGCTTTTTTCTCTCTGCTTTTATTTTCCTATCCTCTTTCGTGGATCAGTATGGAGTAGAGGACTTTTTTAATGATATGTCATGACCCTGAAATGATATGAAAATAGACATTTGGTTTCCTTCGGAACCGGCTTCTTTTTGAGCTTATGCTTTCTATGGTGTGTGGAGTCCAACTTTTTCTTTGTTTGGGGGAGAGCAGCGTTGATGTCATTTGGCAATATGATGAGTAGCGCGTGGAATGCTTGGCGCTGGTGGGTGTGAGTGTGATCACGAGGGGAGGAGAGCTAGGGTGTGGGTGAAAAGCAAGTTTCTTGAATTTGCAGATTCTCTCTAAAAAAATTTTTTCTGAAGAACGAGTTCCTATGACACGGGATCGAAATCATATGGGGCCTGTTTCAGATCTACGAGCGAGCAAAATAAATGGAATGGGTTTTTTTTTTTTCAGCATCACGATCTTTTTCTTCTTCTCACTTCGTGTTGTTAGAGAATGGTCAAAACATACGGACTGTTTTTTTACGTCCTACAAGCTACGTAGTTGGGCCTGACAAATGTTCAACTTATTAGAATTGGAATTTTCTTGTTTTTTGGTCTTTTTTGATCATTCATGAATGAGGCAGGCTCTCCTTCGAGTGTTGACTTTGATGAAGTACTTGCTGAAGCTAGCTATCTCGCAGTATTTGAGTAGTAGTAGTAGTGATGTTGAGATTATAAGTAGAACAGGCATATGGAACATACAGACGAACCCTTTCCCTCGTGACCTCTTCGGCTGTAAATATTTCAATTGTGTTCATTGCTCTAGGACTGGCCGATGTGAGACGGAGTAGAGATCGGTCGAAATATACGGTTACACAGAACTAGTGTTCAACGGTCTCATGACAGATCTCCTGCTGGACCGTTATTTGGTCAAATGTGACTCTGAAATCCTGACTCCCGCGAAGTCAGAGACTTATGCTCTGTAGATAGACTCGGGGAGGGGAGAGCATTGGAACGTCAATCAAGGACTGCTCAGTCTTATGTCAGTGATGAGATGGGGCACCTTTGGTATTAATTCTCTCCGGGCGGTGCCAGGGGAATAAAGGGGATGTAGTGATTGACGTTCGAGGTGGCGTTCTGACCGAGACATGTGTATTCCCGGTCATCGTATAGCATTGCTATTGCGTTGTTTGAGTCACGCTCGACGTCCATTCTTGTTCGAATTTACGACAAGTAAACAATCTTACTTGCCCCAACGGACGGGTGACAATGACGGCATTTGTGTCATCTGTGATCCGTCCGAACGAGGATATACAATTTAAGTCTTGAACATGACTGGAATATAGAGATCACCTCTTATCTTCGAGGCAAATGCGTTACAAATCCTGCATCCGATGAGTCCTACATAGTCATACTCCAGCTAGGGCTTCAGCATCACGCGGGTGTAGAATCATTCAAGCTCTGGTCGTAATCGCCAATCAGCTTCGACCGATTTCATACAATTTTGAAGCATATCACACAAGGCAAGCAATGTCGGAGCACAGAGTCGGAAATATCTCGCAACGGGTTGTGGGGGTGGTGGAAAGCTGGTGCAAGTCCGGCCGCGTCGGCATCACACGTGATCGCCAACGGCAAGGCACCTTGCCTAATCCAGGTATCGCTTGGCCCAGAAGGGTAATGGCCGTACTCGACTTGGCGAGCTACGACTGCCGAATGCTATCCCGCAACGACCCCCCGCTCCATGCTCACCAGTGACGGCATCACGATTCGGCCGTGGCTTCGCCTTGCAACGTATCCCAATCAGACCCCGATTTTAATACCGAGCGCTTCGGCTTCCAAAAATGAAATATCGGCTCTTAGTCCCAGTCTTCCCTAATTACTGGAAGCAATGCTTTAAAGCGCCCGGTCCGACCCTGGGTTTAATTTACGAGACAGTTTGACTGCGCGGATAATTAATTGCATTCTGAGGCTCTGGCACCCTTGCATCTTGCCTAAATTTTTCCGTTTCTTTGTCTGGATTCCGTTTGCGATCCGAAGCGTAGGACACCATCATGGCGGTGGAGAACAAGTACGATGTTGTAATCGTCGGGGCTGGTCCTGTCGGACTCATGCTCTCGACATGTCTGGCGAGATGGGGCTACAAAATAAAGCATATCGACAACCGGGCAGAGCCTACACTTACGGGACGCGCCGACGGAATTCAGCCGCGATCACTGGACTTGCTTCGGAATATGGGCCTCAAACGGAAGATCATGGCACATGACCCAGCCAAAGTGTACGAAGTTGCATTCTGGGACCCGAGCTCGAAGGGTATTCATAGAACAGGTACATGGGCGTCGTGTCCTAAGTTCATCGATGCGAGATATCCATTCACAACACTGCTGCACCAGGGTCTGATAGAGCGGGTGTTCATCGAAGATATTGAGAAGAATGGCGGCAACATTCAGAGGCCCTGGACTATCACTGGATTCCAGAATGACGGAAAGGACCCTAACTATCCGGTTGAAGTCAGTCTGGCACATGTGGATGGCACCTTATCTGAGAGAGTACGCGCAAAGTATCTTTTCAGCGGCGAGGGCGCGAGGAGTTTTGTAAAGGATCAGCTAGGCATCAAGACGATATATAAAGATCCTATTGCGCATGTTTGGGGTGTCATGGACGGTGTTGTTCGAACAAATTTCCCTGATATCAAGGTTTGTATATTCTCGCATTCCCACTTCGATTTGACCTGACATAAGTCCAGATGAAATGCACAATCCATTCGGATGCCGGCTCTATAATGGTCATTCCCCGCGAGAACAATATGGTCCGCCTCTATATACAGATCGCCTCTTCGACTGACCCTGATTGGGATCCTCGCAAGACTGCCTCAGCTGAAGAAGTTCAGCAGCACGCTAAGGATATTCTTCGACCCTACACCATCTCCTGGGATCGTGTGGAATGGTATTCTGTCTACCCCATCGGTCAAGGTATCTCCGAGAAATACACGCTGGACGAGCGCGTATTCCTGGGCGGTGATGCGTGCCATACACATTCCCCGAAAGCAGGACAGGGCATGAATACTGCTTTCTTAGATGCAGTAAACTTGGCATGGAAGATACACCACGTCGAAAGCGGATTTGCGCCAAGAAGTATTCTATCCACATACGAATCAGAGCGCAAACTCATTGCAGAGAACCTCCTCGACTTCGATTCTAGATATGCGAAGCTCTTCTCAGCACGGCTTCCCTCGGCTGGCGAAGTCGCTGGCGCTTCTTCGCATCAAGAACCAGCCGAAGAAAACGAATTCGTCAAGACGTTCAAGGCATCTTGTGAATTCACCTCGGGCTACGGCGTCGCCTACAATCCCAACACGATAAATTGGGGCCCCGATCATCCCGCGCAACACCCCCTTATCCTCCAGTATCAGAAAGGAACGTCCCTTCGCACTGGCCGCACACTCGCACCCGCAACTGTAACAAGAGTAGTAGACGCGAACGTTGTCCATCTCGAACAAGAAATTCCGCTGAACGGATCCTACCGCGTCTACCTCTTTGGCGGCTCGCCTAGCAAGACGTCAACCGCAATCAAGGATCTCGCATCGCACATCTCAAGCCCAACATCATTCTACTCCATCTTCTCGCACGCCGACAAATCTGTAGACAGGTATCATGAACAGCATAACCCACACACGCCTTTCCTCTCTCTCTGCGCCATCTTCAACGCTCCCCGCGCCCAAATTCACATTGCCGAGATGCTCCCGGATGTCTTTGCACGGTATAGAGACCACGTATATGCCGACGACGTCTGGGATCAACGCGTACCCGACGCAAAGGCGGCGGCACATGCGAAGGTTGGTCTTGATCAGGAGACGGGCGGCGTTGTCGTGGTCAGGCCTGATGGGTATGTTGGTGTGGTGGTGAAGCTAGAGGAGGGCACGGGAACGTGTGATGCGCTGAACAGGTATTTCAGTGCAGTCACGGGGAAGAGTCTGGGCGGGGAGAGGGCGGCTTTATAAGGGCTGTGTGTTGATATGTGGTAAAGATAGATTGAGCTGGGTTCTTGTACAAAGAGCGTCGTTGGGAAAGTTTGTGGGATGCGTCGAACATGCCTATTTCTGTGTAAATATAACACTACCCTTTTGTCAAAGTTAGTATGATGTATACGACTTATGCAGTATATTGCCTACGATACGATCGCTCAAAGAGATTCTCTGGCCAACGTGGATGACTTCAAAATTCTCAGATATATTCGTTTCTAGATGTCAAACTAGCTAGAAGGTATATAACAATGATAGGAATGCAGAGCCAAATCCAAAAGCCAACGCCAGACACGACTCTATCGTACCTCTCTGGGAGGTAGTCGGTGAAATGCAGATTGCGGAATCGCTAGTGCGCACATATGCTTTTGGTAAGAATGCCTTTAGTGTGTATGCCTCCGCTTGCCAGAGCTCCTCGCCTCGGCGGACCATTCACAAGCTTTTGCAGCATTGTGCGGCTCCTGTGCTCGCCTCGCACCCTCGTCTAGTAGTCGTCTCGTTTGTCGAGGGCAAGCGTTCATTCGTAGCTTGCCTGTGCTGCCATCCGCTCCTCTTCCTTCTTTGCTCGCGCCGCTTCGGTCTCCTTTCTCAGCGCTTCTAGGTTCCATACGCCATCGTCGTCTTCGTCGTCGCTGTCGACATCGCTGTCTTGTTTCCAGTCGCCCTTTTCGAACATGGCCCTGCCCGTGGCCTCCCTCATCTGCTTGGCCTGCTCCTCGGCAGCCTTCTTGTCCAATCGCTCCTTCTTCCACTTTGCGAATGTTTCGACAGTAACGGGTGTGAGGTCTCCGGTGAGCTTGTGGCGTTCTGACTCGAGGAAGTCTTCGAGGGTGAGCGTGGCGAGTGGGGATTTGTCCATGAGGGCTTTTTCGGCGGCGCGTTGTTCTTTGGTCTTGAGGACGAATCTGAATTTGATCAATATCTGGCCAGCTCCTTGGTTCATTGGTCTGTGAAAGGGAAACGTACCCAGGTGGCAGTGAATGCTTGTACATGCATTTATCACCTCCGTTCGGACATATCCAAAACCACCCATACTTCTGATTCTCCACAGCTTCGATAAAATACTTGCATACTTTGTCTGTCGTCGTCTTGGGATTTCCGTGCTTGCTCAAGACCACCTTGCGCAACTTCTCCTCATCCCAATCATCCATCTTGTCCTTCTCCCTCTCCTCCTTCTCCAACTCTCGGCTATCTGTGTACAACGACCTCTTCTCTGTCTTCCGCTCCACAGCAAGATCATGGCTAAACTTACACTTCCTCCCCTTGTCGCAATTCCCCTTCTTGAAAAATTGGCACAGAATCGTTTTCGGATCGACGCCAAAAGGCACCTTCTGTACTTGTACAGGCTTGAAGAGGTCGGCAGTCTCTCTGCGGGCGTCTTCTGCTGCCTTCTTTTCCTTTTCGCGCTGCAGTTTCTCCGCTTCTTTGCGTTTTTGGTCGGGCGATTTGGCAGAGGCGGCGGCTTGCTGGATCTGTCTGATTTGCTTTTGAGCTGCGCCGCCCTTTTTATTTTTCATACCAAACGTCTAATATACAATTAGATTGTGTTATAGCCACTTAGAGGCGCATTTTGCAGGCCTACACACCTTGTCGACGGAGGTCTTCTTCTCCTTCGGCTGGTCCTTTCCCTTCGCCATGATGGGCTACAATTCTCTTTTTCTCGGTACCAAAAGAAGGACAATATCAAAGTGTATTTCGGGGGAGCAAAAACGTAATGTACAGTGGTGCCTAGCGGCGTTGAGTCAAGACACAGATGGGGCTGTGGAAAGCGCAAAGTGCGAATGACGATGTGTGGGGGGCGCGGCGGGGTGGAGCGGAATCCTGAGTGGCGGCGGAATGAGCACGTGCCAGCGAGACCAGGCGAGGTGCCAAGGCGTTGCCTTTCGCGGAAGCTCTAGGTGGCTTTACATATCACGACTTCCACTATCCGTTCTTACACCGTTTCGAGCCGCTAAATCTACCCAATTCACTCTCTTCTAGGATAAGGCACCCAGTATGCTCATTCGTAGCCTGTATAGTGAATCAATGGTTCTAATTGTCGTGTAGGAAGCTTGCGAACCCTCATACAACGGTTCATCCGAACGCGCGGCCGTCACAATGATAACAGACAATCAACTCTACACGCTCGCCATCTTCCTCGGAAGCGCTGCTATGCTCCTCATAATACTCTACCACTTCCTCGAAGTCAACTCCGAAGACCACGTCACCGCGGAGAAGCCCAAGGCTGCCGCAGGGAAAGTGAAGAGTTAGAGAGTCGATATTACGGGGAGATTAGATTTCACTATTGATGAAAGATGGGCATGCTGGAGCGCTTTGCGTTGCATATAATAGTGACTCGGTAAGGGGAGCATCACAGATACCACATGAAGCGTGATTAGGACTCGGGATATCGTAGGCAAGATGAGTAGGACACTATTCTGAGGGAGTTTGGGCGCTTAAAATATGTCCATAGAAGCTTAATGAAGCTTCCAAACTGCTTTTATGTTCTCGTGCATTGTACAATGTACATTGGTGTTCCATCCTGAGACGTCCCGAAATGTCCCAAGAGCCCTCGACGTCAACATCAGGCTGTGAGCATATTTAATGCTGACGTAGGACACCTGGATGTGCTTTCTTGCCTGACATTCCTTCTGTGCATCCTACTAGAACGCAGAGCATTCTCTGCAGATCGAGCTGAACCTTGTTTCAGTCTTCCGCATCGACCAACTCCTCAGTCTCGTCGTTGTCGCTGAACCCCCTCCTCCGCTTTTCATTGACAAGTGTAGCGCCACCACGGTCTATGCCTGGCCCACCAACGCGCTTTTTGCGGGAGATGAGTCGACTCTGCTCATTACGCGCCTCCTGTTCTAGATGAACTTTGGGTGGTCTGCCGCGACCATGAGTTGCAGCAGTGGTTGTCGCGTGGGCAGCCCTGACCGTGTCATCCAAGCTGTAGTCTTCTGAATATTCCTGACGGGGGTAAATTCGGGGGGTCACACGGCGTCCGTGGGCATCGCTAAGATAGGCTTCGGAATCAGTCGCATCTGTTTAGTCTGTTAATATCAGCCTGGGTACGTCTTTACATATTAGACTTGTACAAACCAGAAAGTCCAGAGGCTGGCCCATCACCGAGCTTCCACGACAGCGGTCTGAAGTGGTTTTGCTCGAGATGTTCCTGCCATTCACTCTCGCTAGGAAACACCTTGAGCGTTAACCGGCTAATGCTCGTGTTTGTCGCCATATCGTACCCATCGACCTCTTTGCCACAGTCTGCCCAGAGACATTCGACTCCTCTACCGGTCTGCTTGCGGTGAATCTTGTGGACATGTTTCTTCAGTGTCTCAAGATTATGAAGCTCGGCCTTACAGTTTTGCCATTGGCACTTGAACGATTGATATCGGAGTGGCTTTTGTGAGATACTAGGAGAACGTGAGCTAATCTGGATAGGGCTATTGTCGCGATTGCCAGTTCGGACGTTGCGTAGACTACTTGGCTGCGAAGGCGCAAAGCGATGAGCTTCAGCATGCTGATTTTCTTGAGAGCGTATTTGTGCAGCCGCAGAGCCATGAATGTGTTTGCGCCAGCCGACAGGACGACCCCTCTTCTTGGGCAATGGTTTACCATCCGCATCATACTCGGTGGCGGCACGGAACGCAGAGTAGCTCACACCAGCAGATGCTGGGCGAGACATACTTTCGGTCATCTCGTGAGAAGCTGCACGTTGTGGAGTGGCAGGCGCTGCTGGGTTTCCTGGGTATGAGTGACGCGGAGGCCGACCGCGTCGCTTTGGCTGTTTGAATGGGTTGATTGCCTCTGTTGGCGCTTGGACTTTTTCGTGGCCCGTGCCGCAAGTTGCTGTTGACAGGCGTCTGGCAGGCTGCTCATCTTCAGAGTCCTCCTCGTCATCTGCGTCGTCTGCTATACCCTGCACCGAGTCTTTGAAATACCCAGGCGGTGGATTTCCGGGATCGATCAAGTCCCACCTCAAAGTACTTAGATCCGACGTGTCCGTCACCTGAGCTAGAGTTGATTTTAAAATCTCTAGATGTTGGTTGAGCTGTCTTGTCTCAGGATGTCTCCCACAGGCTAGGAGCACATCACGTGCGATGGTCTTGATATTGTAATTGTTCCGACGAAGAGCTTTCTTGCGTTCTAGCGGCTGAACAATGATGTAGTGTCTGAGCTCGTTCACCGGTGCCGGGATGTGTTCGAAAACTGGCTGCGGCGGGACTGGAATGGGAAAGTTTGTGGGTGAATCTGTATTCAAGGTGCCATGAACGCCGGACACTGGGGATGCGGCAGAGTATGCCGAAGCAATGTTTGGTCTCTTCGGCGGAGGATCAAATTCATCGTCTGAAATTTGCGTGAGGTCAATCAGATCGTTGAAGCTTCGTTTGCGTGCCGCTTCTTCCTTATTTGGAGGCGGCTTCAGTTCTGCCTTCAAAGGAACCATCTCGGCCGCTCGGACAGGAGTCGGGGCGGCTAATTCAGGCTGACGCATAGCAGGTGAAGTGGACCCGGTGCTTGGGGTGGCAGGCAAGCCAATATTCCTTTTCATGATCGCCGGAGGCGCAACTTGAGTTTTGGGCATAGATGCATTTTCCGTAGGTCTGGCCGTAGGCTTCGGAGTGCGAGTCGCAGAATTGACGTCCGGTACTGCACTCAGCAGGCTTCTCGCAAAAGCGGCACGGTCTAGCTTCAGCCCTATCCCCTCGAGCTGCTCGCACAGCTCGATATACGAGGGATTTTTATCGAGCATGCGAACGACTTGGTCCGATTCTGTCGAACTATTCGGATTGAGTCGGTTGAGATAAATGGATGCTGTAAGAGCCAGCTGCGCCTTCTTCTCCTGGGGCCAGATGGTGTTTCCACTTGATTGTGAGGATGGCACAGCCATTGGAGGCTTCGTTATAGGCTGGGCTTTCACTACTGTAGCTGGTTTTGCTGTGGTTGGTCCCATAACATCTTTTGGCACTGCCTTCTTCCTTTGATTTGCAGCTGCAGGTTCATTAGCCTGAGCGGGCTGAACATGAGAAGTTGGTTGAGGAGCAGGCCCGCTTTGGATTATCGGCGACTTGGGTGCTTTTGCTCTTCGTTCCTCTTCCCAAATACGAGCCAACATTGCAGGGTCCTTGCTATTTAATTCCCTCATTTTTGCCATCAGCGCTCGAATCTCAGCTTCCACCCCGGCTTTGTCAGAGTTACTTGAGTCTACAGTTGTCACAGTATATGTTGTTGGCTCGCGCCTTTGTGGTGTCGATTCACTCATTTGTGCGAGCCGTATTCGCTCCTCTTCCTCTTCTTCTTCCTTCCTCTGCTCCTCTTGTTTTCGAGCCTCTTCAGCCTTCCTCTCCTCCTCAGCCCGGGCTGCATTCTCAGCAGCTTTCTGAGCTCGGAGCGCCTCCTGTTTCCTCTGATATTCAGGCCAAGGATCGTAGACGGCCATTGGATCTACAGTGGTCGAACCTTGATTGTACGTCTCGGGAGCGCTGTTTGCTGTTGGTTGGATATCGCCGTAATTGTGAGACGAAGAAGCTGCTGTACTGGTGTTCCGAGAAGCATCGAGATTTGGAAAGTGCCCGCGCTGGTACTCATTGAACGATGTTGTTGCATTCACAGCGGCGCTCTTCGCAGCGCTAATAGATGTCTGCGTGTTTTGCGCATAATGACCTTGACCCGGACTCATAGGGCGCTGCTGCTGCCCTGTTGATCGCTGGGGTGCATAGCTAGCAGTTATCGCAGGCGAGGAGCGCCCTCGATTCGAAGACGGACCTGGGCCGTGATTTGCACCTACACTGGGTCGGCGTGCCTGCGATTGCGGCTGATTACTCGAGTATCGCGATGTTGCCGTGTTTGCCGCTGCGAAGTTCGGCTCACTCGTAGACGGTTTATTCGATGTATAGGGTGTGTTGCTCATATGATGGAGTACTTCAGCAGCGCGATTCGTCGTTTCCCGACTGACGGCATAGTTACCCGTGCCCCAAGTATTGCTCTGAACCCCGCCGTATGCGCTTCCATGCTCCCCATATGGCTGGCTTGGATAGCTAGGCTGGGTGGTCATCGGCTGGTACGACGGGTAGCCTTGCGCCGTGGTTTGTTGGTAAGGGTAACTATATGGTTGATAGTTGTTGGACGCCATACCGACCAGCGTCTATGTGGCGACCCCTCCTTCTGATGCTTGGCGGGAGACATGGAAGAAGTGCATGAGTAGCGGCTATCCGCAGGGTAAAGCTGTGATGCGACGCGTAGGTCAGTGTCAAGCGGCGGGACTAGAGAGTGAAAGGCGCGAACACGCGTTTCGCCAATGACAGGCGCAGTCGCTCGTAGCGGCCCGCAAGCTTGCCGGAGTGGGGACGGGATGGAAGAGCGATTTTCCGAGCGCCCAGCCGCTAGTATCACAACAGGCGTAGCGCAAAGTGAGAAGCGAGCAGCCTAGCTTCAATTTCGCTTTTCCCACAAACACGCAGCCTGCGGGACCGACCAGACAGAACACCACCGGCGACAATACCACCATGACCAAGATCCAGCAGTCCATCGCGAGCTCGCGCCGCAAGTCGCGGAAGGCTCACTTCGGTGCCCCCAGCAGCGCGCGCCGCGTCATCATGTCGGTTCGTCGACCTTGAACAACACCTCCGTGGACCACTCTGACAATCTGCAGGCGCCGCTCAGCAAGGAGCTCCGTGAGAAGCACAACGTGCGAAGGTAATTACTGACTCGTTATTCAAAAATGACATACTAACGTGAACAGCATCCCGGTCCGAAAAGACGTACGCATCCGCGAATCTAAAACTAACATCACGCATACTGACCAAAGCAGGACGAAATCCAGATCGTGCGTGGAACACACAAGGGTCGCGAGGGCAAGGTCACCTCTGTCTATCGCCTCAAGTACTGCCTTCACATTAACGGAGGTCCGTCGCTTCAAAGCCCTCCTACAACTCTATGCTAACTGGGCTATCAGTCGTCCGTGAGAAGAGCAACGGCCAGTCCGTTCCCACCCCGATCGCTCCCTCAAAAGTCGTCATCACCAAGCTCAAGCTTGACAAGGTACGCCGGAGGAACATAGAATCCTGGCCAAGGCACTAATTGTGACAGGACCGGGAGAACATTCTGGAGCGGATATCCAATGGCCGAGAGGCGGTGAAGAAGAGGTCGCAGGCATAGACAGTGGCGTGTTTTCTCTGGTTGACGACAATTTCATGGCTAGGATGCCCGGGGAAATCGGCGTGGGCTGTACCTCTTTTACATCCATCGGGCGGAATGCATAACATCTCTTCAAAACCGATCGTGCAACACTGCATGCAAAATTAGAGGCGTTATATCCTCTTCAGCTCGAACAATGGACTCGCCAATAATGGCTTGTGCACCATCTCGTGTCACGATTCGAAGCACGTGTCAACTCCGTCAACCCGTGAAGTTTCATTATTTCTCGACTATTCCAAGATTTCATCTACGGCCTTAACGCTAGGATTATCTGCTCTTCAACCCTTTACTATGGTTGCATGAAGTTATACGACTAGCGAAGAATAATTCGTATGACTTCTGTCATGCTCACTTGCAGACCGTCCCGGAGTTTGTTGATGAAGCGGACGGTTTGATGGTGAGATACATTTACTAACCTTGCCGATTTCTAATCATCTTTCAAGCCGTCGTGCGACTGCCGGACACATCGGCCTCGGTGACAAATGAAGGTGAGGGGACTGTCTCAAGTCTATGTACGCTGTGGATGGATCGGTCTTCGGAGATGCCCTTGGTCGCGACATTGCATCCACGCTTAGGCGCATTTGGCATATATGCGTTGATGACGCCTTAACAGAACGTAGGAAAAATGTGGATCGTCGGCTCGAAGTAATGTGTTTGTTCGCAAAGCTATACAAGACCTGATGCGCGCTACTCACTCTACCAATTCAGTGTACTCTTCAAAATAGGAGCCTGCAGCTCTGTCTTATGTGCCGACCATATCTGTATATAGTTCCGTAGTACTAACGCGTAGAACTCTGAGGTTTACTCGTACTGCTTGCTGATTAATCATGACGTTGGCTCGGTCTTTGAGACCTCCGTATGTCGCATAATTTTACCGCAGTATTACACCACTGCTGGGGCTAAACGCATCGGATATCTAATCAACCCCGCATATAACGTCTGCTTCAGCCCGCTACTTCAGTATTGATTGCTATTCCTCTATTTGTTCCCAGATCATATCCTTTCATATTTGCTATAGTCTCACCATGGCATCAAAGCTCATTGCAATCATCGCTGGCGTCGGTCCAGGTACTGGAGCCTCAGTTGCCCGCAAGTTTGCCGCTACATACCCGGTAGTGCTCCTTGCACGTAGTCCAGAGAATTACGAAGGTCTAGCTAAAGAGATCAACTCATCGGGTGGAAAGGCAATTGGAATCTCTACAGATATCTCGGATTCGAAGAGCGTGAAGAGTGCTGTGGAGTCCATCAAAAAAGAGTTTGGTGCCGATGTTGGAGCTGCAGTATGCTCACTTGAATGCGTGTTAGATGTTTCCCAGAACTAACGCACCCAGGCGGCGATCTTCAACGCTAGTGGTGGTTTCCTCCGTAAACCATTTCTCGAACTCCCTGAAGAAGTCTTTGCTACATCTCTCAATGTTTCTGCGAATGGCGGCTTTATCTTCTCCCAAGCTACTCTACCCTTGCTTCTCAAGGGTGTAGAGCAGAAGTCGCAACATCCCCCTTCGCTCATCTTTACGGGCGCTACGGCGTCGGTGAAGAGTAATGCGTTGATGGCGAGCTTTGCGACAGGAAAGTGGGCGTTGAGGGCACTGAGTCAAAGCCTGGCGAGGGAATTTGGTCCTCAGGGCGTGCACGTTAGTCATGCGATCATCGATGGAGTCATCGACATTCCGAAGACGAAGGAGTGGTTGAAACACCTAGGACCAGAGGCTAAGTTGAGTGCTGATGGGGTAAGTGAAAAAGTCTCTTAGTAAAAGCTTTGCTGACCATGTGCAGATTGCGAATGATTACTGGTGGTTGCATACCCAACCAGTGACAAATTTCACTTGGGAGATTGACTTGAGGCCAGCTGTTGAGAAATGGTAATGCAAGCTGCCGTGTAGCGAAATTGTCCTTGCTGAAAGTCCGGAGGGATGACACAGCTCAGCGAAGTGAGCCCAGAATAATACATGCACGAATGTAAGAGAGTCACGAACCAAAGTTGTAGTTTCACAATATTATTCATACCACAGTAAATGCAGTGAGACAAAATCCGGTATTGCTCACGATATACCTTGTTCCTATTTTACTAACGCAGATGTGAAGATATGCCGTGGGGCAGGAAGGTGGGACAAAAGGCTTGCTCGCAAGGGATCCTTCGAAGGATGCATGATGATAAAAGATCGTGTCATGATCATTACAAGTACCTGAACTAACCTCTTCAATTACCAAAAAGCGCAATTCAAGCCAATCCTGCACAGTGCATCTCTCTTCAAGCAATACCTCACGGCATTTTCTCCTGTACCAATGCATCGCGACACACTTGGATTTGGGCTTCCTCCACCCTCGCCTAGTAATCTGTGTCTGCTCTGTTTTGAACAATTTGAATCCGTAGATGTCCTCAAGGAGTCCTTGTACCACCTCTACTCTTATTTAATGCGCATTCCAGAGTCTCGGCTAACCTCACATGTGGTACAGGAGCGCAAGTGACAAGGGATTTTTTTGTTACATGAAGAGATGCCTGCTATTCATTGGAAAGCTTTTATTGTGAAGATTGCTCGTGATGGATACTAGTATCAAACAGTCTGTAGTGCTTCAGTATGGAGTAGAATGACTGGAATTTAGGCCACGCGTCGACCGCCACGCCTTCACCCTTACATGTCTTCTGTCTCTACTCCGCATTTGACGGCCCTGCATATCTCTTCCGAATCCTGAAATATTCCTACAACAACTTGTCTTTCCCACCTTGTCACTCAGAATGATGCACTCCCTTCTGTCTCTGTGGATGTCCCTCCCCCTTGTACTTGCACGGCCGCCTATACAAGCCCATCCTATTCAATCTCAAGCAAGCACTGAATCAGGCCTTAAAGGACCAAAACAGCCAGCATCCCAGGCAAAAGCTCCAGGAGAGCCCTTACTCGGTCCTTTGGACTTTCACCTCAACCCAGACTGGTCCCCAGATCCGGATAACTACGACCCAATATCCTATGATGGTGTAAGCCCTTGGAACGATGATGGCGTCGCACTGATGGATGGTTTTCTACCCGACATGGGTTCATGGCGGTTCTGCCCTGAAGACTATCTCAACTGTCGTAGGTGTCCTAGAGATTTCCGATGCCAACCTCCATTTGCATCAAGTGCGGCTTCTGGTTCCGCTCCTGAACCTACACCGGAACCAGTGCCAGAGTCGCAGCCGCAACCACCATCCCATCCGAGCAGTGAAGGGGAATTCAACGCGCTCACAGGCCCACAACTCAAAGGTCCAAAATTCTCCAGTCCTAAGAATACTACCAAGACGCAGTGTGCACTCAAAAAATGTGGCACTCAAGAAGGTTTGACCTGTGGTTCGGCTGCCACCTGCAAGCAACACCACTGCGCTTGTTCTCCCGGCAAGAAAGCTTCGGGTAATGCAATACGAGGATGGACATGGCCTGACGCCTTGACAGTATACATTGACACCGGGATTCCCTGCGACCTTCCGTGCGATGACTACTTCTGTTCAGAGGTTCCAAGGACGAAGGGCTGCGTAGGGCTAGAAGATGAAGTGCCAGAAGTACAGACTGTTGCCAGTGCAACTGCTGTGGCGCCAGTGAACACACCTTTGCCAGAATGGGCGGGACCGAATGGGGTATCGAATGGGGACAGTGATGCGCCGGTGATGGCTCATGGAGGGTTGGGTGCTATTCAAGTTCCTGGAACCGGGGAAGGGGATGGGTTGGTGGGTCATGTTGCCGGGGTAGCAGATACTGGGAGGGTCGCAGGAGGCTTTTGAATCGATCATGATTTTATGGGAGACGGGTAATGATTTTTCATGTTTTCTAGTAGGCTTAATTTACTGTAAACCGTAAATTGTAATAGTCTTATTTGGGAGCCACTAGTCCTAGTTTGATGCGAAGAACTTTACATGCAGACAGATTATCGATTTCAGCTAGTGTTAATTCGATGAAACGCTTATCACAAGCAGGGGCGTTTTCATCTTGTCGCGGCTAGGACGGTGCATGTCGTCCTTCTGACGTGGGGGCCACGATGTGAGATCCATCGTCCTTCTGATGCCTCACCTCTTCATCAATAAGCGCAAGAGTCGCTGAATTGAGTTGACCTAGGAGGATGAAGTCTAGAACTCGATGGAATGGATGTTGCATAGATTCGTCGAAATCAGGGTCAGCCTTGCTGCCTGCGCTGCCGGGTCGTATTGGTACTGGTACGTCCACAGCCCCGCAGTGCCTTCGACGTAGCTACGCCTCTTCCTCAAACTTTTTCACCGACATCGCTTGAAAATGAACCTGGTATCAAATAATGGCAGAAGTATTTGGCATAATATCAGGTGGCCTCACAGTACTAGAATTGACCGCGAAAGTCCTGAAGCAGTGCAAAAAATTGATCGAAACCTACAATGATGCACCTCGGGTACGTAGGTCGCCATTTACAGGATATATACACTCAGGCGTTCCAGTAACTAATGAGAAGTCACAACCAAATCGTATTTCGACGACATGTACTGACTGTTCCTTGTAATCAGGATCTACGGCATATTCTCATCGAGGTATCGTCGCTTAAATCAGTCCTCGAAAGCTTTGATTTTCTTTCGAAAGCGGAATTTTCAGATACTTCGCAAAAGATAACAGACCCCGATGGAGTTGTAGAAGGATGTCGAAAAACCATTTATGAACTTTCAAAAGAATTGGACAAGCTTTTACTCGTCAATAATCCAAACGTTGCACATGGGAAATACCACAGACTCAAAGGGTCTATGCAATGGTACCTTCAGGAAAGCAAAATGCGGAAGCTGCTGGACGAGGCAATGCAGCACAAAACGACCATCACACTCACCGTCCTTGGAGAGATTGCAAGTGACGTGAAGGAAATCAAAAGCACCGTGGAGCAAGTCCAAGATGGTCTAAGTATTACTAATAGAAGAAAAATATGTGACTGGATTGAACATATCAATCCTACTACGATCCACAATCAATCCCGTAAAAATCACGAAGAGCATACTTGCCAGTGGATACATCGCGCAGCCCAGTGGATAGATTGGCTCAACCGTCAGCGCAGACTTATCTGGATCCACGGAATACCTGGAGCGGGCAAAACTGTCCTCGCATCGTATCTCATTGAACAGGCCGACGCATACTGTGACAATTTAGATGCAGAACAAGCTGTCTGTTTATATTACTACTGCTCCTTTCGGCACGGCCAAGAAGAACGGCGGGACGAAGCCCTCCCCTTCTTGAGATGGATAGTCAGCCAACTTTGCCGGCGAAGCGACTATATACCTGCTAAGCTGCTTCGTCTTCACCAACTGAACAGTGCACCATCTTTTCCAGAGTTGAAGGAAGCGCTGCAAGAGCTTGCCAGACTCCTTGATGTCATTTACATTGTAATTGACGGGATAGACGAGAGTGTCCCTAGGGCTGATCTCTTAGACTTGATCCGAGATATCGCAACTCAGCCACGATATGAAAATATGCAACTACTAGTCACGAGCCGAACATACGCAGATATCGAGAGGGTGCTTCGGCCGCTGTCAGAACCCTCATTACCGATGTCGAATTCTATCGTCGACGCGGATATCCGTACTTTCGTCAGTAATACTATACAGCGAGACAATCACTTTGCGAAGTGGCCCAGGCAACTCCAGAGTGATGTTATTCAATCATTGGCACAAGGTTCTCAAGGCATGTATGTATCTATTATCAAGTTTCCATCTGCACTTAGTGACTTGGTGATAGGTTTCGATGGGTGGTTTGCCAATTGGATAGGCTTCAGCGTAAATCGCCCCAACAAGCCAAACAGGCGATCAATTGTCTGCCAAAATCACTGGAGGACACATATGAAACCATGCTTTTGGAAATACCTGAAGAAGACTGGCACATGGCGCGCACAGCTTTACAGTGGATCTGTGGCCATTCAGACTTGAGATTTCAGCACGGCATTCCCGCAAATGCGCTTGGTGCAGCTGTACTAAGCTCTGGCAATACCTCTTGGTCTGACTTTGGTCACAATGGCCATGAACACGACTTCCTAAAGGTCATATTGGGCTGCCTGATTGAGATCAGCTTCATCGATAGCGATGAAGATCGTGTACGTTGGGCTTTCGGAGATGAGTTCTCCGTCAGTGGGGATTCAAGCATGACCTGCTTCCACCATGTGTCACTCGCACACTACACGATTGAAGAATTCCTCTTTTCTGACCGTATGAAAAAGAGTCCGGTTTCTTCTTTCGCGATGTCGCGAGACACTTGTGCTCAGACAGTACTGGAAAGTGTGCTCCGTCCGATGACTGAAGTTGAGCGTGCCTCGCTCAGCCCAGACCTCTACCGTACTCTTGAGACATATCGCTATTCTGCCGCCCGTGTATGTCCAACGTATTGGGAAACCATTCTTCTACGATCTGACCACCTCTGGCGCCAATACTTTGATTTCTTCAGAAATCATAAACATTCATGGGATTTTCTGTGCCATGACAACAGTGACAGCGACGGCGACTTGCTCGGAGTACACGACGTATTCGAGTACATTCAAATGGAGGATCCTACCGCCATCAAGACTCAATATCTAATCGCGATTCTGGGTCTTGGTTGCGTCGATATGGCGAAGAGATTACTCGAAGAACTTTCTTTGGAGACTACATTTTACGTTTCTACACCTCTGACACAGGCGTGGAGCAATGACGTAGGATTAACGACACAGGAGGGCGGCCCCATCACCATTCTCGATGCATTCGGGGCACATTGCAGCTGTCATTCTCAAAAGGTCTACTACGCTTTGTTTGAGAGCCTAATCTCTAGTATAGAGCCGTCGAAGTTACTCATCCACTATCTAGAAGCTCATTATCACGAAGACGTTTGTCAAGAATTTTGCGTTATTGCTCGTTTACTGGGCATGGGAGCGGACCTAAATTCTAACTACTATCTCCTCACACCCTTGCAGATCGCCGTTCGGAATTGGGATTTTGCAGGTATCAAACTACTCCTAGAGCATGGCGCAGATGTAGATGGTACAGGGCAGCCGCATGGCTACGCCTTGTCACGCACTGATACAACGTGGGCGCGCTGTAGTCCTCTGCATATTCTACGAAATGCTGAATATGGTTTCATCGCGATGGAGTTTACTATGGACTTAAAGGTGCGTTCTCACACATATTACCGTTCCGTTAAAACACACATCAGACTTTCTAGAATTTACGCGTTAAAATATGATTCTATTTTCTTCTCTCATATGAATTGGAACTCTCTAACTCGGTATCGAATTTTTAGTACAAAAGAGCTGAGAAATTATCTGATATCGAAGGGTTATTGCTAGAAAAAGGAGCGAGCGACATTGTTCGACCTGAACCTGCGAACAGCCAGCTAAGGAAAGTCAGAGTGCAAGATCTGCTCAACTAGAAGCCTTGATCCCGTATAGCATCATGACAAGAATATATTCAAAAATGATGATCGTCTCTTCGATTACTTCCCTCTAAGCTTGAAAGCTGTCAAAGCAAGCGAAGGACTGGTGTAGCAAAGGGCATGGAGGAAAGCTAATTACGCGCGCGCTAGATATCATGCTCAGTTAGCGCTCATAATATAGAGGCTCAATCTATGACATCTGTCTTGGGAAGAAGAGCAAGAGTCACTAGTGTAGGAGTCTACCCTCACAGATGAGATTCCGTCCTCAAAACCTGCTTGAAAAGACATCATAGAACTAGGAAATGTAGTTTAACTATCAGAATAACTACTTAGAGAACCATCGTATGTACGTAGCACAAGTCAGTAAAGGAAATTAGCTTCGAGCCATAGTTTCTACGTCTTTGCCGCCTGACACAATCCATTTTCTCTTTCCTTGATATGCGTTTAATTCTGGGCGTTGCGAAGGTCTTCTCGCATATTTTTGCTTGCCTGATCCAACAGATAAGCAGTGTCCTCCCACAACCTCCTACTAGCTCGAAGTTTGCAGATTTCTCGCTTGTAGTCATTCAGCTCCTCCTGCATTTCAAGGCGAATCCGAGTAGTCTCACGAACTTGTTCATTGAGCATATCCGTGTATTGAGCCAAGTCAGGAAGAAATCTCGCTAAGTGGGCTTCTGACTCAGTAATGCGCTGCTTCACTTGGTTGATGCTATGAACGCACGACTCAAGGTGATGGAGAGGTGGGAGTGGAGGCGTATCGAAGGGACTTGGAGACATGTCGGAGATGCTGCCTTGCAATGTAGATGTAGTAAACTGGTCAATTTAGGAGTTTAGCAAGATGTGGAGATACTAGGACAAAGAGAGATGAGAACATAAATAAGTACATTTTAAAGACTGTGTGCTTAGTGTTGGCGTGATCATTACCATCTATTCTCCAAAGAACACGTTCTACTCAGTTAAATGACATCTATGGCGTACATAATGTGTTCAATACTTCAAACGGAACGACAGCGCTTCATTATCTGTTGGACTGTTGGGCCTTCTCGCTCGGCAAACGCCCATCGCACTTTCGCTCGTACGCGCGGATTGAAACTTGATCGCATTTCCTCCAATTCTCTGACCCTCTCTCTAAGCTTACTGTTCTCATGAATTAAGCATCCTACTTCCAACTTTTCTCTTCTTGCTCTCTCCTTTGCCGCTTCGACCACTTCAACCAATTCTGCAAACGCTTCTTCAAGGGCTCTTCTGTCTTCCTCCAATTTTCCGCTATGACGCTCAAGAAGGGCGTGCGAATTAGCTAGCTTGTGCGTGATCCTACGTAGAAACAAGTGATGCTCCTCGTAGTTATCCAAGACTATGTCTACATCGATGTTGAATTTGTGGATCCTTCTTTCAATTTTGTCTAGGAGTAAGCCTACTCGAATAGCTTTGAGCTCAATCTGAGATAATTTCACTGGAGAATGTTGCAGGTTGTCATAGGAATGCTTTGGCTTTGGCTTTTGGAAGCGAGGTGATAGAAAGTTTAAGAGTAAGTCAGCCATACTTCGTGGTAAGTATATCAACCTGCTACTCGTAGGGTGGTTTATGAGCATATATGTGGAATCTGGCGGTGTTTATCCCGTTGCGAAAATGCCCCAATGCTTCAATGTAGTATGATTCGTTTACTTTTACTGGTGACGTGTTCTACGTTGCGCTACTTCACTGCTGGCACACCACCAAAATTTGCTCAGGGCAAAGCAGATCTTCGTGCAGTCTTGCGATGTCAGGAAATGTACAGCTGTACTACAAATTACGAGGAATAACGAGTTCATCCAGCGTGGTATCTCCGTCCAAGAAAACAGCGCTACACGAAACTAATATGAAATCTACCACCTCGCTGTAGTTAGAAAATTATGTTAAAGGGCCTTCATGAGCCTTTGGTAGGTCGTATTTGTGAGGCGCATACAATTCTTACATCCGCCCCTCGATCTGCCTTAATCCTCACCAACCCCAATGCAGCATAAAACGGGGAGTCCAGCTCGTCATCCACCTGACTCGCATCATACATTTCCAAGCTGTCCTCAACAACTGTCTCGCTGTCGCTATCATCCTCATATTCCGCATTCTCTTCCTTTCGGATGGATGATGACTCCGCCTTCGGCGCCCAAGATCCGGACGTCGGTAATTTTGATAACTCGACTTTCAAACTTTTCTTGCGAAGGAGGCGATCTAGCCAGGATGCCCTAATTTCTTTATCGTGCCGTCTCTGGTTCTTCTTTGCCGCCTTCAGGTGCTCTCGGTCGTCGTATATCTGCGCTTGCTCGTGCGCCCACTGTAAACGTTGCGCGTGGCAGCGGCGGAAGCGAGTCTGGGTACTTTCGTATTCGTCGGGATCATCAAAGAGACCGATGGATCCAGCGTGCAGTTGGCCGTTGCGGTCGAAGCCCATTTTGGCTCCTATCAGCATAGGACAGAATTATGGATATTAAATGCGATCACGTCTGGATCATGGGATAGTTGAAGTCGGCAGACGATAAACTTGTCTATGTTTGATTGAAGATGACTAGGCTGGGGCGGGGTATTCTGGCGATTATATGTTGCTTGCATGCACGTTGTCGTGTCTCGGTGTTGGATTGCGTTGGGGCGCTGTTGGAAGCTGAAGCATCTATTCATTCACCACGTCTCCTACAATTCGGATTCTAACACATCAATAGAATATAAATTGAATTCTACAGCACGGAGTCCGAGGGAAAATATAATGATAGAATTCCCTTCGGAGTTCTGGTGGTGGTACAATATCGCAGCTCACGTCAGAAAGATAAGATTGCACCTCAAGCCCGACTAAAAATAACTCCAAAACGTTGCGGTGTCCAACCACTTTCATTTGCGCAAACCTCTAAGTCCGCCATTTGGCGCCATTTGGCGGTACTATTTTCGTATGTGTATTTGTTCTCCCTGAGCGTAGCAAGTTAATGAACGGCTTTGGACCGTCGAAGATGAAAATCAGATTACGCTAAGAATAGTTGATAGTGACGTACAGTGAAGCTGACTAGAGTAGCGCACAATTGTCTATGACCGAACTCTTCATGTGTGAATCTTTACCACTGCCACATGTACAATATTCCTCTTGTGATAACTACGTCCATCTTTTGCCTTGCGCTGTACAACTTGTCTGACATGTGAGAGTCATTTTTCCGCGGTGTAACGGTCGCCAATACGATAAGCCTGATAAGCTTTTCCCATCTGCCTATTGCAATAGGATATAATCTAGCATAATCTATGCATCCATTTTTGCATATCCTCCAGCTCACACTGAATTCTTCTGAGGGTTTGCTCTTCTAGCAGATACAGCAGCCGAGCAGCTTAACGACGAGGCAGCAAACAATTCGTTTGGACGCATCATGAGAGTGCCAACGGTACTTCAATAAAGTTAGTTGATATCAGAAAACTTTCCCAAGTGATACAAGAGGATGACGGATTGTCCTAGAGCGATACAATCGTAACGTGGGAATCGTTTGCTACAATTCATCATTACTGAACAAGCACCATGTGGTTGGGATTGGTTACTAGAACAGCAACCTTCATGATGCTTCGAGCAAGGTCGGATCGCTCTAGTATGGGAATGCATTTATTTATACGAGTGTGTGAGGCTTCAAATTCTAGATTCATGCATGGAAACATCACGATCTGATGGGACTTACGTTGCTCACACGTGTATACGCTATATTTTTGCCCCAAGATCAACATATCACTGGCAGATTATCGAAAAACCTCTATCTCGTGCGATATAATTCTTGCTAAGATATCAGTATAGATCGGTTTGCATGTACTTGTTCAGTCGAATTCCAACGGTATTTCTTGTAAAGATCAGACATAGACTGAACATGTGATTTCGGAAATGCTTGACCCCGATCATGATCGGTTCAGAAGCCACCGCGAGATCATCGTGTGTCATGTGACTTTTGCTGTGGTCTTGACTTACCTTCTCTCATTCCTGATACTGGTAAATTTCATATGATTGAAAGGTGTCGAAAGCCACTTTGCTTCTCTGTATCAAACTGGTCGTAATGTATCATTGAAGGTAGGTGATGAAGTCCAGTTGATTGATCTTATGCGTCGTATTCATCGTAATCTTTTCCTAATTTAGCCTGCCAAGCCTTTATTCTAGATCGCAAGTTTATAGACTCCATGGCAGCTTCGATCAATTCTGTCCTCGACATGTTGTAGCTTCAATATGGCGGAAGACTTACCTGCTGACTTGAAATGCTTGCCTTTAGAGGATAGCAATGATCTTTGTGAAACGTGCAGCCAGATATCGCTCCATAGTATCATTGATGCTATTCCAATAGCTCGGTATCCAAGCGGTGGAGGGTGCGGGGTCCCAAACTTTTATGAAATTTCTATCGACCAGCCACTCGTCTTCCCAGATGTGAACGCTACGAAAACGGCTTGCGCACTTTGCGCCCTGATCGCGCAGCAGAGCAAAGAGCCTATTGATGGTTCCCTCGAATTTGCAGGCCTTGTTCCCCCCATTCGCGACTCTCATCCTAGGATGGGATTTACTTCTGAGAAGGACGAGCACGGGATATATTGGGATGTGCTCAAAAATGGCGATCCGCAATGGAATGGATTGAGGTCAACACGCCGACATCGAGCGAAGATGGTCAATATGATGGAGCCGGTGAACTCAAGGACTAATAGCCGGATAAAGGATGATACGTATCGAATATACTCCCCGTGGCAGATCGCGATTGCTGCGGATCCAGGTATGCTCTCAAATTTGAATGAGGCTTGCAGTGATACTGAAGTCTCTCCGCAGGAAGCGCGGCCTCCAAATACGTATCGCGCCGGCCACTAGCCGCCAAAGGCTCTGGAAGATCCTTTGATTCGCTTCTGAAACTTATAAAGCACTGTAATGAGAAGCATCCAAAATGTCGCCTAGGTGTAAGCGGGCAAGAAATCCTGAAAGATGTGGAACTACCAACCAGAGTCATCGACGTAGGAAGCACAGATCCTCCTCAAGACCCTAAACTTGTAGTTTCAGATGGTTTTAAAGGTCAATACGTATCCTTATCTCACTGCTGGGGAAGTCAACGTTGGGTGGCTACGACTAAGGATACCCTGGCGGACAGGCTGAAGGGATTCAAACTTGATCAGATTCCTAGAACATATGCTGATGCCATCCTAGTCACCAGAGTGCTCGGCCTACAATATCTATGGATAGACAGTTTTAGTATCGTGCAGGATGACAGGGAAGATTGGAGTAGGGAATCGTTAAAAATGGGTGATATATATGAGAAAGCATACTGCAACATTGCTGCTACCGGGGCGGAGGATGGACGGACAGGGTTCCTCAATCCCAGGAAAGAAGAACAGAAATATGTCAGGGTTCCTAGCTTTGGTTCGAAATACGTTTACTTCTGCAACCAACCTAACAGCAACTTCAAGAAGTATGTCCTTGACGCAAGGGTCAACACTCGTGGATGGGTCCTCCAAGAGCGTATACTGTCAAGAAGAACTATACATTTCGCGGAGGACCAATGGTATTGGGAATGTGGCGAAGAAACCGTCAGTGAAGATGGTTGGCAGCACGACACACAAGCGCAAGGGTCCGGCAAAACATTGTCTCTTCGCGAAAGCATCGATGAATCGACCATGCCGATAGGCAAGATCTTCACGGATGGGGAAATCAATCTTGGAGCCAATGACGAAGCGAAGGCTAAGCAGCCACGAAACCCCTCAGCCGAAGTGCTGTGGGCCCAGATATTGCGCTCTTACTCGAATTGCCGTCTTACATTTGCTAGTGACAAGATGCCTGCTCTGAGCGGACTAGCGAACAAGTTCAGCGAGATCAGGCCTATGAAGTACTATTTCGGTCACTGGCTGCAGGAGAGACAAGGTTTGCCTCTTTCTCTGATGTGGTATGCATCCAAAGAAGGTGGTCTTGTTATGCCATCCGAGAATCGAGCTCCTACTTGGTCGTGCCTAAAGGGTGATGGCCCTCTGGGCTTTCACGACTGCCGCGGTGCTTCATCGCTCACACAGATTGAAGAAATCCGCCCGAAATCCACTTCCTCCCATCAAAATGCTACGTCGATTGTCTTACGCGGCCTAGTTCGCGAGGCCAAACGAGCGTTTCCGAACGGTTCAGGTACTGCAAGAAAGGACACATTTTACACAATGCAATTCATGAGTAAGACTGCGTATGGGATCTTTACGCGTACCCTAGGGCCGGCTAAGTTTGACTCTGCTGATATTGTTCCGGTGCATTTCCACTTGTTGTTAGCATTTGAGGCAAATCGGGGGTCGATTGTGGATCAGCTTGCCCTCGTTCTGAAAGAGATAGAAAATGATGAGCCTGCACTAACTGGAATTTCGACATATCAGAGAATTGGGATTGCGAACGTGAATGACTGGAACTTCTTTCGCGAGGAGAAGTACACTGCTTTGCGCATCATCTAATTTTAATAAACACGACCTTCTTGTGACCATCCAATTGTCATCCATGCTCAAGCATCAAATCTTCCACTGACATACATTAACAAAGTCTCACAATGTAAAAACCACCTGCTTCCCCATTCCGACGTGATCAGCCGCAACATCGAATGCTTCCTTCCAGTCCTGCAATTGAAAGGTTTTCGTATCAACGAATTCCTTCCCTTGAGAAAACATGCCATTTTCTAACATCTTCACAAATTGAATGATATCCTCCCGCTCGTACATCAATTTACCCTTGAATGTAACGTTCTTCGACACGGTTGTCCACGCTGTATATGGAATTTCGTTCAAACCCATTAAGCTGACACGTCCGTTGCGACGCAGTGCACTAGTCGCACTCCTTAAGTGTGTCGACTTGGAAGCTTGCGGTGGACTAAGATCCAAGACGGCGTCGATAGTACCGAACGATTGGAGGGCAGCAGTGTCAGCGGCTTCGTCCCCTGTAATCTTCATTGTTTCGATATTTGCATTTGGAGTACCCTTGAGAGCGAGTGCTTTCAACCTCGCCAATTCGGTCTCATTTCGCCCCATCGCAATCACTCTTGCTCCCATGGCAATAGCTACTTGAACTGCCGCGCCACCAAATCCACCCGTAGCCGGGCACACGACAAGAGTTTCTCCAACCTCGAGACGGATGTCGCGTAGGCCGCCGAAAGGAACAAGCAGATAGTGGATATAGGTCAAGTCGTGAATCGGATACCCCAGACCGGTACACAATCTTGTCTCATCGAGCGGCACACAGTTCTCCAATGGCACCTTCGCATACTGAGCAAAAGTACCGTCACGCCACACATCGCGCATCAATTTCTTGCCTCCTTCACTACCGCCGTCGTGGATAGCCGAGAGGAAGATGATTTCAGGATCGTCTCGTGAACGGATAACACAATCAACAAAGACTAGCTTTCCTTGTTTCAAGGCGGTAGAATCTGGTCCGACGGATGCTATACGGCCGACAGCACTGAAGCCACCGACGATTGGGGTGGGGAAAGAGTAGTGACGAGTCCCGTCGTAGATCTCACGGAGGTAAGAAAACACACCTGCTGCTTCGATACGCACGATTGCATTTCCGAGGCCAGCTTCGGGTGTTGGTAGCTCCTTTACTTGACACCCGGCTTCAATACTCTCCAGCACAAGAGCTTGGTGATGAGGGGGGGCTGCCGATGCCATGATACACAAGTGACTGAGTCGTAAGAATGTTTGAGAGTTTTTGAGAAAGTGTGAACAGTGTGAAGGTCTTACCGGAGCCTTTTTAAATGTATTGATGGTAGCGACCATACCGGAGGCGTATGAGGCTTTTCGGGGTTAACCGGACTTACACCCACCTCAGTATCGGATATCAAGGGACTTTAGAGAGGGACCGGCATCAACTCCGTAAACAGAAATCGGCCATCTCGATGGAGACCGAGTCTCTCTCACGGGCATAGAATTATGTAAGGTAAAGCTGACCCAAGGCGATGAATAACGTTATGGCCGCCTGTCAGCTGGTCCAAAAGGTCGCTCCATAGCGGCGTTAGGCCTCTATCTAGAACATAGGCCGAATATGCTATTCTTTTTGTATTGTCTGATCCAAATTGGCATCTTCTTGTCCAGAGTTGCTGAAGTTGATTTCTTAGGTTCGTCTAGTCTTAGGCTTGAGAGCAGTCTAGTTGTTGAATGGTACCTCTGAACTGCTCTCAATCTTTTTGAAGTACTGGCTACCGCTACTAGGACATGCATGAGCGCCACAGAATCCCTTTCACTTTGGAAAACCCCGCGTAGAAACTCCGTGTAAACTCCGAGAGGAAGGCACAGTCGAATGATGCATTATTAAACGCAGAGAAAGCGATTGTAGGATCAAGAATCGTACTGTCTCCGAGAAAATGCTACGTGGATCCCAAACTGTTTCTGGCGAGTATGTGCTTCTAAACGTAAGCTATTCTTAACTACACGCAGGCGTATATTTCCCTAGTTGGAGATTGATGATTATTGCTTTATTTATTGCAAATGGTAGGAATATGAGAACCTAAGATAATTCTTGTAATTTCTTGCCCCTATTTTCTTCGTCATAGCTCGCCTCGGGCTGCCTTTGCTAACCATGCTGCTCCATCTGCGGCATCGCCATTGTTGCCGTACTTGAAATGAGGAGGCAAAACAAGCCACCTCCTGATCTTTCCTGCGGCCAGATCGCGCAACAGCGCCTTGGACACATCGACATGCAATAATCCTTCTGCTAGGTCACCGGGGAAATTCGCTACCGCTTCAATTTGCGCAGGGTTAGAGGCGATGGATTTGAGTTGATCTAGCGCGGAGTCCATCTGGGCATTGAATTCGCTAAGCGTGGTCGGTAAATGGAAACCGGAAGTGAGTGTTGCAGTGCAGAGAACATCGGGTGCAGAAGTGTCCTCGATGCAATATTTCTTGAAGGGATCTGGTACAGGATACGGCTTGTCCATGAGATCGGTCTCATCGCCGAAGGTAGCCACTCCTTTGAGCTGCTTCTTAGCTGCATCGCCGATACGGTTCACGCATTTGTGTGCACAGAGAGCACCTTGACTATTCGATCATTAGCTCCAAATCACGAGTAGAAGTCAACGCTGTGAATATACCTCCACCCTGAAACTAGAATATTCGCGTCAGGACATATCTCCACATATTGGTCAATCGTCCTTGCACATCCATCCCCACATGTCTCGCTTCCACCCTCCACATATCCCTGTAGGTTCGCTGGATAGTCTTCTGGATTCACTCCTTGTACGTGGACATCGCCATTGAATTCTTTCAACAAGCCATCCTTAAGGAAAGGACCCACCCACACACCCATGTTGCCAGTGTCAAAAGTGCCGCGACCAAAGATCACGGCATTTGAGGCGCAAGGCTTTGTCCCTGCGATGACCTCATCCATATCCGTGGAGGTGTCGGACGTATCGCGACGGGTCGGCGTCGCAACGCTCAACGAAGAGAGAAATAGAGTTCCCAAGACGTACTTCATGATGGCGATGTTGGGACCTGAAACGAATGAAACCAATGAAAGACCGCGAGATGAAGTGTGAAGTATCAAGCGGGCTTGTAAAGTGTGTGGGTACGTCTTTATAGATCTGAATGGCGCCGATGATCCCTCCAAATCTCCATTCTTTAAATCTTTTTTCATTCTGGGTCGTGGGATCACCTACTGATGGAAATGACGCACTCCTACGCATGAAATGTCTATGCACGCATCCTGTGTGCACAGCCGCGGAAACGCCGTTGCCTACGCCTATCGAGGTAAAATGTGGGTTCCTAGACTTTGAGCTTTTTAATCCGCTAGTCGGCACCTTTCTACAAACATTCCATATTTTCCTCTCCTATTTTCCTAACAGGTTGAATGGGATGTTGCATCTAGCTGTAATTGGCCAGATTATCCTTGAAGGATCCGGGAGGGGCGATGGTGATCGTTCGGAAATGGAGCGGGTCGGACTGGGATTCTAGCGCATCCTTTAGCGTGGAGCCTGGTGAAGAGCCTCATGCAATCTCTTGCCATATCTCTCATCACGAATATAACCATGACATACTGTTTTTGTTCCCTCAATTTCAAGAAAATGGAAACAATTTCCTAGATGATAGATGTTAGACTGAGCATCCCGCTGCCATAGCCACGAACTTTGCGCTGTTGATAGGTGAAGGGGTGGTGAAGGAAGAGCTAAACGAGTGCTAAATTCAGTGACAAACACAAGGAGTGGAAACGAAACAGCAACACCGGGCTGAGTGTCCGTACCTACGCTAAACCAGCAAGCGACCCTGCGTACTAAGTCCATGAACAGAATAGGAAGTTAACATCATAGGTGACTTCTGACATAACATTAGGTTACGAGAAGTTAATGCAGCCCATACTCAGTGCTACAATCCTACAGATTCTCATATGATCCAGCAGATCTGTGTAGAGAGAACGACACTTTCTTTCCAAACTTGAATAACGTAGCCTCGCCCCGTCCGAACTCATGGCGTGTATGTAGCGCTTCACTCGGACGGTGATGGTACGGAAGCTAGACGAAATCCCGGCGGCAATTGCAACTATGCCCCCTACACGAGGTAAAAGTAGCAATCTCCACGCCTAGGTATTCAAATGCCAAGGTGTGCGCTCAACTTTCACTTGCCCTCTCTGCGTTAAGGATGACGAATGAGTATCTCCTTCTCTCAATCCTTTCTGTCAAGTACACTGGCCGCCTTGGTCATGCTGCGTTTCAGGATGAACCCACAAGCTCGGAATCTTGTGCTAAAGTCATCCTTCAGCGAGCTCTAACATGTGGCCAATCGCGACGCTCTTGCAGGTCGCAGCACAGATTCAGCGACAACGAAGGTGAGGGCACTAGTCTGCAATACATTTCACCTTCCTCTTGCTCAGTTCCTTGCGAACCTGCACCATGAGTCTACTCACCAACGACAGCAGTATCAAAATGAATGCAATCCCACATCAGAATTAACCATTGGCTAATTGTCGGATAGTGTTCTTTGTACGATTTGTTAATGCATGCAGTGACAGGGTCCACTGGTTTCAATGAGATGCAGAGATTTACGCTGTCATTTTTCATTATATTACACTAAAGGTGCTTATCTCGAGATGAGTACTAATCTATCGGCATCTTCCTGCTTGGAAGAGCAAATATGATGCCAATGTGTTCCCCCAAGCCCCTTCAATACACTCGATGGTTCAAGCTCGTCGTAGTACATTCAGTGACGGCTGAACCACAATGAACGCACTTCCTAGTGCATAAAGTCTCAGAAAACTCCGCCGGAATGCTGAAATAGACCTAGGAGGCTTTGTTCGTACAATTTTACGCTTGTTTGGTCGACCAAGCTGCGAACTTATCACTTGCTGCTGCGATAAAGCCATGAGTGCATCCGCTATGTTATGCCCTAACATCGGAGGCAGAGGAGATGTCACAGTTTGGTGTCCTTTTCGCAAACTAATTGTATTAGGCGACGGGTTGATCCCCCGTTGGCTCCGCGTCCCACGAAAAGGAAGTGAGAATGTTCTTTCCGTGATCAATCGTGCGCTTATGGTTGGCCTTGACCCGCAATGCTTCATAGCTCTGTTTCTCTTGTAGCAAGGCATCTTCATCATCTTTGAGCTTTGTGATTGCAGAACCGAGCTTCTTGAACCGTGTCTCCGCAATCCGAAGGGTTGAAACCATGATGTCAAGCAATGGAATGTTGCCTACGTTCGAACTCCTCACCTTTAAAAGTTGCACACGCAGCGCGTTGACAGTTCGGGCTGCATTGAAGCGGCCCCGTTGGAGCCGTGAAAGTTCTTCTTGTACGACCTGAAGTTCTTGCTTATTACGTTCAAGGTGTCTACTGTTTTCCTCGCGCAGTTGATTGTAAGCAAGATCGACCAATGAATCGACGTTCGGAGTCGTTCCCTTAGCAACTTCCCGGATGATGCTCTCTACGATCCGATGTTTCTCGTTCTTGTTATCGGAATGTTTTCGAAGGTCTCGTAGCTCCGTTGTCTGAGCCTCGCACTGACTATTCGCTGCAAAAAGATCGGTCCGCAGACGATGGATGAGCAACTCGCGTTCCTTCATGATGGTTACCATTTTATCCTTCTCTTTTAGTAGCCCGATAAGCGCAGCCTCGAGTTTGGCTTGTTGTGGAACATGCGTCATATCAGACTGGACCTTCTCGGCGTGAAGCTCAGCCATCTTGAGGGCGATGCGGGAAGCCTCAAGCTCCTTGCGCAATTTGTCTTCGCGTTCTTTAGCTAGTTGGCGTTCGTACTTGATAATGTTCTTCACAACAGCCGCATGCTGCTTTTCAATAGGAATCAGCTTCCCAACCGCATCGCCGGACTCCATTTCAGGGCCGAAAACATTTGCTTCATTGTCTTGCAATACTTTCGGTCCTTGGATAGCTTTCACTGGAATGCCGTGATCGATAACAGTGCGGATGCAGAGATCTTTTGAGTTTTGAAGCTTTTCCTCTAGGGCAAGACGTAGAAACCTCTCTTCCCGCAGCCGCTCACGCACGAATATATATCGCTGCGTTATCTCAGAAGAATCCTCCTGATCCACGTGGCTTCGATCACGAGGGGAGGCGATGGATATGCCACAATCTGATGGCCTGACAAAGACATCGGCATCCTTCTTCGGGAGAGGGTTAGGATGCTTCAATCCCTTGATGGTAGCATCGAGTCGTCTGAAAGCTGACCTGTCGCTCGCCATATCATCATTTGGACCTGATAAATCATTTCCTTGAGGCTTGTAGTAGTCCAAACGCATTTTGCTAAGTGGCGCAGGAGACATATGGTTGCAAGTCTTCACTCCCAAGTCGCTAGACAAGGGGTTCTTAGGCTCAGACTGTTCGCTCTTTGAATTCTGTGTGGCTTTGAGGGGTCTAGTCGGCTGTTGCACGCCATTGGGACCTTGGCTAAGGCGCCCGCGGAAGCTGAGTCCTAGTTGTTCACCGCCAGCCACAGACTTCGTTGTGTCTAGAGACGCGACAGTGCTCTCCACTCCGGGCTTCGCGACCTCAGACTTCGCTATTTCATGATGCGGCAGACCAGCCGATGAAGTAGCTGAGATTTGGCGGAAGTCGACACCGTGGCGCCCAGAAGGGTAGGTTGAGGAGTTGAGAAAGTCGAAGCCTTCGTCTTGCCGGGCCATGAGAGAGGCCATTTCAAAATTAGGGCCAGAGACAGGTCTGGATGCCGCCATTCGAAGAGTAGCTGGGCAAAATTTTGCGCAGTCAGGATTGAGTAGAGTGCTTTGTGGTCGCGTAGATCAAGTGGGATAAAGCACTGTTGTTTATAACGCGTGCTGTTTAGGGCGCGTCGAGGGTGGAAAGGTGAAAGTCAACAGGTCGTGCGCGTAATGTTTTCGCGTCTTATCTAGTGAAAGTAAAGCCGCTGGAATTCCCGTTGCTAGGCAGCAGGACAGTTTATCAGGCCGGCGGGGAAAAAAACATAGCTTGAATCTCTTTCGACTACCTGAATTTGCGTCATTGCAGAAATAGAACTATGCAAATGTCAAACTGTGGTGTTCTCAGACTCCGTGACTAGGTCTGCATTATCAAGGCACTGTGACAATTGGAGACATTCTGAAAAACGATGGTGTTACTTTTTGCATCTGCGGAAGTTGAGCAATCGGAACAGACACTTCATTGTCCCCATCGAAATTCCAATCTTCAATGTCCTCGTTGCCTGGAGAAAGGATAGCAAAGCCGTCCACAGATGAAGTGTTCTACAACAACCACTTAAGCGATTAAAATAGATCCTAGCTCACAGGAATTGCCTTTTACTCTCGTTTTAGCTATTGTTTGAGGCGTTTCATAAGAGATTTTCACTCGCGATTGGGACATCTTTCGGCTGAAGGCCTCCACATAATTCTTCCTAGCTATCTTGCTACCAATTAGCAGCCCCTTGTGGAGCCCTTTTTTAGCCTTGCCGTAAATAAACCAAATACACTAAGATGCACTGCTTTTACAGAAAGAGATCTGCTCTAGGAGGTCTAGAGATAGTCATTGTAGCTAAAATTCTTGGAACTTCTCATTTTTGAGAGTAACTGAGATAGTTAACGGTAGAGGTAAAGCTGCTTGTATCCGGCTTTATTGTGACCTCAAGAGACAGCCTCGGGGATCGTGTAAGGACAAACATGTTGCGCTTTATTCCAACACGTCTACAGATGGTGCTTGTTTCACGCCGAGCAAGCCACCGCCCTTCGACGCCCTTCGGGAAAAAGACCGTGCTGCACTACAATACATTCGTGATTCGAAGAAGGCGTTATTACTTTCTGTAACGGGAATTGCTGCCTACAAAGCTGACGCGAGAGCACATGACACCGTGTCACCGCTCCTAGGGGCTAACCGAATGTGGACATATTCCGCGCGACGCCTGCATGGTTCAAGCCGGATGGCTTGAAGGGCATCAGCTTTAAGAAGTAGTCAATGTGTTTCTGCAATGTTTGTGATGCAAATGCAGAAGTGACCTGCGTCTCAAGGCTCAGTTGAGCGGAATTTCAGCGTCCCGGTATGACGAAGCTGTCGTAGCGTTGGTGAAGCCCCGCACCATGGCTCAGCTCATGTAACTAGCACAAGAGTATAAAGTTCGACGGTTTCTCCATCCCGTCATCGTTTACCTTTCTCAAACATACATACACTTCTTCCAGCCCGTTCGTTCTCATTCAAGTTCAGTTTAAATCCATCTTCCTCTTCACCATGCTCGACCATGTCGCCTTCCACGTTCCACCCTCTAGGTATGAGGAAATCGTCAACTGGTACCTCGCGGCCCTGGCACCTCTCGGCTATGCCAAACAAACAGATATTCCAAACATTGCCTGTGGCCTTGGTCCCCGCAAGTACGAAGATAAATTTTGGATAGGCGCGAAAGATACTGGTTCAGCACAGTCGAACCTGCACCTCGCGTTCAAAGCCAACGATCACGAAACGGTGGACAAATTCTATGAGGCAGCAATGAAGGCGGGTGGAAAGGACAACGGTAAGCCAGGGATCAGGACCATGTATCATCCGAATTATTATGCTGCTTTTGTGATTGATCCTGTCGGGTAAGTGGAATTAGTGTGAACAAGCTGAGGTAATACGTGGCTAACTGGAAGTAGAAACAATATTGAGGTTGTGGACCACTCGTCTCACTAAGCGTCGAGGGTGAATGGACGTAAATGAGAATGCTCTGAAGGGAAATGTTTGGGACTATCAAGAATGATAATTGATGTCGCATGGAGCGAGGATTAAATAGGAACATGATAGCAAAAAAATCGAGTCATCAATTTGAGGAATATCATGGAAAGTCTGACCTACCACGGCTGGCCAAATATGATGTAGCTGCTCAGCTTTTCACTTCAATGGCCATGGCTTTTCAACTCCGCACATTTCTAAAACGAGACTTTGATTGGACAGCTCAGAATTCTATCTATTCCTATTCAAGTATCGGTCGTTAGTATTTAATTGAACGACTTAAATTTCTATGCCTATGTTGAAGAGGATGACAGTAGTTCTAGCTTTCTGGAACAAAGACTATGGGATGATAAGCCATCAATTCACAGCAAGCGAAGTCATATCGATCTACTTTTGTTGGCAAAGTAGCACTTACCCCGTGCTAGCATTTGATGGTGACGACATAGAAAGACATGTTTAGAGCAACGAACAAACTGCAATACTCTAGGACTTGCAAACGCGACCATCTCCACGCTGAGGTGGCGCATTGAGAGAACCCTGCGTGCAGCTCCAGACCCCGGAACGAACTCGGCCGATCTCACCCCCGCGATAACAGCCAAACGAACGCTGTGATAGGCAGCACCTCCCCGGCCATTTGGTTCATCTCTCTCCATCGACGTATCACAATCTAGCCTTGATTGCGATGATAACAGTAACATGCATTCACGGCTTGACAAATATGGATAAGGCTGCATCGACAGCAAAAAGCAAGAGCTTGATTCCAGATATGATCGTCTCTTATCGCCTTCTACTTAGTCGCACACTGCAAGTGCGGCTTGAGGGTAGTGAATACAAGGGCGAGCTTACGGTGACACGAACGGGCCCATTTTTCCGAAAGTGACATGGGGAAGTCGCGGGGCCCGCAGATAAAGATAACTTGCCGAATCTCAACTGATCGGATATATTCCCACACCTGAGACATTCCTCTCGCATGCAATCTTCGTATCCTGTCCTGTCACTGTAGAGATTCCGGCGAGCAATTGATCTGCCTGCTTTCTTGCTAGTATATTCCAACCCACGCAGAGTCGGAGAACTGGGTCTGCGCTGCGATGACTGAGAACAGGAATGCAAGTGTTGTGTCTGCGAGCGGTAGAAGGGTTGTAGTGGATGAGAACAAGCTGTATGTGACTTCGGTGCTCGCCAAACGCGGCGAACATGCGGTCATTGATCATGAGATGAGCTCAGATGATGAGGTTCTGCTTGCGCTCGGATACAAACAAGAATTCAAGCGGTACACATTCCATCCGTGTTTTGTATGCAATTCACACTGATATACTTCCAGCGATCTGACATGGATTGAGTCTTTCTCCGTTTCTTTCTCCGTGCTAGGGCTTCTCCCATCGATCGCTTCTACTCTCGGCTATAACCTTGCGTTTTCTGGTCAGGCCGGATCAGTATGGGGTTGGATCGTCGCGGGAATCCTGATTCAATCAACTGTTCTGGGAATGGCCGAACTATGTTCGTCAATGCCTACCGCTGGTGGGCTTTACTACGCCTCTGCTGTGCTCGCGCCTGAAGGATGGGGCCCTCTCGCCTCGTGGGTAGTTGGTTGGAGCAATTTTTTGGGCTTCTCTACTGGGCCATGCTCTGTCAATTATGCTCTGGCAGCCATGATCGTTGCGGCAGCAGAAATTGCAAACCCCGACTACAAGCCGCAGCAGTGGCATCTTTATTTGATATTTCTCCTAATACTAGTCATCCAGGGCTGCTTGACTATGCAGTCAACAAAGTTCTTGGGACAGATGAATGTTGTCGGAACAGTCATGAATCTGATTGTGTTATTCATCTTCATCATCTGGGTTCCTGCGAAAAGTCCCAAATTCAACGATAATCACACGGTTTGGGTGGAGATGCAGAATGGAACCGAGTGGCCAATGGGTTGGGCTTTTATCATGGGCTTCTTGTCAGTCATTTGGACGATGTCAGGTCAGATTGCCCTCCCGGATATGAAAATTGAGAACTAATATAGGATCAGGTTATGACACTCCATTCCATCTGTCAGAGGAGTGTGCCAATGCGAATATGGCTGGCCCACGTGCCATCGTAATGACTGGACAGCTCGGGCTGTATCTAGGGTTCGCTATCATCATGGTTATTGCGTACACGGTCACCGATCTAACAGAGGTTGTCGCTGGCCCATACGGTCAGCCAATGGCAAGTCTATGTGTGCAGGTCCTTGGAAAGAAATCTGGACTCGCCATGTTTTGTCTAAATATCATCGCGCAATTCTTCGTCGGTCAAGGCTGCACAATAGCGTCTTCGAGAGTTATCTTCGCATACTCCCGTGATGGAGCGATTCCCGGTAGCCGATGGTGGTCGAGAGTCAATTCGCGAACAAAGACGCCTGTCAACTGCATCTGGTTTGTGTTAAGTATTGGTGCACTGTTGGGTCTTCTCGGATTTGCATCCCCTGTCGCTATCGGAGCGGTCTTTAGTATTGGTGCTATCGGTCAGTATATTGCATTCACGACACCTATCGCTCTGAAGCTGTTCTTTGCACGAGATAAATTCAGACCGGGTCCATGGAATCTCGGGAGGTACTCTAACTTCGTTGGTACCGTGTCAGTCGCTTTCTTGCTCCTCATCATCCCAGCGCTTGTTTTTCCGGCGGTGAAAGATGGAGATCTTACTGATTTGACGATGAATTACACCTGCCTGATATACGGGGGGCCTGTAAGTGTCTCAGCATGAATCGTTATGACCAATCACTGATGTACATACAGATGTTGTTTGCCCTCATATACTATGCAGTCGACGCACGCAAATGGTTTACGGGACCAAAGGTCAACATTGAACACGTGATTCACGGTGAAGCCGCAGCGAACGGCTCAGATTCTGCGGACTTCGAGCACGAACATGAACATGGGAATGAAAAAGCAACTGATAAGGCTTAATGAATAACTCTATTTGTATAGATCGCAATGCAAAGGGGTACAAAGTCGTTATTGTCTCAGCTCTTCAAAGAACTCTGCCTTGACTGCTTCATGTAATGGACAATCTATCTCGTCGACAGAAATTCAATCGCCGGCTATAAGACACCGATGCATAAAGACTCCAAGAAATGGGTTGTGTTTTACATTAGACACGAATACGGTGTATACGGTCTAGCTTCTCAGAAAAGTGTGGGTCCTTCGTACACCACGTCATGTGAGGGGACAGAAGCCAACGCTAATCGAGACACGGTTAGCCTCATGGCGTAACGATACTGCAAAGACCCTTCCAGCGATCTATATGTTGACTTGCACCCCGCATACTCAAACACTTTTTTTCTTTTCTTCGCACATTAAAATAGACTTCTGAATTGGATGTCTTGCAATGGCTAGCTTCGAGAACAAAGTCGTCATTATAACGGGCTGCAGCAGCGGCATCGGGCTCGCCACAAGTCTTCTCTTTCTAGATCGGCAAGCAAAAGTCTTCGGAATCGATATTGTACCATTTAAACAAGAGCTCGCAGAGGTACAGCGCGATTCGTTCGTCTTCCACCAGGCTGATCTTACTCTATCGAACGCCGCTGAGAATTCTGTCTCAGCGTGTCAGGGTAAATTTGGCTCGAGGATAGACGTGCTTGTCAATTGCGCCGGCATCAGTGATGGGTGGTCCTCAGCTGACACGTTGAAAGATAGCGAATGGGAACGTGTAATGGCTATCAATCTTACCGTTCCAGTCCGGCTTATGACTGCGGTGTTGCCTTCGATGAAGGAGGCCAAGGCAGGGGCTATCATCAACGTGTCTAGCAAGGCCGGTACTTCCGGTGCAGCGGCAGGTATCGCTTATACAGCGAGCAAGCATGGGCTAGTAAGTGCACTCTCTTAACGGTGTCTAATAATCAAGATCAATTGCTCACTAATATTCAGGTTGGCGCAACAAAGAACGTTGCATGGCGGTTTCACAAGGACAACATTCGCTGCAATGCCGTTCTACCCGGAGGTATATGTTCTTCGTCTACATGCTAAACCAAACTAATGGGAGACTAGGTGTTGCTACCAACATCGCGTCATCGGTGAACATGGACTGCTTCGACTCAGCGGGCTTTAATAGTTTTTTGTAGGTATTTTAATACTCGCTCTCTCTGTTTGCTGCTAATGCATTTAAAAGCCCCACCATCCAGCTGCATATAGGCAAAGATAGCGAAGGTCAACCAGTGCCCCTAATCTCGTCTCAAGATGTCGCGAAAGGAATTACATTCCTAGCATCCGACGACGCAAAGATGATCAACGGTGCTTTACTACCTATCGATATGGCATGGTCAGCGGTGTAAACTCAGCAAGAGCAAGAAAATGATTGTACGACAAGAGATTATAGGAACAATGTTGAAATATCGTTCTCAAAATTACGGAGCCAGTCTTGGACGCTGCAATGATCGCTCTCATGCATCATTTGATTATCATTCAATGTATTCCTGGCTATGATATAGTCTATTCACGCAGCGCTTTTCTGACACAGCCACTCCTTATGACCGCTTGTGTCTTATAGATCTTTTAGTTAATTCCAAGCCCAAGAGATAATTACAGCCTCCACGAACGTTTCTCTCCTATCGTCCGCATTTCAGGGTTATATAATTTTAATTTATCGTAGCCGAGACTAGCTCAACGGTTACACGCGATCCATAGTGACGGTATCCATGCGTGCGATCTCGCTTTAGCCGGCCAGTAGCCGCACTCATCATGATGAAAGTTTATAGCGTTTTCACTAAAAACCAGGTCGGCATTTAACATCTCGAACCTTCAGAATGTATATATCTAGAGCTGCCAGGAACCTAAGTCCACGTCATTTAAGATTCTCACACCAACCCGAGCCGCAATGAGAGGCATCAAGTCGAGCGCTGTAGCGGCGTTTGCGCTCGCACTTCCATCTACGATACTCGCACTACCAGGGGTCGCAGTTGAACCACTCCCAGCAGACTGTTCCTCTTACCCTCTCTACAACGCGACCTCCAACACTGCAGGCCCGTGGTCCGTCGTTGCAGATTCGACTGGCTCAACTACAATCGACGGATTGAAGGTCAGCCTCGAAACCTTCACTAACAACGGGCAGGACCGCTACGGCTTCGTAAGTCTCATTCTATGACTCTTATCAATACCCTTCAGTGTCAGTGCTGAATTAATTTACTAGATCACCCTCCCCAAACAATCCCCCTTCGGCGGCAACTTCCCCAACACAACCCTCCGCTGCACAGCCTCCACCATTCAAGCGCAATACCGCAACTCCTGGGTTGACGTTTCTATCGCTTCCAATGAAAATTGGCAAGGTTCCTTCAGCTTTGGGCTCGTTGAGCCGGGTATCCCGATCCAACCGTACGCGCATGTTGTTAATGGAACTCGGGTCGGCGGTGTATTCCTCGGGACGAAGAACAGCACGACCTGGAATTACAAGTATAATTGGGGAGGCAACGCAGGAGAGTATTATATCTTGAGGTGGGCGGAGGAAGGCGCGCTCGGGAAGGTGTTAAGGAAGGCGCTTGGAAAACGGCAGGGGCAATTTCCACCGGATGATAGGGATTGGGTTGGTTATTTGAAAGTTTTTTGAGAAATAAGAACCATTCGTAAATATTGAATATATACAACAAAGCAAAAGAGCTCTCAGCTACAGACTGGAGTGCATTTACATCTGAGTGACAGAATGCAACTCTTGGGTGCCTGACGGCCACAATGCTGGCCCGGGTGTAGTATAGTTTGTAGGGACGGGATAGTAGATGTTAATCAAGATCCCCGGTTCCGTGCCTTTGTACACTCCTGGAATTTTAACAGTCGGGTTTAGGGTTCCACTGCCGCTTCCAGAAATTTTTATCTGAGCACATCCGATGTACCACTGAGCTCCCCCTTGAGTACTTGCACCATGTAACGCAAGACCCTCAGCTCGAAATAAGTATTCGCCAGCAGGAGTCTGGGTCGGAATGTTGAAAACGAATGACTTGATACCATTGGTCGACCACTGCAGACCTTGGCTGGTGATGTTGCTCGTAGTGGCAGAATAGATCTTGGTCCAGGACCCGCTACCGTCATAGTCTGCGGCAGAACCTGGGGCTTTTGACATGTATACCTGCTGTGGCCCTGGGTGACCGAATTCGTTGTTTATAACAAAACCAATCTGGTCGCCCGCTGCGACTTGGTAGGTTTGTGTCGTGCTGCCTGATGCGCCCCCAACATTACAGCGCATGTCGGTGGAAGAAACATCGGTGACGGGAGAATTGGAGTTGGAAGTACGTCGGATATACGTGTAGTAATCTCCCACAATTTGTCCTTTGTGTATAAGACGATCGTAGTTCCAATGCGCAAATGTCGTAGACACGAACGCCAGGATAGGCAGGATGTACTTCATGATGCAAAATGGAGGCGAGTATAGTAGAGAGCAATAAATTCAATAGATGTATTTTGGAGCAGAATTTTACTAACATATTGTTGAATAGCATCCGAAACCTTTTGTACTTAGAAGCTTTTGATGAGCCGGAATTACTTTTCACTGAAGGAGGGCGGTGCAAAGGGATAGCGATATTAATCGGAATCGATGGTGGTTTGAAAACGCTCGAGCTTGTGTTCCGCTGGACGGTTTTGAAACACTGGAATATCTCCGCGAATGAGTGAGCGGTGCCTTCCAGGCACGCAAAGCCAACGTGGAGGCCAGCTCCACCTTCCAATTTATGCCATGTAGAGACTTCCCCGCTCTAGCAATATCTGATCTACTAGCTATTACGACTGTGCGGATTTTGTTGTTTCCGTTGTTGCCGTTGCTTGCGATGCTGAACCTTTATCCTTTTGTGTCGACAATCCTTTCGCCATACCGAAGCCGTATTTGTCACCGATATGTTGTAACATTTTCTCCAGGCTCACCTTCGTCTCTTCTGTTGCATATTCGGTGGCGAGTGCTGTCTTCAGCGGGAAGAGCATCATCGAAGCTCTGTGACCTGAGCCCTGATGCAGGATGTAGGGCTCATCTTCGCCTAGCGCCAGGAGGACCTTGTCAGAAATAATTTCTGCATCCTCCGCTATTGTCTTCTTCCACTCCGCTGCTAAAGCTATGTAATCAAAGGAGGGATCATCGCTTTCGGGGGCGCTTGCGCTTGCAAACTTAGGTGATCCAATCAACTGGAGGAGCAGCGTAAGGAGCACTATTTGCGCGCCACGTCCGATTTGCTGCATTGCAGCTCGCGTGACGTAGAAATTAGAAACAGGGAAATCTGAAGGACTATGTAATCTTTCTGCAATCTCTTCGGTGGTGACTTTCAGGCACGGCGGCCCCTCGGGTTCGTCGGAGTTATGACTAGAGTGTTCAGAGTGCTTGATATGCTCAGTTTCTCTTCCGTGAGGTGAAGTTTGTGTTTTAGAGGGCTTCTTGGATGTCGCGGAAATCCAGTGTTTATGCGTCCGACCTATATCTTGCGATAGGGTGAACTGTTGCGCGGCAGGACTGCTCGGACCGTCGAACGCGTTGTATCGCTCAAAGAGTGCATCGAGCTTTCGATTAAATTCTATACCCTCGCTGAGCATGCTCATCAGCTCCTCGCGTGTCACTGTTGATTCAGACAGGGCCTTCCTACACCTCCAAAGGAGAATACCTAATCAAGATTTAGAGCTTGGATGCATCCTATATTATCAGGAGAGGAATATTACCCAAGTCATGTATAATCATCATCTTGATTCTAGTCGGGGAAACATCCCATGCCTCGCACATCCACTCAGAGCCTTCCTCCAGGGGTTCCACCTCCCCCAGAAGGACTGCGATCAGGTGATCGTAGTAGACGAGAAGCAGCAAATGCCGTCCTAGCGAGGAACGCAACTGCCCGCGGCCTCGGAGACGAAGCAATGCAAGGCGGCCTGGCCCATGCGACTTGAACGGTGAAGATTGCCTATCATGCGTGATGATCTGCCCCAGGTTAGGGGTTAACGGTATCAGCGGAAGCCACGCACCTCGTATATACCGAGCAGATACGCTGTGAGTAATGCACCATCATGTTTCGAAGCTCTAGGATCATTGAGACATTGCGCTAGCTGCGCCAATGCTTTCCCATAATGATTTTTAGCCGTTACCATCAGGTCATATCGCCTTTGCTGCTGAGCCGCGCTCGCGAGCGCCACAGCCGGCATCACGCTCTTCAGACACCGAGGCGTATCCTTGCGCTCCTCAAGCCAGGCATACACATGCGGACATGTGGCTGCAGAGAACGCGAAGTCATCCCACAGCTTATTCAACGCGTATATCTCCGGCCCAATCTGGCACTGCTTTGGAATCGCATCGCTGACCCGATTTGGTAACCCTGTCACGTTTGAGTCTCGATAGACGCTAGGGTCGTCTCTCGTTAGTGAGACTGTAATGGGCTTCTTGCTCCTTAAGTACTGCGAGTGTTCCACCCTGCGCGAAACAGCATCTTTTGCCCAACTGTCCTGAGGCCGCACTAGAACAGACCAATTGTCTTTGTACTCGCAAGCCACATTTCGATTTGCACAGCGACTGCAAGTTGGGCGCGCCTCATCGCACTTAAATCATAGTGTTAGTTAGATCGCGGATACCTTGCATCGTTATGCTGTAGATCAACATTACCTTTTTCCGTGAACGTCGACATGGAGTACACCCACGAGAAGGACGACCTGTGTTTACCATCTTCTATCTTGTATAATATTGTAGGTATCGATGCGAACTGGGAGCATCAACAGTGGGAGTGGTAGAATCTGGGTCCGGTGGGGCAGTAAGGTGGTTGTCGCATGGAAGGCTTGAAATGGTTTAGCGTACATGAATACGGTGTGCAGTTATACGTCCGGAAATTTCACCCCTGATGTCTTTACCCCGATGTCATTGGATGATAGATTGCCGAGTAGAGGGGTATGGACCAACACGATGAGTCGTGCGTAACCAGCCCCCAAAGATCTTTAAAAACGCTTGCAGATCCCGTGAGTTATATATTGAGGTAGTTCTCTAAAGAGCCTATGGCTTAGATAGTACGCTATGTTACGACAAACACAGGGCTGAGTCATGCAAAATTTGAGCCATCCCATTGCCCAACATCCCTATCAGATGGAACTGCATGGAGCTCCCAAACCTTCCTACAACGGAAGGAACCTCTTGCGGTAAGGGGAAAGTCTAGTATAAGCAGGTCCGTCTCCACCATGCACTATCCAGAAAATCTTTAGATATGAATTTGTCTACGATTTTGATTTTTAGAATATCTATGAACCTCTTAAATTTCAATTCATTATAACAAAACCAGCCCATTGTAGTACATTTGTTTGTTAGCGGTAAGGACAAGGAATCATATATCCAGCATCATTGTCGCGAAATGGAATCTAAAATATTAGCAACACATCGTCTTCCAAAAGAAGCTGTTACATGACACAATCCGTGAATACACGTTACATACTATCGCTTAAATTCAACAGATAAGTTTCCCATGCTCAGTCGACATCATAATCCCATCCAATCCCTTCAACAATATCAATTATCTTCAAATAATGCTCCTCCTCTTCCTCCTTTGTCAGCTGCAATCCCGGCACCTTATCCCACGCATCGAGTATTTCACGCTGGACGTCAGGGATATTTCTCAATTTCCCCAAAATCAAGACAAGGGCTCTTCTCTCCAGTTCAAGACTTTCTGACGGTGGGTCGGGCCGCTCAATTGATGGAAAGCTTGTGGCAACATCGGCTGGCGCCTCTGTCTGAATAGTAGGTTCTCTCCGCTTTGAGAGAGAAGGACGTGTCCAAGGATTTCGGAACCTTGGGAAGGGGGCCAGGTGGTTGTGGGTATGAGTACGGCGGAGAGATGATGTTAGGGGATCTGCGGCTGCATCTACTAGATGCTGGGCTTGCTGCGTCCATTTTTCGTGGTCATCTTGCTGAGATATGAAGTCTGGCTTCCTGTACTTTCCTTGTTGAGCTATATTCTCAGGTATAATGAGACCTTTTCTTTCTTTCAGCGTCCCAGAATCACACGAGTGATCTCTCTTCTTTGAGCTCTTGAATTCTTGTTGCGGGTTACTTGGATTTGATCTGTTGGCGTTTGAGCCAGATGTTGATGATGGAATTGGCTCGGATATAAAGGGAGATGGACGCTGAAGCGGTCGTGCATCCCATAATGGAAGACATACCCTTGGACTGGATGGTTCCTCTGCAACTGCCGTGAAGTCTACCACCTGACTTTTGCATGGCTTGTAATTTGGTAGTGCGACGAACGAAGGTTCGCTGCTCAATTCAGGGAGATTCTCATCCGTAGGCTCCTGGAACTCTTTTGAATCAACAATATCCCATTCGGGAACTTCTCTTGACATGCCTTCGTATCTTGGCTTGACATACGAAGGTGAGGATGAATGAGCCCCGCTCAGGTCCTTATGGCGGGCTTCTCGATTTTCTGTCCGAATTGTGGAATCGTGAATGGTAATCAGCTCATTCTGTCCCCACTTATGATAATAATAACCAGTCGGTAGAGATGCTACATCCCAAGCGTTCGGACCAATCTCGTAGAGGCTATTATGGTTGAGAGAGTCGACCCTATCCAGGTGCTGTTGATGAAACATGTCTGCTACTTAGACTGCTACTTAGAGGGCCATATCAAGGAAAAATGAAATCGAGAGCAGCATCAGGCTCCATATATACGAACGTGCGAGAAATACGTAGCTATAGATCGATTTAGCTTATTACAACGGATTGTTATCTGTGACGTCACTACCAAACGGAATATGAGTGGTGTTCTAATGTAACGAACGCGTGATGTTGATCACTTGAGATGAACGTGGTTTCAATACCAGACGAATTAGGAGTTTAACGAGATCTTTGCAAGTGTGAGGTACCCGATGGCGAAGGTGAAGATGTCATGATTTTGCCATTATCATTCTGCGCACGTCATAGATCAAAACTCTTCGTGTCTCAGAGCCAACTGCGACCGTAGAAGACATAAAGGTAGACGAGAAATGAGTTTCGATATTGCACACTTTACACATGCATGTTGACAGCTGAATTGAGTATATGATAGAACGACGCTCTTTATAGCACCTTCACTTACCGTGCTGTACGATGTTAGGTCTTTCCTAACCATACAAACGGGGGAGAGAAATACACACGGACCCTGAAAAATATGCATGCTGTGTATCACGACCTATCTTCTGCGACTGTGACAGTCTGTTGGCTTTATCAAGCCACATTCCCGCGTGGCTATACCGTAGAGCTTATAATGCTTAGAGATTGCATCCGAGCGCCCCATCAGCAACTAAACCAGGTACAGGTGAGATAAGACGCAGCAGCTGAGCAGTGCTGGGTTCTAGGTTCCATATTGATTGGACCAGTAGCCTGGGTACTCACTTACCGTATACCGATCTTGCACTCGTGCTCTGCCCTACGGGACCCTGTACGCAGTCTTACCCTGCAGGTTCAATAAGCACTTCGCTTGGATAATCATGACATGTATGCCACACGGCACAACGCATCTACGGGCACATCGGGTGCCTGCTTCGTCTATCTTCGGGATCGGGTACGTGCTGTAGCATCATTTCCGTATGGTTCTACGTTTGGCGCTTCCATCAGTGGCGGACAACGGGATCTCGTGTGTCAACGAGACCACGTGTACACTAAATTTATCTGACACATTCCGTCATCCAGGTTCGTTTGGTCGCACATTGGTGCACCGCGGCTGTAATCTCTTCCCGAACATGTAGAGACAAGATTCTAGGCGCCACGCATCGGATCAACGCTCCATTCTCCCGCAGTAAGCTCCGAACAACACTTGAGAGCGAATTACGGTAGACTCTACTTCCATTTACCCGATATACATCGTCTAGGCGCTGTCAGCGGAGCACGCGGAGCTCCACTCTATGCTCGTTGCGGGAAGACCGAGAGATGAGTGGCAAGGAGGGACGCGGGAGAGAATACTGTTGAAGCGCGCCAAGTCTTATAGATTGCTCCGCTCCGCGAGCCAGGATGCGGGGGAGACCCACCGCTTTTGAGGGGTGCCGCCAACCCTCAACACCACATGCTGCATCGTGAATTGCTTCAGCTGCGACTTCTCGATCCATTTTCTTCCGAATTCCACTGCGGCGTTTTCCAGCAAAAGCTTCGATGCTTGCTCGGCTGAACTCAGACGCAGAACGCTAGATTCTCCTGCATCCTTATCCATCAAGAGCGCCGCGCCAAGGTCTTGGGTGGCGTTTTCGGATGGTCGTCAAGATAACGCCCAGCCGCCTCTTTGGACACCGTTCCGTTTGTTCTGGAACGCCAACTTTCCATTTCCAAGTGCTTGGCCCGATGCGCTGTGGTGGTTTGCCTAGAAACGATGACGGTGACGAAATGCTACGTAGAGGGTGTGATGATCGAGCATTCTGGTAATCTGTTCGTGTCCAGTTGAGAAATGGCGAAAGATCTCAAATCAGACCCTGAGCAAGTCGATTGATCCGAGCTGGTGGAAGAGACTAGATCAGGGGGGTACAGCTTCTCTAGGTGTTGAGACAGCGATGTCAAAGAGCCTTTGCAACGTTGTACAGCGTCCAATAAGGCTTACATATGGCATATGATACCCCTTTGGGTCTCCTAATAAGCCACACTAATTCGAGCGCCGTGAAGCAGCCAAGCAGTCAAGCGCATCCACGCGCTTGTCCCATCCAGCCGTGCCCCACGGGGTCCCAATGGATTGATGGCCGCTATGTGATCCCGGCAGTTGTACTAAGGGCATGTAATCCAAGCCGTGCTGCGTAGGCTGTACACGCATGCGGTTATAGATACTCCGAGCTGCGCTCCCTTGGAATGCCCATCGCTGTCTCCTGTACTCCTATTAGCACCAACCATGGCGGACGAGAAGCAAACCGCAGAGGTTATCCCCGAGAAGGCTCACATCGAAGCCAGCGAGCTGGAGAGTTCAGGCAAGAGTTCACCTGTCATTGACGAGTATGACGACCTGCCCGATCCAGACGCGGGCAAAAGTGATGAGGAGCGCGCGAAGCTTGTACGACATAGCTGTCTCCCTTTCTCGGTCCCAAGCTCTTGCTGACTGGCTTCAACAGGACAAAGCTCTCGTGTGGAAGATTGATCTCTGGTTGATTCCATGGCTCTCCCTCTTGTATCTTCTGTCGTTTCTCGACAGAACGAATATTGGCAACGCACGTGTCGCCTTCATGGAGGATAGTATCGGCATGCATGGACGCGATTACAATAACGCGCTGACTATCTTCTTCGTCTCGTATGCGGGCGCGGAACCCCTCACCAACATCCTGCTCAAGCGCTACTCGCCTCGATATTTCTTCACTGTGATCATCGTCTTGTGGGGAGCAGTTTCAACAGTGATGGGGTGTGTTGAAAATCAGGCTGGCTTGCTAGCTTGCCGATGGTTCCTAGGGCTTGCGGAAGCAGGTCTTTTCCCCGGTGTCAATTACTACCTTTCGTAAGTCGATAAGTCTGAAATAGATGCTTGCGACGTTGCTAATTGTCTAAGTTGTTGGTATAAAAGGCAGGAGCTTGGCTTCCGCGCCGCTCTTTTCTTCTCCGCTGCTGCTCTGGCTGGCTCTTTCGGTGGTCTGCTTGCTGCAGCAATCACCAACATGGAAGGTGTAGGCGGATATGAGGGTTGGCGATGGATTTGTGCGTATCCCTCTCACACTTTCTTATAGTCGGCTAATGCGTTGCAGTCATTATTGAAGGTCTGATGACTGTCTTCGTCGGCATCTTTTGTTACTGGATGGTGTTCGACTTTCCAGACACAGCTCGCTTTTTGACGCCGGAAGAGAGGCTTCGCGCCATGCGCCGTCTACAAGCCGACAACCAGACACGCGCTGAAGCGGAGAAAATCAGCCGCAAATACATTTTCCAGGCTGTGAAGGACAAGAAGACCTGGGCATATGCTCTCCAGTACATGGGTTGCTTGTGCCCCCTGTATTCGTTCTCGCTTTTCCTGCCGACCATTTTGCTGGGAATGGGCTACAAGGGCACCAGGGCTCAGCTTATGTCAGTTCCTCCGTACGCCGTCGCCGCGGCCATGACCGTTGTGGTCGGCTGGTTTGCCGACAGAACCAAGTGGCGTGGATACAGCAACATGGTCGTGTCTCTGATCGGCTGCATCGGGTTTGCCATGTTGCTTGGTAGCCAGAATCCGCACGTCCAATACGCGGGTACGTTCCTCGGGGCCGTTGGCATCTACCCAACCGTTCCCAACACTCTTTCTTGGGCATCGAACAACGTCGAAGGCTCACTGAAACGTGGCGTAATGGTTGGAATTGTCGTCGGCTGGGGAAATATGAATGGTGTCGTCTCATCAAACATCTATATGCCAACGGAGAAGCCGCGATACTGGACTGGTCACGGAACTGTATTGGCATACATGTTCGTGTGCTTGTTCGGGGGAAGCGTGCTGACGCATTTCATGCTAAGGAACGAGAATCGCATGCGCAAGACGGGACAGCGAGACTATTTGATTGAGGGCAAGTCAGAGGCCGAGATCAGCGATTTAGGCGACATGCGTCCTGATTTTATTTACGTTCTGTAGAAGCTGCGATCTGCCGGGCGGGGGACGGGCCTGCGGGAAGTGGAGCCATGATCTGGTGATTTGGTTCCAAGCGTCTGGATACATATATTGCTCCTAATGGGAGATCAGCTGTTGTCCGAAAATAGATAGAAGTCTTTGTAGAGAGCGGTCTCTCGAGTTTACTGATATCATACCATCTTCTGCACTGCATTGTGTTGAGCCACTAAAGCCAAAGCTGCTAGCTCTTGGAGTGAGGTTCGTTGCTGTGGTGTCTTGGAGGTTCGTACACACCCTAGTGTGCTGACTTAGGATCCTCGGCAGAGCATCATTCTAAGCGTTGCCATTCGCCAGCCGGTCGCACATCCGGCCACCCGAAGTGCCGTAACAGCCGTGGAAGACGTTCTGTACTGAAGATGATCGTGAAATTGATCTCGGAATTTTGTTTTGATCGTCGAGTAATTGGCAAGTCGCGTACAAATCTGCACAGGATCGTTAGTCTTATTCTTTTGAAAAAGAGTCTGAGAGGTCTTTAGATGTTTATAAGAAGCCTATTCCTCTTGTTGAAGTTGTACGTAGCAGAGAGTGGAGTAAAAGTGTTATGGATTGATTCTACGGTAGGAGCTAGCTAAGTTCTGAGGCTAGCTAGGTTAGGTGACACAAACAATGGCTAGCTGGCTGGTTGCTTCCGCCTACCCACTGAGGTAGTGGTGACATGCCACATGAGGCTGTAACGCTCAGCTCAACACCTCTAAGTAATCTTAGCTTTAAGGGTTCTCTAGATGGGAAATGGTAGAGATGAGGTTGCTATGGCGCTCCCATAACAAGAACACTGTCACCTGTCACCACTTACTTCGCTCACACTTCTCCTCACAACTTGATGTGGTCCAAATAGTGGTTTCCCGCTAGACATGCAAGATTGTGAATGCTGTCCAAGTCAAGTGCAGCAACAGCAGTTGAAATAAAGGTTATGCTTTCGGTGCTTGCTCTTGTGTATAATCAAAAACAACCCCATACAACGGGAAACCAGTACAGTCGGTAAGTAGAGTGCATCGATGCTAATTGTGTAAGTTGATAGGAAACATTGGATTATGAGAATGTCTCCTATGTAAGACGTTCGATCAAAGAAGCTAATCTAGGACTAGCAAAATCTCTACCGTGCTTACCACAGCTGTCACCCTTGAGCTACAGACATAAAACATTTCGTTTCCCTGTTCGACGACATGAGCCTATACTCCAGTTGCGTAGCGAGTTCAACCCCGAAGTGCTCAGCCTATCGACAACGTTCTCATCGCAGTGGCCATGTAGACATCCGAAAAATCTGCTCAATGCTCGGATACATCTTCTGGTGAATTTGACCTTGTTTCCTTCCCTACTACGCAATACACAAAATGTTCGTCTCCCTCTCCACCTCCATTTGAATGCCAATGTGCTTCGCAGAACATCTTACTATGCGACGATCTGCATCCGGCGCAATTTTTACCTAAATAGTTTTCTGGATTCCCCGGAAATAGCAGCTTTCCCATCTCTGGGTGATATACACGACATTCCAATCCTTTCTTCGCGCACGTTTGGCAAGGGTTCTGTGCTACAACGCCATATCTGCCGCTAATTAAACGCGTATGTGCGATTGAGCTGCGGTAACCTTGAGTGAAATCTATCGACCAGGTCTCTCGGTGGGTTGGATCATTCGCGGGCGCGTTATGCGTAAGCCAGTACTGGTGATCTGCATACCAGTTTTCATACGTTAGGGTGAGACGCGGGTAGTCGGGTGGAGTGACTAACGGGACTTTTAGTTTCGGTCTCAGCTTCTTGCGAAGCGCAGTCATATTGTCCTGAACAGCGACATTGCCTTCTGGTACAGGGCTCTTGGCCCTTTTGCGTTTTCGAGGATTATCCATAAAAGTGGGTAGACGGCGTTTCTTGGGTCCAGGAAACCACGTCTTCTTGACGAAGTGTGCCTCGAGACGAATAACACCATCTTTAACGAGTTTCTCATTGAGATACACTCCTGCGTCCCACAGCAGTGGCTTAGCCTTCGTTACGCAGTTAGCGAAGCCATGGAAGTGGAAGTGTAACATGAATTCGTCTTGGTTGCGGTCAAAATGTTTGAATGCAAATGCCTCTAAGCCCTTTCAACTGAGGTCAGTCTACTATAAACAACAAGATGTTGTGCTTACTGACAGAATAGTCCTCTGGTGACGAGAAGGTAATGAAAGCGGCATTGGAGTTGAGGTGCTCTCGAAGGAGTAAGTCCGGTTTTGAACTTGCGCCATTTGTGTGATCCATCTAGTTTGGCCTTTAGTATATTCCAGCTGGAGGAGAGGATGTCTAGACGTTGAGACGCTTTTTCCGCCCACGTAGTTTCGCACCTTGACTGTATTCTGCTGGACCCTCGGGGTATTGAAACTGAAAGCGATGGCGAAGGTATTTTCCATCAAAACAAATGTAGCAGTGAGACAGGAGCATAAAATTGATTTGCTCAGGTCTTGGCGCGTCCCGTGACGCCGCTTTGCCTCTTCGTGTGAAAAGTGATAGTGAATGTGAGCGTATGACTAAGCATGAACTTCACTATCCTGAAGGCGCCATCTTTTAGCGGTGTGTCGTTGCCTGGTTCGTAGAATTTGCAATGCGTGATGAAGTCAATAGCAATCCACTCGACGAAGCTTAGCACACAAACAAATGAGCTTGAACTCATATAAAATTCTTCAAATCGGAACCCAAGTATGATTGAATGGTAAATAGGAAAGCAAATGGATCTCAGACGCTGAAACGTTTGAAACGAATTCACCATTTTAAATGTCTTCAGGAGATTGAATATCCATTCGACGCTCGTCTCGTATATGGTATTGGCTCAAGATATCTGCACTTTCAGGTGCATTCCCTTCTGGATGTACTCTGAGTGAATGTATCTAAGGAAAAAACGTTAGCCTATGTCTCTACCTGAACGTCGAGCCTATCGCTAAGCTTTCGCGTATACCTTTTCTTCCGTACATGTTTTGGGATATGTGTGTCTAGTAGGGATTCAGCCATTCGAACCAGCATTACTCTACAATATTCTGCAAAGATCGATTGACTTCGGGCCTTACCCCACGTATGATCGCTAATACGTTCGTATTTATATTTACTGATTGTTGCTTATCCAGGCCCCCTTAGCGCTCATTGTAGCTTACAACTCAGTGCCTGTTTCACCTATAGATGAGGAAAGTCTGCTTGAACCTAGAATGTGCTAGCGGAAATTATTGATTGTCTCCCCTCTATTGCGATGTCCTCCATGACAACCCTAACTAACTGGAAACAAAACCACAAACCTGATTGACCCGGCAACAATAGTCGAGTGACCTGCGCTTCAAATGTGAATACCGTTTTTTGTCAGCATCAGTCCTTACTGCAACTTAGTCTACAATCCCCTAGCTGTCAACTCTAAATAATCCATCCCCACTGATACAATCACTCTACAAATTATAAACCGTACTTTTCAACATGCTCCGACCAACTTCTAGCGGAGCACAAATAAAGGTCCGCGACTACGAGTCCCATGAAATTGCCTACACACTGCCACTATCTCGCCTCGGCGGCTTCGACGATGTCATCGAGCGTACGTATATGCCCCTCGGCCGCAACCCTCGCGTATACAAAGCGCACTTGCACACAGACTCTTCGCGCTGTATCGAAAACAACACGGTGGACAAGGCTTCGTGGGATAGGGGAGACTTCTTCAGCAATCAGAGGTTGTCGACGGAGAAAGGGACCATGATTGTATGGGCACACTTCGTGAGAAAGCCAGGGGTCAATGACTATGGCCTCCCGTTGAAGCCAGGGGATAAGGACGTTACTGAGAGTAACGAAACATCATCCAGTGTAAGTCACCACAAATTTGTACCAAGGAACTGCGTGATACTATTTGAAATTACAGAACACGGAGCCTCTGCGACATCCAAGACCCAGCCCACCCATTAGTAGATCCCGGGCTCTGCCAGGTTCCCAATCAGTAAGTAATTGCCAGTTTTGACTGGGATTCATCAACTGATGTTAAGAGGCGCCACCACGGAGTAGCGAGAGCCCGTTGTTTGAGCCAGAGGGCGATAGTGTGGAGGATCCGCAGGACGCATATAATAAATTGATTGCAGAGCAGACGTTCGGGTGGGACAGCGATGAAGAGTAGGCTATAAGAAAGTTGATATATAGATACTGTATCTGAAGAGGACGGATCTTTTGCAATCAGCTGAGCATAAAGCCCTCGACTCAAAATGAAGTGCCAGTATATGTAGATCGCTACTAAAGCTACCACCAGTCCATCGCTCCAGATGTACCCATCCAGTTTGTCAGGCTAAGATCGTTCTCGAAATTCTGAGCCCATTCATCAATTTGTTCCCAATTCATATCCACATTCAAATTCTCCGTAGAGCCGACAAATGGGTCCCCTATCATGCCGTCTCGTATTTCGCTCGAAACATGCGCCTCGTCTGGAGTTGCTGTGCTAGCTAGATCATCCTTGTCGAGCGTAGAGGGTGTATCAGAAACAGATTCCTGAGGGTCCCGCAAACCTTGTTTTCTTGCCTCGCGAGCGCGTGCAAGAAGTCGTAATAGCGGTTGCCACAGTTTCCTTACTGTCTTATCCCCACTCTTCCCTCTGCCGTCGATGCCAATGCCTTTCTTTTCCCAGCTCGCAAACGCAGCATCGAGAACTGTCCAAACCCTCTCTACCGTCGAGCCTTGCGTATGTCTGCACATTTGCACCAATAGGTACGCCGTGGCGTGCCACTGCGAGTATTTGCACTTAAAGAACCAGCCATATCTTTCATTCCTATAGGGCAGTTGGTGCAAACACTCTAGGATATTCGCATTATATAGAATCAATGATTCTTCGGGTATTTTGCCGTCAGTTTCGAAATCTGAAGGCGAGGCGTCATAGAGCATCTTCCAATGCCTTGCAATGATCAAACGGGTGCCTATATGACAGAGACGATGGAGATCCGAGCTATTTGTGTCTAGGTATTCGTACGTCTCTTCAATCTTATGCATCTGATCATACACTATCTGCTCCTTCTCCTTCTTGGATAGAGTGGATCGCTTATATTTAATGACTGTATAAGCTCGCTCGATTTTAGCAACACTTAGTGTCATTTCCGTATATTCTTTTCGGGATTGGATGGGACGCTCGCCCGCTAGCTCAAGATCACGATCGTTGATTTGCGAAGGAAGCTCGGTGTTCATGCTCAGGGGTACGTGAGACTCTAGACCACAGTTCTCGGAGAACCACACATCAACTTGACATAGCGTCCACCAAACGCGGCGACGTACTTCCGCGTCGATGACGTTGAGAGAAAATGTTTTGCCATCAGAGTGCATACCCATCGCCTGAGCGAGACTCAGGGCGATGCCACTAACGATCCAGTTCGAGCGGGAGTTTTCATGTGCGAAGACCTTCAAATGTCAGCAGATCAGATTGATAATGACAACACCTAGTAAGGGTTAAAGGTGGAACATCACTTATAAGACGCACGTTCCCGGTCAATACATGGGTAATTGAAGTCATCAGATGCGCGTACCAGATAGATAGCAAGGCTTTGAAGGACCAGAATGTTCTGGCTTGTCGTCCATCCCGCCTGAGCCAAGGATTGCTCTAGAGATTGTCGGTATGTACGCATTACCAGGTCCTTCTCTTCCCCAAGAACTTTTTTACACTCATTGGGGGGCATGCACGTGGCTGTAGCGAGCCTATACATATGTTAGCGATGTAGTATTATTGGTAAAGATCTGGTGTAATTGGCGCTTATTGTGCCTTACCATATCGCGGAGAGAAGTGATGATTCCGCGGCATGAACCCCGACAACAGCTTTCGAGGCGCGAGTAACTATTTTTTGTACGGCTGGTTTGTATAGCACTTTAGCCAGAATATCCACATGTTGGCAGTAGTAGTCCCACATCACTTGCATCATCGCGGAGGGTGGATGCACAACAAAGCTTCGTTGTGCACGTGACATGTCTAAGAGAGGACTCGCATCTAACCGATCGTCTTCTCTGGTCGATTCGATAGTTGCATTAATAGTGTTGTCCATAAGAACAGTTCCAAGACTTGCGACCTGGAGAAGGAATCAGAAAATTTGAAATCCCACGAAGGATTTGAAGGTCGACAAGCTAGAACTACAACACTGAAAATGATATGAAGAAGGGCTTGCTTTACCAGCTTGAACTTTTCGCCGTTAATATAACGGGAAGTACCCTGTGGGCCGATGAGCAGTATCCCGCGGTCTGAGTTTCTGGCTTCATATGCAGAGTTATGCAACTCGCGAGGCATAATGGCATCCTCATCATCGTCGCCACTCTGCTCGGAATCTTCCGATGTATTATCAGTGTTGAATTCAGTGCTCTGGCTATCGGCTCGTCGATGGAGTGCTAGGGGCCTTCCTGGAAATGTTGACGATGGCATCAGCCGTTTCGTGCCAGGGCCCTGGCTTGGTTTTTGGGTATTACGCGGGCGACGAGCTGAGTATACGCACTCAGCATGGTGATTTGCGCAATTGATACATCCGGAAAGAATCTTATCACACTTCACACGACGTGCCCTGCAGCGTAGGCAGGCGTACCGGTGAAGGGTAGGCCCGTCAGCCGTCGGTGCTGCGTAGACTCGTCGGGGCATACCGAGAGGTGTAGGATTAGACGATTCCATGATGCCGCAGCCACTAGAAAGATACCCGTCGCGCGAGATCATGCAGGAGATGCCGACGGGGCCGTCCTGTGGACTTGGTGACTCGTCGTTCGAGCGGCGTAGGACTGGCGGGGCTGGTGAGACGCTAGCCTATTTAGGTACCATCTATCATTTCATTTGTCAGACGGTAGCAGAATGACACAATGGAAGTGAAGATTTCGACGTGGATAAATGAAACTTGGAGATCCTTGACGAATGCGTCAGGTCTTTGCACTCTCTGGGGTTTACGAAAGTGTTTCAAGGGTACCGAAGACATTCACTACACGCATACTGGAATGCAGGCTATCATGATCTGAGAAACCCAATGATTTCTAATCGAATTTATCAAGTATTTTGAAGACTTGCTAGACGAAAAGTGGGGGGCCCATTCACGCGCAAGGATCTGCAGCTCACATATCTTTCTCTGTGTTTAGATTGATCTTAGCTATTATGACAAATCTCTGCGTTTGCAGCAGCTGTTATACCTTATGTACCCAACATTATTCTCCAAGCTCCCATATATTAATCTTACATTTTTCAAGTAAATATACCCACCCAAAAGTTTCTAGAAGAGTTTCTATATGCAAATCCCAACATGACTAATCAGTGACTTCAATCGCTGAAGTGCTATGCAAATACTCTAATCGCAACTCGTACATGAGATTTTCAGCTGACCAGACCCAGCTGCTCTCAAGGGATAAACGTCTTCTTCGAATGTTTGCCTTTCGCCCGAATACCCTTCCCATATACATAAAACAAGTAAGGAATCGGCAGCATAGCGACAGCCACAAACCCAAGGAGACTCATTCCCCAGTCGAGCCCAAGATTATGGAACACTAAAACATCCGATCAGTATATTTTTCGAAGGAAAGGATTGCGCAGATCAAAAACTTACGCGCCCTCGCAAACAGTGGAAAACCACCTCCAAGCATACTCCGCATAAACATATTTGCCGCTAGCACACTGACAGCATTCATCAGGTACGTATCCACCAAATAGTTGATTGCGCTCTGGAAAATCGTAAAGAATCCCAGACCAAGACACGCAGCACCGACGCAGAATCCAATCCAGTGTATGCTAGCTTTAGCAGTCCATCCCATGATGAAGAGACCACCGGCGAAGAACACAGAACCGATCATCATGGGAGGCAGACGCGCTTCTGGTATGATCTTGTTTCCATTGGCCATGAAGCGGCGCTTGTAATATACGAAACCCCATGTGTTTACAAAGGCGGCGAAGAAGACGCCGACGATGATGGAGACGAAGGGGGTGCTCCCTACTAGGATGTTCCAGTGGCGAGTCTCCACGAATTCGATGGGGAAGGCGGGTAGAGCCCTAGAAAGTGTCTTAGCTATCAAAAGTGAGGCACGGAGTAAGCTGTGGAGACATACATGTAGATAACACCATAGCAGAACGCAGCGTAGAGGTTCATCAAGAAAGCAATGGGATCTACAAGCATTTCGAACGGCATGGTGAGGTATTTCTGAGCCATTGCTTTGGGTGATGTTCCTACTTCCTCACTCTTGGAGTGAAGGGCCCAATTCTTGGTTTCAGAGCGGAGCCGGCTTGCTTTACGGGCGAGGAGAACCGCAGGGGAGCTCTCTTCAATCCAAATAAGACTCCCTAGAAATATCATTCCAAGGAGAATACCAGTGAGCTATCCAAGTCAGTCAGTTCTTATACTAATGCAGGTGTTGGGTCGTTGGGCGGCTTACATATTCAGTCCACCTCCAGCCGGTAGTATGCAAATTGATGATGAAAGCCGCTCCCACAACAGGTGCAATAAGAGGCCCTATAATCACTGAAAGACCCCAAAGAAGCATCGCAAGCCCTCTCTGTTGTACAGGCCAAATATCTGCCAATGTCCCGGCACTGATGCACAGTGGCGAGCCAGCAAACACGCCAGCAAAAAACCGCGTGATGAGTACTGTTTGTATATCTTTCGCCGTCGCGGTGGCGAAGGAGAAGACTACGAGGCCAAATATTGGTACGACCAGGGCAAGCTTGCGACCGTAGGCTTCGGCCATGGGTGCCCAGAGAAGAGGGCCAAAGGCGTTGCTTGCATATGTTAGATTCGCAGACCATTAGAGATTGGAGACACAACGTACCCAAACAGGAAGAGAGACATTCCCAAGAGCGCAATCTCAAAGCTCACGTTGAATTCCCTCACGATCTGTTGGGTTCCAGAATTGAATCTAGTACACCGATTAGCGAACATTTCGATACAGCAATCATCGAAGGCTAACATAGTACTCGCCCACGTCGCACCCATCGTACATGCACTGTAAAGCATCGTAACCACTACTTTCTTCTTGAAGGGCCAATTCAATGCGTTGTACGGATCATCTGGTCCTTCAAAATCAACAAGGTTGCGGTCTTCACTCGATTCTAGCTTGAAGTCTTTCATCGCAACTTGGCTCGGTGCAAGCGACGGCGGTGTTGAAGTGGAAACTTCACCCTTTTCTTCAATGCTCGCATCATCTATATTATCAGACTTAGCATTGTTTGGTTCGTTAGTAAGTCTCGCAAAGACTTCTCGAGACCTTTACGAAATGGGGTTTAACCTACGTGAAGACTCCATTTGCTGCGTCGTACTCATCTTTTCCGAATATTGAATCGATCAAACATGCAGAATTTTTCATAGTTAACAATGCTTCCTGTATCTTGTATTTGATAGAAATTATGAAATGTGAGGAGCATAGGAGGTCGTTCCTGATTGGCCGCAGAAGAGCGAGAAAGCTTACCGAAGGATTTCTCGGTGTTACATGCTCGGCCGAGGGGACTCTCACATGGCGCATTGATAGACGCCCTATTACTTTGCTCGATGCATTGCGCTCTCGAAACAGCGAAACAGCGAAACAGCGAGCTCTGAACTTGTCTTCACTTTGATTGGCCGGACTTGCGTCGTATGTCCGGGAGTACGGCCGAACATCACACCGCGTAGGTTAACATGATTATTACGTGTATTTAATAATCAACGGTGGCCTCGTTATAAAGCCTCCGCGTTCGCTGCTATTCATTGTATGATCACTATTCATCTCGGATTTAAAGAATATGCGTAAAGAACGAATTAGACCACAGTGCGCTGAGAGCTCTCATGTAGGAAACTGAATCTTTTCCTACTAGTACTCTTGTTGCGCCATATAGCACAGGAGACTGCAAGTATTACCAACTAGAAAGAACAAAGCACGTTGTGAGATCACCACAAACCTAAGGAACGAAGCTCGACTCTCCCATCTGTGGCTTTCGCGTACAAGACTGGTGCGTCTCAGGACAGATACGGAACGAAGAGCCCAGACCAGTCTTCCTTCGCATAACGCTATTCCAAACGTTGAGGCACCTCTCTGTCATCTGCTTTACTTAACGAGGTGGAGGAGAGATCTAAACACCAAAATTTGCTGTGCTACGTGGCAATAACCCTTTGCCTGAAGATGGCGTATCCGGGTCCAACCTGTGCAGTCCCGGATGCAGGGGTTTGCTCCCTATCTTGACGACCTGAATTTGCAGTGAACAGTGTTTACGGGAAGGTGTCGATGGATCTTGAGGCTGCATTGCCGAGCGTGTGCTCTCAAGGTTGGCAATGAATGTTGACTGTGCAACCAGCTGGGAAAACCGAGCATTAGAAATGCTAGAATTCAGATCGTCAATGATTCTAGCGAGTGATAATCTTGGCTGACACTTCGAGAAGGAATTGATGATGACTGGTCTGTCAGTACGGAGTATGCCTTGATTCAATGGAGTGAAGGACAAATACCTTCTGCCTCAGCATTACTCATACTCTTCAGAATGATTTCGGCTCTTCGAAACTTGTGTATGAAGGTATCAATCGGAGGCTCCACACCACCTAAATAAGTTAGTGACGCTCATTGAAATTCTGAGTATATCCCGATAAGTCACGCACCTTCTGAACCATCAACCATATCAATATCTACCCCTCCTCCTTGTTGTGCTGTTTTCTCATCACCTCCCCGAAGATGATTCTTCCTATGTCTTCGCACACTTGAGTCCAACCTGGTTAAACGATCGAATGCCAGGCCGCTTCCACTGACTTTTGCAGACGAGGGAAGCTGAGCTTCTGGATGACTTGAGCCGAAATGGTCGAGAATAATACCACGTTCAACACCTTGGGAATCATCAAGTTGGTCGGCCGAAGATGGAGGAACAAACGTATGTCGCGCCGTTGATGGAGCCAATAATGCATTTCTAAGAAATTGTCCAGAGCCCGAATCCGAGCGAGCCCTCGGATCACTGGCTGATCCATCGCTGACAGGACTGGCTTCGGTAAATCCATATCTTGTCCACGGCCTCGGGGCAATAGAGGTTCCCGTGGCATTTCCAGAACACCAAATCGCGCGAGACCTGTGTCGTCTATATGCAGGTCAGTAAATGATTCGATGAGGGTCAGTGCCTCAGTTCTGCATACCCCTCAGGAGCGCGTTCAGCGTTTTTACTCCTTTTGACAACAAATGTGCCTAAATTACCCTGCATTTTAAAGGTATGGGTCAGCAGAGGTTCATAAATCTTGCCATACTATGCGTACCGTCGTCCTCGGATAATCTCTCTGATCACTGGTAACTCCGGATGAAGAAGTGTCTTCTTTCACGCAGCAACACCAGCTACAGCAGATTTGCTTAAAGAAGCTTTTGAGTCTCTGGAGACAACCAGAACATCTTTCTATCACTCGCTCCTCCTCTTCCGAACTAAATCGAGATCTTGGAGTGGCCTGAATACGGTCGTCTGCCTCATTTGAGATAACTCCAGTGGTTGAAGAAAACGACAGAGCTCGATTATCGCCATGGATATCTTCCCAATTGCTCGTTTGAGTTCCTTTCTGTTGTGGATGAGCTCTCTTCGACTGGGAGGATCGCGGCGGAGCTGGAAAAGCTTCGATTAGGTCATCTAAAGCGATATTGTAAGTAGGCATCCGTGGAATCAATGGCACTGAATGTATCCAGTGTTAATTATGTCTTTGGAAAGTAACAGTGAAGGAGGAGACATACTGGTGTGCTGTAGATTATTGGTGCCCTCTTCCCGTGGCAGATTTCTAGTGGTTGGTTGGAGGTCTAATACAACGCTCAGTCTTTCCAAGGAGGATGATCCACTTGCGTTCGAAAAGGCAGTGAACTTCATCGATCCGGGATGCGCAGGCTGGTCGAAGCCATTAAAACTGTGGCTTCGGATCAGAAGCGACCCATGTCGTTTGCCGGTTGTAGCATCGGTGTTGATTCCATTCTACTGATTCAAGTCGACTGCAGTCACTGAGCTCGAAGGTTTCACCGAAGATCCCGTGTCTTCCACTTCTAAGTTTCGTGGCGTCTGCGGTGACAGCAATCTCTCAGGCGTATTCGCCGGAAGTTCTTGAATCTCGAGACTGTCGAGCTCAATTGGGCCATTCAAACCATGTTTTTCTGGGATTACCCTGCCGCTGAGCTTCTCATATGTCAGCTTATCGTAATTTGGCTGTGAAGTGCGACCAGCTTCTTCTTGATTATCATTAGCATGAACGACCTAACCTTGCGGCCTGGGAAAGAGAAGAATAGCTACGGAGGTTCGTGAATCATGAGACATACCTTGGTTGTCTACTGCCATCTTGGCGGTCGCGGGGACAGTGAGCAAATAGGCCGCACGATGGAGGTTGTGATATGTGTAGCGATAGAAAAAAAGGCGCACACAGTGAGCAGCTAAGGATAGTCAGAGGTTATCTCGGTGGCTAGAGCTGGAAAAGCTGACGATAATACGATGAGCGATTGGATGATATTAGTGGGTGTATAGAAGATAAGTCGATGGATCGAACTAAATCGAAAGGATAAGTTGACAGCGAGAATTGAGGAAAGGGCACTCCGCTCACAAAAAAAAAAACAACCAGTTACCTAAAGGAAGGCGCAGTCTTCGCATTCGTGCAAAGCATCAAATTTTGCAAGCAAACGCTAAGTAGCGAGAAAATCAAGATTAATGAATAGATGAGCAGTCTGATATTTCCGAAAGGCTAGCTGTATTTTGTGCCGTGACTGATCCAGCCATATCCATCCATCTAGGCCCCTTTTGGAGCGTAAAGTCACATGCGAAGCCGTAGCTTGTCTAGCAACCCTGATCATGCCGTTGTCATTTACCTCAAACGCCTGCTACTAATAACGTGCAAAGCGACGAAGATGATGAGAACCCCCGTGCTGTGATAAAACCATTATTCGTTAAACAAAACAGACTCCGGAAGTCGAAGAATCGCGACTTGCGTGCGCTTATGCTAGGTACCCAAGCTCATCACCCTCGAGTCGCTCTAGGTATTCCTTCTCGAGGAGAATATCGATGGTCTTCTTGATGTCGGGGACGCGGGGTGTGAAGCGGTTCTTGATCTGCTGAATCGTTTCTGAGACGAGCTGCTGATGCTTCATCTTTTTACGAGACTTCATGATACGCACAATGGCCGACTACAGAGATTTGTTAGTACTTGCATGTCATATGGATTACAATGATGGGCGCGTACCTGCATAAGCAGCTTTCGGTCCTCTTCGATCGTCTTGTGCGTATCCTCAGTCTCCTGCTTCTGCTCGCCCTTGATAGAGATGTTTAAGTTCATCTTGATCTTCTTCGCCTTGAAGCCAAGGTTGAGCTTGTATTTGGTGCCAGATTCAGGCTTCGCACCCTCAGGCTCAGCAATCAGCATCTTTGCCTTGATGAAAACACTGATGCTAGGATCCAAGGTCTCCTTAGCGAGCTTCGTCGCTTCAGCAATCTCATCGTAGGTAACTACATCGTTATCGTTGAACAAAAGGAGGATGGCCATCTGGTAGGTGGAAACCTGGAAAGTAGGCGCCGCCTTCTGGCCAGCCACCTTGCAGTAATTGGCCTTGACCTCACCCTTGCACAAATGCCATAGCCATGACAGCTTACGGCCCTGGTGCTTGTTATTGTAGAAGCGAGCAAAGCGCTCATACGTCTGGACGATGAGCTGGGGTGGCGTGAAATGCGTCGCTGGTGGGTTCAGAGGCCAGAAACCAGTACCGAGGATATGATAGGTCGCATCGACGCTCATCTTGAGATCTTGCTCGTCTAAAGTCTTCTCCATCCATTCCTTATAGGCGGAATTAAGATCCTTCGAAATCTGCATGTCTTGGAACATGCGCTGCAGCTTGTTCGTGTATTCAAAACCACACGCCTCCTTCAATTTGGAGATCATAGTGGTCTCAGCATCGTCGGATGCAGAGGTGGTTTGGACCAGGCGCTTGGCCAACATCCGCGAGTAGAACTTCTGAAAGACATCTTTGTCCTCGATGTACTTGAAGACGGTCATGACTTGGCTCAAAAGTTTCTCCATGTTGTCTTCCTCGTTCATCTTGGCGCTTGACTTCTTTAGCAAAGTATCAGAGTACTTGGCGAGAAGCTCAGGCGACTTGTTAGAACCAGACTTGCAGATTTTATTGCGGTTGACAAACTCGCGACAGGCATTGTCGAGCGACCGCACAAACTCAGACTCGCCATTGAAAGCTCTATTGACAAGGTCTTGATACTGAGTGTGCACTTCTAGGAGCGCATCGACATAGACCTTAGGCTCGATGTTGTCGCCCTCTGCTGCGATCTTCTCCACTGCAGAGAGACCGGCTTTCCGAACATGGGCCTCGAAGCGGGTACGGAGCGGGTCAAGACCTTCAGGAATACGAGCAAGGAGCTTGTACATACGGCCGAGGTCGTCTTGCTTGTCGTGGTCCAGAAGGATCTGGAACTCTTCCCTGAGAGCTTGCGAGTGGTTTGTAATGAGAGCCTGCTCACACGTCCGCATCAATGGCGACATAATCTCGTTCAAGAGGTACAGGGGAACACGGTCCTTTTCTTCCTCAAGGCGAGCCTCGGCCTTCTTCATGTATTCCACCACACTATTCTCGGCAAGGAACTGCTTGGACTCATTGTCGTAGTATTGAGCAGTGGCCTCTAGGAACGGCTTCTCGAAGTACTCCTTGTATACATCGAGCGTGGATTTGGAGCTATCCTGCTCGTCTAGGCCAAGAGACACAAACGAGTCGACGACCGACTTGATGTATGACTGCTCGATAGTCTCGCCGTTTCGCTGCTTCTCCACTAGCTTGAGAACGGAGCGCATGACCTGCTCCTGCGTGCCTGTGAACATGTCCTCTTTCCATCGCACCAGATGGAGCGTGTAGATGTCAAAGATGTTCTTCTTGCCCTCATCCATTTCTCGCTTCACCCAGTGGCGGTTCAGGTAGCGAAACAAATGATTGTTGTATTGACCAGCCGTCGTGTACCGATTCCACTCCTTGATATAGAAGGTGAGGAGCGCTTCGTCGACATGCTCCTTCGATGCCCTCTGCACGTCCTTAAGATGGGCCTTGAGGTATTCGATAAGATGTTGGTATAGATCTTCCCCTAGCAGGTGGGCGCCCCCGCGGTTGTTGTGTGTAGCGAACGAGGTGCCGGAGACGGCCTTCTGGGCTGTGCAGAAGTTATGAATGGCGGTGTAAAGGCCCATGTACGTCTTCATGTCCATGCCACCCCGCAGGTCGGTCATAATCTTTTCGACGCCAGCCTCGAGATATGTCCATCTGCAAACACTTAGCATATATATCAGGAAAGAAGGTGTGCCGCCAAGTTGCTACACGATTAAAGCTTTTGTCGAATCCATGTTGGCGGACGTGGAGAAGCCGAGCTGACAGCGGCAGACACAGCCCCGAGAAACAGGACAGCCGATCACACCAAGGAAGAAAGCGTAGAAAGGTGGATGCATGACAGGGGAAGGTGCTTACGTTGCTTTGACATCGTCCTTTGCAGGAATCGGAGGCATAGAGGAAGCCATGACGGGAGTTTGCGTCGCGTGCACCGGGGCACTTTTCGAGGGCGACTTCTTGCGCTTAAAGAGCTTTATCTTTGTAGTGGGTTCCTGAAAAGGGGGTGAGCAAAGTTTCGTGCAAGCGGTTGCGTTGTGGACGGGTTGAGGTTTGGTGGAAGCAGTCGGGTCGAGTTGGGAAGACGAAGGGTGACGCCGCAGTCAAGTTGAGGGTTGGGTGAAGCGGAACTCGAATGCGGAGAAGGTCGTGCGGGCGATACAATCAAGCAGCCCGGGCTAGCATAGAAGCAGAGAGAGGGAGGAGGTGGTGAAGGAGCGAGGCCAGGCGGCGAGGAGCTTTTGTGAATCGGTGTTCCCTTCAGGCACCGAGCTGGTCCAGTCTTGGCGGAGTGGGCGTTCACCTCAGCCTTGCGCTAAGGCTAGTCAGCAATCAATGTCGAGCAACTCTTCTCTCAGATTGCTGCGCTGAATCGGCGTCTCCAAGTGTTTGATGTTTGCGAAGACAATTTGCACATAAAATAGTGTATTCTTGTCGGCTTGACTGTTCATCATCCGGTCCCGAACCCCGCTACGACTGTCAAATCTAGTGTAGCCATACTGTAAGGATCTCCATAGCGATGCTCTAAAATGCAAACCAAAAGTCTGTTTGGGGCTCCGATAAATTCTGGTACCAAAGCAGTCACGCCATGTCGGAGATTTTTTTTGATTTACCTGCATAATTCTATCGGATCGGCTATGCTTCAATGACGTCTTCAGCCTAGAGCAATCACGAAAGAGTAGCAGCCCTTGAACACACCACACTATCTCGTGACGATTACGATGATTACTTCTAACGACAAATATTGAATTCTCTGTTTGCGGGCAAGCCTAGACTTGTGCTAGACTAGTCATACAACAATCATGCCATCCCTCAATCTCACAGCTCTAGCTTCCCTCCGCCTCTCCACCTTCCAAATTCCCTCCTATTCAAACATTCCGAACACCCAACCGCACAACTATCCCCTATTCATCTATCATTCCGCCTACCCTTCATCAACCTCCCCATCAGTCCTCGAAAGCCACCTGCCAAGCAACGGCATTACGCCGCAATGGCGCTATACAATGTACGCAACCTTGTGTAAATCAATTAGTCCAAATGAGCTGCTGATATCAGAGTAGGTACTCCACTACACATTATCATAGCACTACACATGAAGTTCTCTTTGTATACCAGGGTCGTGCTAAACTTCTATTTGGTACGTAAGATACATCGATCCTTCCAATCCCCACAGGCAACACCCAGCCATCCACACTAGACCAAACTGATAGCCAATTGGCAAAATAGGCGGTGAATCTAACCCAGGAAGAGTCGAAATGGTACGTTCTATCCCCTATCCTCCCTATCGCCTAGCCCAAGACGTGCGTTTACAGTATCAGGTTGTCGCTGCCGGCGACGCGATCATTGTCCCAGCCGGAGTCGCACATCGCCTTCTAGACGACTACGATGGAAATTTCCAGATGGTGGGTAGCTATCCGAAAGGTTGCAATTGGGACATGTGCTATGGAAAGACAGGCGAGGACAAGGCGGATGCTGTTGCTCGTGTGAAGTGGTTCGAAAAAGACCCGCTCTATGGGGATGATGGGCCGGCGCTATGGAGCAAGGAGAAGCTAGGGGAGAACGCAGGGAAGAGTGAGTTGTAAAAATATGGATTGGATAGTGAGTTCGTTAAGATCAAGGTGATGACAGAGAACTTAATGTTATATGATCGTATTCAGAATCATACATTGGGGGTATATAACACGCTAAAAAAAAAAACAAGCTAAGCATCTACCATCCCTTCGTCAGCCCCACGCCTGCCATTCTCCTTGCCCCTCGGCCTCGGCCTTTTGCTGCCATTTCCCGTTGTTGCGTTGCTAATCGCGCGCTTACGCCGGCCCACTCTGTTGCTTGTTGTCGATGATGGAGTTGACGATCGGACATCCGCGGTAGACTCCTCCAGTAAGAATTTCCCCGTACCGGTTGCTTCTCGGACAAGTGCGGCATAGAATTCTTGGACCGCAAGTTGGCCGGCGCTGGCCTCAGGCACGTTGCTGTCCTCGATGGAGCTCTCCATAGAGGTGTCAGGGGCCATGAGTTTCAGTCGATCAGTGCCGAGATGAAAACTTGAGCAAGATATGCGGGAGATGTGGACCTTGGGGTGAGATATGTCGAAAGTAAGGTGCTTCTTTAGATAGGTTGATAGGGCAGCGGTAAAGGGTTTCTCCTTTCCGCCGCGCAGCAACTTGCCCCGACTGACGAAGCCGGGGACGTCTTGACTTGCTATTGTGATGTCTAGGTGGCGCAAGAGCGTTGTTGCGTTCGGGAAAGAGAGCTGTACTTGAAGCTGGCGAATGACATCCTGGATAGACTGTGATGATGCACTAGTAGATAGATGGCGGAAATACGTCTCTAGACTCGAGGTGATGAAAGCGGACGGCAACCTCAACGGCGAGACATGAGCATCGAAGCTTGTCCGAACATAATTGAGAAAGATCTCTCGAATCGGCGTAGGCATCTTCACTAGCATTAAGGGCAAAGAGGTAAAGCCCTCTGGCGATATTGTGGCTTCTGGGTCCCGGAGCAGCAGTGCGTTGTATGACTGCTTCTCGTATTCCAGACTAACTTCCAGACCGCGTGTCTGCTTTGGAGACAGTGCTTGCGAAAGCTGTGAAGCTTCCGGCTCCACAGACTGCCTATAGCGGTCAATCCAGGCGTCCTCATCTCCGATCATGTCCCAGGTACACTCCTCGAGCGGGCCAAGATTCGGCAGCGCGGCCTCTGTCCCGCCGAAGTCGACGTCAACCCCGCGCACATTGTCGCCCTTGAGCTGCTCCCTAAGCCGTTTCGCGTGCGTGCGTAGACTGCGCTCGTGAAGGAGGGGTCCGTCGGCGTGGTGGAGCGGCGACACGCGGTAGAGCATGTAGGTCCGGTTGTAGAGGGGGTACGACGGGATGTCGGCCATAGTGAAGCTGTCCGGGGGCCAGGCGCCAATGGCGGAGGACTCGAGGCGGCAGACGTGTCGCAGGTGTATTCTTCGTCAGCGATGCACAGGATGCGCCTCACATGAGGCTGTCGCGATCGGCGGGGCGCGACACGTGTATTCCGCGACGGCGCGCGGGATGATCATGACGCAGCGTGTTTGTTGACCTGGCGGCGCTGGTGTTGCGGCGGGCAGCGCACGGACCCGCGGCCGTCGTGCCCCACTAGTAGCAGTTTGTTGGCGCATAGAATTTGACCGAACACTCGAGAAGCCTCACAAGACACAGCCCAACGACTAGGCAGAGAAGTCTCAGACTGATTGCGGCCGACTTCCCTCCTCATATATAGGACTCGACAGGCATCCACGACACTCCCAAACACATATCGACCCTGTTTGACCGCTCATTTACCCCGCCACACTATCGTAAACATGTCTGTTGTGGGCGTTGATTTGGGGACGCTCAACACCGTCATTGCTGTCGCGCGGAATCGCGGCGTCGACGTGGTAAGTTCTAGCGCATAATGACTCTGCTTAGCCGGATCTGCAATGCTAACAGCTATACAGATCACAAATGAAGTCTCCAACCGCGCCACTCCGTAAGTACCCTCACCGCTGTGGAAGAAAAAAAATTCAGACTGACGGCAATCTAGGTCACTAGTAGGCTTCGGCCCCAAAAGCAGATACATTGGCGAGTCGGCAAAGAACCAGGAGGTCTCCAACCTCAAGAACACTGTCTCCTCCTTTACGCGCCTCGCCGGTCGCCAACTCAACGACCCCGATGTGCAACTCGAGAAGGACTTTGTTTCGGCGCCGCTGGTCGACGTCAATGGCCAGGTCGGCGCCGAGGTGACATACCTAGGCAAGAAGGAGAAGTTCACGGCGACCCAGATCGTCGCCATGTACCTCACCAAAATCAAAGGCACCGCCTCCGCCGAGCTCAAGTTACCCGTCTCCGACGTCGTCCTCAGCTGCCCCGTGTGGTACACCGATACTCAGAGAAGGGCTATTCTCGATGCCGCAGAGATTGCTGGGCTCAAATGCCTTCGGTTAATCAATGATACTACCGCTACTGCGCTCGGATACGGAATCACCAAGCTCGATCTCCCCGGCCCCGAAGAGAAGCCACGACGGGTAGTCTTCGTCGACATTGGCCACAGCAACTACACAGCTTCCGTTGTTGAATTCAAGAAAGGTGAACTTGCCGTCAAGGCCACCGCCTGGGACCGACACTTTGGCGGACGCTACATTGACAAAGCTTTGATTGACCACTTCGCCAAGGAATTCAAGGAGAAGTTCAAGATCGATGTCAACGAGAATGCCAAAGCTCGCTTCCGTGTTGCTGCCGGCGTCGAGAAGCTCAAGAAGATTCTTTCCGCCAACTCGCTTGCCCCTCTTAACATCGAGTCTGTCATGAACGACATCGACGTCAGGAGCATGCTCAAGCGTGAGGAGCTGGAGGAGCTCATCAAGCCTCTGATTGACCGCGCTACCGTCCCGATCGAGCAGGCACTCGCCGAGGCAAAGCTCAATCCCGAAGATATCGATGGCATCGAAATGGTTGGTGGCTGCACCCGTGTCCCAGCTTTGAAGACTGCTATCCAGAACTTCTTCGGCAAGCAACTCTCATTCACCCTCAACCAGGACGAAGCTGTGGCGCGAGGATGCGCCTTCAGTTGCGCCATCCTTTCTCCGGTTTTCCGCGTTCGTGATTTCTCCGTCCACGACATTGTCAACTACCCGATTGAGTTCACTTGGGAAAAGTCGGAGGACATTCCAGACGAGGATACTAGCCTCACCGTCTTCAACAAGGGCAACGTGATGCCCTCAACCAAGATTCTAACGTTCTACCGAAAGCACCCCTTCGATCTCGAGGCCAAGTATGCTAAACCGGATCAGCTCCCCGGCAAAGCTAACCCTTGGATTGGACGCTTCTCCGTGAAGGGTGTCAAGGAAGATGGAAAGGGCGATTTCATGATCTGCAAACTGAAGGCACGCCTGAATGTGCACGGCGTACTCAACGTTGAATCGGGATACTATGTGGAAGAGACCGAGGTGGAGGAGCCGATCCCAGAGCCTCCAAAAGAGGAGAAGAAAGACGGTGATGTACGTGAACCCAGTGCGCCAGTTCCTTCTGCTTTTGTCAATCCAAGTACCGGTCAGCGGTCCGAAAGCCCACCAAAGCGCGCCGTGAAAAGACCCAAGGTTGAGCAGCCTGCTCTACATGCTTTCGTTTCTTCGCCTGTCTCAGAGATGCTAACAGATAATCGACAGGCAATGGATGTGGACTCAAAGGAATCAAAAGAGCCAAAGGAGCCTCCGAAGATGCGAAAAGTCAAGAAGCAGCAGAGGAAGGGTGACCTTCCTATGTCGGCGGGCACCGCTTCGCTCGACCAGGCGACTAAGGACGCACACACCGAGAAGGAGAGCCAGATGATCATGGAGGACAAACTGGTTGCCGACACCGAGCAGCAGAAGAACGATCTCGAATCCTTCATCTACGAGCTCAAGGACAAGATTCTCACCACCTACGCAGAGTTTGCCAGCGACGATGAGAAGTCCAAGCTCAGTGCCAAGCTTGAGACAATGGAGGTACGTTCTAGTAACTTCTCTACTAAAATTTGAATTCTGCTAACTTCCTACTAGGACTGGCTTTATGATGATGGCGAGGACGCATCAAAAGCTCAGTATGTCTCCAAGATGGATGAGATCCGCTCGATCGCCGGTCCTATCATTCAGCGCTACAATGATAAGGTTGAGGAGGAGAGACAAGCCGTTCTCAAGAAGCAGCAGGAAGCTGCTGCCGCCAAGCAGGCCGAGATCGAGCGCAAGAAGCGAGAAGAGGAGGCAAAGAAGCAGGCCGAGGCACCTGATGCGGAGATGACTGATGCAGAGACGACAAAGCCGGATGAGGTGGAGGAGCCTTCGGCATAAATGGAAACTAAATGAAAGGCTAGGTTCGTGTAAAAGCATCTGGACGGAGTGAGGTTATACTGGGTGGAAAAGTGAAGTATGAACTCATTCTATTGAATTGGTTGACACGGTATGAGATAAATGATGGTAATGCAATTGCTTTATGATAGACTACCTCATAGAGATGCACAAATATGAACACAATTTGAAATTCAATACCTGATTGATGTAGTGGTTTGTGGCTCATGATGCATTGAAATGGAAAGCAACGAGCGAGGTTAAAACATCCCGGCAACTTCTAATAGTTCATACAGCGGCTTCTCATCATTCGAGACCTTGTACAATGTATTTTTGTACGCTCTTCCAAGTATTTTTGAACCAAATTACAACAATATCTTAATCCCTCTATCCCGAATTCTCCCCCTCCTCCTGCCCAAAAACGAATCTTCTCCAGTTTGCCCCCAGAATCCTCACCCCTTCCTCCAACCCCCACCCTTTGATCTTACACACTCTCCTCACAATATCCTCCATCCTCCTGTCCATCTCCTCGCCAGCCGTGTGCAAATCGCTTTCCACGAGCAGCATTCCGTCCGGCACGGTCTTGACAACATCAATAAAGCTCTGCGGCGTTTCCTGCGCGGTGTCGTCGGAGAGATTGATGGCTGTGGAGAAGGAGGCGAATATGGATACGGGGATTGCTGGATTGAGATATTGTTTGAAGTGGGAGGCGGTGCCGGAGTAGGAGTGGAGACATATGCGTGGGGGATATGGCTTGGATTCAGCGTCTTGCTTTTGGGATTGATCGGGGGGAGGTGTAGGTATTGAAGGATCATCCGTTCCACGTTTTTTCCGCTCACGCTTGCTGAGGACGGGTTGTTCGTGGTCTTTCCATAGCTCTTTGAGCGTTTCGTAGACGAGGCCGTGCGCTTGGACGCCGTGGATGCTGACGGCGCGGTTGTATTCTGCTGCGAGTTGGAGCTGCTTTTTGAAGATGGCTTTTTGGTGGTGCGGAGCACAGCGGAAAGGTGTTAGTCTTCTTCCTTCTCGGCCGCCGGGAGTGAGGTCGTCGTTGCGGTGTAATATGTGTTCGGGCGTCAAGGCCTCGGGGATACGGAAGGAGCGGTCGAGGCCGATTTCTCCTATTAGCGCTAGGGGATACCGTTGGAGGCGTTCACGAGTTTGAGAGAGGAAATCTGAGAAGGAGAGTGGGTCCGGAAATGAGAGGTATATCTTTTTATCTTCGTCTCTTTGGACTTCTCGGTGTGGTTGGAGAGAATTTTGATAGTGTCGTATTTTTTCTTCTTCGCTTAGAACCTTCTCTGTTTTGGCATCTGGGGTGTTAGATCCGTTTTGGTCGTCGTCATCGTACATCATGTGTGCAAACCATGGATGCCATCCGAAGCATGGTACCATGCATTCTTCTTCTTTCCATTTCTCTATTTCAGAGGATTTTATGCCGTGTTTATCTGCTACTGAGGAGACGAGTGATTGGTCTTCCACTCGGGTGCCCATTACAGTTAGGCAGCGAGTTTTCATGCTTGGTATAGAGCCAATACTAGACATGGTGTCTGTAGGATGACAGTGAGCATCGTATACACCTAGCTCCCATGGGAATTGCTCTGCCTTCGGGGCCATGGTTAGGTCTCGTGCTAGCGAAGCTACGGAAAGAAGTGGGAAAGGAAGGTTAAACGAGATCTTGATAGTTCTAAGAGCCTGAATTACATAGAAATGCTAAGCAATATAGATTTTGTTTTGTGGCTTGAAATGCCAATTTTGTGTAGCGATTCTGGTAGAAGAATAGCCCATGACGTTTGAGGCAGCTCGGTAGACTTTCTGTTTCGAAACACAACTAGCGCCAAAAAGGCAAGGCGTAGCGACTCGGGTGAGCTTCCCAAGATTACCCCACATCATACCATACAAGCGGACCTCCCGTTCAGGATATACCAAAATTGTGTACGTCTCGAAGAAACAGTCTCCCGTAATCATAGGTCTTTCGTGGAACGATATACAATTGCTCGTATCAGCCCTCTGTTCTTTCACTCCGCACTTAGTACTAGAACAAAGGGTTACTTCTTACGTCGAACCGTATTCATTGAAGCACAGTATCAACATTGATAAGTCTGCGATAGCTTTTTATTCCTGTATTCAAATCTCCAATTTAAACTCTAGAACGGTACGATACGCCTGAACCGGTATAAACGTTTCATTTCTATTGATGGGTCTTATACGCGTGTATGCAGGCAGGTAGCATAGCACGACACAATTTCTGTCTCCCCGGACCTGCACCCCGATGCAACGAATATGGAATAGAGAAGTAGCTTGAGTGGATACTTACTCGTTAGATCGTTTGCAAAACCGAGGATATCCAATTACGTACCCCCGCGCTTGCCAGCTTACCCCTCACCCCCATCCGCAGGAATGGCTGTCCCCTCTAGTTTCTACTTCAGGTAAGGCACAATGTTATATATACCTCCTGACATCCCGAATCTTTCGCAGAGCAACTGCATTTCTCTTCCCTTTTCTCTCTTTTCTAAATCCAACTTTTCCGATCAGCCCCTTTTTCCATCACTCAGCTGTCAACACTTCAACATTTCAAGGCCGTTATTTTGAAGCAAAAATGGCCCTACGCCTAGCCAATAAGGTTGCCATCATCACGGGCGCCTCATCAGGCATAGGGCGTGCCACCGCCATCGCCTTCGCAAGAGAAGGTGCAACAGTCGTCTGCTCTGACATCCGCGACAATCCTATAGGGCTGGTAGAAGAAGGCAACCTCACAACTATTCAAGAACTGGAGAAGATGAAAGCAAAAACAAAGTTTGTGAAGTGCGATACCCGGAACGCAGAAGAGGTGGAAGCGTTAGTAAAAGCTGCCGTGAAAGATCACGGGAGATTAGACGTGTACGCTCCATTCTCTTAATATTCTGTTTGTGCGTCATTGATCGGACGTTTTACTCAATGAGCTGCCTTGATAGACTTGTTGAAAACTAATCTAGGCTTCAGCATGATCAACAACGCCGGGATCGGTGAGAAGAGCGCCCCAGTCTGGGAGTACGATGAAGCTTTCTTCGACCACATCATCGGCATCAACCTCAAAGGCGTTTTTCTAGGAACAAAATACGCGGCTGCTCAAATGAAAGATCAAACACCAGGCCCGTCAGGAGATCGCGGGTGGATTGTCAATTTAGCTTCCATCCTAGGTCTGAATGGAACAAAAACCGCACGTATGTTGCTTTTGCGCCTTCTAGTATGAAATTTGATTTTCAAATCATACTGATTTTCAATTTTAGCTGGCTACGTAGCCTCTAAACATGGCGTAATGGGCCTGACGAAAGCTGCTGCATGGGACTGTGCACCCCATCGTATCCATGTGAATGCTCTATGCCCCGGCTGTAAGCTCAAGCGCCCCTATCCTACTTGCCCTTTGCTGCTTCGCTAACTCGAGCTATAGATACGGAAACATCCATGACAAAAGACGTTTTCGATAACCAAGAGATGAGAGCAGGTTTGCTGAAAATGCATCCCTTCCGCGGCCTGGGTACCGCGGAGGATTTGGCGAAGGCGGCGGTTTTCTTAGCTAGTGAGGATGCACAGTGGGTTACAGGAATTGGTTTGCCGGTTGATGGGGGGTATAGCAGTATGTGAGAACCAGTAGGGAATCAGGGTACAAGTGCGTAGATGATTCAGGACAGTCAGACGACCAGTTGAGTAATTGACACAGACGAGGGGATCAAGTGTGATCTACTGTTTTACATGGCACTATGGAATGCTTGGAATTCACATGAGATTATCGATCTTCTTCATAACATATCTCACACAAACTCTATTTGACATGCATCCCACACTTCCTTTTCACAGAGGCAACAGGCTGGTTCAATGGGCGTACAAGTGCGGACCATCCCCACAGCGACAACGCAACCAAAGTATCTTATCATCATACTTCCTTTTCGAAAACCCGGTCGAACCACTGTAACTGTAACGTGGTGGAGTATGCCTTTTTCCCATAATAACTGTATCGACTGGGACTTTTCTCGAAGCTGAAGAAGCTTGACCGACTGGGTCGAAGACCTTCACGGCTGCTTTAGGTGAAGTCTCAATCAATGCATTCGGTGTACCAACGGGAGGAAATGGATTATAATTGAGAAGCTGTGGTAGGGGTATCTAGGGAAGCCTCAACGCATGGTTCGTTAGTTGGCTAGATGAATGAAATTGAGATAACTTACATGGACTGTCTCCATCTTCCTATTCAGGAAAGAAGCAGAGAGACACATTTCAATGACTACTAGAAACAATGTCCTGCGTTGTGCCGAGGTCATTCCCATGATTTTTTTCTAGTTTATAGTGACCATCTAGATCGCGGATTACACCGTGCCCGTACGAAGAGATCAACCTTTCTAGGTTTTGGAGAGCCGTAGAATATAGCCGTGCATCCTTGGCAAGACCTCCCTTTCTGATAAGAATAGTGAAGTAAAGCGACGTTGCCCAAAGTAACATTCGAAAGTCTTGGACAAGGCTCTCGTTCAGACTGTGATTCGCTATTGACTGGAAGTCAGAGCAGCAGAGGATCCCGATCACGCTAATCGGGATACCAGACTTAGCTTGCGAGATCCAACTGGCATAGGTTGCGGCAAGGCTGTTCCCATGGCTCTCCGCGTCGCTATAGAGCTCTTGTGCTGTGAAACAGGACAGGAAAGCCGAATTAGACATAAAACATCAGAAACGCAATAGAAAATTGCACAAATATGTGATCTGACAATTTCATCACCAATACAATATTGTTCCAGCTTATGTCCTAAACCTACGCAAGGTGTAAGTGGGAATGGAGCGGCAAATCTATCTCCCCATGACTCTGCCAGGATCCAGGGTAAGGTTCGCTAGAAGAATCGCGTGTTGTTACACAGATATCTAGGAAATTTATCATTCATTTACCACGAATTCTAATCGGGGATTTCCTACGCTTCATTGGAAGCTTTATGTAGAAAGACCTCCGAAGGTAGTAAATATTCCGATGCCCGAGCCTACATCCTTGCTCGCGGCAGCTTCTAAGCCCTGTCTGTACTCTATCTCCACTCTATCAGATACTCTATCCTAAAATTCGATCGAGGTCCATAACTGCCATATCATTTTGGTTGTGTATTTTCTTCGTTTAATCGTGTTATTTAAGATTAGGCCTTTTGACCTCTTCCACGCGTTGTAAATCTAAGATTTTGTGATTTCGCTCTCGACTATGAAGTTCCTGATTGTTACCGCATTCGCAACACTTATCAGTGCCCGTGCACTTAATGTTAAAACACGGGATGACAGTGCTCTGGGTGTGAAAATCCAGATGATCGGTAACACGGCTGTTGAAGCATCTATTACTAACACAGGCTCGTCCGCGCTGAAAGTCTTGAAGACCGGCACTATTCTAGACGATAGAACTATAAAGAAGGTCAATATATTCAAGGATGGTTCGTCTCCAATGTACGCACATACTCTAGGTGCACAGTGTTGACTGCGTTATAGGCTCCCTTGTGCCTTTCGACGGTATGCGCCTCTATGTCTCTTCGGCCGACCTTCCCGAAACTGCCTTCCACATCATCAAAGCTGGGGAGAAAATTATCAAGACCTTTGATATTGCACACGTGTATGATGTTTCTAGTGGTGGTGAGTTCGAAGTTGTATCGGAAGGAGCGGTCTCGTTTGCTCGAACCGATTCCACAGATATTGAAGGGGTAGTGTCCTTCGTATCAAACGTTCTTACGGCATCTGTGGACGGGGAGCAAGCGGCTGCGGTACGCGAGGCATTCTTCCGACAAGAGAAGAGAGCAGCTATTCAGACAGACTGCACGGGGACCAAGAAGTCAAGCTTGGAGACAGCGTTCGCAGTGTGTCAGGTGCGCGCAAGTGCTGCTGCGCAAGCGGCCCAAACAAACAGCGCGAAAATTACGGAATACTGTAGGCCATTCGTTACTCCTATATTCCAATCTAATAAGCTTCAGTTAAGAACGACACACCTATAGTTCGATCCACAGTTTCGGGTGTTTTCACCAAAATCGTCGGCGAATGCAACTCTACTACTAGCGGCATCTCGAAACAATACTGTACTGACCAGTCAGGTGATTGCACGGGAGGAGTTATTGCCTACACATGGCCCGAACGGTCCCTCATTGTCAACTGCCCAGGTTATTTTAATCAGCTTGTAGAGAGGTCCGCAACCTGCCATCACGACGACAAGCCATTCGTGACTATGCATGAGATGACGCATCTAACGCAGATCAAGGGGACAGATGACTACGGTGTTTATGGATATGCTGCTGTGAGAAAATTGACCGCAGCGCAGAACTTGAACCATGCAGATACCTATGCTCTTTTTGCTAATGGTCAGTAGATCCCCAAGCTTCAGCATGGCCAGGATGACATATATATGAATTTATTGACTTTCTTATAGCAATCGAAGTTGGGGGTACGTGCTAATCGAAGGTCTGAGCGCTTCCTTTCCGTATGTACGTATTTACATATACAATAAGGAAATTGATATATTTTGTATTATATTCCTACTTTCATTTGCTTTCTCAAATTGCTAAACACCCTCGCACATATCGATGGTGCCGTACTGTTTGGTAAAACCAGCATCCTAGATGTTTGCAAGTAAGGGGGGTCACGGATCGCAAGATGGATGAACAGCTCTGGTGTCAACATCCCTACACCGAGCCTCCGACCTTGTGCGTTGCCTGAGATGTCATCGGATGAGGGTGCCAATGAGTCAAAGAGACATTTAGAGTCTACACAAACAGGAAAAGACTCTTCTGGGAGTGCGACATCTCTGTCAGATCAGCAAAGTAGCGGAGAAGCGGCAATTCCTCGAAACAATAGAATAGATGAAGAAATGACGTTGACTTTACTGGATCCCTCAACGTCTCTACCGACGCTACCGCCCCAACAAGCAACAGAAGGAACTGCAAGGATAGAACATAGTGTAATCGATCGACACTCTTCTTCAACTCTACCATGAAATGGAATTATTTTGGGACATCAAACAAATCAACATTCAATCAATACACCAGCAGATTACAAAGACTCGCAGCCTGACATCTGCATTGTATCAAATTCACCGCGCAATTTGCAACTCTTGCCAAACATAGCACCTTTCCAGGTGAACACTTCAGATCAGACATGAACCTCAGCCCGTCCAAGAATGGCGAGAAGACTATCATCAGGCCGATTCTTAAGAAGTTCGTAGGGGCATTTCATTCTCGGGAAGCAGGCTAAAGCACTTGATTGGTTTGTTATTTTATGTTGAACAGGGTTTCCTGGATGCATGGAATAGCAGTTTTAGCGAAGCGTTGAGTCCCAGGGCCTTGTAGTAAGTAGGCATTTTCATCATTTCCGGTTTCCATCTACATCCAAGTATTATTCTGCACGATCTTTTATGATCCAATACCTATGGAGAAGCAGTGACCGAGCTCTGTAGGTCTTCTTCCTCATACCGCTGTACTGTGTGATAGACAACCTGGAGTAGAAAACAAGAGGGGGTGTAACTGAGGACCGCAAATATTCCATCATTCTAGTAGGATCCTGAGGAGATGTCGGAATGGATAATTCGTAAGAAGCCTGATCATTTCTCCTGGTTAGATGCTGAGTAATACTCAAGCCGGCAATGCTTCTATGCATTACCCGCTGACATATTCGGGGGAAAGAATGTCTGGTGTTGAGGTAGTTGTTGATGACGGTTGCATGTGGCACAGTTAAGTACATCGATACTTGCGATACGTGTGAAGCTTGGATAAAATCCTCCCTATTCCTTTTCAATATCTTACAAACTTAAATTGAAAACTTTTATCTTTCATTAAGATGTAGCGTTATAGCTTGTCTAGGATGATATTTCCATCTAGTCAGCATTGACCGGATTGACTATCTTATCACCCTCATCATCCCCCATCGCCACTAGTACGAACCAGGCACAATTCTTTTCTGTCTTTCATAGTTCACAGCATTTCAACAATCTTTTGAATATGAAGCCCTGAATAGAAGTACGTTGTCTGGGGGCGATCAGCAGCATTGCCTAATTTCATCTCTAACGAAGGCTAAAATTGAAATAAGGCGTTCTTCCCGTCCAAATATGTCCCTTCACATGATGTGTACTCCAATGCGCGTCCGATTCCTTTCGATATGAGCATATTTTCACCCTTTCGGACAACACTCGGATGCGATCCACTAGATCGCCATCATTCACTATGGCAATCGCTTTCGCACCCGGAACACGGCCGATTTCTTTCCACCAACAATAAAGCCCCCACAATATACCAGTCGCGTGTCTTTTCAATCCAGCATGGTCTAATTACCATAGGGTGGCAAGAGAAAAACCAAGCCGGCATGTGTTGTGGGGAAAGGGCATTGGTTAATCTAGCTAATGCTGGTCGCTCGGTTCGCATATTGCATTGGATACTTCCAAATTGGACCTGTACTACCGCTCTGACATGCTAAAGTCCAGCAACAAGAAGACTATCGAATACAAATGTTTGCATCTCTACGCCATTAATCGTGATGCGGGGTGTCGATAACTTCTGTCATCATGGAGCTCTTCGCCCTTCTCGCGTCCTTTCTTCTCTTCGCGATCGGAACGCTAGCGATTGGTCAACCACCAAGTCTCGGATTTTCAGAAACGGCTGGAGGACTCAAACTTGCAGGGGGAGGATCATCTCCTACAATTGTTATTGATAGTAAAGACTGGGCAGGAGTTACACGTGCAGGAAATGATCTTGCCAATGACTTCGGCTTGGTGACAGGAACGAAAGGGAAAGTCGCGACCACCACTTCAGGCATTTCGGGTCCAGTAATCATCGCGGGAACAGTAGGAAAATCCGCGATTATCGATAGCCTTGCCTCATCTGGGAAAATCGACGTCTCGGGCATCAAAGGGAAATGGGAGTCCTTCACGTCTGCTCTCGTCTCGAGCCCTGCGGATGGCATCTCATCAGCGTTAGTTCTCGCCGGCAGCGATAAGCGTGCCACTATATATGCTCTTTATGACATCTCCGAGCAGATCGGAGTCTCTCCTTGGTACTGGTGGGCAGACGTACCAGCAAAGAAGAAAGATGTCATATATGCTCTACCAAAGAGCAAAACACAAGGACCTCCCTCGATAAAATATCGCGGCTTCTTCCTCAACGATGAGCAGCCTGCGCTGACCAATTGGGTTAACTCCAACTATGGCGGGAAGTATGATTCGCGTTTCCATGCCAAGGTCTTTGAGCTCCTGCTCCGCCTTCGCGCAAACTATTTTTGGCCAGCAATGTGGAATAGCAAGTTTTACGTCGATGACAGCAAGAATGGACCCCTTGCAGATGAGATGGGTATCGTTATGGGCACTAGCCACACGGAGCCCATGGCGCGAGCCGATAAGGAAAAGGTCAAACCCTGGGATTGGAAGAGTAATCAGAGCAACTTGAAAAAGTACATGCAGGATGGAGCAACGCGGGCCAAAAACTGGGAAACTGTGTGGACGATGGGTATGCGTGGAGACGGTGACACGGGGAGTCCGACGCTAGATGCTAAAAGCTTGGTTGATGTTATGGCTGCACAACAGAGTATTTTGAAGAGTACTTTGGGTGTGACTGATCTAAGTACAGTGCCGCAAATGTGGTGCGTCTACAAAGAAGTTGGCGGATACTACCAAGCGGGTATGAAGGTCCCGGAAGAGATTACAATTTTATGGAGCGACGATAACAGCGGAAACATCCAACGACTGCCAATTGCAAGCGAAGTCAACAGAGTCGGCAACTCAGGAGTATACTACCACTTCGACTATGTAGGCGATCCCCGAAACTACAAATGGATCAACTCAATTCAACTGAGCAAGACATGGCAGCAGATGCATCTTGCACACCAGAAGAACGCGACACAGATCTGGGTCGTTAATGTTGGAGATTTGAAACCACTGGAAATACCAATCTCACATTTCCTCGACATGGCATACGACATAGGCAACTTCATGACTGCGGACAGCACAGATACTTGGCTCAAGGCGTGGGCTACCCGAGAATTCGGCGAAGCTGTTTCCTCCGGAGCCGCAGAAGTCATGTCAACATACGGCAAACTCATTATCCGCCGCAAGTACGAGCTACTCAATCAAAGCCCCTTTCTCTACTCCACTACGAACTACGACGAGGCGGAAAATGTGTTGCACGAATGGGAGGCACTACAAAATAAGACACAAGCGCTCTATGACCAATTGGACACAAATACGCAGATTGCTTTCTTTGAAATGGTGTTGCACCCAGTGATGGCAGGCAGAGTTGTGCAGCAGGTATACATCAATGCTGCGAGAAACAAGGCATACGCTACACAGAAGCGCATGAGTGCGAATGAGCTTGCAGCAGATGTCAAAGCAGCGTACGCTCAAGATGGTGTGATTCAGAAAAGGTATCATGGACTGCTGAACGGGAAGTGGAATCACATGATGGATCAAATTCATTTCGGGTACAATAATTGGTAAGGAATACCAACTCTCGTCACTAGAACATGTATTAACGATTTGCACAGGCAAGACCCAGGTTCTAACTCCATGCCGTCTGTCCAAACCATCGCTACCACTGCCCCCTCAGGTGGTATCATGGGCGTCTCGGTACAAAACAGTGCAGCCTCAACGCCAGGAGATGCAGCACCCAATCTACCAGCAATGGACCCCTATACCCCTGAAAACCGCACTATCGACATCTACGCCCGAGGCTCAGGAACTGTCGATTTCACCATCACTGCCTCATCCCCTTATATCAAAGTCACACCTAGCGAAGGAACGATTACTTACCCCTCCGGCACCTCCACAATCCGGGCCATCATCAACGTAGACTGGAGCACCGTTCCTGAGGGAAGCAGCACAGCAACCATATCCATAACCCCGAAATCAGGTACAGCCGTGAAGCTAAACCTCCCACTGAACAACGTCGCCGTCCCCTCCGACTTCAAAGGCTACGTCGATTCCAACGGCGCCGTCGCCATAGAAATGCAGCACTTCACCAGCCGCACCTCAGCAAACGGTGCTTCCCTCGAGGCGATACCGCACTACGGGCGTACAGATAGCGGTCTCACGCTCCTACCCGTCACAGCAGGCACGCAAACAACAGCCTCAGGCCCCTCAGCTGTATACAGCTTCTACGCCTTCAACAGCGCTACCAGCGCCAAAGTCGCCGTCTACGTGCCCCCTTCTTTCAACGTTAATCCTGGCAGTCCCCTGAAATACGCCATTGCGCTGGACAGCGCTACACCCACGACTGTCTCTCCGATACCCTCGAGCACGCTCGGCGCGATGCCAAACGGATGGAGCGAGAGCGTGATCAACGGGGCGAAGGTCGTCAAGAGCGATTTGGGCAAGGTTGATAAGGGGGCGCATACGTTGAAGGTGTGGTTGTTGGAGCCGGGGACGGTGATTCATAGGATGGTTGTTGACTTGGGTGGGGTGAAGGATAGTTATCTTGGGCCGCCGGAGAGTTCCAAGGTTGGGATGTGATGTAGTGATTGTGTAGAGTTTGAAATGTCGTATTATGTTTCATGGATGTGTTGAGTATGCTTTCAAGACCAATCTTCAGTGTTGTGTGGTATAAGGCGAACAATTGCAATGTTGGCCTATGCCCGTTTCCATGCATGAGTATCCCGACAGGCAAAACGTATTTACAAGTGACTTGGAAGACGTAAATGAATAATCACAATGCACGACGTCACTTTATATTCACCAAGTACCTTTGAATGGTTCATTCTTGATTGTCATTTTTCTACTGTGTCTGTTCGTGCAGCCTAAAGGGTATCATTCGGGGCTCCGCCCAATATGCACATCAAAATAAAGAAAAAGACCCTTTCGCCGCCTAACGGGTTTGCGACCTCCATCCTCCGTACACCCAGGCGGGTGGGAGCGCAAATGCCAAATTAAAAACGCACAGCCGCAGGAAAAAGCGACCCCAGCTGCAGATGCTCCAAACATAAAACCAATTCGTTCAAAACTCCTTTTCTGTGAAACTCCGCGTGCCCCAACTCCATGTTGACCAAAGACCCAAAGCTTCATCATATATTTTCACCGGTGTCACTTCGGACTGGACTGACGACGAGGCAGGGACTATCGTCGCACGCCGCCGACCTCTACTTGGTGGGGTGCCCGTTCAAAGGCCAGCTTCCTCCTCTTCATGTTCCCTTGAGTATTGTCTTCTCCACCAGTGGACTCTGCATATTCGTCTCCATATCCATCACCGTAACCATGGAATGATGCATCCGTGTACTGCCGCTTCGAGCCATGCCTTTCTGGTCGCGATTTCATAGGAGCTGCGGCAGGGGTGTGTGCATTTGGCGTGGCAGAGGCTGAGGGCAGGATTCTGAGTGGTGCTACTTCCGGACCTGCTTTCGTCTTGATTGGATCGTCCGAACCTAGATACGCGCGGTACAAGGCGGTGTCTTTTGGTGCCAAGGGACCCGGGGCCAGTCCAGCAAATGCCCTGTTGAGAAGGTTGTCGAAGTCTGATGCAAGATTTTCGCCGTCGGCCGTGAGCGCCGTATGGATTTCCTTGCCCGACACATGGAGTGATGTCCAGTCTTGGTCATTCATTGCCACAGGAATTGACAACTTCCCCTCCATTTTGATTGCTTTCGGTTTGCCCGCGATCTGCAACGCTTTGATGTGACCTTCGTATGACTTCCTAAGCTTGTTAATCTTCTCGCCCGTAACCGGATCTGTCCTCGCAACAGATCTTGCGAGGCCGTCGAGGCTGTAGAGCTCGAACAAATTCTGCGAAGCATGCGGCCGCGACTCTTGGACGGCTATCCAGCAATCCGTGTCAGTAACACAGAGCAAGACTGCGCTGCATGGAGGGGACCTTACTACTTTGGCAGAGCTTGAACAGCTGGCTGCCACAGACACCTTTGGCCGCTGCAACACCGCCACCCTCTAAAAAGATGGCTCCTTCTTGCCGATTGTGGTTGGAGCGCCGATGCGCACCTATCCGCGCTGTCTCGTCATCCTGACTCTCATCCATCATCGCATCGCCGTCACTGTCAAGGTTCATCGAGTGCGAGGGCCCGGTGGTGCTCGCAGGTGTAGGAACGGGATTGTTGGCCGAAGGGCCTGAGGGGGGGAATTGCTGCTGTGACATATGCACAGACGAGGGCGGCGTCATTTCCGGGGGCGCGGCCGTCGCAGTCAAGGCAGAACCGCCATTTGACAGCGAATTCATCGAAGAGTAGGGCGGGGAGGTGGGCGTGTTGGGGTGAACAATGGGCGTCTTTGTCTCGCTCGACCTGGCAGCGAGGTGGTACGGTGGTGAGGCGGGAGAAAACGAACCCGTCAAGCGTTGTCGCTTCGCACCGTGCCCCGACATAAGGGCCGTAGCGTCAGCGCTGCTGGAGAGAAGGTATGAGCGGGAGTGCCGAGTTGCGCAGCGCAGCACAGCGTCGAGGGGACGGGCAGTGGCGGTGGTGGTGAGGGTGGTGGGCTGGTGGTCGCGGTCGTTGCCGTCAGGCGCTTGGCGGGCTCGCGGATCGACCGCGGCAGCTGGGAGACGGCGGCTCTAAGCGGTGCGCATGCGACGGGCGTCGGCGGCGCTGTCGCGGTCGGAAAGCGGGATCGAGTGGGTATCGCGGGCGCGCTGGCAGGACCAGAGGGGGTGGGCGTGGGCGAGGAGGGCGGTGGAGTGGAGAGGGAATGAGGACGTCGGCAGGGCCCTGGGCTCTTTGCGTTGGAGCGCTGGAGGCTGAATCGAACTAGCGGCGGCACGTGACGACGCCTCGCCGCGCAGCCGATTCTGAGATTGCTGCCAGCGTCTTGGCCCGCCCTCGTCGCCGCCGTCAGCACGCGCAAGCACAAGCAAACCAGAGCCAGAGCAGAGCAGAGCAGAGCAGAGCAGAGGCAGCCCCAGCGACCGCTCAATGCCTGCGCCGTCCGCCTGCCACGGCCAGCATGGATGACGCCGGGTCCCGCGCCGCTTCTGCCTCCATCGCCAGCGCATCGACAACAGCGCAAACATCACGCCCGGCCGACGCGCCCACAGTGCAGCAGCCCAAGCCGCAGGCCTTGCCCTCGCGCTCTGGCCCCAGCTCCATCCTCGTCTCGCCGCGCCAGAAGGGCAATCCCATCCTCAACAGCGTCCGCTCCGTGGCATGGGAGTACTCAGACATTCCTGCCGACTACGTCCTCGGTGCAACAACATGCGCCCTGTTTCTGTCGCTCAAGTACCACCGCCTCCACCCTGAGTATGTCTACAACCGCATCCGTGACCTCAAAGGTCAATACCAACTCCGCATATTACTTGTGATGGTAGACATTGAAAACCACGAGGAAGCATTACGAGAGCTGTCTAAGACCTCGCTCATAAACAACGTCACCGTTATGCTGGCCTGGAGCGCTCAGGAAGCCGGCCGCTACCTAGAGCTGTTCAAGACATTTGAACACGCCGCACCGACAAGTATCAAAGCCCAGCAGTCAGCCAACTACCGTGACAGTCTCGTCGACTTCATCACTGTGCCTCGCAGCATCAATAAGACGGACGCGGTAGGCCTGGTCTCCAACTTCGGGAGCCTTCGCACCGCTGTCAATGCTGGGCCTGAGGAAGTTGGACTCATTGCTGGCTGGGGTCAGAAAAAGGTGCAGCGTTGGTGCAATTCCGTCAGAGAACCATTCAGGATAAAGAAGGCTGCGAAGCGCGGCATTACTCGTGACAACAGTCGAATGACACTGTCCAGAGACATCTCTAGGCCCGAAGGCGAAACTCCCACAGTAGATGATTCGTCGGAAGAGACCGTCAACCAGATGTTGGATGACGCTGTCCCAACGGCGGTAGACATGGCAAGAACGGCACCTACCGCATCTCGCGCAGATGCCGATAGGCGGCCTTCCCATCGTCTCGCAGACAATATCAACGCAGACCAGCTTGGCGAAACTGGTGGGGATCTCGCGCGACAGGCAGAGACGGACAGTGGATCTAGACTGAGGATAGCTCCGCAAATCAGCAAAAAGAAACCTCGGCAGCCCAGCGCGGCAACCTCGCCAGAGAAGAAGCAAGACAAACAAGGCATGAGTGAAGGCATCATGGCTGCTTTAGACAAGCTCAGACAACAATAGATAAAATTGGTCAACATGCAGTGCGCCGTGTACATCTCGGTAGCTTAGAACGTACACACAATTGTTTGAAACTGCTCCAGAAGCCCATGTGTTCGGTTCATGAGAGACTGCTTCAGTATCTGAGCTAGAGTTTGGTAAGACATGCTGTTTGCCCTTTCCTCATTGGGGCTGCTATTCCCTTATTAGTAGCTAGCGTTGAAACCTCATGTGCTCCTTCTGCTGCAGCCTGCTCGCCCCCAACAAACTCTTCAGCGTCCTTCGTTTACCACATCTCTTCGAGGAGCTTTCACGACCTTCATCGTTGCTACCATGAGTTTTGCTCAACTGCCGGCAGAGCTTCAGATCCAAATATTCAGTTACCTAGAAGCATTAGACCTCAAGGCAGTGCGAGGTGTCAGCACCAAGTCCCGCGATTATGCATCTGTATCACTCTTCCGGAGCGTGGTAGTTTGTGCCCGATATAAGGCCATGCAAGCTTTTCAAAACATATCACTACATCCTGTCTACCAGACTTATGTGAAGGAAATCATCTTCGACGGCACAGCCTATGAAGGTCGACTGGCAAAGAACGAACTCGCATACCAGAACATGGCGAACCAGTTCGACGACCTTCGCGGCATGATCAGCTGGGCGCGGCACAGCAAGTTTAAGAAATATCAGCAGCTGTTTGAGGATCAACAGGACATGAAGGAAAGCCATGTCCTGCTACATACCGTAGCCAAGGCCCTGGAATGGATGCCGAACATATCGTCCATCGTCTATTCTTCGAGCCTTCGTCAGCTTCCGGTCGAGAAATCCTCGATGAAAGATATACTGCCACCCGGCGTTAGATTTCCCTTTCAGACAACATACATGGATAGTATTCACTTCCTCATCGGGGCTTTGTATATTTCGCAGTACACCGGAGTTCACACTTTCAGGGTTGAGCGCTTACTTCGTAGCACTCCATTAACGCCTTGTAATGTGCTCTCACTCGACGCTTTCACTTTCGATGATGCAAGCCACGCAGAAGCTGGGAAATATTTCTTCAAGAATTTACACGTCATCGATCTGGACCTGTCTATTTCCTCCCCACTAACAGAGCGACTCGGCAGTCCTCCGCTGAGCCCTATAGAACCGCTTGCGAACATGGCTGCGCTGCTCTCGATGTCGAATGAGCTACGCCGTTTATCATTTCGTCTTTCTCAATGGAAACCCAATCCTCATTTGATGTACGGCCACATCATGCCACATGGTCAGCCGATTTTTCCGCACTTGGGACTTGAAGCAATTTGGCCGAAACTCGAACACCTGGCTATTGCCGGCATCTATGCAGAAGGAGAGGAGATTAAGGAATTAATTTCTCGGCACAAGGAAACTTTACGTTCTTTGAAATTTGAACTTTGCAGTCTGTTCTCTGGAAAATGGTCAAACGTTGTAGACGAGGTGGTGTTTGGGACAAGAATAATGACGTTTGTCTTGGATCACGTCAATGAAACCACCGTTGGGGACATTAGTTTCATGGATTTGCCTGAAGAAATGGTCGATCGCTGGCAATACGAAGGCGAGCTTCAACTGAATGCGAAAGGGGAGAGGTACTTCGACGAGCCTCCCCAGAAGTCCGTTTTTGCGTGGCGCAATCAAGACACAGATGCATCTTGATCCTCCAAGGCATCCCCGCACCGTCCATGGGATCCAGCAAGACTGCAGACTGTACTCGACCGAACCGGCAGCAAATAAACAAACACTAGTTCCCAATCTGCTTGTATTGGTCTTACCATTTGACCGGTGTAGCCAATTTTATAATTGTACGGTCGGGCGGCGAGAGTGACAGTATATTTTTAGAGGCACTCAAGTGTCGCCGAATGACGGCTTGCTTTAGAAAAATTTATTGTTTGACACCAGATGGGTAGTACATAAGTCGCGTCAAGCTTCGCAGATGCGGTTGACATTCCGACGCGGTCCATCCTGACTATTGCGCTTTTTGCAGGTTGTAAACAATCCAAGGTAGTGCGAACAACTTGGCGATACGAAAAAGTGTTTCGATCTTGAAACGCAGTGCCTACAAGATTGCGGTGAGTGCCCGGTTCAGTGAGCCTCGATTCTATTTTTACATTTCCCAGCTGCGCGTAGGTACCTACCTTTGAGACATCTTACATGGGCCGATCGTCAGCCTCTCCCGGCGGCGCCAAAGGCTCATGCAGCCCTACGGCGCGAGCGGATCGATAGAGCTGATCCGCCTCGCTTCCAAAGCTTCAACTTCAACTACGACATAGCTTCGATGCCGACCGGGAGCCGAAAATACCTACTAGCATTCCCGCAGACGGTGACCCTCAGCCGCCATTCAGCTACAGAGTAACGCCCCGAGGCAGCAGCTTCGTCTCGCATGCTTCCCCTCCGTCCATCCCACTCATGATCAGTAAGACACTATTTTTGGGGAACCTATGTGGCCGGCCCGGACCCCACTTCTCGCGTATATGCACTCGAAAAGATGGTAGTGATCAACAATGCACCACCTCTGCCACAGATTTCGAAGCCGATCAGCCTGTCCACACATGTTTGGGTTCTCTGCTCGTCACTTTTGCATCTAAGCGGCTACGGATGTTTCCCATGTCTCACTCCATTGGAAAAGTCTGTGAAGCTCACCGGTTGTAGCGGGGAAGATGCACCGGCCAATCAAGGAAAGAACATGCGAACCACGAATCCTGCGATGCACGACCCAATCCCCGGCATTCACAACGCTCTCAGCATTTCTCCAATCATCTCCCGAACGGCACCCGTGCTCCCCTTTGCCCTTTCAAAGAAAGGAAGCAGTGGCTGCATGATTTGCCTCCCCCACGCCACGTCACGGCTCCTTCCCGACGTTTTCGAGCCGACCTCTGGTCAGGTGTTTGAGACATCTCCGCCTTGATCATCCAGACAGTGACCAGGACCAACAATGCACGTACAACACTTGCCGCTTTGCCCCCCGGGCTCTAGGCTTGTCGCTTCGTAGCTAGGTTAAGGAACGTCTTCCAATCCTATCCTGCAGGAGTGACTCGAGCATCTATATCCGTTCCTGCGGGATACGGAGCTGCACATGACTCAGATACGCGATTGGAGGCCTCTCGAGATGGTCGCCATCAGGGAGATAGATGACGGGCTAGCGCTCGACACCACAGCAAAAGCGCCTCGGGACCCAGTTGCCTAAATTCTCAGGGCAAATAGCGATTTGGACAATAGCACATTGACCAAACTTGCTGTATTGTCCCACATTCCTCGTATTGTCTACCAGTCCCTCACTGTTATAATGCCATTATCCCGCACTCATGAGCACTCCTCCCCTCTCACACCTTTTGAAACTGCGTACCCCGACCTGGATTCGAACGGACAAAGCTCATCTCCAACTTTGCTCAAAGGTGTATCGCACAAGTAGACCTAGGCCACTCTAACTTATCCTTTCTTACTACACTTCACGGTCTTCTGGGTGCAGCCTTGCATTACATCTATCTCGCCGCCCGCTCTCTACGTGCACTGGTCAAATGCAGCAGCATCAAGACAGTCGGCATCGTCACCACCATAGGAGACGGGAACGTCACACTAATGAGAGAGACTCGGCCTTTTCCTCGGAATCAGGTTACGCCAGCGGATCTGTAAGCAACGCGTTCTTGAATTCCACTGCGAAGTAGTACTAAATCTTATCGTAGTCGGACGGCAATCATGCATCAAACGAATATCCTGTCTACTTGCAACGGAATGCCCAAGGGAATGGTTATATGTATGGCAGCTACGACCCGCAGCATGCCCGACCTAGTCAATTGCACTACGCACATCAACAATGGCGTGCAGTCCCCCGCGCATGGGAAAACGTCAATCCAGAAGCGTACCGTGTCGTTGAGAATCCCGCATTACAAACCCCCCGCTACGTTGCGTCTCCCAACGTTCGTGATGGCGCGCATCATCACAATGCGATGAATCAACCCTCTCATCCGCCCCGTGCATCCCACCCTCCAGGGACCATAGCTCATACGCCGAGGCCGATGCTCACACCTTCGAATCTGAGCCAACACAATGAACGGTCTGCGCCGACGACTAACATGGATGGATGGGCTGGTGCTAATCAACGCGACGGTCCTTGGGATAACATTGGGTATGTGTCCACGAGGGACGAGGGATACCCGAGGAACAATGGATATTGACAACAATCTGGGAGTAGTGTAGTATCTGAGTGCTGTGTAGAAAGTGCAGCAAGATGAGGGTATCTTTTATACTTGTGCATGATGGTTAGGGCATCTTATAGGGCGTTTACTGCTCTAAGGCTGGCATTACAGGATTTTCAGCTTCCTACAGTGACCCAAGGCTGGGGTAGCCTTGGGGTCGATAATTCTATCTTTTATTTCGCATGCCGCTTATTGGAATAGAGGGTGTACTGCCAGGGGGGGCGGACTCTTTAACCGACACTAGGCCGAGGCCATCAAAATGATCTTCATGCGCAGCTTAGTAGGAGTGCAGACAGGTGCACTTGAGCCTTCGACAATCGGTAAAGAGTTGGGAAGCCCGTCAACTACGAAAAGTGCGGCTGCTCGCTCACCGGAACTAGTCGGGCTACGGATGACGTGTCATTAATGGGCGGTTCACGGGACTAGGTTGCTAGGATGCCCGTTCCTGAAGGACCCGTCATCCACAAAGTCATTCATCGTCGATCATTGCTCATCTCCAGTGCCGCCCGAGAAGGCGGCCTCCAGACTCTGCGCCAATGCGCAATCCAAGCCTTCGAGCCCCCCAGGATCCATGCCGGATCGCCAGCCTACGACATACTCGCCCTGGCAGAAGTCGTCCCCCAACAGTATCCCATCCGAAGAAATGACGTCGCACGAGCACAATCGGCGGGGTGCTCCAAAAGGGCACAGGGCGGGTGACATCGGTGCCATGCGGCTCTGCATCTGTCCGCCTCACGATTTGGATGCGAGCAGCCGCAAGGCAATACAGGGCGAAAGGATCCAGACCCCATGGCCATCTCTGATGCAAGTGACGAGGGAATATGCAAAGTGGGAGACCTTCACCTGCAGACGCACGTGCATATGGTGCCGTGCGACGACACCAGCAGATGGCTCGAGATGAGGAAATGGGACGATGCAACCCAACCGCGCCATGATGGCACAGGCTCATCGTCATTCGGATTGCTGCAGCATCGCCATGTTGTTGGGGGTTTGCGTGCCCATTCGAAGCGAGCGGAAGGCACGACCGGGATCCCGACCACCTGGCTCGCCGGCAGGCCGCCCGAGCACGGAAGGCGGGGCACGGGTGGTCAATGCGCTAGCTTGTCTCGACCTCCTCCAGCCTTGCCCTCTTCTCTTTCGTTACGCACACCAGCGCCGAACGGGGCATCTTTCGCGAAATGGGCTCTTCTCACGGACGTATCATCACGGACGATGAGGGCGCTCTAGATCAAGGCCGCTCATGCCCTGTCGGTCACCCATCTCAACGCCGCTGAGACCACTCCAAGAGGCCGCTCACAGGACGCAAAGTTATCGGATGACACTTTCGTCCTGAGCTACCTTGGCGCCGATCACTAATGCTAATCATAGAGCAGGGTCCTCGAGGAATAGAGACTGACTTCCATACGGAGCTGACTGCCCCGAGTCCTCCACAATCACCATGGCCGACGGCATAGCAGCTACCTCATCAATTTATTTCGCTATCTTATCGCGCCGCAGGCCTGCGCGCCCCCATTAGTCATGTGCAATGCGGCCCATATTGAGGCGAGCTGCCATCTATGTGCCCCACGATGAGAGCTCTGTGGGCTGCCATGAAAATTGTCCGCCCTGAGAGACAGATCCCTGATTGAACGTTGTACGCAGTAACCCAATATCCTAGTCGCCAAGGTTGGTTCAAAATCTCACCCAGTCATTGTCGTCCTTGAGCGCTTCGAGATTTCAAGTCATTGGTAAAGTATTCGCTGTCATCAATGTGCTCGGAGTCCGACAACAGCCTCGAAGCAAGGCTTCGCGCGGCTTTCAATGAATCATGTTTCGCATAGCCACAGCACAACAGTGTACACACCGCTTGAAATCTGCCTTGGAGAAAGCCTGGCCAGTAGCTGTACCAAGATGGACGAATTGGGGGCTGAGTTGTTCACGTAAAAGATCAGCCTACGGCCAGAATATATGAAGTGTATGCCTCCATCACTATCTCTGATGGAGAGAGAGGTTTGCGCAAAACTCGAAACTTGAACGGTACACACCATTCCCCACGAATGATTGCAAAAATTACGCGTTCTACGATCGACAAAAACCGGTCAGCTCCAATATTCCCTGCACGCAACACAAGCAGCGAGACCATTCCTCCTCAAGGTTTGTCAGCATCTTTGGAGTGGGATATTCGCATTCGCTTCTCCCGACGATACCGCAGAAGTGAGAAGCCTGGCACTGCAGACGACATGTGCACGCTTCATTCTCCTTGTGGATATCAGTCGACGTTGCCGTCCCTGTCGCGGCGAACCTATTTGGTTACCTCTTTACGGCTCATGCAATGATTCGCCTCACGAAACACGTCGGCGTCGATACCGGTCAACGTCTACGAAGATGTTACTCAAATTGGCCGTCGCCCATAGGCATGTGATGGGCGGCGGGAGACTAGCAGGTAAGCGAGGGTAGCTTGCTGGGCACCTCCCGTCCTACACTCACTCTTGGCTAAACGCAGGCAACAGTTGCTTTCATACCAACCTTCGCCACCCAACCACAGCCAGCCATTCCTCCTATTTCCTTCTTCAACGATACTGTCCTCCACAAGACAGGGCGAGCATACGGAAACCCCGCACGCATATAGCCGTGCCGGCGGCCGCCGCAACCTCCGACTATTGCCCAGGACAGTGTTGTGCCACGTTCGCCCTCCGCCCATTTTAAGGCAACCGAACAACCTAGGTGCCGGCGACTGGATGTCAGGATGTGTATGGCGTCGGAGTCCTTTTGTGCACCGGCTCTTCCGCCATGGAAGCTCAAGGGTTTGCGTGGTATGTTGTCGTTGCGTTGCTAGCGGATGAGACTGTGCTGTCCTGCATCTTGGAAGTTCATTCCTGCTGGACAGCATACGCTTTGCCCTCGCGGAGGCTTCCGATTCTTTCCATAAGGGCTAGAGTAGGATAAAAGTCCTCCATGCTCTCCGCGTTTCTCCCCCGGATATCTTAGGCTGGTCCCCAAGCGTGGCAAGATGCGGTTTTCAGTCGGACTTGAGCTTCGCGGTTCGAAATTCGAGTTAGTGAGCAAGCGTCTTTAGTCTCCCTCAGCATAGCAGCTTTGACTCACCTCAATAGACTAAATTTTAGCCGCAAGAATACAGCATCCAACAGCAATCCTTCACGGCCAGTGGACTACGCACATACATCCCCTGTCTACACAAGGACCACCTTTCCCGACGGTTCTGAATTGCGGCTCCACTGGTCTCCAACCTCGTTGACATCTGAGACCAAGCCTCAATCCGTCTTGAACAACAAAAGACCTTCACGAGTCCGAAGCTTTCATAAGAAGATCGGGAAGATGCTGTCATTTCACGTGTCCCGAACACACCCGTTCCACAACTCCCAATCGGGACACCCTGGATCTCTATATGAGCTTCCGGAAGACAGGCCTGAGATGGCGTGCAGTCAGGGACAGGTACCCGAGCTACCCGGCAGTCAAATCCCATGGGAACTGTCAGCGCAATCAAATGATACCCCCTATGACGGAAATTTTATTTTCGCAAATACTCCATCTCAATCGTTCACGCAGCCCGTTAATCTTAATGATGCTCTTGGCCGGCACAGTCATCAACAGCGTCCTAATTCCACCGCTATACGACGTCGGCCGCTTCCACCGTCGCAAATGTTGACGCAGGTGAATTCATTGTCACAGATGAGCCCAAGTTCGTCGTTCATGTCGTCTCCCCAAAACATATCTCCAACAAAGGACCAGGTCTTTCATCCATACCCACTGATGACGAATGCGACCAATCAACAAGCACAGCATACCAGCCGCATCACACCCTCCCCTACTACAAGTTCCTCCTGCTCGGTGTCGCCTATGACCCCAACCTATCACAAGGGGTTGGTTGATTGTTCACAATATGGGGCTTGGACTGGCCCGGCAGGTCATTCATTTTCACCAGTACAAGAGTGTCAACCTCATGAACCTAAGACTGGTCGTTCCAGTCACAAGTTTGGGTCGCAAGGGCACTCAGAGGTCAAGACGATGCTGCCGACACCGCCTCTTGCCTCTCCACGCGATAAAACTATAATGTTTAGTCTTCCCGAAGCTTCAGATTACAAGTCTGATGCTCGTCAATCTCCACCAGTTCCGCAAACCTTCGTCCAATCTGACAGATTAACTTCCCATACAACTGGTCCGGCCAATACTACTCATTTCGGCCTTTTCAACCAGACATCACAGGATATTGGGTCTCACCCTACCTCTGCCTGGGAACGTTTCCACGCCCCTTTCTTGCAAAGTCAGCGCTCTAACGATTTTGATCTATTTCCATCTTTTGAGCATGAGGATGATGATGATTCAATCGACAACGCAAATGAGACGCTTCCCCCATATGATGAGCATCCATCCACACAACCTGTCACCATGCACGATGGTGTCTTTGCGTTCAATCTCACGCCTCCAGAGGGCGCTGGTGTTAACAATAGAAAGTCGAAGAAAGCCTGTTTGAAAATATTCGACCCTATTTCTTGCTCGCAGTGTGGAAGGTCCTTCAAAGGACCGTATCAGAAAGGGAACTTGCGACGTCATATTAAATATGTCCACATCGAGATAGGCTTCCACGATGAAGGAAACAAATGCCGCGAATGTTTCCGTGAGTACAATCGTGCAGACGCACGTCGCAAGCACGAATGGAAAAAGCACAAGATTATGGACTGCAAACCCAAGAGGCGCGTTGAGAGGATGAAGGAAAGGAGAGAATCTATATGATGAACGTGGGGGATCGTATTTGGTGATGGATTACGATTAGCTTGGAAGGCTAATTGGTTAAGGCCCGCGATGCTGGGCCTTTGTGGTGTGACCTGCTAAGCTCAGATCTGCTATCCACGCTTCACACGAACAGCGCACTTCAAGAGCTTGCTCAGCCCGCGGCTGTTCATGGTGCCTATGTACGACTTGTTTCTTGGTCTTGAAGGTCAAGCTGGACACATAATTCTGACTAAGCTGGAACTGAACGTCTTTTCTTGCGGCGCAAGTTCATTTGTCTAATTCACTTGTACATATTCTTACTCAATTACGGTTTTGGCGATGCGTTGAAGTTCGGCCTGAATGAGAATAATGATTGGAATACGAAGGAAAAGGCGAATAGCATAGTATGCTCAATGAAAGGCAGCCTTTTACCTAAGAATAGCACTTTTGAAGCGCTCAATGCGCTCCTTGGAATGAATACAATAAGCATGCCTTCAAAGAGAAGCATCGCAACAAGCCTTGTCTCCCCACGGGTCGTGAACCCCATGCTATCCCACCATCCCGCACGCAACCTGTCCTCCCCCCCCAAACTCGCTCCAGCACAAATGTGCTCCACCGGGCGATACCGGAACACATACCTGCCTCCTAACCGCCTAGACCTCCACGCTCCTCCAGCCCGGCCGCCTAATTGCCTTTCCCCCTGACACATGTCGTCAGAGGGCGCAGGGCGCCGAAATTCCCCCCCTATTTATAGCCCAGCACGATTCATGCACAGGGGTCTGTATCGGGCAAGGCCTCGCGGCTCGGTGAGGCTGCAGGTCAAGTCGTTAGCCTCGTCTGCGGGCGCCGGCCTGGATTGCGGTGAGCAGAGTGAGGCTGACGGTGTGGGGTTTGGGGGGGGGGAGGATTTGCGGTGAGGCCCCCCCGGGGCGTTGGAACACGTGAGGAGTGGTGTATGCGGGATGGGGATGCAACATGACGGTTTCGAGGCAAGGTTGTATGTACATGGGTGGAATGTCGCCGTTGGCGGGGCTTGCATGGAATTCTGGGGGTTCGGGGGGTCCGGGTGCTGCGGGTTTTGGCGGAGTGGAGAGGGTGGTGGGGAAGGGCTAGCTATTCGTGTCGATTTCGATGTCGTCGTTTGACCCGTTTGGATTTGATAGGTCTAGAGTTGTAAAACTTCTTGCTCGAGGGCGTGAGCGAGTGCACGTGCTATTTGGGGGGCGGACTAGCTTAGAATAGACTAGTGCTGTTTGAGTGAGTGAATGGTTTCTCACGTGCCTGGAACTTGCACTTACCTACATAGGTGATCTTAAGGACAGCCTTCGCAAATCACGGGAATTGGGGTCGTATAAACTACAAGGAGTCTAGTGAGAAACATGAACAGACTGGCTCCAATCAAGAAAATTATACATGCTCTTGAACAGAGACTAGGCTTACAAGATACTAACAATATTAGAATCTCGAAAGCCATCCTAGGTATCGACTATATTATATTGCATTTGATCTACCTTTCCATGAGACTTGGAAACTCCTGAATCTTCGCATCTTCCCAAAAACCTTGCTCAATCCTCGGGAGCTCGGGAAACCGCTGGTCTATTGCACTTACCAATAGCCTGGCGCGCCGTCAATGTGGTTCTACTCTCTTAATATTGAATACTACAACTCGACGCACTGAAAAGGTAAGAGAGAAAAGTGGTGATGGAGAGCTGTAAGAGAGATATGATGCTCTTAAGACTAGGCAGCGAAGGGAAGTAGATGGAAGTAGTATTGTTAGTTTTCCGAATGTAAGCAAGTCTACGGAAGACGTCTGTTATTGCGATAAATCCGCAATCATTGGGCTAACACGGATACTAAAGACAGGTGAGAGATCTATAGATTGTCGAGTGATCGAATTAATTCAGGCCATGGGTCCAGGATCAATGAATATAGACCAAGCAACCGTGCTAGTGCCGTGAGCCCAAATAGATATCGATGGAAGTCTTGCCGATGCTCGGATGTCGTACCATCGGCATTGTCTCTTCGGCCCAGACTCTCGGCTGACCTCGGATTCACGACGAGCCCACATTGTCCATGAAATACGCTTGGCGTTAGCTGTGAAACAGGGATCTATCGCGCCTGCTGCAAGAACCCGTCGGGCCGATTCCGCCAACCTCATGCTACGAACGTACCAATTTTGTACAACAACCTAGCATGGGAGGACGCTCTAGACCTCAATGACCGCTAGCAAAGTCAGAGAAGAACGTATCAGAGATCTGAGAAAGACGACTCGGGGCTAGACCGCACGAAACAATAGGAGAAACGGAAGAAAGTGCACTCCCTAGTCAGGAAATGCCGGCAATCGCGGATATAAAAAAGCTTTTAAGTGAATCAGGTCATTGCTCCGATCATAAGACCATTAGAACGGTCCATTCTGTTATCCTTGAACTTTCTCGGACACGTGGCTAGTTAGCTCTCGAGTGTGACCGTAGCACGATTGCTGCACGAAATATTCCCGTGGCCTGAGTGGAGAAACACCCAGACCTCATTTTCGCATTGGGCGTTCCGTTCCTTGGCCGTATCGCTTCAGCCGCTCCGAGGACGAGGCTGGTCAGGCTGTTGAGGGGTTTGTGAGGTTGGGGGGTGTCGTTCGGGTCTGAACAACCAATCATCAGAAATCTTGCGTTGGAAAATTGACAGATGCATTAGAACTATGCCGATGGCTGCGCTAGCTATGCCTCGCAGCGAAAGACGGACATGCTGCGGAGGGTCGACCCGTCTCAGCTATGCCGTGCGGCTGCAGAAGAGCCCAGCTTCACAGGAGCCCACTTCCAGATAGCGAGGGTCTAGACGCCTGTACTGAGCTTGAACAGGGGGTGATTGCGCAATCTCTCCGGGATCGAAGCTCTGTCGGTTTTCGAGCTGAGTGTTGCAAAGAGTAAAAAACAGATGCGGCTCAACTCTCAGTTGATGCTGTATCAGGAAGCTCCATATCGATGCAAGCAATTATGGTGTCATTTATTTTGATAGACGCGGTACGACCCGCTCGATCTAGGAATCTGGTGGGGGTGGAGAGACGCTGCTGAGTGGAGAGAGACATGCAGCCCGGGATACGCTGTAGCGGGGTAAGAAGCCACCAATTTGGTGGCTGCTCGGAATCTTGAACATTGCCTATCGAGAGCCGTTCGGCGCGCGTACAGGTCTCCCACTGTTGAGCGAAGAACAGTCGCTGGCTCTACCGTTTCTCCCACATGGTAATAAGAACAACCGTGAGGTGCGCAAAAAAAAAACGAAGTTCCTGAATTCAAGGTCATAGGTATGATTGGCAAGCCTGCGCTCACGTGGACTGGTATTTGGACAGGGGTCATTCGATGATGGTTCGCAGATCGGTTTGGCGCTGCCAACTATGCTGGATGCATTCCCGCCCGTAGTTAGCTGTAGTGATCAATGCCGAAGGGGACTAGTATATTGCGCAACCAGGGTTGTGGGAGGTAGAAGGCGAGAGCTCGTGCGACCCGGCGGCTATGTCAGTCCACAGGCCTATAATTGTCGGTCCTGGTTCTGGACAGAAGCGGGGTGGAACTGTGTCGGGAACGCTTGTAACGGCATGGTGCAGACGATCATGTCTCTTCCCGTAGTTGCATGACGAACGAAAATCGTTCACAGTGGTTTACGAATATGCAGGAGGCTCTATGAGAGCAGCTTATTGGGTAGCCGAGAAGCTGAATGTTCTGATGAGGGAGCAGCTCTTGGCTGTGTTGTGTGCCCGAGGTCATCACCGAGGGGATCCCCACGCCCCGGCCACTTTAGAGCGAGTCAAGTAGAGTCCAAGTCAAATCTACAGTGGATAGCTTTGCCGCCTGTCGCGGCATCTTCACTACTGATACAGTGCGGAACAACACTGGCGACCAAACAACGAGTCGCTAAAGAGAGCGAAGCGGGAAGAGGATTAGAGTGGAGTTGTCCAAGGAAAAGCATTTCAACCCCCCACTTTAGGTATGCAGCTGCATAAGTAAGCAATATCTCTTCCATCGATGCTGCTGGCTGTCTGAGTGGCAGGTCAGCGGGTCCCTACCATCGCTTAGAGAAAGGATGGTCGGCCATGGGGGTGCCACAAAGCCTGGCCGCGGCACCTGAACACCAGCCATCACTCCAGTCGCATAGCGGCAAGCGAACGCGCATTTCAGCCACCATGCGGGTTACGGAATGTGGTGGTGTGGAGAAGATGCAGTCCTTCTTATAGTGTGGAGCGCTGCTGCGTTTGACGGATCGAACGATCTTACTTCTCGCGCAGAGCCGCATTGTTGAAAACTCAGACCCCACTACGTCGACTCATCGTAAATGCTAAGGCGCAGCATTTTGCTCTTGCTCTTGCTCTTGCTCGGCCCATTCCCACTCATTGTGCAAGCCTTCTGCTCGCAACCCAATGCTTATCCTAAGGCATGTTAGAATGACGTGGTTCGCATTCCTAGTCACTTACCAACACAGCCGGGTAAGCCATGTCTTGTGTGGTTTTGCCTCACTTCGACTTTGCTTCACGATGCTACCTGGCCCACGAACAGTCAATCTAATGTTGACTTCGTCAGACCCACACCTGGACGTAATGACAGCCCCATACCTGGGCCAACGATAGGAAGGCTGTCACCGGAAGTTGGTCGGTGCTTGAGCCGTGGGTATGGCAGAATCTTGACCGTGCCACAGGTGCCAAAGCCATCGTCCAGTTGTACGTCATCCTCAGCTCGGATTGATCGTGTCCGAGCGTAGAATATCATCTGTATCTAATGTTTATTCGTTGGCGCCGCCTCGATGGGCCGGGCGAGTGTGATAGATGGCTAACCAGATACGTGTTAGTGACCAGAGTATGCCCAACGGCCACGGTCGGCGGGCCCGCAGAAGCAAGACGTGTGGTCTGCCTACACCGCCAGAGTCTTTCCAAGGCATATTCGTCTCAACTCAAGAAGGGAAGAAACTGTCCAACGCATGCTCATTGCTTCATCCGTGCGAAGACCAAGCTATTCCCAAGCTCCTTCGTATCTGCGGAACACGCGTAGCCGCCCTAGTCTCTGCTGCGATAGCAACGGCCCCTTTCTGCCTAGTGTCAAACTCATCAAGAAAGTGAGGCAAGTGTTCGGGCTCTGCTGTTGCGTGCATCAGGTATAGGAATGATTTTACATGTCGTCTTCGGCTGGAAAACTTTCTGACGATCGAGACCACCAGGAGATCCTCCGGAGCTACCCATGATCTGCGCACATCAACAGCAATCACTTCGTTGCATCCTGACCGCGAGTGGCCGCATGCCGATCGAGCCCTATTGTCATTTTATCCTCCTCTTGGTGCATTACAATCTGTTGGCTTGCAATCTGTTGGCTTGCAGGCTTGGCACACGGGCCTCATCGCTGCCAGCGCACGACCTCACCGGCACACCATCCACACAGTCCGTACCACGAGCCTTGGAACAACCCCTCTCTTTCTCAGCCCTTCTTTGATCTTCGCGAACGTTCGTCTCCGCAGTCTTGCCAGTCTTGCCAGGCATTTGCGTTCGTCGTGCACCTCAAGCATCGTTAGGTGGGGCACCTGGTTCTGCACAGAGGGTCGACCATTCGACGAGACATTTGTCGACGAGCCTGAGTCTGTATCAAAAGATTCGGAAAGATGTTAGCCCCGACGTCGATGGTCAAGGGCAATGCCGAGTATCGTCTACGGAACGAGGTAGAGGCGCGCGAGCCGCTTATCAGGCCATGCCAGCCTCAAGCTCCAACACAAGTCCTTCCAGCCAACCCGGTGAATATCTCTTACCCATATACTACCCACCAAGGCAGTAGGAATAAGGTCTTCATCTCTTCTAATAGACCTCCTGCGCCACCGCGGGATCACAATCTTCAACAATACCTTTCCCAGACAGGATCTAACGACGTCGGGTTTACAGGTCCATCTAACACTTCCCACCACAACCACAACTTTCTCGGGCAAGATCTCCTTATAGGGAATAAAGAATATTTAACCTCGTATTCTTCGTCCCAGTCTCCCCAAGAGCTAGTAAATGACTTCCTCCTCTCCGACCTTTCCAACGAAGACTCGACAGACATAATGAATCCAGGACGTGAATGTTATCTCCCGCCTACCCCTGCGCTAGAGCAAGTGCTTAACCAATCTCGGATTCAGATAAATGATGAGCCGTGGTCACAACTAAATCGTAGAGATCAGGACCATGCTCAAGCCGGATATGGACTTTCTTTACAGGGTGACAACGGTATGATGTCGCGACGACCTATTAGCCCCGGAAATTTATCAAGTAATACATTAACTACTGCCTGGTCGAGTCTTGGACCGAGCCATAGTGATTCGATGGTCAGCGCGGGAGCATCCAAAGGTCCGGTTGTTGTACAGTGTGACGATGATCTGAATGTCATATGGGGTTCTGGGGAGAATCATCCGGATAAGACGCATTCTCGTATAGGCCGCACTGTAGTGTAAGTTGTGAATTCCATAATCTCTGCTCGTATATGATTGGCTCAATGCTAAGAATGAAAAGGCCTCGATCACCTTTCCAAAGGACCCTTGATGTCCCTACAGACAACAGGCCTGCTCCTAGTCTATCTCCAGGCGGGTCATCGAGCAAGTCAGCCTGCAGTGACTGTCATCTTGAATTTAGCGGCGAATACCAGCGTGGTAATTTAGCTCGACATCGAAGGCAGAAACATGGTCTTGTAGTGCAGGCATTTCGCTGTGTTTCGTGCCCGCGGTCCTTTATGCGACAAGATGCACGCTTAAAGCATTACCGAAGACATCATCCACACCTCAGACCGGGGCTTGCTCAGACCCGGAAGTAATGATTGTCACATGATCCCATCTTTCTTGGAAAAAGAATAACGATCCAATGAAGCAGGTGTTCTCTTGAGCCTCCGCAAGCTCCCCATCGCGGGCTAAGTCTAGGATTAGCGCACATAAAGTAGCCACTGGTTTGATTCATATTAAACAGAGTTGCCGGTCGATTGTTTGTAAAGCGACGTCTGGGGCGTATGGGTGAAGGATTCCAAAAAACCAAAAAATATATCTCTTGCTCCCGGTCTTTATCATTCCATGTTTTCCATTATGGCGTATCAGGTAGTCTGCGTGTATGCCTCCCTTTCTCTTATACGTTTGCATACAAGGCCATGTCGGTATTGCCCAGGGCTAGGATGGATGTATGCATGTGGGTGTGGCTGACGAGTCCCCGTTCCTTTCAATGTCTCTTGCGGTTCAATATAGCGTTTGTGGTAGGTCTGATCTATGCCCTTTGCTGACAAGAGCAAGTCGATAACTTGATGAGACGAGAGGGAAAGAAGCTGGAAGATGCTAGGCAGCGATTGAGGCTTGTCAACTCGTGGACGCGTCGAGGTTCGTACGGCGAGGGATCGGCACTACTTCAAGATTAAAAAGATGCCTATTCATCTTCGCAACAACGTCTCGGTGGTATTGGTGGTCGTCTGGTTGTGAAAGAACGAGGGGACTCTGGGGGTGAGGTTGAGTTAAAGTTGCGCTAAGGAAACGACGAGGACAGCAAACACTCTAAACAACGTTCGATGCGAGGCCCCACTAGAAGAAGAAGACGGCTCATTGCCAACACACCGACCTAGCCTCACTCCATGACTCCTCCCTTCGTTCTGAGCCCAGCATCTGCGTTGTCTATGTGTCTGTGCTGTTGGAGGACCAGACCCCTCTTCTTTTTCGCTAGCTGTGCGTTCTGCCGCGCTTCGAGCCCAACATCAACACCGTGTTGGCATCCGTTCTCGGCCACTTAATCTGTAACACAATACACACGACGGGCCGACTGTATGACAATTTCGTTCTTGAGCTGTGTCCAATCTCTTAAGAAACCTTCGTTCTTAGCGAAATGTATTAGCTTCATCCTATGATGATCGGTCTTGAAACCGTTTCTGGCGCAGACATGCACAGACCCATCCGAATATCCACCGGATACCAGGTAGACCTGAGGTGGCGAGAAGAACACTGTTCGCCTCACTTAGGCCGCAACCTTGTTCTCTGTGATGGCTTGCCCTCGCTAAGGCAGCCTCAGATGCTTGGAGTGAGTCGTACCGGCCTGTCTTTATATCTCGGTCGTCGTCGAGGGGCCGATTATGACCAGTCAGGCAGGTATCATAGCACAGATCATAAGTTGCCTTGTTCATATCCCTTCTTGATCTCCTCTCATGTGATCAATTCGTGCTATCAAAGTCCTCCATCGAGTGGTGATTGGTTCTCAAAAAACGAAGCTCTCGTTCACCTCGTCACACCGCGAAAGGCACACCGCGAAAGGCCCACCACTCACCGCTCACCCCAGCACACACACCCACTCTTGTGGGTGGGCACCCAGCCTCTTTAAATATTTTCAGAGTCTACACTTTTCCATTCGATTCTCAGGCCTGTCACGAGGAAGCAGGCTTAGCTGAAAGGCCACCCACGATACGAATCAGTCAAAGTAGCCTATGACAATATGAGTCAAACTACCCGAAGCGAGGTCCTTGCCGCATATTACTTGCATCAAAACGCGTTAGTCCAGTGACCCGGTCGTATTCTCAATCTTTAGGTGCGGCTACATAAGACGCATTAAGTCCTACGCGACGCGCAACCTCTACTCGTCATGCTGAGAAGGAAATTTATTGCATTTTCTCATCTTCCCAGAGCAAAGAAGAAATGACCATCTAGTATTCAGGATTGCTATCGGACGTAGTGAATTTCGTAAATTGCCTCAGAGCGCAACAACGCCACCACCCCTTGCTAAAAACTCGCTCTAGTTGCCACCACCAGGTACGGCAATGAAGATCTCTCTCGCCTATGTCCGATGATGGCGAAATACGATTTACGAATGCTATTCGATGAGAAGTTGTTTTCTCAGCTATGTCTAAACCACCCGACGAGGCCACTACATGCATACGCGATATGCGCTTTTTACTAGGAACAAAATTGCTTGGTTCTCGGCTCCCGCGTCTTTTTCGAGCTCACCGTCCTACTCCAATAGCTCAGAAAATCATCTGTCACTTTCTGACACTTACTCAGGTGCACTGAAGAAAATTCTCGAAGTTCAGCATATCATCCTCATTAGATATCTGGCTTATTTGACCTGCACCGGTCGATTTTCTATCCGCCAAACTACTGCTATCGAACCATATGCAACATGAGCCACTGATTCACACCGGTTGCAGACGCCCTTCAGCCCCATAACATTATTACACGACAGACTTCAAGTCCTCCAAGCCATGCCAACCCGATGGCTTCTGCACGGTCGCCAAACTTTCCCGCGAGCCCAACTTTTCTCGTACTCCAACCTTCCCTTCAATAATTCCAATGATGCCCCACATAGTCTAGCGCATCCGACTCCCCGTTGCACGGCCGCATTACGTTGCAACTCATTGGTGCAGCCTCGACGAGACGACCAAATGCTCGGAAGTCCTTCAACCTCTCAAGTCTGATATCACAAGCCTCACGATTTTATGGTCCCTGCGCCAACTCTCAACCACATGGCGCCACTCGGGCACTATCGCGCAAAATTCTCGTTCTTCACCGGGCACCTCTCATTTTTAATAGGCTATCGAACTCTTCTGTTAAGTTCTCACACTTGAGCAGTCCAAACTCACCGTGCTCGCTGCCTTAGCTGAAAGGTAGCCGCCCTTCGAACTCCCCAATAGGAAAGTATATCATTGCCATTCAGAAAAAAAAAATTCAATGACCAAAAACTAACACCGACATTCAAGAGACCAAGCGATGAATTCTCGTTGCATAACGCCTCATGCAACGTGCAACATGCAACGTGCAACATGCAACATGCAACATGCAACATGTAGCACATCGGTGAAGACCTTGACCTCGTGTGCGAATCATCGAGAAATGCCACCCTCCTACAGGCAGAGGACTCCATGAAAGGAAAATGACACCTCTCGCCTTTGAGTCCAAAAGGTGACAGTGTCAGCGCCTCGACCGACTGATGAAAGCCACTAATCGAAGTCATGTAAAACCGGTGTGAGGTCAGCATAGCAGAATAAGTATTCAAATCCAGGTGAGAATAAGCTCATGAACGGTCACCCAACTAAAACCACTGGGGTAACATCAAGTCAGATTTTGGACATTTCGACGAGCATCTACCGCTAAAGGTGCCCTTTGTTACACAGCATGACCCTTGCTTTTAGTGGACCCGACATAGGCCTCGTGAAGGCCTCGGGAAGACGTGTCACATTTTGACAACAAATATCGTCACGCGCTTCTATGCACCATCCCATTCCTTAGCATAGTGGAGAAATATACAGTAGTAGGTAGCCGAATGCGGTAATCCGGGCCAACCTTTTATGTGTGAAGATTGCCAGTCTCTGACACGTGCGATTAAATCTGAGTATTGGCCGGCCTAAACGTTCATCGGGCTTAACGACGTAGATGCCCTATACCGCTGCTTTTCCGCGACTTGCTTCCGATGCCGAAACTGCCCATATCCTTTGGCCCAATGTCACCGCCCAGTGACTGTCTGATTCTAGGTGACGATTGATAGGGGCCAGCGTCAGCATTGATTGTGGCGTTCTGACGTGTACCGCCGAGTATCGGGAGTCTACTACGATGGGTTTGAGTTCTCAGGGTTCCGCCCGGCGCTGATCCTACGAATACGTTAGCTATACGTCCAGAAGAGCTGACGGGCGTATAAGAAAGACGGTGTGAAATTGGGGAGCACGACCTGTCTGCCTCCTACTACTCAAAATATGCCCTGATAGTTGACTATTCCAAGATGAAGCGAGCCCAATGCCACCTCTCTGTTGGCCACTGTCGCCAGAGCTTGCGCTTTCACCTTGATTACGATGGTGCCTTACATTACCATGTAGTTGACCGGCACTCATCTGACCAGCATTCGCGCTACCCATTCGTGCACCTGGTAGTCTATCGACGAACCGATCACCTCGAGTGCTGTGAAGTGCTAAGTCTACCTCATCGCCAGCGGCATTCGCGACATGAGTTGCCATAACCTGAGCTTTGAGGGATTGGTAAAGCTTCTGAATGTGCGCTTGGGCCTTGCTTTTATCCCGAAAAGCATCGATCAATTCGTGATTCTTCTGCTCTAATGACGCTTGCTCGACTTGCATCCCTTGACGTACGTCAGCATCAAATGGCTGATGAAAATAGCAAACAAGTCTCCTGACCTTGCATCTTGTCCTGTAGAGCCTTGATCTGCGTGTTAGCATCATTTATGAGTTGGTCCATTTGTGCGCTAAGATGTGTGTATTTCTCCGTCAGTGATTTTGCGAGGTGTTCTTGGTAAATGATCTCCTGTGATGTCTGATAGGAGTAGAATGCCAGTCCTCGGCTCGCACACTCCATAATGATGGTGGGATTGAGACCACTCAAGACACTGGTCTTATAATCTTCCGAGGGGTTGAGGCCTGCGACAACGGCATCGTTTGGGTTGATGAGCTGAGTGCCACAAGCCGGGCATGACCTATTCGCATTGGATGACCGTGAGAGGCCGGTTATTTCGGCACACTGGCTGCAGAATACGTGGCTTCCAATCGTAGTCAGCTATCAAATTTTGGTCTCTAAAGCGAACTCGACTCACCTGCAGGTCGTCACGACAGCCTGGTCCTGGAGCTGAGCACGGCATTTGAGGTCGTTGCACCTGAGAGTGCATTCCATAGCGGGCGTTGAAGATTACGAGGAAGGCGGAAGGTGTTTCAAGGGCAGAAAACGCCGTGTGGTTGCGGTTCGAGAGTAAGATCCATTTTTGGGAAGGTACGATGCAGAATTCGCTCCTCACGCTGATCTGCAATTATTGCAATCACCGGAACCACCAATTTGCCGAAGCATTTGCACCGTCTCCGACGCCATGCACAGCATGCCACCATCCTAGAGGAATGAAGAGGCCGTCTCCACTGTCAAGTTCGGCCTCGACGCCTCTAAGATCCTCGTTGTCCTGAACATCGCCGCACCATACGGCGTTCTCTAACCTTTCAAACTCCTCTCCCTTCATCATCTCTTCACCTCTCATATTCGCATGTCCTCGTCCGGCCCTCGAGCGATCATAAAGCGCCTTCCCCTGATCTGGCTCCAACAACCGTATAACCTTTCGCCCCGCCAATTGCACGAACAGGTTGGGATTCGGGTCACGATGGAGGGGTGTACGTGTGGGTGGTAGTCCCATCCAGAGACTAGACGTGTAGATGTCTCCACGGCCGAGGTTCGAGAGCAGATTGGGAGTTGGGAGGTCGGCTTGAAGCTCGGTCGGTAGGTCGCTCAGGGAGCACTGGGCAAGGTAAAGTGCTATAGACCTATCCTCACTAGTCATATGGTATAGCAATAGAGACAGCGGCGCTTCAAAGCGTTCAAATGATGATTCTTGTTCGCCACTTGCACCGTCCACACCATTGCGCGTCAATTCTAGAGGCACAATTGTGGAACTGTATGGTGCAAGGTAGGACAAGTCCAGGTTGTGAGAATTGGCTTTGGAGCTCGATAGGCCAAACCACTTTGCAATGGCAGGTAAATGACAGAATTGCTGCTTGAAAATCACCGGCTTACTTGGGTCGAAGCTGCTAACATCTTTGTCCATCCCACAATGAGTGACCGCAGGAGAGAAGCGATTGCTGGTCGAAATGGATCGCGAACCGAATTGTCCAGATAGCAAACCGAACAGCCTCGGCGGAAATGAGGATTGAGTGAACGACATGAAAGTGACAACGTTTACAAATGTTCGGAGCTTGGATATGCAGGATACGGATCGCACGCTGTCACGTGCACATGAGCTCCCCACAGTTGGAAAGATTTAGCGGGGGCAGGCATCATCTCTTCACCCAACGCTTCGACAGCAGCCGTTGACAATGGCGACGAAACAAGCACAAAAGCAGCCCGGGCAGAGTATGTCGTACGAACTTGTTTGGAATTTACGAGGTCGCGCACTAATAGCGTCCAGTCGAAATCACGTCACTACCCGTTCCCCAGCTTCAAGAATTGAAGACACAGTTAGATCGCGAGCTAGAACATCTCACTACTTCGTTCCAGTCTTTGCGAACAGCACAATCCAAATTCCGCGACTGCCTGAAATCTATTTCGCAAGGCGTCAATCCAAGTACTGCCGATAAGCCGCTCCTCGTCCCGCTCACATCGTCGTTATACGTCCCAGGACGCCTCACATCTTCAACACACGTCCTCATTGACATTGGAACCGGCTTCTTTGTCGAGAAAAATACAGATGATGCAACGGATTTCTATAATCGAAAGGTCAAGGACTTGGGTGATAGCTTGAAGGACTTAGAGCAAGTGATCAATGGCAAGGCAAACAATGTCAGAATGGTGGAGGAGGTCATACGGGTGAAGGTCTTGAGTGCGCAAGAAAGTACGCAAAAAGAAGGACAGAGCAGCTAAAGTGCTGCATCATAGTTGGCGAGGATCGAGGCATCAATGGATACCGGCTAGTTGTGAGCAACGAGGAATCACAATTTCCTAGGCAGCATGGATTCAGAGAGCAGCTTGAGAGAAGCTTCAAGTGCAAGACAAAGATCTCTACCCGGAATGCAGCAGAGCAGCATAGCTTAATGCGAGACTCTTTTCGCTTCGGGACCAGTCAATCCATCGACATCAGGCACACCGCCCGATTACACCGACATAACAGAAGTACTTCTCCAATACAGTGCCACCAAAGATATTTCTAGCTGAGACAGTCCAAACACCTATTTCCTGCTTTTATCATCTGCCGAAAGACTGTTTAGCGCCGCAATGGTGGGGGAGCTTAAGCCGAAGCGGTCCTGCAGGGATGCCCCGTGTGGCGTTTCCACGACGACCAGCCAATGTGAGTCGGCTACGTCTAGGACCTCAACCACGACAACACCGCTTCTTCGTAATTGATCGCACCTGCATTGCCCGATCCCTCTTACAACATTCTTAAGATCTAATAGAACCTGTGTGTCTCATATTTTGTATACTGTGCAGCATCCCTGCGTGCTCGTTAGGAGTAAACACGACTCGGAGGGTAGTAAACACCCACATTCCAGATGCACAAACGAGATGGGGAAGGGGCAGCGTCCCCAGGCCCAGTGTATATGTCATCACAGCAGATGAGTATGCCAGACCATGTGAAGCATTCCTACGTATTTTTCTAATTAGCATGCCCCAGCCAACTATTTACAAGACCTGCGCAGCAACCGTCCATCGCGTCCGACTGGCTCCCGTCCACCTCCAGCACATTTCAACACTTGGTCTAGCAGGTCATCAGCCAAGTTTGCTGAGTCCCCCGCCGTTTCGCCGCTCTCTCATCCTACCTTTAAAGAAGCCGGGGTCGAAGTTGAGACACCGCCTCCGACTGCCCCCGAAACCAAGGCGCATCGCCGAACAACGTCCAACATGAGCATAGATGAGGTTCTAGCGGCGGGTAGGCCTCTGGTCCAGCCGCCGCGTGGTCGGGATGTGTCAACGTCATCATCGAGCCGGGAACGGACACCGAGCGTATACAGGGAAAGTGGACGACGCCAGGTCGAGCGGGAGGAAGCGCGCGCTGTCAGACTAGCCATGGAAGAGCTCGACATCAAGTCAGAGCAGGACCTATATGAGGCGGCGAGAGACGAGGCGGCGGATCTGGTCTGGAAGCATCGAAATCCAGACGCACCTGGGGCTAATCCGAACGCACCCTACCCCTATCCAAGTGAAGATAAAAGAGGGAGCAGTCAAAGGAGTCGTAGCCTAGGACGAGCTGAGCAGGACTTGCAGCGTGCCAACTCTAAATTGAGGAAGCGCAACCGCAACTCAATGGGTAGTTCTTCTGGAAGCAGGAGCAGTAGCTTGCAGAGTCACCGTACCCCAAGTGGATCGTCTGTCACTGCAAATGCGGGCTTCAGCACATCTCCCACTAAAGAGGGCTTCAACAACATCAACGAGGGAAAAATCACAGCGCTTCCAAAAATGGCGGCGGATCCAGCAGATGCAAAGCACCATCGTCGAAGTAGCGGTTCGCGAAGGAAGGTGAGCGCAAGCCTCTTCAAGAATCCAGACGATCAGATCTACGAAGAACCCGAGGAAGAGCAGCTTGCACCTCTTCCCGCTCCTGCTCCCACTCCAGCACCTGCCAAATTGCCCTTGGGCGTTCGTCGCAATCCTTTCGCCAGAGTACAGTCCATTAAGGATAATTTCCTTGTGCGATCCAACACAGATCCCACCATTGGATCCAGGAGATTTGATCGCTATGAAATCCAAAAGAACCCTCCAACTCAATCAAGGAATGCGGAGTACACCACCAATTCCGCGGCTACTAGGACCAGCGAAGAGGCCAAGTCGGACGTCGAGAATGACCCTGAAGTCAAGTTGAGGGATGGCAAGGAAGTTCGCGGCGATGATATACGCGCAGCCACTGGTTTCAAGCTGAAGGACAGGAGTGCAAAACTTCCTACACCTACCATGGTTTCGGATAGCCCCGGCCGCCCCATTGTCTCTTTCAAGAAGGACTGGATGCCCAAGGAAGTCGAGTTGAAGCAAGAAGTCTCTTCGCTTCCTGGTTCAAATCCTCGTCCCTTGAGTCAGTCCACTAAAGGCCCACGCCCGCTCTCCAAAGCTGCAACTGCTCCGATAGTTCCTACGATTCACTTTCCGGAAGAGCAGTCAAAAGACAGTACTCCTCCTGCCCCAACTCCAGGTCCTGCTTCGGCACCCAAAACTGCCCCAATGCCTGCAATCAATATAACACCAACACCTCCGGCTCCATCAACAAGAGTCAATCGGGCACAAGTCCCTCCGATCAGCGTCTATGAGGATCCTCCAGCGAGGCCACTCCCCAGCGCCATCACTTCGTCAAGGAAAGTCAACACTCCCACTCAATCCGCCGCGACTCCTGTACCAACAATAAATGTCTTCCAGGCCTCTTCAGCGCGCTCTAAGCCATCTCAGCCGACTTCCATTCCGACGATCGCTATCCAGGAAACACCGTCGATCTCAGTCAGTCCAGCCGGTGGGCGTCCAAGCGTAAATTCGCCTTCAGGCTCCATAATGCCGTCTATACCGAGCATCTCCGTTAACGAGAGTCCGGCACCAACAAGAGGGCCGAAGATCAATGCACCCTCTATCTCTGTTACGCCATCTATTCCAACCATTGCTGTGAGTGAGTCTCCAGCGCCAGCAAGGGGGCACAAGGTCAATGCGCCTTCCATTTCAGTCACTCCTTCAGTGCCAACAATTAGCGTCAACGAGTCGAAAGGCTCTGCCCGTCCACTCCCAAACCCCAAGCAAGCAAGATCACCATTCAATCGCAACAGCACGTCCAATATCCGCTCCCATTGGACACCCACTGCGGTCCGCACTGGTGCCCTCTGCGAACACTGTGCGCTTCCCATCGCCGGCCGCATCGTCTCAGCGGCGGGTGTTCGCTTCCATCCAGAATGCTTCCTCTGCCATCACTGCGGGGAGCACCTCGAATGTGTAGCCTTTTACCCCGAGCCCGATAACAAGCGTTCGGAGCGCCTCGCTCGCATCACTGCCCGTCAACAAGGACAGGACCTCGAGTTCTTACCCTCCCACCCAACAGCAGAGGCTATGCAGCAACTCGAAATTGATGACGGCGATAAGACCATGCGTTTCTACTGTCACCTTGACTTCCATGAGCTCTTCTCCCCGCGCTGCAAGTCCTGCAAGACGCCGATCGAGGGTGAGGTTGTCGTCGCGTGTGGGGCAGAGTGGCATGTCGGACACTTCTTCTGTGCTCAGTGCGGTGATCCTTTTGACTCTACTATGCCTTTTGTAGAAAAGGATGGGTATGCGTGGTGTGTCGATTGCCACACGAACCGTTATTCGACAAAGTGCCGCAAGTGTCGACGGCCGGTTACAGATACGGTAGTCAAAGCCTTGGGACATGAGTGGCATGTTGGCTGCTTTGTCTGCATGGTAAGTAAACCCCGGAGTCTAGCTGTGTAAGGAGTTTGTAGCTAATCCACGAATAGGAATGCTCGGCTCCTTTCGAAGACGGGCGATACTTTCTCCGCGGCGAGTCAGAGGATCCAGTCTGTGTCAAGTGCGAGGAGAGGCGATTGAAAGCCTAATAATCCTCTAACTCTTCAATGCTCAATCAGGCTGGTCCTGTCTGAGATGTCAACGAGTTGTTGTTGGATGTGGTGGTAGAAGTAATGGAATTGGGGTAAACTTTTTTCCGTACACAAGCATAGTGGCATACTCACGTTCTACAATGAGCTCATGGTTTATGCGTGCATGTTAAAACATAAAAGCACATCCGGAGTCAGAGTGTAATGGTATTGATTTGTCTTCAGTTTTTGGGCAGTTTTGTGTAGATTTTGGGCGCGGGTGGGCGTTTTGGTATTGTGCCGTAGTACTAAATGCATCCAATTAAATAAACTCCTAGAGGAACCATGAAAGACACTTGAGGTTGTGAACGTGAGTAAAATGACATAGCCAAATCCGTAGTCCGTGGTCGAAACGAACACGCGTACCTGGGGGCTGTTTATCTGCAACTCACAGGGGAATGGCCAGAACGGTGGCTGTGCTTGATGAGGGATATGCCGCCTTCGCTAGGGCGAAAAAAAACGATGTCAATGCCACAGGAGCCACGATTCTAAGTTCTGGAAGGCCTGCTTATCAAGTCCCTGAAAGACCACCCTCGGGTTCACCGACGACTAAAAAGTCTTGCAAGTGAATCTACGAGCCCACGAGGACGGATCAACGTTTAAGCGAATGCGCACCCACCTACCACGTCCTTGCCAGCGCAGAGATCGGAGATCAGGGTCCTCAACAAAACTTCGTAGGTAGAATAGATTGGCTTTCTAGCACGAGTCAGGATACATTTGCGCCATGTAGGAAGGTGCGACAATACTGAATCTTCTCTGTACGGATTGGACAAAGTGACATTGCGGCGCGCAACTGGGCCACTTTGAGACACTGCTCGTGATAATCGTGCGTCTACGCAGCCACGCCACCGGGGCTCACGCTTATTCCCACGAATTCAGCGGGAAAGTTCGTTGGGCACGGAATTCAGACCGGCAACCTCCTATTACCTCGTTCCTAGAAGTTGATATGTGAGAGCTCAGAGTTCCCTTGTCCCATCTTAGAAACCCATTCCTTAATAAACTGTTAAAGAGCTCCTGCAACCGACCTATTCAATAATACGTTCAGCGTTGACTAGCGTAATTTCTGGATGCTCGACTCAGCGTCAAGAGGACCGGAGGACCGGTGAACCAAGAGGCTAAGACCAAGGAACCAACAACTGGTCAGGTATCCTTTCCTGCAGGATGCGGCACCGCAGGGAGTTAACTGTGTATATTTTCTTTTGATTAGTTTTATTTCCTTACAATACCAATCTCTAAACCTGTCAATTTATGGTGGGCTTTCAAAACGCTTCCTCTGCCGCCTCCTTTTGCCACGCGGGTTCTCTGGACCTATCGTGCGGAACGAGGCAGAGCCTACCTTCTGCCTTCGACCACCAGCCGCAGTAGTGACCGTCGTAGTGACAGCGAACGCGCCACTCAATACACTATGCAGACACACAATCTCTCCAGGCTCGCTTCGGGCAAAATTACGATAAGCGTCGGGGACACAGCGCCCATCTTTTGACTGTTCACCGTGATCGTGCGGCATTGTGGGCACGGAGGTGCGTCTCAAATAATCCTCAAGAATGAGGTTCGAACGGATCAATGAAGCCCGTGCCCCATTAAGCCCGGCAGAGAGGGCGGGAGACAGTCCGTTGCCAAGATTCGGGCTGTAATTATGTTCTAATGCATGAGCGGACGGTCTTGTGACCCACCAATCCGCGAGTTATGAGCTCGCATTGTCCTCGACCAACGACCTATGCCAAGTAGATGCAGAGATTCAGACTACTTGTATCTTTGTGGCGAGCGTCCAGAGACCTCGTATTGGTGATTCAATAGAAAACATCAGCAGGATGAAATGATGAGGGCGTCAACAACGCTCCTATTAAGTGCATCAACGGGACCTAATCCCAACAACGATCAGGCTGGGTTTCGTGAGTGATTTCTACAGCCGAACGCACATACATCACAGGCGCCAGGCGCAATGAGACAACATGCCGGGCCCTGGGACCCTGTCCAGTTTCAGGCGAAAGCCGGAGGCGTCGAGAAAAGCACTCATTGCCATAGGTGCAAGTATTGTGGGTTTCTTTTCAGGCGATTGCTAACATCTAGCTGATGCACCCTAGTCCTTGCCCTCTGCATATTACGCATCATCTTAGCTTTGCTTTGATAGCCAGGATGCCATCAGATGTATGAAGCCACGTGACTATGTTCTGCGTCAATCCGGAACGAATACCGTCGCTTCGCCGGGCCCTGTCAGCGTAAGATATACTGTTTATAATTGCTAATACATACTCATGATGATGCAGCCTATCAAATCAAGAAGAGGATAAACCGGAACAACAAGGCAGTCATCTGCCTCCCCACCATAAAGTCTCTTCGTCACTCTGCTCTCAGCCGCGCGAATACTACCCCCTACGGTTGAACGAGAGTATCCAACAGAAAAGGCAAGCATTATCGATATTTCCTTTCCGAACAGTACCTGGAGTCCTTATGTCTAACTTCTCTCGCGACTTTTCTTTCCTCGCTCGCAACGCTTCAGAATCGAAGAACTTCCACCAAAACAGTGGCAACCATCAAGCCTCAAAGTCCTCTTAAGGAATAGAGCTTCCTCGGTGCTTACCTTTGAGTCGCCGGAAAAGATTACGAACGGTAGAGGGTCGAGCTTCATTATCGCCTTGAACGCATTGTCTTTACACGTAACCAGTTGAAGAACTGATCAACCCGATCACCTCCTCCCAAGAACTCTTCTCCTCCTCTACCAGTAGTCTGCCTCTCCGTTCCATTATACATTGGATTCTCAGTAGACGGAGGATCCGAACTCGATTGCCCCGCCAAGGGAACAGATGGAATACCTGGAGAACCATCCTACTCAGGTGCTCAGTCTCGACTACTTAAGATGCTTGCTATTCCTTGTGGATAAGAGCTTACCTGCCCCTGTTGCGCTGTACGCTTTCTCGTTCTCACCAGAAAATCTTCTATAATCTTCTTGGGTGTACCTCCTGCTTGCAAGACACCATTGCCAACTTTACTACGACAGATTCTGCGGGAATACTGATCTTTTATATCATCAAGGTGATCTTCGACTATTTGACGAAACCAAGTTTCAACTGTTGAGCGTAAGCGACTGTGGTCTGAAAAAATGCACTAACTAGAAATACCGTAGGCCTGCCCTTCATCGGCTTCAGAGAGCTCCTGAAGCGTGTTCGGATCATGATATTCCAACGCTATTAGATCGTCCTCGACTGCTTTCACGAGCACCGCTGTCTGCCGCGTCAAGGACTGGTTATCATAGAAGTTTCCGGTCGCATTTCGGACTGTCCGGAAAAGGCCGTAAAACGTCCGATAAGCGGCTGCTCTCACATCTTCGTCTCCCTCGTTGGCTTTTTCACACGCGGTAATATATTGCCCTGGGGTAGCCATGTCTGTCAGCGGACAAATCTAAGGAAATTCGTCTGAAAACCATTGCTGGATTTGAGGAAGAAGGTATCAATGCCACCGGCGAAGTCGAGGGCCAATGTCAGAAATGCAACCTCCCAAATAGCAAGGCGTATTTGGTAACGCACCTGATATAGGGTACTGTGCAAAGATCTTCTCGATCCAGTCCCAGAACAGAGTGCTGTTTGCGTCCATGTTCAATACAATATCACCCGGAGCGTTCTCGCAACAATGGGGTCAGGAAGCGTTTGCTAGGGAGCTTGTCCAAAAGGTACAGGGTCTAACGGTGAGCTCTACAGCTCTCGAAGGGTTCGTATTGCGGTGTATCGAGTTGAAGGGCGCTCGCAGGTGCACTGCAAATCAGACTGCAAGGGGTAATTAGCATAGCTGCCAGTACACCGTACTGACATTAAACATAGAAGTCATACAGGAGATGTACTCAATTCACTGTTCCTTTTTCTATCTCCAGAAGCCTAACGGGTTGTCGTGGATGTATTGGTGCAAGCGGTGGCGGGGCGCTGCCAAAATTATAGCAGGGGGGTGTAGCTCAGATTACACGTTGTGATTTGTGGAGGCGACAGTGCGCGAAGGCACCAAGGCAGTGACACACCTGAAGAGCCACCAGTACTGTGAACAACCTTCATGTCTTCTATCATAATGAATCGGCATCATTGTGAACTTTCACTTAGACGCGTCTCTTGAGCCGGCTCATACTACAACAAGCGAGTCTCCGTAGCGTGGCAGCGATCCGAACGCGTGCATGGTTCGAATTTCGCTCACCGCCAGGCACGTCATCTGGTAGCAGAGCCAGGAGCAAGTCACTAGAGGTCCCAGTACCCATTCCCACTCTTCTACAGATAAAGCGTTCGACGCCGGGCCGATCTCGAGGGTTGGCCATTCCCCTTCTTCCCTAGCCGTTCCCGAGCTGATCGACAATCCCAGGGAGCCCCGTCCGTACGCGTTCCGACTGCGAGCCCACGAACGACTTCTCGTGTTTGCAGATTCGTAGCTGCAACAAAGCGAATATCGAAGAACTTGTCGCTACTAGAACATGTTGGTTGTCGCGATCGGCCCACCTACATACACATATAGACAGGCTCGTCGATATTGAGACCTCGGATCAGAGAACTGCAGCGGCACCGAGATGAGTACCCGACGAGAAGGCTCTCGAACATTTGATTCCATCTCTTCTCTCTAGTGCCGAGAGCTCTTTTGCCAGAACAGCTCCTCAATTGGACAAATTGAGAAGGCACGCCCCGGGTCTCCACTTTGATGTTTTGGAGAAAAGGATAGCAGGAATATGCTTGGTAGTTGACCTAGTACGGAGATCAGAAAAGAGTCTTCCTGGCCATTGACTCATGATGGCTGATCTAGGGAGAGGAGAAGGTATGCATAAGACTCCAAGCAACAGAGAACGAGGTCGCCCGCAACACTCGAACAGAGTGCTTTCATGTCGGCTATAGGCTCTCCAGACCGCCAGTTGTTCAATACTAGCCATTTGTCTATGGTGGCAGCTCGTACAATGTGCAAATTTTACATCGGTCATCGTTGCGTGTCCAACACAGGAATACCCCCGGCAGGACGGTATCAGTAACGACAGAGGTACGTGTTATTCTACCAAGCAGATCAAACTGGTTCCGGGTCTGAGGCGGTCTCTTGATATTCTAGAGCTTCAAGATATTAATAACTTTCTATGGTTCTTCTCAAAGGACTAACTTGGCATTAGCCCCATGTTACCTTCGTTTATCAAAAGTCCCAGTACCCACCCCGTAAGTTCCATTCCGTACAAAGTGCTGAATAGTTCGATTCACAGTGTGGACTATGGCACGCAGCCTCGTCAAAGGTCTTGCCTAGATCTGTTCATTAGGCATCTGTGTGGTAGAGAAGGCTAGAAAACCCTTAGAAAGCTTTACGGAAGTCCGTACGCAGAAAGTGCCCTAGAATACTCATTACGATTCCAGGCGGCCTGAAGACACGTTTCTTCCCTGGCAACCGAATGCAGACGCAAAAATATGTCGTTGCTCAGTAAAGGAGCTCAGTAAAGGAAAAATAAATGGACATATCAACAGTGTCAATAGAAGCACTGAGGTCTTCCCGTAAGCTACGGAAGCGCGAACCTAGGAAGCAAAACGAGCGTAACAGTATCTCTCGAGACTATTTTCTAGGATACCGAATACAATTAAAGTCTAGCAGAGACGAGACGATCTGGAGTATGATATCAATGCCGACCATAAAACCGAGTGGAATGAAATAAACGGTACGAGCTAAAGAAAGAGGTGGTTGAGTGGGTGTGATCCTAGTCGCCTTGAAAAAAACGCTCGACTGACCTCTGGATGCAAATCATACCTTGTACATGCTTCTGGGCTCACAGTGGACGTACTTCGCTCCATCGTTGGATCGCGATACTAGTCACCGGTGATTGTGGGGTAGCAGCAACCAGTTCGGCACGTGACGTAGGATCACAAAGATTCGATTCTTGGACGCTAATAGTAGTCAGGAAGGCAGAGATGATAGAATTGATGGAGCAAGAAATCAAGTAATGGTTAATGTGATTCTTGGTTTATAAGGTCAAGCCGTCCAGCCGTCTACCCGTGCTAGACTAACGGAAAAACTGCTGACGAGCCATTGCTTGTGTTGCTTTATAAAACGTTACCTGCATGAATACTCACATTCTTCAAAGATCCCACCCTTGCTTATACGACCCGACTGGGTTGGGCCACCCTTGGAATGATTGGATGGAAATTGCGCTCTACCAGCTATCCCGACAACACAACATCGCAGGATGTTGGCCACATTCGCGATTCAACGAGAGAGCCTTCTAAATTCGTCGCTACTAACAGGGCTATCAGAGCCTTCATTCACACAACCGCAAGGAAAGGCGAAATCTTTGAGTGATTGACGCTCGGCCTCCATTCTTGTACATTTAATGAGATGACGAGTCTTCGATTGACAGGAAATTAGCGCTACACAACAGAACGATTCCGACAGCCACACGAAAATCGGGTCATAGTTACATGTCTGACATAGAATAGAGTCTGACCAGAAGTCGCTCTTGAGGCTCATCTTCAAACGTTCAAATGCCCCACATCGGTGTCAGTAATTTGATGCATCGATCTCCATGGCCCACGAATAAGGTTGGCGAATATTCTAAGTAGACTAGTCGGGGGCTTCGCGATCACAATCACGATGATTGTGAGAGGTATTGCTACCGCAAAATAGGTCCAGAACAACCCGCCCCCGGGACCAAGCCTATCACTCATGCTGAAAAGACTTGACACGTATGTCAGGGGCACGAAGACCAATGCCATTGCAGTCAGGCGGCTGACATTTGCAGTCTCTTTGAAGGATCTTCGACTGTCAATAGTCTGGACCAGTGACGCAACGACAGGCAGCATGCTCTCAAGTCGACGACCGAAACCCTCCATGGATGCTGCAATATACTCAAAGTCTTCTATCAATGAGGCTGAGTTGTTGCTAAGTGCTTGCCCCTGCTTGTTACACTTAAGGCGGTGTATAACCGCGTGGACCTTTTGTTGCGAGGACATGGAACGTCGACGCCATCGTTGCAGTGCCCTCATATCCGAGTCTAATTTGTCAAGTTGTCCTTGAATATTTGTAAAAGAAGTCGAGTATTCGAACTGCTTGACCGCACGATACATGATTCCGACATATTTCATCCATTCTGCTGCAATCACCCCGAGCGGAAAATAAGCGAGCGAATGCAGGCTCGGCTTCCGTGGGTCAAAAGATTCTGGGACTCGAAGAGTCCAGTACAACAGCAGATCGTCAAGAAGGCTACCGCGATACCCGAAGTTGACTTTTTTGGAATCTTGTTGCGTAAGTGATGGTGAGTCAAGAAAATCTTCATAGCCGCCAAGAAAAAAACTGCAGGCTGCGCTAAATGACCTGCATTCATCGGTTTCTGTTGTGTAAAGGTACTCCGTACCAATGGGTGGATCAACAAGTACAAGGCCTGACACCTATCAATGCCAATCTCCATACCTTGGGATCCTTGAACTCACATATCCAATGCATATTGCGCTGGCACAGAAGAATCGAAGCACAATGTTGCGCTATGCCGACGTTTTGATCCTTTGATGGCGAAGTTATCACTACTTTCCGGTCTACATTCATGCGTCGTCGGAGTATGTCCACAGGCGGTGAGCTCCCCAAGAGCTGGACAGCGCGGTGATAGTGGATGTTCATATATGGTTGCCGTTCGATTTGCGATGGCAGCATGCATTGCTCGGGAACCTGGGCTTGGACTCCTTTCCATGGCAAATGAATATGTCCCGCAAAAAACAAAGGGTCAATATCCAGTTGCGCTCCAAGAAATTCTATCGTTTTCTTATCTAAATCTTCAACGAGAATTATGCGTCCTTGTAATTGGACACGATCCTTGCTTTCTCTGCAGACTACGGAACCGTCGGTATCATCCTCATTGACCAGAAGCAGTGTGCGAAGAGCGTCAAAATCTAATGCAAGACTCTCTGGAAAACTTTTGCCTTCGAAAAAACTCAGAGAGGTTGCGCGGCATGGCATATGAGCAGACGAAGGCTCCCGAAGAAATTGACACAAGTTGGAAAGGCTAGGTTTCCGCTCGCGAATTCGTTCGACGTATTGCTGATAGGCACCCACCAAGGCTTGCTCCGTGCTCTCCGTCATGTTGAAGCCTCTCAGTGTCTCAGTGGGAGATAGAGAAGGCTGATTGGCTCTTATCAACAGCTTCCGTGTTAAGGCATTTGAGGGACGTGGCTTTATGCAAGGCTGACCAATCTTCTCGTGCAGGATACCGAGAGAGCAGGTCATCAGACAGGCAACAGGAAGTGCAGTGTGGAGTAAGAAATACTCACCTCTCGCTCAATTCAAAGATACGGCACTTCTTGATATAGTAGATAGTAGATAATCGGATGGTGTCTAAAGCACACGCGTTTGAGGGTTGATCATACTATATATACTACTCAATATGTACGGCCATCCATTTGCCTCATCGTCTGAGCTGTAAGCCAGAGGGCAATATTTCAGCCTGCTCGAGAAGGACGAGCATCGAGGCGCAGTGCATGATTTTCCGGTGTAGAAGCGAAGGACGCTCACATCCTGGAAGGGACAGTGTAGTCCTATAAATTCTACATGATCCACAGCCTTTTTAACAATAGACTGTACCATCTGACAAGTTCTAGGCGGCTAGATTGGCCCAACGTCCAATCCGATCTTGCCAGCAATCACTTTCACCGTTCATTGATTTGTTTATCTGATGCAGTGCGGCCAATAGCGTAGCCATGTCTACCACACCACACAACCTGAATAGACCTGAAGACCACATGAGAGGATTGGAGGTGATAGATCAATTTGTAGATTCATCTTACAAACAAGGGTACTACGAAGACCTTGCCGAGCGCGTGTAAGTGCTCTAATACAACAGATACTGATTCTCACTGACCTACGATCTGGACTTTAGGCACGATATATGCAAAGCGGCACTACCAAAGGACATAAAAGCAATCACGACTTTCCGAGGTAAAGAAAAGGAGTCGCTGCGAATAAAACTACAGGCAATCAACCAAAGTAGAAAAAGTGGACCTTTTGAGGACACTGCTGATGTTGAAAGAAGCGTATTCGACCTTGCTGGGGTTCGTTTAGCTTTGCATGTGCCGTCGCAAAAGGAGCGTGTAAAGGAGATAATCAACAAAGCATTTCCGGTTCACGGGCCCAAATGGATCGAAAAGCGCGGGAAGGGCACATTCAAAGTAGAAGCTCGAATGACCTCATACAAGGATGAAGTTTACAACCCTGTATTTGGAGGTTACCACGCGGACCATGCCCACGTGAAGATCTCGGAGGAACAATCCAGACAGCGTAAACCACTGAGAGACTGGCAACCTAATCATTTTGTGGAAATTCAAGTATGCGTACTCATGGACTGTGAACCTAAATTCCTTTGTTAACTCACTTTCACACAGGTCGTCTCAATCCTCTTATATGCCTGGGCAGATTTAGAGCATGACATCGTTTACAAAAGCATCCATGATGAACCAGACATAGAAGAGAGACAGATGCTCGACTCCGTCAATGGCATGATAATATCGACAGAACTAGTCATGGATCAGCTGCACATATATCATACCAAACGTATCGAGAGACTGAAGGTTCCATTTGCCAATAAATTTGAGCTCGCGGTGTTCCTTAATGGATACATTGGCCCTTTCCTCAATGAGAATGAAAAAAACAATTTGGAACTGAAGATGTTCTTCGGACTCCTCAAGGCAATCAAAAAGAATTCGCAGGAGGAGCTACGTCCGTATCTTAAGGAGCTAGGGTTCAAAAAGCACGCCGATCTCGAACAAAAAGCTGAGGACAGAAAATCAGACGAGCTCCGGGAGATTCTAGGAAAGGAGAAATATACACGGTATATCGAGCTAAGCAAAACTGACAAACCGTTGCAATTAGCACGCCACATGACCCTTCTATTCCTGATCATGGAAAGCATTCTCTCGAAGCTACCAGAGGAAGAAGAAAAGCTCGCACAGAGGCGAGCGATAGATGCTCAGCGATTAGCGAGGGAAGCACGAAGAAAGTCAGGCTCACTATCTGCTGTACACATCCAGACAGGTGCAAGCTCCGAAATCGAAGAAGACGAATCTTACCGGTGCAGCGTCATATTAAGCTCCTTCATTTGGCTAGGTCAACTCTGGCGGGGAGGAAGCATTGCCGGCGTGAAGACGAAACTACAGCCTAAGCTCGACTCTCCTTTGCACATTGCATTCGAATGGCCATTCAACGGACCCTCTCGATTCAACATACTCGTCAGTGGAGAAAAGACGAATGTACAGGATGCGAAGAACATCGAAGCTCTCTGGAGGTGGTTCGAAAGGGAGGAGAAGGACACATATTCCTATTTTGCTTTTAGGATCTCTAAGCTGGGCGTTCTTGGCTCGTTCCCTGATGATTTGGCGCTTCTGACTGAACATCAGGGTTCTCGCTGACATGGGACTTGCATTTGTAGTCCAAATTCGTTTGGATCCCTTTTTCCTTAAATTAGTGTAGTGTTTGCTGTAGTACAATGCTCCCTTAAGATGTATGAGCTACGAATCTGGACAACATCGCTCACATCAGAAGACAATTGTTTATCTAAAAAAGCAAAATTCGAAAACAGGTTTCGTGAGTAGGACCTGGGTATCTCATATGAAAGTTTGAAACTAGATCAACAAAACGCCGAATCCATACTATGCAAGTGCCGCTAAATGACTCAGAACGTTTATCTCCCCCTCAAGCAAGACCCAAAAGTCTCACATCTCCTATCGCAACCCATGATCGACCTTTTCCAAGCCCTGCAAATACCTCTCTACCTCATCATTTCCATAGAACATACCCTGCAACTTTTCATGCTTCTTCTTCTGTGCAGCTGCCAGTTTCCGCACCTTACCCGCATCCAGCCTGACGTCTTTAGGTACTAGAGCCTCTTTCTTCTCCTTCTCTATCAGCTTTTGATCCACGCCTAATCCTAGCTTGTCCCGCTTTTCTTTCGGCAGGATAGGGAATAGCCTGCCTTGTCCGCTTGCACCAAGTCCTACACGTGCATCTACATCAAATCCGTGTTTCTCTAGGTACTTAAGCCCCATCCTTGTGCGATCAATACCGGAGGGTATCGGGGCGCGCGGCAGCGCCGCTTGATGTGTGTGACTTAGATAGTGCGCTCGATCAGTGGCTTCTTTAACGGGGCCGCCGCAAATGCCACATAGCGAGTAGGCTTCGGAGTTGGGTTGTGAGGAATTTGAAAGAACTATCGCTCTGTATCTCTCCGCTATGGAGCGGCCGTCGACTTTCGGGATCGTAGGTGGCGGTGGGGAGGTGGGAGTAGCAGGTACGAAGTTGATCGGCTTCTTCCACAACTGGCGACCGAAAGCGGTATGCTCGACGAAGGGAGCGGTAGATATATCGGCATCATTGTAGCGAGCGTCTTCGGGTAAGTCTTCAGGATAAGGCCCGTGGGAGGTTGTCATGTCCGTGATCGTGGGGTAAGTGAGTCCATCGCTCAGACGCGAGTAATGGCATCGCGCTGTCACATGCTAGGACGCGGCGCCACGTGGTCCATGTCTTGGCATCTGTCCCGCGTCTCGTTACGAGCTTAGGTTCCGCCTCTGAAAGTCTTGTTCAACCATGCCCGTTCATATTCTCGCCCAGGGCTGGTCCGAAGGCATTTCCGCTATACCTCTTGGATGGACTGTCGTCAAGTTGGCACCGTGTCTAGCGGTCGTATATCTGCTAAAATGGTACTTCAATGGAGCCACCAATATCTCGGAGCGCAATATGCACTCCAAGGTAGTTATGATGACGGTAAGCTTTAGACATGGATTTCAGAATATAGAGTTAATCTAGTATATAGGGCGGCACGTCCGGTATTGGCGCTGAAGTAGCGAAAGAGCTTGCGTCTAGAGGCGCCCAAATCGTTCTCCTCACACAATACTCCCTTACGGACCCGTTCCTCGTCGACTATATTGAAGATCTGCGGACGCAGACGAGCAACGAGTTGATCACGGCCGAGCAGGTTGATCTTGCTTCTCTTCACAGCATTCGAGAATTCGCGACCAAATGGATTGATAATCTACCTCCGCGTCGTCTCGACATGATAATCTTGTGCGCGGATGCCAGGACACCACCGGGCGGAAAAGCAACTATGACGGAGGATGGTCTAGAGTTATCCTGGGGACTCAACTACATGGCGAACTTCCATCTGCTTAGCATTCTGAGCCCTGCTTTGCGTGCTCAACCTCCAGACCGCGACGTCCGTATCATTCTCGGGACATGCAGTTCATACATGGGAGGCAGGCTTCCAGATTCTTCAAGACCTGCACCGACACCTTCCGTCTCTAAATCAGCCAAGAAATCGAAAAAGGACGGGAAGCCGGTTGCTCCGGAGGCAGTGCCCTTCACTCCAGGAAGCGTATACGCAACCTCTAAACTTGCACTAATGACCTTCGCGCTCGCGTTCCAGAAGCACCTCTCCACCTATGCTCGTCCCGACAAGAAACCTATGAACGCTCGTGTTATTCTTGTTGATCCCGGCTTCACCCGCACGCCAGGCATGCGTCGCTTCCTCACCTTTGGTAGCTTATGGGGCCTCCTCCTCTACCTTTTCATGTGGCCGCTCTGGTGGCTAGTACTCAAGGGCGTGGATCAAGGTGCACAGACTTTCCTTTATGCTGCCATGGAGGCACAGTATGGCAGGGGAGAGGGTGGCTACTTCTTGAAGGAGTGCAGGCAGATGAAGCTTATGAGGCCCGAAATAGAAGATGAAGGCGCCCAAAAGAAGTTGTGGGAGGTCAGCGAGGAGACCATAAAAGCGCTTGAGAAGGAAGGCGCGAAGAGGCGGGCGGCCGAGAAGCAGGCTGCTGGGAAAACAACAAGCAAGGAAGAAAATGGGGCAGCGAAGCAGCGGAAAGGAAAATAGAAGGCTTACAATTGATGGTCCCATACAATAGACTAGAGTATACACGGAAAAGCACATACACCAATTTGAAGACTTGGCTTAAGTGTTCAATATAGCCTCTACATTTCCTTCGCCTACCTTGTGAACAACCCAGTCGCTATAGCATGCAGGTTGGAAGATCATAACTGTGCTCCTCGTGTTACTATGTGCTTTGCACTATCGCAAATCTACCATTCGATCACTGCTCAGCCTTACCACCCCATGTCCACGCCGAAAATTGCAGTGAAATGGACAAACATGATCGGCCATACTCGGGCACAAACCGTAGAGCACTCTCCAATCCACGGTGTCTTGGGTTTTCAATTACTTATTTCTTCTAATTTGACATTATATGACATCCATTGGGATTTCCCCAGGCATGCCTTCTAAGACGTCCAGTCGTGCCGTAAACGCATTTTCTAGATCTACGCCCGCAACCTTGACCGGCCACGCAATCAAATGCCAATTTTCTCTTCCGAGCGCCATCGCCACAGCCGTAATCATATTTGCGCCGAGACCCTCTAACCACCAGGCGTTTCTCACCCTGCTCGACAACACCGCATAATGTGCGAAGATGACTAGTGCTTCCCTGTTCTTCTCCTCGATGAGCTTGATGAAGTCTCTCGATATCCTAGTCGCCCAGACGAACATGGCGCCGCGGTCTTTCAAATGTCCTACCGTTGTATCATCTATCGCGTAGGAGATGGAGGTCGTGTGCGGAAACTCACTGTCGGGCAGCGTCAGCTGCGAAACAAGCGCAAATGTTTCTCGGAGATAAAAGAGCGCTGAGGCGAGGCAGTCGACTCTATTGTCGTTCTCATAAGCCATGTTTTTCCAGAGGCCTTCGATGTCTGCGAGTCTCTGGTCTTCCTCTCGCGCCTGGTCTGTGGCTGGGACCCGGTATTTGGGCCACCACTTGCGGTTGGCGACGGAGCCCATTCGGCCTTCCATGACGTACATCCAGCCGGAAATGAGGATGGTGAGGGGTCCGCGGAGGCCATGAATGGTGCGGAGGACGCAGTGCATCATTTTGTCTACTACATCTACCGACGGGACTATCGTGCCCGTGGGAACGGATGCTCGGATCTGATCGATGTCCATAGTAGCGGTCCTGAAGAAGTATACCGCGGTCAGGGTTGCGCTTGCAAAGAGCGCATCAGCATTATCCGCGTTGACATTCTCTAGCTGAGGGCGGAAGCGTTGTAGGCCTTTGTTCATTTGGGCTGCGGCAACGTTGTTCATGGTCCATCTCTCTATGCCATCACCATGTAATCGACCTATGTGCAGTGAAGCAATTGCAAGAATGTGATGCACGAGGAACTGATGACGCGCGGCTAACTCGGGGACGGCAGTCTGCCATGCTGTCTTTGCAGGGTCTGCTGCTGCAAGAGTGAGCGAAGTGGTGTATTCGTAATGGTATAGCAGGCCTTGTAATGCTGGAGAGAGTGTCTCGCGTGCATCTTTCCACAGGTCGTTGCAGCGAAGATTAGGTGATATGGTATTGAAAACTGGTGGCAGCTCAATGTCCGGCAGGGCAATGAATGGTGGCCGTGGACTTGGGGAGCTTGACGAAGATTGTGTGGAGGCCCTGCGTACAATCTGGGTGTCGGAAGAAGGACTTTTCGGAGCAATTCGGATATGAGAAGGAGAAGATGACTTCCCCTCTCTTGTCGAGGAAGGTGAGGTACTAGTCGATGGGATTGAATCAATAGTGGAAGTTGGTCCGCTTGATCCAACCAGTAGCTGTGAAGATGGCGCGAGGAGGAGGAAACTACATTCCTGACCTCTCTTTACGCAATTCTCACATATTGGATGTGTGCAGTCGCACTATCGCTCAATGTCAGCTTGCGCCCTATTAGTCATTTGGGGGGGGGGGTGAATTCTTGAAAAGTAAAGGGACGATGGTGAAATTCCGCCAATGCGCCTGAAGGCCGTCTTGGTGCAATAAGCAAGATCTGATGTTTCGGCCTGCCTTTCCGATATGATATCAAACGATGAAATGAGGGGGGCGTTCGCTCCACACATGCCCCAGAGTATTGCGTTGAACAACTGAAGCACGTGATATATACAGCGACTCACCAATTGCAGCCTCCATGGTACGCAGTTGAGTCTTAAGACTTCCTTTTCGGGCACGCTAGTTCCCAACGCAACGCAAGATCGACTCTCTAAGGATACAGAGGTGCTAAAAGTAGAAAGATTGAAATACCTTAATGCGTCGCTTCTTGCAGTTGGAACAGCCAAGTCTGGTTTTATTGTGTGCTCTCCTTGTACCGGCTGGCATCGCAGCCTCTCCTAGCTCGGCTAAGCGATTCCAGTGTGGTGAACGAGACACGGCCTTGGTTGGGGGAGCGGCCTGCAGGAGTGTGGCACAGTGTGGCGGCAAGCCAAGACGCCCAATGTCGGTGCACTGATAGGATTAGTCGTTCATCAAGTCTATGACTTGTGAGAGAAATGTGCGAAGAGAAACTGCTCGGACGTGACTATCCAGGCTCCAACTCGGTACGGTACTACTCTTGCATGAAGGCAGTGCTACACGTGATGCCATCGCTGAGTAATAAGTCATCATCCAATCACAAAGCGCTAAGAGCGGCGTCTCCAGATTGGACGTTAGACGAGCAAGCCTAACCCCTAATTAGCGACTCTCAAAGCTCGCGGTGTTGTCCAAAAGCGTCCATCGGAGATCGCGCCAAATCATCCTCCGACCCTCCGATCCCAATGATCAAGGTGCAGTACCAATAATGAGTCCAAGGTGGCTGAGGGAGCATTACGTAGGCCTTTATTATCCGTCGGTGTTCGGTGGGGCGATCCATGCTGTACCAAATATCAGAGAAGGCCGGATGGCATCTAAGCCAAACGGACAGCATGAAAACTCCACTCCGATCTACGTAGTTGAGCCTTCTGAGCTCGAAACGCGAGTTTGGGAAAGGGCACTATGCAGCAAGCTACCAGTCATGTGTGCTGAACGACGCCATGACCTTGGCAGTGCTCCCTCATTGCTCGTACGGACGTTTCTAGACATACGAAACACATAGGAGGAATAGTCTAGCCAGGTTACGGCATTCCTTGGCAGCGATACATACACCCTCGTACGACTCTATGGGATGTACGGACGAATCAGGTAGGATACGAGCCAAGCAGCGACAGGGTGCATACGAGCTTTTCAAGGCCATTTTAGGTGCTGGTGAGAATGGGACATCATGAATTAAAAGACTCCGTCACATTTACATTTTCCGTACATCTCACACCTACTTTTACATTGTTGTTAATCACCCTTTTTTCTTGTATAGCTTCGTTGAAGCCTTTCTAAAAACTATAGAAGGCCAGCAGCATTCGGTTTAACTTGACCGTATTTCCTTATCAGCTAGATCATCATGGCAAACAAGTTCAAACAATACGATTATGAACCCTCTAAGGGAGCTGCCATCCTATTCACCATCTTATTCGCCGGTGTCACGCTCATGCACTTCTATCAATCACTGATTCGCAAAGGGCGGAGAGCCTGGTGTACGTTCATTCTTCGATTTCCGTCTTTCAGACCAAAGGCCGGCAGGAACGTTCTACTGTGCATCTACAGACATTACTTCTTGTCCCTTCCCCCACACCTGCTGACTCTGAGACGTGCATAGTCATGATACCCTTCCTCATCGGCGGCATCTTCGAAATAGTGGGCTACATCGGCCGCATACAATCCTCCAACGATCCCGAGGCCCGCGGTCCCTACGTTATGCAAACACTTCTTATCCTTCTCGCTCCCGCCTTCATGGCTGCAACAGTCTACATGGTTCTAGGCCGCATCATTCAGCTCACCGATGCCGACAAGTTTGCGCTCGTCCGACGAAACTGGATGACTGGCATCTTCGTCACAGGAGACGTCCTCTCCCTCATCGTGCAGGCTATCGGCGGCGTGAAGATCACGAGCAGCAAGGGCACGGTACAGGAGCAAAAGGATAGCAAGAATCAAGGGAAGACTATCATCCTCATAGGACTGTGGATCCAGATCGCATCATTTGGCTTTTTCGTCGTCGTGTCCGCACTGTTTCAGTTTCGTGGGCGCGTTCACTTCACGAAGCTTCCTGCGGGTCTCGGGTGGAGGAAGCACATGTATACGCTGTATGCTGTATCATTGCTCATTCTAATCCGAAGTCTCGTCAGGGTTATAGAGTTCACCCAGGGCGTTGATGGATACATCTACACTCACGAGGTTTTCTTGTATGTTTTCGATGCTACATTGATGTTCATCGCTATGGTTATCGCGAGCGTGGTTCACCCGGCAGATATTGCAAGACTATTGAAGGAAAAACACACATTGACGGGTGCGGATGAAATGGAAACGATGGGCAATCGACAGGTGTGACGAGTCTGGAGATTATCATTGTGACTGAGACAAGAGAACGCTTTGGGGCAATAGACATCATGGAGGCAAGCTAGCTGTTGCCTAAATGACAATTTGTTTATTTAACGGAATTTAGTATTTGTACACGTATAGATGGACCAAAAAGAAGAGTATAATATGGCATGAATAATTTACATCTTGTATACATATCTTACATCCGTTTGTGCTATCAAATTTACAGCTTTGCTAAGAGACTAGTCACTTCTGTTCTCAACTCCTCGATCGGTACATTTTTGTTCACCTCCAGCTGCCGACACTGCACCTCTACCAATCCCTTCTCTTTCCATCCCCTCCCCAACACCACGATGACAGGATAGCCGATCAGATCCGCGTCCCTCAATTTCCATGCCACACTCTTCTCTGCCCGATCGTCTAGCACGACATCCATCCGTGAACCATCTCCTTCTAATCTATCATACACTGAAGAACAATCTTCAGGGGTGGCATGGGGCGTTGCAACGACGATGACTTCGAACGGTGCAATGACTCGAGGCCAATTCAGACCTTTGGAGTCTGAGAGAAGTGATGCTATTGCACCAAGAACACGGCTGACGCCGATGCCATGACAGCCCATCTGTATGGGTTCTTTTGTGTTGGAGGACGGAACGGCGACGAGAGCTTGGAGGGGGTTGCTGTAACGAGTGCCTAGATGGAACGTATGGCCCACTTCGATGGCTTTACGGACCGAAAGGTGGCCAGATTCGCAGCGAGGGCAATCGTCGCCTGGTTTTGTGATGGTGAGATCATACGCGAATTCATTAGAGTTGTTTGAAATTGAGCGGTCATGGACATCGATAGTGGTGGTAGTTTTAGGAAGTAGTGAAAGCAAGGTTGAGGATTCAATGCCGGTGTCGACCTCGACGCCAGCGTTCTTGACGGCATGTAGATTGACGAAGGAGCCGATATGATCCCACGATGGGGTCTCATCAATTGGCGTATCAGCTGGGCGAGGAACGTGAATCTTGATTGTTGTTGTTCGGTCTGGACTGATACCGGTGAAGACAAGCGGTGGCTGATTGGCGTCCGTTTGAGTCTTCGAACCGCGTTTTTCTACGAGCTCTTCGTTCGCCACGTAGCTGCAAGAATCGCAGGACCAGACATTATCCTCGCCCTTTGCAGATACAAAGTGATACTCGTGACTAAGCTTGCCCCCCATGTTCCCTGAGTCTGCTTCTGCGACTAAATAGGGAATCTTGAGCTCGCCAAAAAGATTGTTGTACGCTTGCCGAACTTCGCTATATGTTTTCAGTGCGTGTTCCTGCGAATAGTCGAACGTGTAAAGGTCTTTCATCAGGAACTCTTTTGCGCGGAGCAAGCCTTGTCTTGGTCGTCGTTCGTCACGGTACTTGCGTCCTATTTGATATAGTCGCAAAGGGAGTTCTTTATACGAATGTATAGCTCCAGCCACAAGAGACGTAATTTCTTCTTCATGTGTAGGAGAGAGAAGGAAGCCAGAATCTCTGCGGTCTTTTATCCGAAGGAGTTCTGAATTTGCGGAGTAGCGTCCAGATTGTCGCCATAGTGCTTCGGTAGTAATGGATGAGAGAGCAAGACTTGACGCTCCAAGTGAGCGCATGTGCTTGCCTATAAGATTTTCAAGTTTGTTTTGAACGCGGAGACCGAGTGGTAAGAGATGGAAAACCCCAGAATGGGCCTACACGTGATCAGACGGTTCATTGATATAGAGCCAGTAGGTGGAAGTACTTGTCGTAGGAAACCTCCCCGGATAAGAAGTGCGTGTGAATCATCTTAGCAATTTATCAGCAAGAAACTAGAGTTGGCATAATTCTCGCTAACCTTGGTCTCCATCTTGAGGCGAAATGCCTCCTGTCGGCGTCCAGAAATTGGAGAGCCGATTTTTCGAATGGGTATGCAGCAAATTTCAGCAAGATTCAGATGTCGGGGATGTAAATTGGTTGCTTACCACGAGGAACCTGGCACCTGATGATAATCTAATTGGTAGCTTCACAGGAGGCGCTCCTTTGGTACGCAAAAGCGCCTTCATTGGCGCCTACAGCTCCTAGAGCCCTAGTAAAAGACAATATAAAGTTATTCTATATCATGGATTGAAAAGAAGTGGTGGGGAACATGATAAAATTGATGATATAGAGCTTGTTGCGGTAGAGCTGTTGCTCCGATGAAGCTTTGCGCACGGACCATCAAAGATTCGTTCCGTCGAAAGATTTCTGGACAAGTCCTCCCCATCTCAATTGCGCGCGCAACACACGTCACGTAAGGATAAAGACTGATATCTCCTAAATTACTCAGTCACTGACCTATGATTAGCATGCCACCTCGAATACGCCTCCGTCCGCGCGCTCTCTGCGTCCGCGCCGCCCATCCATCAGCCCCCCTCGGCGCAACTTACGCTTCGCTCGCAACTGCAACGACACCTGCTCCTCCTATAGATCAGACTGTTCGCTCCGTTCCGCCAGTCTTACGGTATCCACCTACGCAACCTCCCTCTCACAAACCTGCGGAAGTCCGCAAAACCCAGCTGCACCGCCAATACCAATCGTTGTTAAAGTCGTCGCCGCTTATACTACTTTTTCAGCACAACAATGTGAAGGCGGTAGAATGGATGGCCATACGGCGCGAATTGGCCATCGCACTAGCAAAGGTAGATGTCGAGCAGGCAAAGCTTGAGCAAGAAACATATGCAGATCAGATCCGCATACAAGTCATTCAAACCGGCATCTTTGCCAGCGCGCTGCGAGTGACGGAATTCTTCAATCCAGAAGATGCTACACTAGATCACGCACAACACCCTTCGGATCCTCGAACAGCAACGAGCGCCCAGATACCACAGACGACCAGCACCCCCGAGGATGAGAGATTCTCGCATGGACTGAGCAGACGCGCTTGGGAAGCAGCCTCGAACCGCAAATTGAAAAGCGAGCTCGAACCTCTTCTCTCTGGCCCCCTAGCCATCGTGGCTTTCCCTACCGTCTCGCCGCAACATCTCAAGGCCGTGCTTTCCATGCTCTACCCTTCTAAAGAGTTCCCTGCACCGAAGAGAAAGGCGAACCCAGATTACTACGAGCCCGCCGTACAAGACGGACTGAGAAAGCTCATGCTTCTTGGTGCGAGGGTAGAAGGTAAGGTCTTCGATACCGACGGCACTAAGTGGGTAGGCGGCATTGAAGGCGGTATTGATGGCCTGCGGGCACAGCTTGTGCATATGCTGCAGGGTGTCGGAGGAAGTATTACCAGCGCTCTGGAGGGCGCGAGCAAGAGTTTGTACTTCACAGTCGAAGGGCGGAGAATGGACATGGAGGAGAAGGAGAAGGGCGAAGAGAAGAAGGAATAGATGGCCGTCGTGCCGTTATGTATAGATATCGTACATGTATCAACAATGTAAACACCAGATCTAGGTCTATCACTTCTGGACCATCGTCTCTTTCTCCAGATCGTCCACTTCGACTCATGCCCTTGCCATGAAGCTAATCACCTCCGTTGAACCAGAACCCTCTCTTACATGAACCTAGAGCTTGGACCCCTTCCTCATCCTCTCCACCTCCTCTCTCAAAACGCTCCGCATCTCCCCGGCAATCCTTGCCCCATCCTCATCATCCAATTCATCTCTCTGGCCCCTCCCAAACATTCTCCAGCTCTTATTCTTGATCTCCGGCATACTTTCCGGCCTAGGAATGATGTGGAAATGTACATGAGGAACCACCTGGGCCGCTCTAGCACCTAGGACAATGTAAGTAAAAGATGTTGACGTATAGGAAAAGGGGACGGGAAAAAAGAGAAGTGTTGTTGATTGGGGGGGAGGAGGGAGGGGAATGATAAGAACTCACCATTATTCTGAACGATGTTGTAATCCGTTACACCCGTGACTTTGGCTACCGTACGAGCTAGCAGAGGTAACCAAAACCCTAACACATTTAAGAAATCAGCCTCTCAACACTTCACCCAATTAAATTAAACCCCATCCCCTTCAATCAAAAAAAAAAAAAAAACCTCCCTTCAATGTATAACTCTTGCAAAAAAAAAAAAACCAAATAGAACTTTTATTATAAAAAAAATCAAGGAAAACTCACCAATCTCCCTACTCTCCCCCTCCCCCATATCCGCAACCTTGACCCGATGCCCCCTCGTAGCAACCAGCAAATGGCCCCCCGTCATGGGCAAAATGTCCAAGAAAGCAACCACATCCCTCGACGCCAAGACAACGAAGCTGCTGGGACTGGTCCTGTCGGCGTCGACGTCCCCGCTAGGAATGCACGTGTCCAGCTCATGCGAGGAGGAAGGGGGTTGCCATAGCGGCGGAGACGAAGGCACGGGATATGCCGAGGCGATGGTGCAGAAGGGGCATGCCGAGGGTGGGTAGTGGAGGTCGAGTTCGTTCATTGTTACATTTCTGGATTTTTGGGAGATTGGGGGGGAGTCGAGGTTGCGATTTTTGGGGGGGGCGGTTTGGAGTTCGCGATGGGCGGTTTTGGTGGATTGGCTTGGAATGGGTTAGTGAGATCTTGGTTCTAGAGCCGAGGTAGATGACCGGTAGATGGTGGCGTTTGTTTATGCGAGCGAGCATTGCATCGCATCGCGTCATGTCGCGAGTGAACTATACAAACAAGGCAATCAATACATGGAGGTACCCACATCTTGTGTACCCACCTCTGCTTAATTAGGATATTTGTTTTTATGTTCTGATCCACGGATTCCGCGTTCTGGGGTCCTCTGCGAATTCCAGTGTCACTGCATCTGGAAGAGGTCTGATAATCCATGATGCCTTCATTGCTATGCTTGATGAAATCGCCATTATCGCTACCATGCCACGCTCAAGTGATATACAACATGAAGACAAAACAATGCAGAAGGCTGCAAGGATGGATATGGCTCATGGGCGGCTCCATTGCGACATGCAGCGTTAAATGCCACGCTACAGTACCTGCTTGTGCATGTCGACCAGCCTGCACGACTCAATCATCGTCTCAGAAATGAAGATAATGGGGAAGGAACCATGGAAGTAAGAAAAGCCCTCGTCATGCGCCATAATACAAGAGGCAAAACCACGCCCTGAACCCCAATATAAAGATTTCGCAGAAAAACACATTCAAAGCTCTCTCTACACGCAGCTTAACCAATTGCATCCCGTTTTATTAACGCCGATCCGAAGGCCAAAATGCAAACATGAATAAGGTATCGGATGCATTGGTATTGCGCCGCTCGCCCACCTCACGCGCTGTATGAGTCGCCCGGGTCAACGAGGCCAGTGTGGCGGGAGAGGCACGTAAAATCGTTGCGGGTCGCGAAGTCAACTTCAGCGGAACCTAGCGCGCAGACACAGTCTCAGCATTGGGATTGGGACGGCGCGGTCTCTTTCAGCACGTTACCATACTGAGCGACATAGGCTTTGCTCCAGCGACGAAGAATGATGGATGCTAGTCACTATTAGTATGAGATTGTATGCAGCGGGCACGAAGGTACTCACCCTTGTTGAACTTCCTGCTAGCGTACTTCTTGAAGAACGCCTCATGCACGACAGGGCCGGAAAGGTAGTCAATCATGAGCTGTAGCACGGGCTGGATTTCTTCCTCGCTGTAGCCAGCATAGTGTGCTAGAGTAGCGTCCTATGCAAGTTAGTAATTGAAATGAAACATTGTACTCTTAGTAGACTTACCCAGGGTCCGCGCTCCAACACCAACCGAGATAGGTACATAGCCGCAGCAGCGACCTGGCTCGGTGGGTGGGCAATGAAACGATGGTCTAAGCAGCTAATCTCGAGAAGATATTTGCCGAGTGTACGGCTATCGATATCATAGTTGTCTGCCTTGGATATACGGCGGAGGAAGTTCATAGGGTTGGGATAGCTTAGGTCGTAGTTGAGGGCAGCGAGAACGAAGCGCTCAGCGCTCAGGATCTCCTCCTCGGTAAAACCGTCATCAGCAACATGTCGGAAGTTCTGCACATGAGGGGACAAGACCTCCTCATATTTGGAAGCAATGAACATGGCAGTGACACCAACCAGCTGGAGGCGATCCAATTGGACAACCTTGGTGGACAGAAAGCGGTCGATGATGTTGACGGTGAGGAAGAGCGTCTCTGGGAGAAGACGGAAGCGGGTGTGGACCTCAAGCAACCAGTCAACAAGGATGCCACGCATCTTCCACTCGAGCTCGTTCTGGTTGTCCATGTAGTCCGGGTTGGCCATGGTCGCAATTTCTAGCTGCTTTAGATAGTCGAAAATCTCTACCACATACTCCGAAACCATGAGCGGGTCATCGGCATCTTCCAGGTCGAGATCCGGGACCTGTTCCTTGGCAGGCTCCTCCTCAATTAGCTTGAGCTTCTCTTCCTCTAACAATTCGACATGTTCCTCAATCACCTCGGTTTCCTCAACGACCTTGGTTTCTTCGAAGATGGGAATTCCAGACTTGGCGCGTCCATGCTTTGTGCCGGCAGACTTGGTCTCGGGTTGCACGTTTGGCTGAGGCATGACATTCTCTAGCTCCTCAGAATCCTCCTCTTTCAAAGAGGTGACGCTAGTAGTAGAAGTCTGTCGCTTCTTTGCAGCGTGGGCGGCAATGCCCGAGCCGCTGTGGGGGCGCTTCAGCTCTGACGAAGCTGCATTCTTCTCCTTTTGCCCGAGCACAGAACGCGTCGTCTTCTGTGATGGCTTCTGAACCTTGGATGGATGAGCGGCTTTAGACACTGCGCCTGCTTTGCTAGCTGCTGGCTTCTTGTTCTCTTTGGCGTCCTTTCCGGTGGGGCCTTCTGTCTTGCCTACGTTGCTGACATCCCCGAGAGCGGCCCGCTTCCGAGTCTGGGTGGCACCATTCGATGCAAGGGTGGCTGCGGACTTCCTGGTTTGAAGACCCTTCTTTGGTGGGTCGGCAGCAGCATCAGACGCGCCTGAGGTGGTCGACTTGGCGCGCTTCAGACGTGTCGAGCCGACATTCTCATCATTCTCGTTGGTCACGGCACGCTGCCTCAGAGATCGGACCTGGTAGGGCGTGTCAGAGAGATACTATCCAAGGATACGTTACACGCCCCAACGTCAATGGGACGAAAGGCGCAGGACAACGTGACAAGACGTACAGCTGGAGGCATGGCAAGCAATATTAGGTATGTTGAGCAAAGCTACTGTCGTACTGAGAGATTCGGGTTATGTATTAGGGCGCGATGTGTACACAGGTCTTGTTATGATGCACTGTCTAAAGTCAGCAAAGTCGAGCCAATGCAGAAGTCGAACGCGAAGAGAGCGGCGGCTGACAGTACGCGAGCACCAAACACGCCTGCTGGGCATGTAGAAGGCTGGTGGACAGACTGTGGCGGAGTGCTCTTGAGTATCGAGGGAGCAGACACGCTGTATGGGATGCGGCAGCGACGGGGAGGAGACGTGCAGGAAGAGACAGACCCCGTGAGGAGCTTCACCCGATGCAATGGAAAGGACTTGGGAAAGAAGTCCAGCTCCAACAGTGCGGGCGTGTTGTGGGAGGGCGGATGAAGCAGCACCAAGGGACGGGTGTTGATGGAGGTAGATGTAGCGGCGGGTTTGTTTTGGGTGCGGGTGCAGGCCGTGCGCTTGGCGCTTTTGCGCCAACAACGCGCGGGCAACGTGAAGAAGGCTGGCAAGGCGCTTCGACCAATCAGAGACGCGAGTAGTACTTACCAGCGAGAAGCCCGGCAGGACGCAGATCCAGTGCCTGCGGGTGCTGTCGAGGATGCAGCTCGAAGTCGACGCGCTGGGAGCACGGGGTGCGCGAGTGCAGGCGAGAGGAAAGCGGAGAGGTGGAGAGGAGGAAAGATGAAAAGGTGTTGCCGTTTGTCGCGCTGGGAGAGAAGCGCACGTCGAGGGCTCGCAAGCGTCGTTGCCGGGTCGCCGCGCGCTGCAAGGATGCCGGCACGGCGCCGCTAGGCTGTTTCGGGCCAGGGCATAGATTTTCTGAGCGCTGCCATCGACCGCACGCCATCTCTGCAGCGACGCATTGCGCTGTCCACGCCGTCTCGCCATCCCCGGCGTCCTTCACTTCGACATGCTGCAGCCTCGGATATCCGGTTTCCAGCTCGCCCGCGTCGGCAGGGTGCTCCTGTGCCCTGCCCGCACCTATGCAACCGCCGTCGACCACGTCCCTCCGCCAGCATTCGAGCCCGCCGTCCACGTCGAGGGCGGTGCTCACCTCTCCGAAGGGCCTCGGAGAGACCAATTCATTCCCCTCCGAACGTACAAGCCCCGGACTCCCGGCCTGCGACATCTCAAACGCCCCGTCAACGATCACTTGTGGAAAGGAAGGCCCTATCTGAAGCTCACCATTGCGCGGAAGGGGCAGCATCTGGGCGGGAGGAACAACAGCGGTCAGGTCACAGTACGGCACAGAGGCGGCGGTCACAAGCGGAGGATAAGGATTGTAGACTACAAGCGGTACCTCCCAGGCAAGCATGTGGTGGAAAGGATCGAGTACGACCCGAACCGCAGCGCCCATCTGGCCCTCGTTTCTCGTGTGGAGACGGGCGAGAAGTCCTACATTGTCGCCGCTGATGGTATGCGAGCTGGCGATGAAATTGAGAGTTACAGGACCGGTATCCCCCAGCACCTCATCGAGGCCATGGGGGGTGTGCTCGACCCGGGTATGCTCGCCGCGAAGACTGCAACGCGAGGGAACTGCCTTCCGATACATATGGTGCCGCTCGGCTCCCAAATCTACAATGTTGGATCCAAGTCCAAGGGAGGCGGTGTTTTCTGCCGAAGCGCTGGTACGTACGCCATCGTGGTGAACAAGGACGAGGTAGACAAGCCCGGGAAGGGTGTTGTGATTACTAGTGTCATCATCCGACTGCAAAGTGGTGAACTGCGCAAAGTCAGTCCTGACGCATGCTGTACCATTGGAGTAGCCAGCAATCCGCAATCACACTTCACTTCACTTGGAAAAGCTGGACGCTCGCGGTGGCTGGGAAAGCGACCAGAGGTCCGTGGTGTCGCAATGAATGCAGGTTCGTATTCCGACAGCGCCTGCCATCCTAAGCAATCACACTAATATATCTGCAGCTGATCACCCTCATGGAGGTGGGCGTGGAAAATCCAAGGGTAACGTGCACCCCGTCAGTCCATGGGGCACTCCAGTAAGTTCACAAGACAAGTGCTCTATGATCTAGTACTAATCATCGCGCAGGCTAAAGGAGGCTACAAGACGAGGCACAAGAGGAACAAGCACACCTTTCTCGTGCAGGATCGACCACGCAACCAGGGCAAGCGTCGGCCGAAGTAGACGGGCGGCATCCTGGTTCATGTATCACTCCATCTGTTCTACCATCTGTACCATATACCTGCATGGCCGCGTCAACGCCGCCTGATCCGAGCATAGCAAATTCACTGTAGATACGAAGCACCTCTTGAACAACCCATCTTGTGTTCCCTGCATGGCCCACGACAGTTTGTATGACACCTAGATCGAGCCCTGTCATCGGAGACGTTATCAGATGAGAGGAGTGCAGGGATGTCAATCGCAACTATAACTATTTTTGGCTAACGCCGTACTGACCGCCAAGAACCACGAATGAGGTGGAAATTGAAGCTTTCAGCCCCGATGCAAGAGAATGGAAGGGGACGCAAGTCGCGAATATACGCTTAGATGGTTGTCCCGGATTCTTTGCATTAATGCTGTAGCTGAGCTACCGTGCACCGGTCGGTATAGCGCCAGTGCCGGCGCGTCGGGCGTTCCGTGATTATTCGTCCTGCAGGAGCCCTAAGTCATCAGATTGATGACAATGCGCCATAGGGCAGAGCCAACACACGCTTGACCGTAGGCTTGCATACTGTCGATGAAGACCAGGGCGCAGCTCAGCTTCCAAGCCCTTCCATCTATGTCTGCCGTTTCCATGTGGTAGCTCCGGAATTGCTGCGATGCGACAGCCCCATTCCTAGACGGATCCACCGTATTATTCGCACCCTAAAGTGATGCCTGATCGTTGTATACCAGTGGGTCGGCATCTTCTACGCTAGACACTAACATCTAAGCGTCTCGCCGTCTCATCCGATAACCTACAACCTCCGAACACGCAAGCCAGATCGTAGAAGAGGCCTTGGAGTGTTGCTTGACCCTGCGCCGTGAGGCTTTGAATCTGCCCGCACCTCCGATTGCTTACGCGGGGACTCCTGAACAGCTGAGAACACCATACCGAGCTCGCGACCGCCGCCAGACGTGTCGAACATGGCTTCAGCAGAGTCCGAAAGCCCCGATGAGACGTTTTTCAACGACCTGTCACAGCAGGCTCCCGATGCGAATGAGAATGGACCAGCTTCTGCGGGTGCAAATACCCAGGACGGATCAAAGGACGATGCGGCCAATAAACCGAAGCGGATAGCTTGTGTACTGTGTAGGAAGAGAAAGCTGCGGTGTGATGGTGCCAGACCTACCTGTGGAACCTGCAAACGCCTTTCGCATAATTGTGCATATGACGAGGTTCGCAAGAAGAGCGGACCAAAGAGGGGTTATGTGAAGCTTTTGGAAGCGCGACTGCGTATGTCTAGCAACCCGCTCACTGCAGCAACATATCTTCTAACCGCGTTCGACTGCAGAGCAAGTTGAGACCCTCCTCAAAAACCAGGAGACGACCGAGCAGACGAGAGAAACGTCCCGACAAGATTCCACCTCCGCATACGTCGCGAGTACTCTACAGCAGCCGTTGCCGAATTCGAACGACTTTTTAGGCACCTCGGACAAAACTCCTATAAACATATCGCCTGGGCCGGACTCATTCCAAAATGGCGGAGGAAATGCAAATCAAACAGAGGGGGATTTCCCATGGGAAATGATAGGATTAGGTCTTGATGAACCACTGCCTCCTCCTGATGTGGTGGAAGACCTGTGCGTAGACTCTCCTTTTAGAAGAGAACGACTCATGCTGACTTGTACAGATACCAAATCTACTTCACAAAAGTCCATCCCTCATTCCCCGTTATTCACCGGCCGCGATTCATGGCCGCCATGAATCTCGCACCTCATATGCGGCCGCCCGTGTGTTTACGCTATATCATGTGGACCTTGGCTGCGTCGGTTACAGAAAAATACGATGCTCTACAGGAGCACTTCTACCAACGAGCGAGGAAATACGCACAGTCGGACGAGATGAAGGGTCACGGTGAATCGACGATTACGCTTGCGCACTGTCAAGCATGGATTTTGACGAGCAGCTACGAGTTCAAGCAAATGTATTTCCCAAGGGCTTGGCTATCCGCAGGACGAGCAGTAAGGCTGGCACAAATGATGCAACTGCATCGTTTGGACGGCCTCGGCCTTGATGTAAAACAGTGCCTTCCGCCTCCAAAAGACTGGACGGAGCGAGAAGAAAGGAGGAGGACATTTTGGATGGCTTTCTGCATTGATCGATACGCAAGTATTGGAACTGGCTGGCCGATGAGCATCGACGAGCAAGATGTAAGTTCTCTCTTGTCTATACTCTCGATGAAAAGAAGCATTGCTAACAGTTGATGAGATTTTAACGAATCTGCCGGCAAGCGAAGACGCTTTCGAGAAGAACAAACCAATGCCTACTGGCTCCCTTCAACAGGCTCTGACTGTAAATGGCATCGCGAACCTACAGCCATTTGGTGGCATAGTACTAACAGCAGCACTTTTCGGCCGAAATCTCCTCCACCTCCATCGACCCGGACCCGACGACCGTGACGATGATCTCAATGGTGGTTTCTGGACGCGACATCGCAGTATTGAAGGAATACTGTTACAGACATCGTTGAACTTGCCGGACCATCTACGACTACCAGGTGGCATATCAGATCCGAATTGCGTGTTCATGAATATGAGCATTCATACTTCGGCCATTTGCCTCCACCAAGCCGCTATCTTCAAAGCAGATAAGTATAATCTTCCGGTGAACGTCAGCAACGAGAGCAAGATCCGTTGCGTGACTGCTGGTGCTGAGATTGCCTCTCTCATGAGGATGATCAGCCACATGGATCTAGCTGCTGTAGGAAACTCCTGCGACCCATTCTAGTCACAATACTTACAATCAGCAGATGAACCCTTTCATTTCCTTCTGCATCTACGTCGCTGCTCGCGTCTTCGTGCAGTACCTCAAAACCCGCCCGAAAGACTCGCAAATGTCATCCTCTCTCCAATTCCTTCTTCAGGCCATGCAAGCACTCCGCCGCAAGAATCCTCTCACGGAGTCATTCCTTGTCCAACTAGATCTCGACCTTGAATCAGCCGGTATTCCCGGCCTGTCGAAACCCTATCTGCCACCGCAGACTTCAGGAGGAGGGGTAAGCACTGATCCCCAGATTATGCATAATGTCAGCAGAGTTGTTGGCAATTCATATGAAAATCACTTCGAGTAAGTTCTCAGCTAATATTCATGGCGTCTAGGTGATACCTGTAAATTCTGACCCGGTATCCTGTAGTCCGCTCATCGAGATCCGCGAGACTCAGAACCCCAATGCCCCTATCAACCAGTTCGGAAACGGCAACCCCACACCGCCAAATTCGAATCAAAATTCCCATACTGCACCCTTCCACCTCGCAAACGTAACAAAGATCAGCTTGGAGACACAAAATGCACCCCTAGGCGCCACCACCCGCTCCAGCACCTTCAACCTCGGCGACAATACCGAAATGGACCTCTCTCCCGACGCCGCACCAGGCGACCAACCCTCCCCCGCGACAACGGCAAACTCCCGTTCTCAATCGCAATCCAACGGCGGTGGCTCAACCTCCCACTCCTCCTACTCCCCCGGGCAACACACCGAACACATTCCCTACCGCCCCTCCCCCCGCATGTCCAACCAAGTCCCCTCGCTATCCCAAACAGCAGCCTCCAACTCGGTCAACAACTTCTACACCACCAACAACGACATGTTCAACGCAAGCCTCAACACAAATACATTCATGGCCAGCGGCGACGCGTTGGCCAGCGAGTTCGGCATGGGCATGGGCAGCGAGTGGGAAATAGGCGGCATGGGCGGCGGAGCAGGCATGACGCCCATGAGCGAAGGGACGTGGAACCAAATGCTCGAGAACATCAACATGGGTTGGGATAATGTGGGACCGCCGCATGCTCAACCGCCTGGAGGCCGCTAATTGAATTATTTTCTTTTTCACTTACGTCTCAATCCGTTCGTTGTGTCTATATATATACATATATATGTATATAATGGGTGCTTTGAGCGATGCTTGCTTACGCGGGGGTGGTCTATCAGAGCTCTTTTTTGGGATTACGGTAAAAGGTACGGACTTGAATTGGATACCCACTTTCGCTTGATCAACTCGGATTTTTTCTGCGATGCACTGGTAAAGGCGTATATCAGCGCTATTACTCGCCACTTTACGGATGGGTTTGACTATATTGGAAATTTTTTTTTTTGACGATTGTATGGGGATGGCATAATTGGATTGTTCTCACGCCGCTCTTGTACAATAAATGCACACTAAATAAGAACTGCCTACGCATAAACTAGAGTTTAGAAATGTTGATATTGATACTCTTCGAGATCACACTGCCAAGTTCACGTGAGCAAATGACACGAAAGTCTCGGTTTTTTGTTTTTCATTAACTATGTAAACTTTATTTAAGCTTCGAGTTTCGTAAGTTTGGCTGCTACAGGAGTTTTAAAATGAAGTTAGCCCCCCTCCGTAGGATGATGCTAGGTGACGAGTCGTACTGATTCCATAACTCAGAACGAAAAGTCCGATCGGGCAAGGACGTTTCGGCTTTATGGGTCTAAGTATCTCTCAAAATATCCTCCAGATTTCGATGATCCATCCCAAGACCATCCCTTGAACCAAAGCCATTCTATTGTTTACACCTTAAGCTAACACACTCCAAGCGCGGGATGGTCAATGGTGACGCCACCAGAGTCGTTGATGATTGTCGAGAGGCCCATTAGCTTATGTGCGAGGATATGGATGCCATATCCAGGTGCAGTCTCGATGCTGCTGTCACTATTACAGCGACTGGAGATACTCAACTTCCGAAGACCCAGATTATCATTGTCATGGGCAGCTTCGGAAGCTTCTGTCGACATGATTCCGTCGTCAGGCAGGAATGTCTTGATGATGTTACCCCACTCAGCGGCATAGCCAACTTGCAGGCGCTCCAACTGACATAGATGGGTTGCCCAATCACGATGGCGAACGTTCACTCCCCAGCACGGGATAGGAACGTGAGGGTACCACATGTTGACAAGTTCAACTCGGTAGCCGGTATGCTGAATACCGAAGCTGTAGATCGTATCCAAGCGACCAGTCTGCATCTTGAGCATTTTAGGGTTGTTCCACTGGGCAAAATGGCACTTGGCGTTGATGTCGTAATTTGGTTTCATACTCACTCTCTCCGCAAAAGCAACGATAGCAGGTGGAGCTAACTTTCCAGTGACGATTGTCATGGATTCCAAGCTGAAGTGCCAGCCTTTCGCACTAGGAATCGTTAGTAGTGCTTATATCACCGAGTTGACAGATACTTACACGCCCAGCTCTAGTAGCTTAACATCCATGTGTTCCACTGGACCAGCGTTGCCCGGCTTGAGCCGATAGTACCTCGGTTTCATCTTCTCGTACTGGCCATCCTCATCATCCGTCCATTCGATTTGGACAACATAAAGAAGCGGTGCAGAAAGTCCTCGAGATTCCCCTGTCTGTCGCTGTGGTGGTGTGGCTTGGGTCACGATTGGATCTCGGAACACCCATGTGCCACGAAAGATGGGGCGGACGTCTTTCAGCGTATCCGGGGTATAGCCGTACCATGTAGCAGACGGTATCGGCTCGAGAAGGTCCTCCGCTGCTACGAGACGCGCAAGGAGATCATTACCATCAGTGTCGATCATTGCCCTAGATGGCGTGAGAAAATGGTCCTGAGCAGTCAACACGGCTTACCATTTCATGATTTCACAATCAATAAGGCCGTCAATCCCTCTCAGGAAAGCCTCTGTTGAGTATTTTAGTCCGATTTGGCTATCGCCCATCATCTCAACAGGACCATTTGGCGCATTCATGACCTTGTTCTTCAAAGCAAAGCATCCGAAACGAATTACGAAGTCGAAGGCCCCTTTTTCGTACTGAACAGATTTTAGTGCATTCTTTATTGCCTGCTGAATGGCTAGGAGATGCTCGGAAGGAAGACCGCTATGGCGGAATGATCCGGGCTCCTCCATCAATGGATTGGGAAGAAGCCGTGGTGCGACACGATGGGTCTGCTGCTTCGGCCACCAGCTCTCTATCTTCTCCAGTATGACCTCGGAACCCTCCTCATCATCAAGAAGGATATGAGTCGGGCATGTAGTACCAAAGGTCTTTGTGCGAATCTTTTCAATTGCGGTAAGGTAGTGAGTCTCGGCTGTGGCTACATTAGTCGACGAGTAACCACAGATTTCAACTACATTGTCCTTTAGCAGAGAAATGAAGACTTTGTCGTTTGTGCGGATCGGATCGAGTCCCTTTAAGCTGATGCCGAATGCATCTTCAGGGAGCTTTCTCGCATCACGCAAATCTGCCGGCCACCCCACTTTTATCTAGTCGAGTCAGAAGAGTTCACCTACGCACGTCATAGGATCATACCTGGAACTGGGGAGTACTCTCATCTTGTGGTATGGCCTTTTTGAAGGTGGCTTTCTGAGCTTCCTCTCGTCGCCTTAGTTCTTCGTCGGCCCACTTATCATTACTGAATGCTGGCGTTTTCGCCCAAATTGAGCTCGCGCTTGACTTGGTAGCGGCTCGGTGAATCCACGTGTGAATGGCTGCTACAGCCTTCTCCACATTTGGGCCCGTTCCATAGATTTCAAATGAAGCGATCTTGCCGCCATAACCCTTAGGGTCGACATCACATCCAGTCTCTTCTTTCCACCTACAAACGATTTGTTCTCGCTCCCTCATATGGGTTTGGCGACGAAGTTCATCCGGAACTGACACGATTTTGTTTGGCTTTCTGCCAGTTCTTAGATCAGGAGGTGCCATGACGTTGAACAGTTGATTGATGATGACAACGCCAGAGCCGTTGTTTGGAGGGTGTTTGAATTTGCACTTGTGGGGCAGTCGATCTGGACCTGGGTCGATAGTCTGGAAATTTAGAAGACTGCAATGGTCTTCCGGATGAGCAAAGATAAGCTCGATACTTTTCTGGGGTAAGGAAGAGTCCCGATACTAAAAAAGGGGGGAGTATCGCCGGTATTATTAACCTTAGCACAGACAGTGCGAAGTCTCGTACTGGATGCAGAAGCCCGTGGCGACCGCGAATCTTGAGCAAGAACGCTAAGATGAAGCCGTGTCTGTACGGGTCCGACAGTTGCTCAGAGATGGCACGAGAGCAAATTTCGTGAAAAAGTCTACCAGAATGGGGCTTTGCAGTGTATTGGTGGAGAGGCAGTGAATCAAGATGCCACAATTGTGGATGAAGACGAGATGAAGGTATGAAGGTATGGAAGAGGTTGGCTGAGGATTGAGGAAGGAAGATAGATATTTTGGTGGAAGGAGTGAGGGAGAGATGGCGCGATATGATACTGAAGAAGTATAAGCATCCAAACAAGAGGAAGGAGCGCCCAGCACGTATCTCTCACTCACTCACTACAGACTGTCTCTTAGCTAATCACGCAGTCAAGCTCAACGGATTAAGTACAACCATTGTTCTCCAATTATACTATGTTAAAAGTACTATGGAAAGAATTATCAATCTTGGTAATTGACTCTTTCAAAGCCCTTTTCTTCCCATGCTTGAATGGATATATTGCACCAATGGAGGCCCGCTGAGCAGATCTGTAGGCAGCACTTGCGTGCATCAACGGTAGCCCACTTCATGATGTTTGGGTTATTTCAGTAACGTATGAAAAGCTTGGAGGTGACTGTGCGATGTCTGAAGGCGATCCGTGTGTGCCATACATGGAGGGAGGCGGCTCTGCACGTGATGTCGCGGAGGTCGGAGGTGCACGAGCCATCTATCCTTGAAGAAACATCAACCCATTGAGATTTGAAGCCATCATCGCAACTAACCTCTAACCCGCACGCAATCCTCGTTCTTCTTGAATCTGATATTCCGGACCCTTTCTAGTTTTCTAGGGCTCATATTCTATCCATTGGGATTGTAGGGCCATTGCCCAATTTCATCCATCATGGACGCTGTACCCATCAGCAAAAAGATTATAGCCTTCGGCAGCAAGCCAATCTTCCTGTAAGTGTCATCCCCTCCCTCAGCAATTATATCTAACAAATCTTTCAGTCCCAAATTCACTATAGCACTCGTCCGCACACCCGCCCTCTCTCCCTACCACGCACGCTTCCTCGTCCCCCTCAACTTCTCCAAATACGACCTCCGCGACTACCTCTACCACGCATACGCCATAAAAGTGCACAACGTCCGATCTTTCGTGAAGCAGCAGCCTGTGCGCGATGCAGAGCCAAGGAGGATGCATAAGTTCAGGCCCGAGAGCAAAAAATACATGACGGTGGAGATGGAGAAGCCGTTTGTGTGGCCGGAAGACCCTGAGGACTGGGAGCCCTGGGGCAAGAAAGAAAAGGAGGACCAGGTTGAGCAACAACTCAGACTACAAGGGGCGAAGAATAATGCGAGTAAGAGGGAGGAGGCAAGGGTTTTGAGGGAGCAGGTGAGGGAGATAATGGGGTCGAAGGTCGGAGAGGCCGAGAGACGGGTAGAGGAGATGGGCACGGAGAGGAAAAAGAGCTTGTTGGAGCTTTGGGAGGAAAAGAGGTCGCCGCAGATGCTCGGGAGAGAAAGAGAGACTTCGTGAGATTGCGCGTGAGATTGGGCTGGTGGTTTGGGATTGTACATTTGCATGTAGCATATTGTCGTATTTAGCGGTCGAAGACCGACTGTAAAATCATGGTAAAGAGTTCAACGCATAATCAGGATCACCGCAGAAGTGAAATACGCGAGGAGAGTAAGAAGCATGCACCACGTCTAGGTGCTGATTGATATCAGATTCCAATACACGGAGGGTACATATGGGACATTCGACAAGCGTCTTCTTCTGTACGAAGAGAACATCGTCCCCATCCTCTTCTATTCTGGCTAGCTTTCGGTCTTGCCCAGTGCTGTCCACGTCGTCGATAACAACAGTCTCTGCCTTGCGCTTCTTATTTGAGGTGCTGAAGGAGGTTCCATCTTTCCTGTCAACACGAGACGGCGTACTAGAGGTTTTACTCTCTTCAGACCTCGCTCGCTTTGAACCAGTCATGATCCATTGATCAATCTTATTTCTCTGCAAGCCCGCCCTCTCCTTCTTGCTCAACGCCTCTATCTGCTTCTTCGTCTTTTCGGGCTCTCCCACCTTCGTGTATGACCCGCCACACTCGTCCTCATGCTTCTTCCACCAACTGTCCCCTTTTCCAGGTGCCCTGTTCATACTCCTCTTCACAAGACCAAAATATGGAGGCCGGTCCTTACATGGTCCATCGCATTGCCAGACGTGCGTCCGATAGCTGTCGACTTCGTCATGGAAGGTGTGGAATACAGTGATATCGTAGCCGCCGTGATTGTTGATTGCGTCGGCGAGAAGCTGGAAGCCGACGCCGTGCCCGGTACCATCATCGCTGCGGGAGTGTCGCCAAGAGGTGGTTATGAAGAAGTAGGCATGGATAGCTTCATGGAGAAGGGTATTGATCGTGTCGGTGCGGGGACGATACTGGAGGAGTGGGCTGCTCATTTTCAGCCGGATGCGCGTGAATTTGCCGGTCTTTGGATCTCTGGAGAGTTCGCATATCCCGGCGCAGCTACATATTGTATGTCAGTGCTTGCACAGAGTATGAATATTAATCGAATGCATCTGTGTAGAGCCCGAATCGCGCTATATACAAGATGCAAGGCGGCACGAATGGGTGGTTCCTACAGAGTCAATCGAGGCGACCACAGCACCTCAACTTGGGGAAGTAGAAGCTTCCGAAAGTATAAGACATTATAATGACCAAATAGCTCGTGAATGTTAACAAATGGCTCGTCGTCGCTCAGTATCGTATTGACGGCAGCCAAAGCGGTCTCTTGCTCAGCTGATAGCTTCTCGAGAGTCGCAATCGCTTGGATGGCAGCATCCTCGTCGGTGACGGGCATTGCGACTGCAACGGCGACCGGGTGCCACTCGCTTCATGGGGGTCGTATGTTGGTGTCTCGAAAGATGAGAAACAGGCTGAGGTAATGGGCAAGTGAAGTAGTCCGTAGGGCAGAAAGACAGGGATCGGCGGCCAACGGGAGTCCCTAGCGCTAGATTGCAGGAGGCGGTCGCGAGGCATGATTGCTTGTTGCCACGATCCCACGCTGTTTCGACAAGGCCGCCCAAGAAACACCCCCCTTCGCATTCCTTGCTGCCTGTTGATTACTCGCCCTCCTTTCGCCTGCCCACCCCTAACGCTCGCTGTTTCTGCATTCTGCCAGCGCGGAGAAATTCCCAGAAGCACACCGAAGCTTACGGTCGTCATCGCAGTCTCAACTAATGACGCATACTGTCCCACATGCAAAGCAGCTCGCCCGCGCCAGCCCTTACGACACCGCGTCCACATAACAATACCACACTTGACGCCCTACTCTGGCGCGCCACAATTCTCACACTCTCGAATGTGCGCGCTGTAGACGAGCACGTTTGACATGGCGGCTTCAGAGACGCCCCCCGCCACTGATCTCGTGCGCACGGCTTCCCAAACTTCGACCGCATCTGTGAGCAGAAAGAGCAGTACAGTGCGCGTGAGGCCGCTGAAACGCAGCTCCAATGCATCCCTCGGCCGGACGCCCTCGCCCGCGGCTGACGACAAGAGCCTGACCTCGTTCCCCTCGCTCTCACCAACTCCGGATTCGTCCCCAGTGCAATCGCGTGTCAATGGCTGGTTCCGAGCCGCTGTGGGTGCTGCAGAAGCCCACCCGAAACAGTTTGGAGAAAACAATGGCAAAAACGGAGAAAACATACCTGCGAGCTCGCCCGAGACGGTCAGGGCAGCGGCACCACCTGAGCTCGACAAGGCACCAGCGCCGACCAATACTATGAAGAAAGTCACAAAGTCGACACAGCAAATTGTGGGAAGCTTGGTCGCAGCATCACCTTCATTACGAAACCGCAGCGCGCTTTTCGACGACACACCTCCCGAGCCAGCTAAAGTTCCGGGTAGCGTACACTATGCTACCGATCAGAGCATCCAGGATATGATTGAACACTCTGGTGCTGTCGCGCTAGTAAGACAACTGGGGGGAGATCTGGCACAACGTGATGCACAAATAACTGCCTTGAGGAGAAGGGCAGAGGAACGCGAAAGAATTTTGAGAAAAATGTTGCAGGAATGCGAAGTATCAAACATGGACATCGAGAACAGGCTTCGTGAGCTAGACAAGAGCAGAGAGATTAATGGAAAATCTAAGGGTATTGGAGGCGGTAGAAAAAGAGGGAACGAGAGCAACTTGTCAGGCTTGCATCCCGACGACCCTTTAGACCAAAGGCTAGCCAGAGCAATGGAAGATGAAGTCGCAGAGCATCCCGATGCTCTGGGTATTGACGTTGGACACGCCGCACAAGAGCCAGATGCTCTTTCGATCGACTCGGGACTATCGGCACCACGGGAGACAGGTCGGAGTAATTGGAAGAGCTATCTCTGGAATGGCACGAGTAGGAAAAGCAGCAGGGCACCCTCTGAAGCAAGCGTTATTGACAGGGACGTAGAGAGCCAGTCAGTGCACACACGATCTCGAGCGTCAAGCGGAGCGAATCCGCCACGAAAGCCCATAAGTAACGATCTTTTCGTCCCGCCTAACGCAGACAAAGGCAACGGTGCCGTCCCAACTCTACGTCGACTTCAGAGCCAGGACCGGGATAAATCGAACACATCATCTCGCAAATCGTCCGTGTCGTTAATGAACTGGACGTTGAAGATGGTCGCCGGGAATAGCCAAGCAAGCCGCAGTACGGATCAAGTCAATTCAGTTCGAGGTCGCAAAAACAACGCCTCAGATCCTGCATATAGGACCCCATCCATGGACTCTACTAGGACAACTCAATCAACGATGTCCGCTCGGACAAATACTCAGAGACGTGGCGGACGAACTTTAGGCCCTAATGGCACTATCAAGAGTATTTCCACTGAAGGGCAGAAAAGCACTTCTGTGAACCCAAGCCCCAACCCACCAGATCGCGGTCTCAGCAATCTTGGGCCTGTTGAGATGGATAGGATCCTGCCAGAAGAATCTCGGCCTCCGACGCTAGTTCAACATCACAACAGATTTGCTACGAGCAACGAGTATCTCACTGATAGATTCGGATTCATCTACGACCAGCGTCGGAAAAAGAGGCAAAGTGAAGCTGCCGCTGCTCTCACTAGGCAAAAAAGAAGTAGCAACGTTGAGTCTATTGGAGACGGTCGAGCTGTTTTGCATACCCTCGGCCTCAATGATGGCACAGATAGCAAGGGTCTCTCAAGAAACTCTAACTCAACACCGCCACCAAGACCCGGCAGTAGCAGTTCGGAAGAGCAGCTTACGAAAGCGCCTACGAAAACTTGGGCAGACTATCTCAAACTAGCCACCCATCCGACCGAACTTCTGTCACACACTCCTTCAGCTGCTCCTATCACTTCTGTAGAATCACCCGATGCCGACATGTCCGTCCCAAAGCCGAGCCAAGTCATCATTGCCAAACGAGGATCTCTACCTTCGTTGGCCCTCAACCCGGAGCCCGCTCCATCCCGAATCGTCTCAGGAAATGCCGAATTCTCGGTCGCATCGCCGTCTGAGTCTACGACCCCGCTCAGCCCTAATCCACAACCACAAGCTGATCCTGTCAAATCTCTTCTCGAACAGCTGACTGAGCTCCACGACAACTTGCAGAAGGATAAAACAGTCAAGTGGAATGAGTTTCTTCGAAAAGTGCGAGCTGAGAGAAAACGTCAAGGCGAAACGTCTAGCGCTAGCGAAGGTCGCTCGAAAGGGCACGATATGCCAGAAACTCTTCTCGCAGATGGTGAGATAGTCGGCGTGGCAGGTCTTGGCAACAAGGGTAAGGTCGGACGCGCAAAGTGGCAGGAATTCCGTCGCCTTGTCCTTGACGGGATTCCGGTTGCGTATCGAGCGAAGATCTGGGCCGAGTGCAGTGGTGCTTCTGCACTCCGCATTCCTGGATACTACGAAGACCTCATCAACAATGGGCAAGACAACCCTTCGATCGTCACTCAGATCCAGATGGATATCACACGCACTCTCACAGACAACATTTTCTTCCGCAAAGGCCCGGGTGTGCATAAGCTAAACGAAGTGCTACTTGCTTACTCTCGTCGCAACCCTGAAGTCGGTTACTGCCAAGGGATGAATCTTATCGCAGCTTGCCTCCTGCTGATAATGCCCACCGCCGAGGATGCGTTTTGGGTGCTCACCACAATGATTGAGAACATCCTCCCTGAGAATTATTACGACCAGCATCTTCTCACGTCACGGGCTGATCAATCTGTTTTGCGGGAGTATGTTGTCGAGCTCCTCCCTAAACTCTCCAACCACCTCGATATCCTAGAGATTGAGCTCGAAGCTCTCACCTTCCAGTGGTTCCTCTCTGTTTTCACCGACTGTTTGTCCGCTGAGGCATTGTATCGCGTCTGGGATGTGGTTCTCTGCATGCATGATGGCTCTACCTTTCTGTTCCAAGTCGCGCTTGCCCTTCTCAAGCTCAACGAGAAACAACTGTTGCAGTGTGACACACCAGCCGCGATATACCACTACATAAACCACCAAATGACCAACCACGCTATTAGTATCGACGGCCTCATCCAAGCCTCTGACGCACTCATGAAAGTCGTCAAGCGCAAAGACGTCGAAGAGCGTCGTCAACGCGCTGTTGCCCACGAAAAGGAACTCATGCGTCAGCGTGAGGAGGCCCGTCAAGAGCGCGCGCGTAAGAGAGCTAGTAAAATCTCCGAGGAAGGGGTACCATCGCAGGAGCCCATGTCCAGCAAAGCAGCCTCCCTCTCCGCAAGTCTAGACGCAGAGCTCTCCATGAATACCAGCCCAATGCGCACGCCTCTCTCACACGCAAGCCGGCGCAGCGAAGAGGAAGAAGATGCAGAAGCCTTGAATCAAAGTCTAGAGAGTCTAGCAACGAGGACGCCGATGCCGATTGAGGAAGAGAGCTTGTGGCGAGCTTGAGCAACGCATTCTCAGCTATTACTTAAAAATGTTCTGACACGGCCTTTTTTTCCTCGTTTTATTCTTTTCCTTTGGCTGCTCACCATTTGTTGCTTCGGGATGATACCCCCTCCCCCACCAAACGATTCCCTTCCTTGACTTAGATCTCATCGCGCGCAGAGGTTTTGTTTTCTTTTGTTTGGAGCCGTGCATTGGAGGCGCCCTTGGGAAAAAAACTCTGCATATGTATACCCCCTCCCAAGACTGTGGAATTCAACTTGCTATGATTCAACCAAATATCAAACCCCGTTATATTGATATGCATGTGCATGTGCGTGTGTCTCAAATGTGAAGGTCCAAACGGCACTTCAATAAAAATACTACAAGTCGTCGTTGAGAACTGATAGTCTTGCAAAACTACCCTAGGTACTACTACTGACATGTCACGCAATGAGTCAACACTGTCCTATTGAGTACAAAAAATGCGCCATGTACAACAACGGTGGACGAAGCAATAGAGGGGGACTTTCACGATTCTTGCGAACACGCCAAGGAAAAGTAATATAAAAAAACAAGTCTACAGAAGTAATAGGAAGTGAATATTTCAAATTTTTTTTTTTTCCACACGAAAGACGGGTTGTTCCAAAGGGGGGGGGGGGGGAAGGAGTGTAGTGTATACAGTCATGCATGTAGGGAAGAGCGTACAGAGAGTCTCTCTGACTCCGTTGTAACGACAACAACATCATGGGATTATCTTCTCGAATTTGTCGGCGGTACGACGACGGCGTGGTACTCGCCACCAATAGGCTTGTTACAAGTCATGAGCCATGACCAGTCATACACGACCAGCTCATCGACCCGACGGAATTAGTCACAGGCATAGACCACATTTAGAGTCAGAGACACAGGCAAAGAGTCATCGTGTAATAATTAGACATGTATATAAAGAGACTGTCCCCGAGCGCTTCAGCACAAAAGGTACTCCACGCTCTAAGAAACTCGCAATCAAAACTAAAACTAAACTAAAGGATAGAATTCAGATCCGCAATCTCGGACCCGAAAGTCGTCGATAAAGATATCGCAGCCGTTACCAGGAGGAGTCAATCGACCAATGGGAGACTGCGCTCCGGCCGGGAAAAGACAAACAAACAGTACTGGGCATGACTTGGGGATTCTACCCGCACCACCAACAGGCAAGTGACAGGTAAGAAGCATCCCAAAAAGCAAGATAACATGAAAAGGAAATTCTTTTGGCTCCAAGGTAGAGCCGGGTGATGAGGATGTTTCCTCACCAACTCCATTAAAACCACCGAATCGGACTGGACCGATCCCGAGACGCGAACGTTTATGAGCCGGTGTAACCCTGAGCATAGGCAATGCTCTTCCACTTCTCAATCTCAGCCTCTAGCTCCGCATTACGCTTCTCCAGCGTATTCACATGGTCGAACTTCCTCTGCCGAGAGTCACGAGCTGCAAGAGTATTGCGTGCTCGCTTCAAGGCAATCTTGTCGGCTGGGTCGACCATGATAGGGGGAAGCACACCTTTGCGGCGACGAGCCTTGGTAACAGAGGCGCCGTTCGCTGCAGGTGAGCCGGACACAGATGACTTCCTTCGGTGCGAGTTGTCCAGAACGACCGGAGAGTTTGAGCTTGAGACGCTGGACCTGCCCGCAGAGTTGGTGCTGACTGTGCGCTCAAGAGCAGGAGCGACAGTGGTAGGCACGACAGACTTCGTCTCCTCCTGTTCGGGGAACAAGGAGTACCAGTTGTCAGATACGAGTAGAGAGTCACCGTGGAACATGGGCGAGGTCTCAAAGCTGTCGTTCATGAATGGAGAGTCATTGATATCAGGAGAAGTGATGTTGGTGAACGTCGTTGACGGAGGCGCAGATTGATGGGGATCAGCGAAGATATCCTTGGGAGATACGGTGCGTGTGGAGCCCGATACCGAGGGGTTGATTGCCGTGAAGGCGGTAGCGGGGCCTTCCCAGGAGGACATGTCGCCCTGGACGCCAGCAAAGAGGCTGGCGCCCGAGTCGAAGCTGTTGTTGCTGTTCAGATCTGCGAGGCGGGTGAGTCTGGGTACAGGCATGACACGATCAGCGGGAGTCCTACCTGCCATGGTTGCGACGTTGCTGTTTTGAGGGATGCTGTTGCTAGAGCTGTTGAACAAGGGAACCGGTGGACGTTGTAACTGAGGCTGTTGAAATCCTATTGTTGATGAAGGCGCAGAGTTTGCGTAGAAGTTCTGGCTTGTGTTAAACGTATGCGCAGGTTGAGGAACGCTCGGTGCACGCTGAGGCCGATGAGCTTGGGCTGGCTGGTCGAAGAGCACAAAGTCGGTCTGTGGGTGTGCGAATTCGGTATGGGACGAAAGCGATGTCTGCCGTGAGGCTTGGGGAGCTGGTGAGGAAAGCCATGTTGACTGTTGAGAAGCCGTGGTGAACGACGTAAAGTCGAACGTGGGTATGGTTGTTGAGGGAGAACTAGAGCTGCGCGAGGCTGGGCTGTAGTTCAGAGATTCCGCGAGGGAAGGCTCTGAGGGGTTGGGTTGAGTGGAGAGAGACGGGCTACTTTGGGAATCCAAGGTGTCGGCGTGAAGTCGACAGTGAAGCGCTGAAGGGAGCTAGAAGGCGGCCATGGTCATGGATGTCTCTGTGTGTGCTTAGTTGTGTAGTAGTGGGTGGGATGAAGAAAGAAAGAAGAAGAAGAGTGGATGCCTGGGAAGCGTCAGGTTTTGTGCGCGAGTGGAGCCGCGCCAAGAGGGCAAGTTGTGACTCAGAGCTGCTGGAGGCCGCCATCCCTGCCCCGCCGACAGGGCGCAGCACGGGCCCCGCCAATCAGCGCTGCAGGCTGTCGAGTCGCCGCCGCCGCCCTTGGCCCGAAGGGGGCTAGCGCAGGCCCGCTGGCCTCCCAGCGTCTCTCGGGGCTCTCGTGCGACGCGGCCAGCGCTCTCCCCGCCCGAGTTTCAACTGCGTGAAACGCTCTCGTCTGCCCTCTGCCCTCGCGATACTCGTACGGAACTCTGGCGCTGGGCACGTCGCCATCCGTCCTCGTCCGCGCCTTTGCGCATTCCGCCCGAGCCGGCGAGCCCTCGCATCGCTGCCGCCGCCGTCCTCTCAGCCGGGCCCTCCGGCTATTCTGCACCGCGTGAAACGGGTCCAATCCGCACCAGAGGCCGTATGTAATCAGGCATCAACTATTCAACATGTAGGGCGCGAATCACAGGCCGGCGCGTGCCCTAGCATCCTGGCCAGCTGAGGGCTTGGGACCGGCGGCCGTGATTACGAGCACTAACGCCGCCAGCGGAATTCAGCACCCTAAATACCGACGGAAAAGAGGGCGGCTTCGGAGCCGCCCTTTTCCCCCTTGGATTGCCATGGCACAGACGTGGAACAAGATTCAAAATACAGCGAGCCAATGTGCTGGAGCATGTCATGCGCCCGTCGCCGCTTCGTTCACCGGATTCCAAGGCGTCGCGAACAGAGCATGTCGGGGAACGGTAATCGTCGACGCGCCATCATGTGCAGTAGTATCGCGTATAGCGCAAGAAGCGGTGAGCCGCCCTTTTTGAAACGGGTCCCGTCTGCCACAATTGCGGATCGGGCAAGTATGACTCTTCAGGCCCTCGTCAATCTATCGATCCAGAACACAGCCCCGAATATGCAACACTGCGGAGAAACTCCAACGGTGATCCGTGGGGAAGCACTGCTGCGAGAGGAACCTTGGCGTCCACACTGCCTCGCTCTACCACTATTGTCGAAAAAAGGTAATTACAGCAGCTTGCGCGGCGATTGATGATGGCCCCTCCCTCTCTTTCATGAGTACGTCTACTGCTGAGGAATGTCTTCTCGACCATAACGTTACTGCCCACGCGGATGACTCGCGGCCGCGGACGGCAGGGGACCTGATGCGTAGGGTGCGCTTTCCTCATCGAGCATGGTGAGCATCGCATTCATTACGGACCTCTTTATACCTCGGTGAAGGTCCCAACCCTCACTAATCAGCATGATGCAAGGCAACGGCCATGTGCATGGAAGCGTTCGCGCGAAATAAGAGTCTCGCTCAGCAACTGATGCCTCAGCTTATGCAGACTTCTTCGGGACCCGCGGGGATACTTGAACTGTATGCACATACATTTCCAGCGTTCCAATGGACTCCTTCCTTGGAAGGGACGCACACAATATTGATCGAAAGAAACAGTAGAGCACCAGCCTGCAAGCTGACGCGACGGATATGGGCGCTTATTGGGTGCTTTGCTCTCGTATCAGTTTCTCCGTCCTCACCTGCTTTGTAATACTCAGGAGCTCTTCCACGACGGCGCTGTTGGTGCTGCGCTATTGTTCCCGATTGGTCACTTCACATGAGCACATTTTAATCCGACGAACAGCTCTTGTTTCTCTAGACAGCCTGGGGGAACATCGCTGCCTCCGCAGTGAGTTCCGCAGTGAGTTCCGCAATGAGTTCCGCAATGCCGACGTACTCGGAATACCGTCTGCTATATCCAGCTGTTTAGCCATTCCCATTGGACTTTCGCAGTGAGCGATCATGTGCATGGAGACAAAAGTACTCCGTATACGCGTTCGGCAATACCTCGAAAATCATCGGAAGCCATCGATGTCATCGGAGTAGACGCTACTCCGATGCGTTCTGCTGGTTCCGACACCACCGATGCCCCGTTTCACCACATCTACACAGTACTTGCACGTGCCTTGACGGCCTTCCTGCTACTGAAGCCAAAGTTAGGCTGGTGGCGGGTCTCCCACCTACTAGTAGCACGCACTCTCAAGATTAGCGTTGCTGAAATTACAAGACTGGAGAAGCTCTGATACAAGTCACAATTGGTGCAGGTCTTCCAGGTCGAAATAGCTGCCGTCATTCGAGTATTGAGTATCTTGTATTTTGGAAGCACTAATGTGTCGTGCCGACAATGCCCTAGATTAGCTGCAACAACGTCGAAATCTCAACTTGGGCTTTCCAGTGCCCTAAGGGCTGAGTTGGTTTTCCTTGATGAGCACGATGAAAACCATCGAAGAGACGCGCGTGACAGAGACGTGTCACTTTTACTTCAACTTTAGATTATCGCTTCTTAAAGATGTGCTGGCACTTTGTAAGAAGACTATATGCATCGATCGGCGTACCTAGATAGCATGTAGGTACATATCCCTCAAAGTATACCGGAATTGATGTAGTGATACAACATGCTCGAGGTACTACCCTATTCAGTCCAATTTTCCAACCACAGACCTCCAGACATGACCCTCATGCCCTACGCAAACCATGTCGCAGCCTCCTGACCCCCAACCCTGTTCTGTAGAATGAGCGAAGCTACGTCACTGACGTACGGCCGGTAGACTCCCACGCTTCATTGAAGGATAGTGGGAGAATTGAAGCGATGTCTACAATTGCCCGGAAAATCTTCGTGGGGAATCTCATCACCTTATTTGCTCGCTTGGGTATCATAGTGTCGTCTGGAGGCTGCTAGGGTTCTGCTTTTCTGAGCTTCGTACGGTGTGAGAATGAGCTAACCGTAGAGACTGTGGAAGCTGAGGAAAGGCAATTCGCTGAGTACAAGCCACTGTGCTTATGAAGAGATGCATCAGCACTCTATAGCATGACTTAGCAATTAGCTTAGGGATGACAATGACATACGTTTTGCAAAAGTGTAGTATGATCAACAAACCATTCATTATCAAGGTTCATCGCTAAAGACCCAGCAACCAAGAAGCAAGGCCGATCAACCCTCGTCAAAGTAGCATATGCCTCATCTACACCAACGATAGCAACTAATAAAGCATCTCGCCTAGATCCGCAGAGTAGCAATCCTAGCAGACGTTGTTGTTAAGGCAGGCAGCATGTGCCGCCAAGGCAGCCTCTAGTGGCTCTGAGGCAGCCGCTTAGCGTACCTTGTACATAAACAAGTCTTTCAGCTTTACCGATACATCAACTTTTCTACCTCAATAGACGTTGCCGTTCACACTTGGTCCGGGCGCCTCGAAACACCCGCTAGCGAGTGCCGATCCGGACGCATCTCGGCGCCGTGCAATGGTGCTGACACATCCGAGCACAAGGCATCCAGCAGCTGCATACACTACTAGTACACCGCAAGGCGTAAGGCTGATGGTCCCTTGAACACTACAGCAAAGCAGGCACGGCCGCGGTCCTTGTGTAATTTATACTCGCCCCCGCCATAGCGTCATTTGTGCTATATAACTATAACCAGGATTCTTCCGGGGTGGTGAGTACTTGTTACACGGTTTCATGTTACTGCAGAATGGCCCAAATGCCGACCGCGGAGAAGTTGCATGCTGCGTGCGATGAGTGTCGTGAGTGTTCCTGGTGTGACAGATTTTTTGCTTGCTGGTGATGCTGATGGTGTGTGCTAGGGACTAGAAAATTGAAGTGCTCGCGTGAGTCACCTGCTTGCAGTAGGTGCGAGAGGGAGAAGATCAATTGCGTATATTCACCTCAGAAGCCCATGGGACGGCCTAGAAAGAGAAGGCGGGATGGTTCCGACTCTGCGGATGCAACTGAGAATCAGGGTGAAAACACTACCCCTCCAGACAGCTTTATTGTGCCGAGCTTTCCCGATATCGGAATTGCAGATGCAACGGATCTCAATGAATTCTCTGATTTTACGGATTTCCAAACGAGTAGTGCTTTGGGCCCTTCGATTCAAGATGACACGGTGTTTGGCAATGAATTCGGGCAAGAAGATACCGCGGACATCAGGTCAATGCCTCCTGATGATTATGCAATACATAGATGACTGATATCTTACCAGTTTCAGCATAGGTACAATCGATCCATCACTATGGAACATAACACCATTAGACGCAGCGTCAGAACCCCAACCTCAACTGGAGACAGCCCCAATATCACCTCAACCGGACACAGGCCCCTGCACCTGTCTCGCCATCATGTACCTCAGTCTCACCGATCTCCAAACTATGACCAACTTCGCCTTTCCCAGCGTCATTCCGCTCCTCCGTAAATCCATGACCACAGCATCTACGATGATACACTGTCCCAAGTGTCCAAAAGAAAACTTCAACGCGATATCAAATGTGCAAGCTCTTACATCGCTCCTCTCTGCCCTCGCCGAACGCTTCCACAAAGTCATCCGCGAGATAGATGCCGAAGCGACTAGGCTGGAGCAATGCGGTGGTAAGAAGCCATTTCGTGTTGGTGACAACAGTCGCGAGAACATGCACCTGCATACCGGACGGCTGGACTGCCCGATGGGCTTCAACATCGAACTCGTTCCGAGTGACTGGAGGAAATTTGCTAAGCAGGCACTACGCACAGAAGTGATAGGTGGGGGCAGTAATCAAACCCCTCTCGTGTCGCTACTCGACGAAATGGAGAATCGGCAGACGAAGTGGCATGCGGATGGGTCGATGCATACGTTAGAGCGTGCGAAACTCTTTGGGAAACAGAAAGCGTGTAAGGAAGCAATGTGTTTGCACATGATCCATCAGATTAGAAGAATGGTGGATGCTATGGACTGGGATTAGTTTGAGGTGCTCACATCGTTATGGAATGGACAGTAGGGTGCGATCTGGCGCTGGATATCCTCGGTCACTTTCGGCATATGGGAATAAAGGCGTTAGTCAAGCATTCAGCGTAGCGCATCTCATTTGAGATGCTTCGGTTACTGTGCTTTTGCAGTTGTCAAAAGCTTGTGCAGACCACAAATCTCCCGTCAATCAATCTTCTTTGAATATAACAGTGACTTTTAAGTAATTCAAACACACTAGTCACCTTTTGTGACTCATGATCTGATAGTTGATACAGTATGACCTGTCGGGCCAGAATGTAAAGTCGTGACATGATATCAACTGAATTCGTACGGTTCAAAGCAGCTGTAACCATCCCCATAATTCGACATACGTTCTCACCAAGACTCTCACCACGGCCAAAGACGCATGTTGTGATCGTGCTTAAGCCACGGGCAGACAAAAGCGCAGACACCATAAACAAGCAGCCCAAGCGTCAGCACAGCCATCAAAGCCGGAGCCCGAAAAAGCCGCCTCGACTTCTTCTCGCCCACGACGCCCTTCTCAAGATCCTTCGGCTTCGACACCGCCTTGACAGACTTGATAGTGATCGAAAAATCACCCTCCTGATCCCCAAAGAAGCTACTTGGATTAGCTCGGATATTCAAAATATGAACAAAAGATTGGCAACAAACCTCCTCATCATGATGCTAAACCTCCTAACACCCTTCCTATCCAACGCCTTGGCCCCTTCCTTCTCCTTCCCGCGATAAGTAGGCACCAGCTCCTCCCACGGAATGAAGACAAACTCTTCCTCAGACGCCGACCCCTCGCTCCCGACGGCAAAGTCATACTCGTAGGAAATGGTAGACTGCTCTCGTCCGTTGTCGGGATTCTTGGGTAAGATGTCGTCCTTTAGGATGAATGTGTAGCGCTTGCCGTCTGCCTTTCCGAGATTGATTTGGATCCCGTCGTAGGCGGAGAGATCCCAGGTGCGGTCTTTGCCTGTCGTGCGCTGGCTGGCGAAGCCGGCGCCGCCGAGGGTTTTGATATCGAGGGCGCCGTGGAAGCGGGCTGTAGAGCCTGAGGCCTCAAGGTATGACTTTGCAGTTTTAGTTGGATGGGGGGTTTGGAAGGTTGGGTCGTGGGTTTGGTCACCTGAGATTTGCCGCCTCGGACTCGGTCATCGCTTGATGTCCAGTCTGAGGGGTTCCATGATCTGAGGTGGTTAGATGGTTGTTTGGAGAGAGAGTGTGTGAAAGGTGGAATACTCTTCGCCGCCGAACAGGACTAGCTCTTTCTGTTTCACCATTATGTCCAATATAGGCCCTTGGTTGAGGGATATGAGATTGGATAAGAGTTCTTATAGTGAGGAACAAAGCAAGGGGGTATTGGACGGAGTCTCCCGCGCTCATCCATGACCTCACTAAATTCTCCGAGCGGGGCACGGCCCACCTCAATTCTGACTTCAACGATGGTCCACCAAACGTAGTGCGCATAAATTGTTGACAAACACCCGCTATACTCTTTGCTTTCTTGGGAAAAGCCTGGAATTGCGATGGACTTCCGACCGGCAGACCGCATGGGCGACTCGGATGAAGCCATCTTGAATGAACCTTTTCGACCGTTCTACAACCTCCGCCCATCGAAACCAGTCCTTGTCAAGCAGTAAGGCCCCCGCGCTGGACTCTGCTGTAAGGGGCAGCCTGACTGTATGTAGAGATAATGACTATGATCGAACGGCCTTCATTGAAAGACCGTGGCTGGGCGTGTTGCTGTTCGACAACAATGCTTCGGACGCGCGAGATCACGCCGCAAATGAGAGAAGTGCGTGCTCAAAGCCGGGGTAAAGAGACAGGTACTGAGCACTATGCAGCGTTCCTATCATGGCTTCGACTCTCCGTCTACATGGCCATCGTATCAGTCGCCATCATCATGTCCTTCCACATAAAATCTCAACCAACGGCTGTTGGTATGTTCCCCGCATAAAATATACTTTGCACATTGCTGACTCGTCCCAGAAAGGAGATTGTCGCTCCCGTTTGGTATCATATTCTGGGTTCTCTCTGTAGCTTGCTTAGCTTCGGGACTTGCGAATTACATCAAGACGGTTGCGAGGTATAGCAGACGAGCGGCATTGGTTCAAGCAGGATGGAAGACGCAGGTTGTGTTTACGGTAGTTGCAACGACGATTGTGGCGGCTTGTGTATTATTCTTGTCTACTAACGCGCAGATGAATAGGTAGATGTTGCATTAGCGTACAATTGTATAGTGATTCTCATTTCCCCATCTCGAAAGCGTGATGCAGTGTCATCTGATGCAAGCCCATCCGCTCTGCGCCATGCATAGCTTATAGCTCATATGAACATATCGTCCCCTCTTGAGATGCGCTATCTGATTTACCTCTAGCAGAGCATGTCGTCTCCTCCTAAAACACGTTGCCTAATCTGCCTCCAATAGAGCCCACGTCTGATCGTCCACAGTAGTGTAGATGAGTCCTCCAGCCAGCAAGTCATCACCTGCTCTAGCGACTTCAGCTGTGTCGAGGCTCAGCTTGGCAGCGATCTCTTGCTGGTGGAGACCCTCGTTCGACTGGGGCGCATCCTTTAGATATCGGTAGACCCTCTTGGCAACAGCACTGTATCCTCCCAGCTCTGCTCCACCACCTGCGCCATCTCCAGCTTGCTCTGCCATGCCGTTAGCGGCGCCACTTATGCTATTCGCTGCACCCAACGGCCCACGAGTATGATATAGATGAACTGCCGTAGCTTCTAGCAGGTGATATGAGACCTCATTCATATCGTCGACTGGTCTGATGATGGTGCCGTTGACATTTCTTTTACCCTGATAGCTCTTAATCTCTCCCCAAACTCTGCAGTACGCTCCCTCAACGAGTCGCTCCCTTGTAGGGTCGCCCTCCTCCGCGTCTCTGTGATTCCACTGCTTCACTTCAATGCTGCCAGTGCCATCATCTATCCTATATGTGTAGTTTGTCGTCTGCCTCGCAATGTTGCGGATTTGGCCTACAACCGTGAGCTGTGTGATTTTGACTCCATCGATCTTAAAGTCGTTATTGGAGTCGGACGGCGCGTCTAACAGTTGCTTGATTGTGACGGGTCGGAGCGAGTCTTGCGTGTAATCCTAGCCATGAGGTCAGCTGATGAGAAGAGAGTAGACATCAAGGTGGGTACGTACACGTCGTCCGCCCGGGCTATCCTGACTGCCTTGAGGCATGAAGCCGCCGCCTCCTCCTCCCCCGCCTCCTCCTCCCCCGCCAGCGCTGTATGATGTGTAGCCTGAATCATAGCCACCCCCGTAATCTGCAATTTTTAGCCTATATTCTGTATATGAAGTGATGATTCATTCGCGTACTCATTGTGTCGGTTCGAATTTTGTATTCTGCGTGGGTAGGGTCGTAATGTCGAAATGTCGCGAAGAGGGGAAGACGCGCTGGAGACGCGCCACGGCCCCACGTGCCTACGCCCGCGCCAAGATTTCGTAACAGGGTCTGTTCTTGAATTTTTTGACGACCAATGTGAACATCCGCCACACACACCCACCGTTACGCGGCCATCGACAATGGCTCTCCGCGCGAGCTCACCGGCGCTTTCGGAGAACGAATACGACATTGGAGCTGCGCTTTTCGGTGACGATGAAATCGGCGGACAAGAGAAGGAAAATGCCACACAGCTTGGGATTGACTTGGATCTTGGAAGCGAGCATGGCTCAGACGACGAGGCTTTCATTGCAGCGACGCAGGCTGCGTCAAATCGCAAAGCTTCTAACCTGAAGGGAAAAAGTGTCAAGAAAGGTGGAGGCTTTCAGGCTATGGGATTAAATGCCGCGCTACTCAAGGCCATCACGAAGAAAGGTTACAAGGTCCCGACACCTATACAACGGCGAGCTGTACCTCTAATCCTCGACCGACAGGATGTCGTTGGTATGGCGCGGACAGGCTCAGGAAAAACTGCAGCTTTTGTGATACCTATGATTCAGACTTTGAAGACTCACTCCGCGAAATTCGGAGCTCGAGCCGTGATTATGTCTCCCTCGAGAGAACTGGCATTGCAGACTCTGAAGGTAGTCAAGGAACTAGGACGTGGTTCTGATCTCAGGACCGTGCTGCTAGTTGGTGGTGACAGTCTAGATGACCGTACGTACATCAAGTAAATATAGTTGACTGGATTGAAGTGTTAACTCCCTACAGAATTCAGTTCTATGACTACCAACCCAGATATTATTATCGCTACACCAGGACGACTATTACATCTGAAGGTCGAAATGAACCTCGACCTCTCCTCAGTCCGTTATATTGTGTTCGATGAGGCGGACCGACTGTTCGAGATGGGGTTTGCGGTCCAACTTACAGAAATCCTTCATAGCCTTCCCACTTCAAGACAGACACATCTTTTCTCCGCCACGTTACCCAAAACTCTCGTCGAATTCGCCCGCGCCGGTCTTCAAGAACCGAAGCTCATCCGTCTTGATGACAACAAGGTTTCCCCAGATTTGGAGAGTGCATTCTTTACGATCAAGAGTGGCGAGAAGGATGGTGCCTTGTTCTATATCTTGGACAAGATCATTAAGATGCCTGTCGGCGCAACGGAAGCCGCGAAAAAAACAAAAGAAACAAGCAATCAGAGCAGTAACAGCAAGAAGCGGAAGCGCCCCTCCGAAACATCAAATCCAACGGATATACCCACTCCGAACTCGACAATCATATTCGCTGCCACTAAACACCGGGTAGAATATCTATCTGCTCTCCTCAAACATGCCGGATACTCGGTATCATATGTATATGGCAACCTAGACCAAACAGCACGAAAGATCCAGGTCCAAGACTTCCGAGCAGGATTGACCAATATCCTTGTTGTCACCGACGTTGCAGCTAGAGGTCTTGATCTCCCCTACCTTGCGAATGTCATCAATTACGATTTCCCTTCCCAGCCAAAGATCTTCGTCCACCGTGTAGGCCGAACAGCAAGAGCTGGGCGCAAAGGTTGGAGCTACAGTCTGATTCGAGACTCAGATGTCCCTTACCTGGTCGATCTGCAGCTGTTCCTTGGGAAGCCACTCGTCTACGATAGAAAGCCTGGCGCTGAGCCGAGCTATACGCAAGAAGTCGTTGTCGGGAGCCTAGTCCAAGACGAGCTCGAGCCTATGGTGGAATTAGTCAACCGACTACATAGCGTCGAAGAGGACTTGGTCGATCTCCAGTCTGTGGCTGGAAAAGGCGAAGCCCAGTATGTGAGGACGCGTAATTCAGCTAGTAGTGAGTCTGTCAAGCGAGCGAAGCAACTATTGGCATCTCGAAGTCTTTCGGGTACCCACCTACTTTTCGGCAACGATGTGTATGATGCCCTACGAGAAAAAGCGAAGATGCTGGAGACGATCAGCTCGTTCAGGCCTGCCGAGTCCGTCTTTGAAATTGGTAATCGTGGCGCTGGCGGTGAGGCCGCTGAAGTAATGCGCCGGAGACGCGAGCAGGTCGACAAATTAAAGCAGAAACAATCAAAACAAAACACCATGTCCGATGACTCAGGTCCTGCTTCCCCGCCTGTAGGGATAGAAGAACCCAACACGGAGTTTGATGGCGTGGAGGATTTAGAGGATCCGGACTCCGCATCTGACACTGACGACCTCGAAATCTCCGTGTCGCAGCCAACTACGAGCAAACCTGGTAAAGAAGATTGGCAAAGTTCCGAATTTTTTATGTCCTATCAACCGAAGGGTGTGAACGTGGCAGAGGAGAGGGGTTACGGGGTACACACGGGCTCCTACGATAACGCACAACACAGCTCGAATTTCGTAGAGGGTGCACGAGCTGCGCAAATGGACCTCACAAATGACGAGATTCGAGGCTTTGCCGAGCCTAGCAAAGCGCGAGGCATGCGCTGGGACAAGAAGTCAAAGAAGTATGTAGCGAGAGCAAACGACGAGGACGGCTCCAGGGGCGCAAAGATGGTAAGGGGCGAGAGCGGTCTCAAGATTGCCGCCAGTTTCCGCAGTGGACGGTTCGATGAATGGCGCAAGTCGAACAAGGTAGGTCGACTACCACGTGTAGGCGAGATGGAAACGCCGAATAGAGCCGCGCCTCGCAGTAGTGGTCGTCACTTCAAACATAAGGCAGAAAAAGCACCTAAAGAAGCAGATCGATACCGCGATGATTACCATGTTCAGAAGAGGAGGGTGGACGAGGCGAAGCAGAAGCGAATCGGCAAATTCAGGGATGGTGGTGCTAAAAGCGAACTGAAGGGGGTTGATGATGTCCGAAAACAACGTCAGCTCCAAGAGAAACGCCGTGATAAGAACGCAAGACCGTCTAAGAAGAGGAAGGTCTGAGGCTACATGGCTTCCAATAGCTTCCGCATAAATGTCAAAATTACAGGCCCGACTCAGCCTTATTCCATGAGTCTGTCAAGCGTCTCTCAAGATCCGACTACATCGTCTTTGCCATGTGGCGTCAAGACTAATGGGTGAGAGTCCGAAACTTTGCTGTTCCGGACTAAGAGTGCCCTGCATGAGCTTGCAATCGTACTACATACATGCCGGTAGCTTTGTCTTCAGTGCGCCAGCCTTGAAAGACTCTCCATAGACCATGCGTGTCAGCTAGAGCTGAAGTGATTTACTGCGCCACAAACGGGCATGAAATGTTATTGAAGTGTCGCTATTCCGGAGTTGGACCAGCCTCGCGTTACGGGTCGAAATGTGCAAATGAGGCCAATAGCGTGACAAGTCAGGCGGCTTCCGACACCATAAAAGCAAATACGCGAGCCGAATGTGGACGACGGACATGTCACCGCATGCTAATGTATTGCCCAGGGTATTGGTTTCGAGCCGTGTCGGCGATGCTGAATTACAGATTGCATGTTCAATCTGTGGAATCCGGTAGACAGGCGTAGCGGTGGACCATGACGGGAGACGGCGTATTGAATGCCCACAATCTGGAGCTCGGCAGTCCCACTTGCTCTGCCGTGGCATCAGCATGTCAAAGCCGACGGTGCGCTAGCCAGAGCTTAATTAATTCTATGAGCTGGCGAGCAGCAAAATGAGGACTTGGGCTGCATCTGGTAGCAATGCGCGGCAGAGTCGACAGGCATCAGGGGACTATTGTAAGCGACGTCTGGTAGATGAGATACAAAAAAAGCAAGAGCGCATGGCACATGGCAAGGCACGTCATCTAAGGAGAATTTTGTTCGAGCCGAAGGAAATAGTCCGCCACTATCCAGATCCACCTCCAACCGCCGCGCCCCGAGTATGCATCAGACTGTATTGGGGCATTACTAGCCGGGGTGCGCCGGACAATTCAATACTTGGATTATTGCTGTCGTGGTCGACGAAGGATGCAGCGTGCGGGCTTACCCAATGGGGCCAAGACGCATGCCCTACGGGCTTCGAGAAGACGCCACAATATGTTCTGGTCAGCCGTACATACCGTTGTCCAGCCGTGACAGGGACAACATGTTGGCTCCGAAGTTGCGTGTGCTCGAGATTGTCGTCGTGTCACGTGCATGATTGCCCGTCAGGGGTGGTGGAATCCTCCCGAAGTGCAACGTCCTGCCGTTTTCCTCCACGCCCCGCCAAAACACCGTCGAGCCGGAGACACAACCTCTGGCTATTTGAAATGGCCTTGACCGAAATCATACGACGCCTCGTATGCTCACAAAGAGATTGATAATTCGCGCTACTCCCTTCCAGGCAACGATTGCGCGGTCCTACTGGTGTGCCGTTCTTCTTTGGGGCCCCTGCCGTACTACTGGACGTTAGCCCTCCCGTCTATTAACTCGTAGGCGACGCGACTGACTCCAGGTCGGAAAGACAAATCTCCGTGGGAACGATACGGAGATAACAGCTAGCTCACTATAATACGGCAGAGGGCAACGGTGCTCACGCGGCGGGCCTACTATGTATGTACGAGGCGGCGCCGGGGAGAGCAAGACATGTGCATCGGTTCGGCGAGCCGTCTCTGCGCCCGCACGTCAGACGCCAAAGAGGGAGGTCAGTCAGGCGTGCGTTGACGTTGACGGAGAGTCGCCGTTCTGGCAAATCCACCAACACTACGATGGACGGCCCGCACCCAGTCGCACATCGAGAAGGGACCTCAAGGCGGACATGCGTACAGGGAACGTGGCCAAGGCGCCCTTCCCGTGACGGGGGATGGCCAGGGGCTTTTCAATAAGCACCCTGGTCGCGCGCTACTTTTGGCACGCAACGTGTGAAGTGGTTCGCAGATCCCGCGGTTGAATCCGCGGCCTCGCGCCCCTGCTTTTAATCCTGGATTACGGGATCGGGATTGCAGGCACCAGGGGCATGACGTTGGGGGACTGGAGCCGCTGGTACAACAGCATGCTGTGTGCTTCCGTTGCTAGCACCCGCATCCGCTGCACCCTTTGCGGCCGAAAAGGTACAATCGAACGTGACACGGCACGGCGCGTCCATGGGCAGACTAATACACCAAGTCCCGAGGACAGGGCGCCGGGCAGCCGTTATACGTGGAGACGCAATGGGTCGACGTCGCTATAGGCTCAGCCGGCGGCCGGACACCTTCGCAGCCTCGCTTCAGCGACTCGAGAGATGAGCCAATAAAGCGGCGCTATAATACCTTCTGTTATTGTCAATATTCCCGCTGCCATTTTTGGAGCGCAGCGCTGTAAAGGCTAAATTCCTGGGATTTGCAGGGCTTCCACGATGCTTTTAAAGTTCCGCGTGCTGGGGTCAGTGGCACGGTCGGATTCGGGTTGCTGCAACACGTTTTCCTTCACTACCGTATTCCTCTTTGCGCGAAGCGAGCCGTCAGACTCAGCTTACAGACACCGGTCCGGCGAAGCTCACCATGCATCCTGGTTGTGTTGGATAGCCTCTTTGAGAAGGTGCCCGCCCTCTAGCCCTGCCCGAGGTTCCATCGTGCTTCGCGAAGACGGCGGCTCGATTCGAGAGGCAAAAAGCAAGTCCTGCATGCCGCTGCATCCCAACGCGCTAGATGATTGCTTTTCAACTTGATATCGTGAACGGCAGGCAGATGACATTCCAAATCAAATCACCACAATGGGCCTCTCAAGCGGGAGGCAGCGTGTTAATATCAATCGCTGCTGAGCTATTCTCGTCGTCATCCTAATCTATTTGTCCCCCTCGAACCTCAGCGGCGGGTTGATGTGAGTTCGCTAGGCACTGGCTGCCGCGTTTCCGAGCTTTGGCTAGTCACGGGCGAGGAAGCAACTGGGTCGCGCCCTTCAGGCCTTCTCAGTTGTGCAGGCGACTCTGCTTCGTGTATGCTATACGGCTGCTGACCAGGTAAGAGTTTGCAGTAATTGGTCGCTGTCGCGCCGGCCTAGGGACTCGGTGCTGTCACATGCATCGTCACTCTTGCAACTATTGAACTAAATCTTCATTTTGCTGTCCATCACACAATATCTGTGTCACAGCGAGGCTTTAATTCGCCGGCTCCGCACCGTCCAGGTCTAGCGGACGCATGATTCAAGCAATCTCCGCAGCGTCGGTCGGACGTTTTTGGACGATCGTCGACGGCAAGCCAGGATCGCCTTCACCAGGGCCGGAGCATTTTGGGCGAGATTGCCATGATGCGCTGATACACGACGACCGCCACGAGTATATTGCGGTTGATAAAGTCACTAGGCTTTGCACGGCATCGGCACCATGGATTACTAGCTACTGACCGTGAAGGATATTGGGCGCCACCGGAGAGCTAGCGCATGAATATCAATTTGGGCAATTGAAGAAGCGCGCTGCCTTGGGAGGTTTGCAGACACGGCACCAGGATCGTCCGCGGTTCGAGGGACTACGAGGAGCAGCCTGGCACCTGGCCGGAGTCTCTACGCGAGCGAGCCAGCAGCCGTCGAGCTTCTAGGCCCACCTCGCGAGCCCCGAAAGGTAGAGCATCAAAGACAGTCTAGAAAGGGGAAGACGGCGGCAGCAGCTGCAGGCGGTGGGCGGCTTTGTCCAGACGGCACAGCACTTGCGAGACTAGAGACTATGACCCGCGACGGCCGGCTTGCCGCGCTGGCAGCGCCGGGACGCTGTACATGGCCCAGGAGGTTGCTGCTAGAGTGATCTGCAGCGCTGGATTTACAGTTTGGCGGGAGCCAGCTACAGATGCAGGCGGCATGACGTGCGACGACCGCCCGTGCTGGAGAGGAGAGGCTGGCTTGAAGTTAGGCTGCTCGATACAGTAGTGTGATTTTGCACGCCTCAACAGGCCGGAGCCAATGCGTGCGAAGGGCGCAGGCGGTTCGAGGGTGATCTGTGAGGGAGGGCGAGGTGGAGTCAAGCCGCATCCGCTTGGGGGCGCCGATCTGAGAGTGGTGGCTGCGACGCGGTGCCATATCAGAAGTTCGTATTCGGTGTCTTTCCAGGAGCGAGACGGGCAGTTTGCGAGGTGGGCGTCAGACGGTGCGTGTCGCTGAGCGGGCGTCGAGACGCTGGGGCGCGGGCGGGCAGAGAGGCCCAGCATACGGGCGCGCGACGCTTGGAATCGCGTCCCACCGACTGACAGGCTGGCCCGGGAGCGCGAATGACAGGCGTGGCCCAGCGGCGCGGGCCTGTCAGTGGGAGCCACCTTTTTGCAATGTGCAGCAGACGGGCCAGAGCTGCGAGGAGTGGGTGCTGCGAGCTGCGTGCTGCGTGCTGAGGGCCGTGGCGGGATGCAGGCGGTAGGTGGCCAGTGGTCCGGCGGCGTCTGGGGGCGCGGCCATTCGCTGTGGGCAGGGCGTCGGGGCATCCGGCCGCTGGGGACGGCATCGAGTCTGGACGGGCGACATGGAGCGGCGCGGCCATTTGCTGGTGGTGGAGAGAGGGCGCGTCGACGGCGCAGGCAGGGGACAGGCCGGTGGCAGGGCCCTACATACAGTAGGCGAGCCACCCACACCACCCACCGCCCACCACCACGGCCGCCGCGCAGGGGGGGGGGGGGGTCGACGCCGGCCATGCTTGCACCCAGCACCGCTCTGCTCTGCTCTGCTCTGCACTGCACGGCTCCATGCGCCCATGCTCTCCACGCCCGCCCGCGCCCGCGCCCAGGACCAGTACCGTACAGGCGTAGGCGTAGGCGTCGACGTGCATGCTGCCGCGGCTGCATCCTCTCTGGGCCAGGCGCTCACCCATACCCATACCCATACCCACTCCCACACCCATTCCCGCACCCATACCCTTCGCCGGCGCTTTGTCAAAGAACCATCAGCCGAACAAGCCCACCACGGCCCTCGCCCAAGCCCGTCCTTCCCTGCCCGCCCAAAGCTTCCCATGGCCCGGGGCTCTCTGCGGCCCCGCGCTATGGCTGTCATCCATCGTCTGCAGGTGTACGCAGGGATCCTCTGGGAGATCTGTGAGTAGAATATCTGGTCCGATCCAAGTTATTACTGGAGGATCTCCGCCGAGCTAGCCAGAGTCCTCTTCTGCCCTCCTGCGTCCGAGGCCTCAACCCACGCGCCGCATTGGCTAACAACCTCGCCGTCCGTCATCCGTCTCTGACTATTCTCACCTCTTTTCCCGAACACCTGCCCCGTCCCTGCCAGACCCCGAGCCCAGTGCCCACCAACACCCGCCGCTGCAGGCACAATCTCTCCTTGATGAACTCTCCAGCCCTCGTCTCCAGGCGCTGACAGACGCCATTTCCGGCCCTGAAATACTCAGCTCCAGAAGTAGTCAGAGAAAAAAAGGTAGCTTGTTCGCATCTCTTATACGCATCCCTCCCTCCCAACCCCTGCTGCCGGACTTCGTTTACTGGACGGGGTGTTTCTGATTCTCCGCAAGGGGAAGACATGTATAAGCTGGTTGGCGCAGCCTACTATTCTTCCTGAGTTTTTGCACTTTTAGCGTCGTTTGTTGTATTGTCGAGCTTCCTGCCAATCGTCGACTTACCTGTCCTCGACATGCAGACTCAACAGCCGCCCACATTCGAGTTGTCCTACCGGGATCCGTCTCACCTGAACAGGTCTGCACTGCCTTCGGCCGCAATCCCGCTTGGCCTCCCCACCATATACACAGAGCATCGTGCTCCAGCTGCAGACGCGGCCTTTGAGCGCTGCGCTGGACGAGCAATGCAGAGTCTGTCCCTTCCTCCTCCAACCCCACTCCCTTCCACGCCTTTTGGGAGATCCGCCCTGGTGAAGTTCCCGCCACAGTTCAGTCCTGGCCGGCCTGAACAGCACAGCTATCCGTCTCCTCCCATGTCAGATTCCCACTCACCCGCTCGCCGCTCAGCCCAAATCGTTCAACCCGAAGGCCATCCCTATCCCCCTCCTCTGAATAACCACCGAAGACTAGAGGCCTATGCTCCCCGTCCTCCTCCGCCTCCGTCATTTGATCATCGAACAGGTCCATTGTCTCAAGGCATTCCGCAGCAGCGACCGCTGTATCCCGGGGATTCCCAGCCGAGAACGCAGCATCCGCACTATCAGCAGGCACGCGCCGTTGAACCACCCTATGCAGGTGCCCGGGCTACACCCAACTACTATACGTATGGATACCCCAATCCAGATGTTTCTCCATTTCTTGGCAGCCAGCGAGCGAGTCCGGGTCCCCAAGAGCAGCCGACAGCCATTATAGCACCACCGTCTCTTAGACACAGCAAGCCGATAAGGAGAACCAAGGCACATGTAGCCTCCGCATGTGTCAATTGCAAGAAAGCCCATCTAAGTTGCGATGTTCAACGGCCCTGCGGCCGATGCGTGACTTCCGGGAAACAGGTCAGTAGCCCCCGTACGAGATTCATAGCTCTTTCTAGCGCGAGAATACGCATAACATCTTGGTTAAACTAACTGGTGTTGTTGTAGGATACGTGCAAGGATGTCCAGCATAAGAAAAGAGGAAGGCCCAGGCTAAGGGACGACAAAGAGTTCGGAAGGAGCGACGAAGGAAGGGCCGGGCCCTCGCAGCTTCTGGGAGCTCTACCCCCTTCCGGTCCGGAGTCATTCATTCAACAGTCGCCGTTCGTAACGACCCCTCAAGCGTCTGAACCGCATCGCATCCTAGGATCCAATCGCGAAGATGATATTGCACATCTACGTCAGCCATCTACAATGGCAGCCACGGGAGTGCCTCCAGCACGTGTCGCAAGTTATGGTGGAGGCGCTGCCTCGCCTTATGCGGCGGGTCCCAATTTGGTGTACCAGTCGTTGCCCGTGGCATTTTTGAATCTGGATCTTGTCATCCAGAAATCGAACCAATCCTTCCAAGACTTGGTTTCTTTCTTGGGCAATGTTCGGGGAAAGGGCCTGGGGGAACTGATTGAGCGCCGACAAATCGAGCTGGTGCAGCGCCTCCGCAACGACCTACGCGAAGAGAGAGACGTGCGTGAACCAACATACATGGCGCCTATCGGACATGATCCTATGCAAACTGTCATGCAGTCGGTGTCGGAGAGGGATATTGACCAGGTCACCCAGGGCTTCACGGACCGCCCGTGCCTTCTCAACTTTCGGCTACCAAGCGGCCAATCTCAAGCGCTTCAGGCTCAGGTCCGTCTTGCGAAGACCTCGCTCTACTTCGTCTCTCTAGTTGTGTTGACCCCTCGACCGGCGGGCCCTCCTCTTCTGACGCAGCAACTGGCTCCGCCCACGCCCATTCATGCCTCGCAGACCATGTCAGCACCGACCACAGCTCCTACGAAAGAATTCGGCTCATATGCTATCCGGCCGTCCTCGTCAGCGAGCTCCGCCCCAACTTCGCCCTACTTCAATTTTTCATCAGTTCGGACATCACTTCCGACCATCAGTTCCAGCTCGTTTGGGAGCAGTCCTTCGTACGGCTATTCCCCTACCGCTGGTCCCGAGCAGGGATACTTTCCGACTTACCAGCCGCCATCCCAGCCGGGAGCGTACCCCTCTCCATACCAAACATCCAGGACGGGTTCCGTCACCTCTGAGCCTCAGCGTGAGGGAAATCGTCCTGCCCGTCTAGAGGGGCTACAATTACCACCAATTCGAACCGCCCCAGCTCCTCCGTTGGCGTCGCCACTGGGTCACGAATTTGGTGAAAGTGCAAGAGAACGAGAACGCGTGCGACGGCGTGAGTCCCCTACCAGCGCCGACCCGCGACCCGAAACGCCGGACACGGGCAAACGAAGACGTTTGAATATCCATGAAGTTCTGGAATGAAAATAACAAAAAGCATGATGCATGCCCCTTTCTTCCGTACAAATACGACGGTTTAATACACGCTGTGGTAATAGTTTCTTTCGATACCCAAGGTCGAGAGGTGGATGTGTGTACTCGGTCGTCACCATCGACAAGGCGGGCCTTGTCGCCCTTTCGAAACACAAATTGTTTGGAGCGCAGCATTTTCCTCGGCCGCTGGTATTCTCGATACATAAATTTCGCTTTTCATCCCTTGCATCTTCGAGGGCGCCTATCGTTCATATTGTTTCCGGATACGTAGGGATGAGATACCATTGTTGAGTCTGTTTGTCTTTCTGGCTTCGAAATGCTTGGGCGACGGTGGGCATGGGTCGCAGGAAATCAGTATTAGGCGCGTCGACTTGTTATATACTACTGCAATGTTTGCTTCCGTTTGGTGCTTTGGTTGCATTGGGGTGGGTGGTCGCAGGTATACGTGGCGTTGGGCAAGAGACGGGTCAACGATTCGCCGCAATTGTATGCGTTTTACACGGCCTGGGGAGAAACGGAAAAGGTTAATGCAAGAAGTGGCATGATGAACGGGCCGTGGAGGCTGCTTTATCCAGAGCCTCCGGGACAGACTTCGGCCGGTATTGATTGGCTCTTTCGGAGAATTTTGATCGATCGGATGCAGAGTCCTGGGTTTGGTGCCTGCACACTACCGTCAGTGCGTCGCTACGACATGCCCTCTCCCCGCTTGAACGCGTCTGTTCTAAGCCTCTGTGCTGCCTTGGGTCGTATTCGATTGGTGACACGCGTGGGGGAGGGGGGACTCGAAACGAAGACCTCCTTTGCTCGTATCCATGGAATGCGGGGGATTGACTTTGATGTAAATGCACGGCCGCATACAATGCATAGACGGACGGATGGATGATTTGGGATTTACAAACGGCATGGATGGTGTGGGACATGGAAGGCTTTTGTATACCCCCCTTTTTTTTGGCTCTCGCAAGGATTTCACAGGTTGTGTGTGGTGTGTGTAACAGTAGGTCTATATAGCGAGGCTGGGGGTAGTAGTAGTAGTGTGCCTCGCAACAGCAACAAACGTTAGGGCGCCGCCGGCGAGAAATAACGCACAACAAACACCGCAATAGCGTTCTTGATTCCTCTGCACGGTGCAGCCATGCTAGCTAACAATCAGAAGGATTTGCCTTATCATTTAGAGTATTTTGCAATGTGGCACTTTTGACTCGGGGTATCGCCATTTGCATTTCATATGAGCGGTAACAGAGACGGGTGGACTGAGCTGAGCTCGTTTTGTGTCATCATGTTGGATTAATTATTAGCTTTTGTCCCATGGCAATCGCAATGGAAGAAAAAAACAATCGCCGTCGCTAACTGTACGACTTGCAGATGATGATGATGATGATGCATCACAAAACGTTGCTCTGGGAGAGGATATGTGACTTTTGAACGGATTACCTCCTCCCCCTTTGCAACAACGTGTATGTATGCTTCGCTCTATTTGAAATGTTGCAAAACTTTGCCTCAACCAATAACTACACGGGAAAGCTGGATGAGCTTTTTTTTTCGTGTTTGAATCCTGCCCAATGGGCTAGTTATCTGAAGTCGAGGGGAGGGAGAAATGCTTTCTGTGAAGCCCATTATATCGGTTTATTGCTGCGCTTACAGCAGGTAGCAAATGTTCCTAACGCCATGGTATATACCTGTTTCCCCCCGGGGGAAAAAAAACTCCATATTTTTTGGTCGAGATGTGAATGCCGCGCCCCCCCCCCCATTATGCGGTTAGAAAGTCCCAACCAAAGGCTTAAAGACGAAAACCCCCCCATGCTATTAGAAAGCCACCGGTTTAATTTGGGAGACTTGATCAACCCACAACCTTCATCTTCTTTTTCTTCTTCTTGCCGTCCGGTGCCGGGCCCGGGCCCTTGCCCTGCTGGAAATCCCTCCAGCTATTGATGCGCACATCCCTCGTCTTCTCCCACGCGTCGTCGTGCTCCCGCTTGCGCTTGCGCTCCGCAATTTCCTCGTCCTCCTTTCTCTGCGCGCGGCCTTCCTCCCTCAACTGCGCCTCCATCTGCCTCCTCTTCCGCTTCTCATTGTCCATGATGACCCACGTCGTCTTCTCCCTCCACGCGCGCCCAAACTCCTCGCCCCGCGTCTCCTCGTCGTCAGCTGTGAGCTTCCTCTCGCGCATGAGCAGCATGCGCGCGTCGGAGATGTGTTCTTCCAGCTCAGCGCGGGCTTTCTCGTCCATTAGGACTGTCTGGGCTTTCTTGAGGCGGTCGAAGGCTTCGGGGGCTTTTGGATTGGTGGTTTTGTCGGGATGGATGAGGAGGGATTTTGTGCGGTACGTCTTTTTCACGTCGGATTCGGGCACGCCGGGGAGGAGGTCGAGGACGGCGTAGGAGTTTAGCTTGAAGACGCTGAGTATGCGGTCGATTTCTGCATCCTAGAGGTTGTTAGCTGCGCGCTTTGGTAGTTGTGGAGGGTGGGCTGGGGTGGTTTACTTTGTCGAATTCTCGGCCGGCGGCTAGAAGCTCGGCTTCGATGTCGACATCATTGTCTTTGGAACCCATGGTTTACGCTTCTGGGTGTGTTTGTTGTAGCGAATGACTTTGTGTGCTGAGAGTGAGTGTTGGTAGAGGGAGTGTATAGGTAGAGGCGGCGGGGACGCTAGAGACCTCCGACGATGTGGTTCCCCGCGGGTCCGTGCTCCCCGTTTTTCACGCCTCGAAAAAAGTAGTATCTACTCGCTTTCACCGCCACATTCACATACTTGTCGCGTCACCATGTGCTGCTGAGATGGCCGGAAAGAACATCACGGGCCGGACGAAGCCCACCAAAGTGAAGAAGCAGGCTGCGCAGCAGAAGCGCAAGCGCGACGATGTCGATGTCGAGAAGCTGGAGGAGGCGGTTGCGGAGCTCGTACGCACTTCCGCTACTTATATTATACATCACTGACATGTCTAGGACCCCAAGGATGTCTCGTCGCAAGACTTTGCGCATCTCCCGCTCTCTGATGCTACCAAGCAAGGCCTCAAGTCGTCTCACTTCGCCGTCATGACAGACATACAAGCGAAAGCCATCCCACTCGCCCTCAAAGGTCACGATATCCTCGGCGCAGCTAAGACCGGAAGCGGAAAGACTCTAGCATTTCTGATACCCGTCTTGGAGAACTTGTATAGGTTACAGCATGTAGGCTCAGATGCTGGGTTGGGCGCACTGATCGTTTCGCCGACTCGAGAGCTTGCGAGTCAAATTTTCACACTGCTGTGCAAGATAGGAAGCCATGGACACATGTTTGGAGCCGGTCTAGTTATAGGAGGGAAGAGTCTGAAGTCTGAACAGCAGGCGATGTCGAAGATGAATATTCTAGTCGCGACACCTGGACGGATATTGCAGCATCTGTCGCAAACCGTCGGCTTCAGCGTAGACGATCTCAAGATACTTGTTTTGGACGAGGCAGACCGGATTCTCGACATGGGCTTCAAAAGAGATGTTGACGCCATATTGGAGTATCTGCCGAAAGAGAGGCAGACGATGCTCTTCTCCGCCACCCAGTCGAAGAAAGTTTCTGACCTGGCACGACTGAGTTTGCAGGACCCAGAGTTTGTCTCCGTACACGCAGAGGATAAGATGGCTACTCCGAAGACTCTACAGCAGAATTACATCGTATGTCCCCTGGAGGAAAAGCTCGATACGCTGTGGAGCTTTATACAAGCCAGCAAAAAGTCCAAGATACTGTGTTTCTTCTCATCTGCCAAGGTCGTACGCTTCGTCTACGAATCGTTCCGTCATATGCAGCCCGGTATATCACTTCTTCACATTCATGGACGCCAGAAACAAGGAGCACGGTTTGACGTCACTGCGAAATTCTCGGCTGCTAAGGCTGCTTGTCTGTTCGCTACAGATGTCGCCGCAAGGGGTCTAGACTTCCCAGCGGTCGACTTTGTCATTCAGGTTGATTGCCCCGAAGATGTCGATACCTACATTCACCGAGTCGGTCGCACAGCGCGGTACAATCGCGAGGGACGTGGCGTGCTATTCCTAGCGCCTAGTGAAGAAGAGGGCATGCTACAACGGCTCGAGGCCAAGAAAGTGCCAATCGAATCGATCAACGTCCGGCAAAAGAAAAAGCAGTCGATCCAGAGTCAGCTAGCACACATGTGCTTTAAAGATTCAGAACTCAAGTATTTGGCGCAGAAAGCCTTCATAACGTATACGAAATCTGTGTATCTTCAGCCAGACAAGCAAATTTTCAACATCAAGAACTACGATCTAGAGGCCTATGCAACAAGTTTGGGACTTCCGGGCGCTCCGAAGATTAAGTTTATCAAGGACGATAACGGTAGACAGAGGAAGCAGCAATCTCGACAGGAACTTGAAGTTCTTGGATCTTCGGATGACGATGACGAAGCGTTGAAGAAGAAGGCGAAGCCTGTGCGGACGAAATACGATCGTATGTTTGAGAGGCAGAACCAAGACGTCTTTGCGGATCATTTTAAGAAGCTCGTGCGTGACGAAGATGAGTCTTCCGCGGATGAGAATGACTTTACCGGTGGGAAGCCATCCGCCAAGGATGACGACGATTTCCTTTCTGTTAAGAGAAGGATACCAGCCGAGGCCGATGGAGTCGAACTGGATGATGAAGATGAAGATGAATCCACCGCGCCGCGTGGCAGGGTCGTCAACATCCGAGGCGCATCTCAGCCCATCATCGTTGACAGCAATCGCCGTGAAAAGCTCCTCAAGTCAAAGAAGAAGCTCCTCAAGCTTATGGACAAGGGCAAGAAACTCGTCTATGATGAAGACGGCAATCCTCACGAGGTATACGAGCTCGAAGACGAGGAAGACTTCCGCGCTAAGGGTCTGCCCGAAGACCAGAGGCAGAAGTTCTTAGAGTCTGCTAGGGAGGTTGTCGCCCAAGCTGATGTCGCGGATAAAGCTACCGCGAAGGCGAAGAGGAAAGAAAAATTGCGGAAGAAGAAGGAGCGGGAGAGACTTGGAATGGAAGTGGTTGAGGAGGAGGAAGATGGCGGTGTGCAGATCGAAGATACGGGTGAAGACGTGCTGGCGAACTTTAGGGCTGATGCTGAGGAGAGTGACGTGGAATCGGCAGAGGAAGAACAACCACGAAAGAAGGCTAAGAAGTGGTTCCAGTCAGATTCGGAAGATGAGGGGAAGAGTAGCAAGAAGCGGAGGAAGGGCAAGGGGAAGAGCCATATGGTAGAGGAACCACAGACGCTGGAGGATATGGAAGCGTTGGCTGCCGGGTTGCTTGGTTGAAATCTGGATTGAATTCGCTACTCAAAGATATATTGTATACCCAGGCTTCAGTCAGCTCAATCTCAAACATTGTATTCCACTCCTACTTAAAGCGGCAGACGCAGTTGGATCTGTTGTTGGCCAGTACCGAGACTTATAGTCTGGGTCCGTTGGATTAAGACTACCGTACTCAATGCTTTGTGATACGGCGTACCCTGGTTTCGCTGGCCAACCTCATCAGCCATAGTGATGACTGAAGGTAAACTTTGTGGCGCCGCTTCTGTTTTCTGGCAGAGCGGCCGTCTTCCCTAGAGCAGCAAGACACGAATTCTTTTCTAATGGCGGAAGTGAAAAAGGGATGTCGGTATCACAAATGACTTCCCCCACGGATTTCTCATGATTCGGTAATTTACTTTTGGATGCGCTCCCCTCCTTGGAGTAGCGTGGCCAAGATAAGGCTCAGAGCTTACATGATTCGATGCAGCCCCTCAATGGGCTGAAGGTCGTTTCAGCCTTCTTATTGGTGTTAACTTCGATTGGAAGTAAAGAGACGGCATTGAATGTTGAGGAACACTGCTGCCTCCTGTTGGATTGGATATATTTTCTAGTCTATACCTTCCTCTTCCATATTTCAACGTCCTTCTATTTCAATCAGCAGGGCCAGTTTGAATCTCGTACTCCCTCCTAACACATCATGACGAACGATGGCACAAGACAAGGCTGGACTTCTTCACCCAATAATCGAGGCACACTCGACATTCTCTGGGGCTGCGGAGTCACCATCATCCTGTGCTGCTGGTCGATGCTCTGTCTCAACGTACCAGCAGCGGCCGATACAGAATGGACAGTATTTCGACGCAGAACATGCGTCTTCATCCTCACTATACTCGGGCCCGAGATGGTCGGCATTACCGCAGCGGGCCAATATCTCGCTGCGCACCAATCAGCCAAAGACTTTGCTGCAGCAGGATTCAGCGATTGGTCGATCCAGCATGCGTTTTTCGCTGAAATGGGCGGATTCGTTCTGAAAACACGCGATTGGAAACCGTTTCCCGTCAGTGCAAAGCAATTGCTTTGGTTATTACAACACGGCTATGTCCACCATATTTCGCCAGCAGTATCCGATCATATCAATGATAAGAACAAAGTGAACTGGATCATGCGACTCATCATGGTGGTGCAGGTTGTCTGGTTTCTCATCAATTTCTTTGCACGGCTGGTGAAAGGGCTGAGTGTTACGGCCCTCGAGCTGACGACTGTCGCATTCGTCTATTGCAGCGTGCCCATCATATTCATCTGGCGCCACAAACCTGCAGATGTCGGGTGCCCGGAAATACTGATTACTGAGTCTACAATAGCAGAAATTGTGCGAGCAGGAGGAGACGCAGCGCGTGAGCCGTATTACAACACCCCTCTTGATTTTATTGATCGTGAGGAGTGGCCCTTGAGCGTTTACTGGTCCCACCTACGAAATCTGCTCCGGTGCCTACATATCAACGCTGGGTCTCAGGAGCGACCTGTCAGCCGCATTTCAAACTTCGACTGCAAGAAGGTGCCGCATACAATTTTCTTCCTCGGTGCAATCTATTTCTTCGGCTTTGCGGGCATATTCATCGGCGGATGGAACCTCAGTCTGCCAACACATACGGAGCAAACACTCTGGAGAACAGCCTCACTACTCTGCTTAGGATGTCTAGCTGGGGGAGAGCTTGTGACCTTTGTGGGGTTTGAGATCTGGCCACGAATCATGTCAAGAAAGCGCACACAAGATGATCAGGCTACAACAGATAATGAGTGCGAGAGCCAACATTCAAGAGGAGAGCGGCTTGCACCTTCGAAAGCCCGGCCGCGCACAATATGGGACTGGTTTCGCAATAACTCTGTCAGAAAGGACCCACACGTCGGAGTGCCTCTTAAGGTAATACTTTCCATTTACATTCTGTCAATTGCATATATTATGGGGAGGGTGATCATCGTTGTAGTGGATTTTCTCGAGTTGCGATCCCTTCCCGCGAGTTGTTACAAAACGCTAGACTGGGAACATATTATCCCGCATGTAGGCTAGAGCGTGATCTCAGCAATTGCAAACAGTCACGATGCTTCCCGGCTTCAGTATCATCATTAATTACAGGGAAATCTCTGGATATCAAGCCCGTCGTTGTTTCCAGTTTAGTGAGCTAAGTAGGAGAGGACTAAGCTTGTAGGAGACAGGACACATGCCTGCGATTCTACTTAGGTGTCTGTAACTAACTGGTAAGTTGTGGAAGGTGCCTAGACCTAGTCTCTATTGACGTTCCAATAAGGAGACGCCAAAAAGCTGCATTTGAGAAGGTGGTTGTGCATTCCGCTTGAAGCGTGATAGTCTTTTTCGCTGTCTTGATGCCGAAACGTCGACCGCGTCCCTTGGAAGTGACTGGCCCAACGTGACTTCCCTAACCGTCGTTATCAAGGAACAGATCAATGTATCCATGCTCTGCCTTCCCTTCACCGTGCCTTCTATGCCAGTACATGGCTACTCGATAATGTTCGATCCATGGTTACACGATGCTATTACCACCGCACGCCAATATTGGTTGAGATCCTGCTCACTGTCCATTTATACAGTGGATCAAACCGCCATTATGTATTAGCTTCTCCAGACAATGCGCCGCTAGCAAACTATCTGAGCGCAAACATCGGCTCGCTGTGAGAATGGGAGCGCCACTAGATCTTCACAGCGCTTCTGTTGCATCGACACTCGTTTCGGGTTGCTCACCGCCACTGGCTGTCAAGGCGCCTACACAATCTCCAAAAGCATTGAAAGCAGCGAAAGAATTCCTCGCACAGGGAAATGCACAACTAGGCAAAGACAGACATGATAGCTTCCGGATCATATTTCCCCTTGACGTTGGGGAGGGCCAGCCAGGAGCGTTCACCGCGCCGGAACGTGTGAGAGGAGTAGAGACAGAGGAAGAACCAGCGCAGCATCCCGAAGTGACTCTACCAAGTCTGCCGATAGTACCGTCGACGCCCGAAGAGAAAACCGGTCAACTCATCGTTCCAAGCAATTCATTATATCTCAAAACGCGGCGGTGTACGCGATCGGATCTGGACCAAGAGCCAACCGCTCCTTCACTTATCTCTCAGTCCCTCGAGCATCCGAAGAATCACCCATTACCACCACCCTCACCAAATGAAGTACAAGAGTTGAATGAGCCTCAGGATCTGGTGGAGGTGTCGGTACCTTCATTTCGGCCCTCACCCTCGGCCGTTTCTGTATCCCGGACTACATCGGCACCTAAAGCATTGCCTAATACATCTCCTACAATATCGCGGTGGGATCAAAAGCAAAAGAAGAAGCAAAAGAACAAAAGGAGGATTGACCACCACATCAACACCTGGCAGGAACGCCTGCGAATGCCTATGATTCGCCCGTTTCAGACACCAAAGCCGCTCGTACCTCCATCGAGAAGTCGCTCGGAAGAACTGTGCAGCTCGTCAGAGAATATCGATGGCACCACGCAGCAGGACTCCGATATCCCTACGTTGTCTTGTGCCTCGACGCCTGTAGGGCACAGAAAGCAAGTGGCCACTCTTAACAATTCGACTCGAACGCCATTCTTCTCGGGAGAAGACCCCATTCCTTCGCCTCGACCCCATCCATCTTACATGCGACGCTTCAGTTGCGCCGTCAAATCCGCTCTCTGGTGCATTTTCAGTTACATCTTTGGCCCTATAATGTTGTGGTACGAAGAGCGAATCGCGACCCGGGGACCGCTTGGAAGTGGAAGGAGTGAGACTGGACAGTGGATTAGGAGAGTTAGGGAAAGAGAGCCCCTTAGATTCAGGCAAGATTGGAGCTATAGCAGTATATGCCACTGCAGCGAGTCTTTTTCGCGGGAGGTGCTGGAAAGAATGGAAGCGGGACAGCGAGATGGGGGTGATGGCATTGCGGAGTATGAGGGTGTGTCGGGATGGTCGGGGGAGTATTAGTAGTACGGGGGGACGGCTTGAGAGAGATTCCTAGGGGATGAGACCGAAATTTCCATGATCTTGGGTGCTCGAGGATGGCTGAATGATGGTGTTGTATGGGAAGGGTTTTTTCGTAGTAGTGAGTGGTATACTTTCTCTACCTAGCTTGTGCGTAGTCATTCGCAGCTGTAGGGATTTCCGTTTTGGTCATGAATGGTTAGACTTGAAGTTGTCGCGCTACGTTGCTACATCCAGGTATCCTGGGTACCTCTCAATCGAGAAATGAAGACTTACAGCGTACCCTAGAATCCAAATGTTACGGTTCAGCATAGTCCACCAAGCCCACTGTAGGAGAGGTGCGAGAATTCTCACACGTTGTTTCTAAAAAGGAGCAAACATGTTCGCTGAAATGTCATATCAGCAAAAAGAAAAGTTCAGAAAAACAGCCATCACACCAATGTCACCGGAGATTTTACACGTTCAAGTCGCTCCTCTATAGCGCATATTTCTACTTCGCGCATACAACATCCAATCCAATCCACGCCCAAGCCCCACCTCGCTAAACCAACCATATCAAATCCCGCCCCTCCTTGCCCCACCCGAAAAACCCTTTCAAAAGCCTTACAGCACTTTCCCCTCCCTCTGCGTACTAACTCATCACCATCAACCTCGTCATTACTGGCAGTACATGTACGCTAATCCCGACAAAATTCTCTTATTGTACCAAAGCAACAAGGCAAGATGGCCGAGTGGTCTAAGGCGCTGTGTTTAGGTTTTCTCCTAGTCAGGAAACTCAAATCCGCAGTCTTCACGGGCGTGGGTTCGAATCCCACTCTTGTCATGCGTCTAAAATTTTTTTTTTCTCGTGGTTGGTTGTCTTGTCAAGACGAAATCCGTTTGGTGGCGTGATGTTTCAATTTTATTTTTTTTACCCTGCGGATGGGTGCGGATGTTAGGCGAGGCGAGCGGACGGATCCGCAGGGGAGGGGATTGAACACTGTTCTTTCTGCGTGCATTGCGGGGAATTCGCTCCAAGAGGGACTGTGGTTTGTATTAGCTGTCAAGGGTTTGATGCTAACGAGGTGCTTTGGCTTTTTTAGGGATAGCTGTTTGTGATTCTAGATCTGTGCGTCTTAACAACTGCCACTTCCTTGGACTCGAATAAATGCAGAGAAGAAAAATCCTCAACGCCTTTGTGCAATTTCACTCTGCCATCGCTGGGCCGTGAGCGGCTCGATTAGTCTACCCACCCCACCTATTCATGCTCTACACAGCATGTCCGACCAAGAAGACGATCTCCTCCTCTCCGTAAGTATATCACGTGCACATAGAACCCTATCCACCCACCATGAAATCTTCATACCAACATTCCCATCCTTACCCTGCCCCCCCGCCCCTCTCACTCTCCCCACAACGTCTCACACCAGACCCATCCACTTAACTCCACTCAGCTCCAATCCTCGCTGCGCAACGCGCTCGCCACCTTCGGCCCAGCCAGCCCGCAGTACCTCGGCATAAAGTACATGGTCGACGAGCATGTTGCCAAGGCCGCGCTGAGGAAATTGAACTTTGGAGACAAGGAGGTCGAGGGGAGTGGGCGGGTGATGAATTTGGCGCTGAGGCCCAAGGGTGGGGGGTCATAGATGAGTGGTGGTTTAGAAGGCGTGGGTAGACGTGCGGTAGAGGGGACGATGGTCAGGAATAGGGAAAGGCAAGCATGGCATGGCATAGCGTAGCGTAGCATGGCATTTGCTTGACCTCAAGCCTGATGATACATGAATGAACTAATTACGGCCTGCGATTTGCCCAGTTCTCTCCTACATTCGAGTTAAGTGCCTACCCGTCTGTATGCACATGGGCTCAAGTTGCTGATCTCAAAGCCACTCAGCGTGCTGGCTGTGCATCACTCTACGTGGCTTGCCTGATATTTTTGGCCTGCTTACCCAAGATGGCACACTGCTTAGATCGACAGTCAGCGTGCGGCATGCATTGCCCTAGCCGAGACACGGTATGACGGCGAACTTCGACTCCAGAAAGCAGAAGCTAGGATGATGTCGAAAGCCCCTGCTACGGCCATCTCGCTACTTTGCTGAGGCATTGATAGGATGCGACTGTAGGGTGTTTGTTAGTGGAAAGATGTTCCTTCATCAGCGAAGAGAATAGCAAAGTAGAAATGTGTAGTTCTCGCGCGAAACGAAGAAGAATATGACGTGGAGTGGTTGTTGATTCTCAGCGTTAAAAGTCTCCGAGCATATGATATGACTCGAGACAATCCACAAGGCCCGTGCGATAAAGTAATGCAGATCGTCCTTTGCACATGTCCTGCTCTTCCTGCGAAAGGCACCATGCGCATATGCAAATGTGTTCCTACTCATCCAGCCATCTCTTACTCACCATGCACAAACTATATCCCCTGGCTTCACCTTACACTTCCCCCGGTCCAAAAATCGCGGAGCCCCGCCGCCTGAGAACAAACATTAGAACCCCAAAAGAGAACGTATGCTATAAAATCTCCCCTTCATTGTCCCTGGTGGAAAACGCCAGGAAAACTCCAGGAAATGCAAGAATCCCTCGTGCCATAACCCAGGCGTGCCTCCGAATAGATCCAGGTGTCAAATCGCAAGAAAGGTATCGCAAAGGATACCGACCCAACACACTCCGGGCTCCGGCCCTGCTGGTGTGGTATAATCGTAACCTGCTTGACTGGACCTCCCACTAAAGCACCAAACGCCTGGTTTTATCCTTTTCCCGTCGACGCGGGAATTGTCGTGTTCGAAATGTGACGGCATGTCATGAGGCGATGGTCCATTTCGATGGCTTCAAAACACATGTGTGCCTCCAACGACCCTCTTGAGGTCGTGTACCCCATCTACAATATTCTACTCTTGCGCCATCGGTGCTAGGCCGTCCGTCAAACGGTGAGGCATTCTTGTAGCCTCGCGCTGTATAACGCTGTATAAGAATGAATACCCAAACACATGAGCCTAGCTTTTCACTCAATTAACGGCTTTCGTACACCACCAACAATTGCCATTCCTAGAGCGCCGAGGCCAGACGGGTCGTTTGAGCGTACAATCATGGCTGCGGGAAGCATCGGGTTCTCGGGAGAAACGTGTGCGGCATCTTTGGCTGCTTGCTCTATGGCTTCCATCTCTTCTTTGCAACCTGCATGATCGAATGGGCATACAACAATAGGTTGGCGAAGGAGAATATCCCTTGCTGATGACATTTGGGCCTGTTTCATATTAGCGAAGGAGTAGATACTTGGGGGAAGTCTAGCACACCTTCACAGTCAGGTAATACTCAATCTTATATAGCGTCCCTGTCGTTGTGAAGCCGTTGACAGCATACATTGGAAACTCCTTCTTGCCCCGCGGTATTATTCCCTCAGAGTCGCGCAGGTCTTTTGCAGGGAATACCAATCCGAGATTGGTGAAGTAGCCAGCTTCTGGCATCTTAACCCCAACGGCTTGCGTTGTCTTTGCCAGTGTTTTCACCTTCCTTGTTGGCTCATCCCCCTCGTGATTGAAGATGATTTCCTCATCGATGCCTACAGTAATCTTCTGGATAGTGACCTTCTTCGCCTTGTTGAGCCAGTCTGGATTCGGGCTCAGCTTGATGTACACGGAGACAGGATCCAAGGGTCCATAGCTCCATCGCGGCAGACTTATTCCCAAGGTAACAAGATGGTCGGTTACTCGCTCGGCGCTCTCAGGTCGGTTGTACATGCCGAATGTGGAGAGGGTGTCGTATCGCTGTACTGGCACAGCAAAAGGGTACTTCTTCTGATCTGTTTGACCTTGCTGAACCGTGACGACTAATTCGTAAAACGTCTCGGCCGTCCGCTTGTCCAACTGTAAGCTGGCAGGTGGCACTCTTCTCGCCACCTCTTCCCCGCCGCGGCCATACGGTATGAATATTACGAAGGGGAGGTCCATGCACAGGACGCTCTCGTATTCTTTCCCGGGTGGACACCGAAACAATAGCATTTCCTTTCCTACAATGTCTGTTATTTCCTTGCGCGGCGCAGCCAGGTGTTTTTTGGTGACTGAGTCGGCCGAAGGGTGAATCGTCTCGCGCCGCTGAAGCGCAACCGTGACGAGGGAGACATTGACGGGTGCAGAGATGCCCACGAGTGGCCGTATCTCGACTTTGCCTTCTATTCGAGGCTACATGACAGTTAGCACAGCTCTCAGATACCAAATAGGGAAACAGGTCCGTCAGCTTTGGAATTTGCACGAGATTGACGAGCAGGAAAAAGACATGGTGATATCACATACCAGAGTCGCCGAGATGCCCGGATAGCCCACGAGAAAGTTACTGTTCGGCGGTCCCGAGACGCGCACGAAGGCCGACATGGCTGCTCACAGTGACGGAATCGTCGGCGCTGGCCTGGGAGCGCAGCGAGCGCCGCATGGAGGGGAGGCGGCCGGCGTGCTCACGTCGTCGACGCCAGTGAGGTCAGGCTGCGGTCGAGGGGCTCCAGGGCGGTGCGCGGCGAGCCGGAGCGTGTTGAGATGCTGCGTAGCCTTCCGGCTGCGGGACGGTGGGGTGAACGACGCAGGCCAGGAATGCGAGAGGCAGAACCGGCGGGGTAGCGGTGCACAAGGCACGGGCGGCTGCACGGCGGCGAGCGAGACGGCGAGCAGTCTGGAGTAGATTGCGGAGAGGATGCGCGGCGGGCGACGTGGGTGTTGGGTGTTTGTCGTAGGGCTGGCGAGCGTCGTGGGCGGCGGAGGGCTGATGGTGATAGGCCCGGGGGTGGCCTGGCACTGTATATCGGACGAGTGCTAATCTGGCGGCGAGCTGGGGCGGCCGCGTGGATAATTGCCTGCGACAAGGCGACGGCAGCAGCAGCAGCAGCAGGGCAGCAGAGCGCGGCGGGCGAGGACAGCGAGCGGCGGCGCGGGCCAGAGTTGGGGGGGGCAGGCAGAGCAGGCAAGCCGCGAGGTTAAGCAATGCGGTGCGATGCTGCGGTGGGGAGTCGAACGGACTTGGACGGGAGCGATTCGTAGCTAACTCCACGCTTGGGGGCGTGCAAAGCTGAGCACAGAACCTCCCGCAAAGCCACCACCGCGCCTCGACCCTCGCCCGCAATGCGCGACGAGCTGAGCAGCAACCATGTCCGTCACGGTAAGTAGCACCTCCCGCCCCCCGCTCTCTTCTGCCGCCTCGCCCGGTGCTCGTTGCGCGCCCGTGCCGCCGCCTTGCTCGCTTTTCCTCCCCAGCTCCAATTCTCCGACCGTGGCCTCGTCCTCCCTCGTCGACTGCCCACCTCTCCCGTCCTGCTCCACTCTCCCAGGGAATGCCGCCCGGTATCCCAAGGCCCACTGCATCGCCCATGCTGACTCCTCCGCGCACCCTGCTGATCACCAGTGGAACCTAGTTGCACACCACGCGCGGTGATATCAAAATCGAGCTCTTCTGCGAGTCCGTGCCCAAAACCGCAGAGAACTTCCTCGCCCTCTGCGCCTCGGGCTTCTACAATGGCAGTCCTTTCCATCGCCTGATCCCAGGCTTCATGCTGCAGACAGGCAGCCCTGCATCGGACCCCAAGTCCAAGAGCTCCACCTCCATCTACGATACGGACGACCAGCTGTTCGAAGATGAAATCCGCCCGGCACTAAGGCACAATACGAGGGGGATTGTTAGCATGGCCAATAAAGGACCAAACAAGAACGGGAGCCAGTTCTTCATTACATTTGCCCCAGCTCCCCATCTAGACGGCAAGAACACAGTCTTCGGCAAGGTGCTTGAGGGCACCGAGGTGCTGGATGACTTGGAGAAGCTGGAAGTCGACAAAAAGTCAAGACCAAAAGAAAAGGTGGAAATCAAAAATGTCACCATCCATGCCAACCCTCTCGCTGGCTGATCCTGCAGGCACGGCCAGAGTAAGTCAAAAAGGCAGCGTTCCAGACTATTTCATCATCATAATGAGATACTATCGACACAAATGCTCTATTGCGGCGGCTGCCTGGTATCTACCGGTTCCCTAAAATAATAATGCAAGTAATGAAATACGAGGTCCCACCCCTTTACGTGCCATTGGTCGTCTCCGTCTTCGTCGTTGCACCATTCGTTGTCGGATGCTCTTCCTCGTATCCCTCAGTCTTCATATCTCGAAGACCAAGCTCCTCCTCCTCTTCAGCCGTCCGTTCGTACTCCTCAACCTTCATCTGAGCGTCGGGTTCCGGCGCCGCAAAGCTTTGTACGTAGCTGCTGGCAAGCGGGTCCTCCAACGTGATGGTGAACTTGACCTCGCCGTTGATGGCCGCTGTGAGCTGCCCGAAGAATGTGTCCCACTTTTCCTTCGTCGCTGTGTCCATCGAATCGCCACCATCCCCTGTGTCGAAGATGGAGGATCGGAGGTCGTCGCGAACCTGGGTCAAAAGTCCCTCAATAGTGGTGAAGCGGCCACCGAGGGTCCCAGGTTCCACGCTCAGGTGAAGTTCAGGGCATGCGAGTGCGCATGATTCAGATTTGAGAATATCTCGCGAGAGATCCTCCTTGCTCTGCACGGAGACGGTGATGCGGCGGCCCTTCTCGGGGACCTCGCCACCAGTCTTGACTTCATTGCTCCGGTCTGTACTATCGTTAGCTTGCGCGTAGACTTGACGAGATGCTGCAATCAAAACTTACACCCGCAATGGTCGCACACTGTGCTCATAATCACCACCTGCTTAAAGTGGGGAATGTTGACCATCTTCATATTCGTCGTGCACGGCTTAGTGCAACCCGGACAGCTCGCTGGGAATGAGTAGACCTGGTTCTCGACAATCTCCTCGTCCACGTTGTTCACCATAGGCCCGGTTTCCATCTGTGGGTACATCTGTGAAGCATGGTATTCTGGCCGAATTTCCGAGGGTGGTGCCTCGCCTGATGTGTCACCAAGACCCAATGCAGCGTTTTGTTCCAAGCTTCGAGGATACTCGTGTCGGAAGTATTTCGCCGCGGTATCGTTGGTTGAAGGCTCGATCGATGAGTTTCCGGCAGGGTCGTCGACCGTGATCTTGAAAGGTACTTTACTGCCCCTTGCCATTTCTTTCAGTGTTTCCACAACGCCCTTGATTTTCTCGTAAATCTCCGGCATAACTTCTTTTCGCTCGTCCTGCTTCTGTTCCAAATCTTGTGCAACCATGCTCAAGATTCCCTCCACGTTGGTCAGCTGTCCTCGGCCCGGAGGGATCTCCAGGTCGATGTCCTCTACCCTGAACACAGCCGAGTCGCTTTTCACGATCTGCCGGTTCAGGTCATCGGCGCCGTCCACTCTCAGGGTCATCTTGATTCCTCGCTGCTGAATCTCTCCTGCTGGCTGGATCTCGGCGTTCTTGAAGTAGCAGTGAGGGCATTCAAAGGACATGATGACGATCTCGCGAAAATAGGGAATCTTGGTGAGGAGTAGTCGTGTAGTACCCTATAATGATTAGCTGCATTCCGCTTTGCACCCGGATGGACCTACGTCTTCGTGGCAGTTCATGCACAAGCTCTCAATCTCGTCGACGACCTTGGTGCCTTCTGCGTCGGCCTCCTGTGCGCTTGCTTCCGCCACCTTCCGTCCCATATCCTCGAACAAGTCCTGCGCAAGACTAGGTTGTGCCATGGTCGAAGTGAATTATAAAGTGTTGCGAATAAAAGTGGTGTCTTTGTGCGTTGTGATGTTCTACTTTCAAGTCGAGGCCGGTGACGAAAACAAAAGTTTTTGAGCCCCGCGATTTTTTGGCGGGGTGGCTTCTAGCGCTCTCTGGTGCCTTCCCTGCCACCGCAACCCTGTCGACCTTCAGCCCTAAGCTTTCACTGCATAAAATCCATCAGATCAAGCCCAAGGCCGCCTGCCGTCGGGTTCTGCGTCTTGTTCTTTTCAAGCATGGCTTGGAGGCCGCCTTTGCGCGCCTTCTTCCTCTGCTTGCTTGTCATGTTGGCCGATTTCGTAATCTTGCTGTCCTGATTGACTGCTTGAGGCGAAGCTTCAGCAACTGTGCCCCCAGTCTTCACTTGTACATGCTTCGGCGGCCTTGATGGTAGCGGCTGGATAGTTTTGCGGTCGCATCTCGCACACGAATAGACAATGTGCTTATCTGATTTCACGGGGGGATTGGACCTACGCTGCTCCTTCTTGGCCAGAGGCGTTTGGCAAGATATTCGGCAGGTCCATGCAGGAACGAACGTGTTTCCGCATGCACCGCAGACTTCGAGCCGCAGCGCGTCCCACTCCTTCTTCGGTGCATCTATGTCCCGGTCATCCATGGAAGCAAGCTTGTCGCGAGCTGCTCCGATGTTCGCCGAAGCAGTGGGAGACTTTACAGCCAGGAGATGCGCTGCTTGCATCAGAAACTGGAGCCGGAGTTGGAGCGGGTCGTCAGCCATGTGCGCGGATGAGTCTTGCTCGGATGCCTGGAAAGAGAAGACGGGCAATGCTCTATGGAAGAGCAGTGTGCATGGAGAGCGCGCAGGATACTTGTCGTCGTTCAAGCCGGAATCAGTTGGTGGCCAGGATCAGAAAATGCCCCAAACGCCGACCGCCGACGCTAGCTCGAGGACAACGTGACCACGCTGTGCCGCATGTAGCTTCCTGACTGATATATCGGCCTTTGCTGGCCCTCGATTGCTCAATGCTAACCTCGCGGGACAGCCGGTAACCTCAGGGCACCCAACACTATGGCGGGGCCGACACTCTCCACAGCGTGCGGTCTGCGCATTGCTGTCGAAGGCTGCGGTCATGGGACCTTGAACGACATTTATGCATCCGTTGAAAGGTCCTGCGAGCTCAAAGGATGGCCTGGAGTTGACCTCTTGATCATTGGGGGAGATTTCCAGGTATTCCTCTTCCGCTACCGTCAATGATGTTTGCTAACAAGCAAGGCTGTCCGCAATGCTCTCGATCTGAAGGCTGTTTCGATGCCCGAAAAGTACTATGCGATGCATGACTTTCATGAATACTACTCGGGAGCGCGAATCGCGCCGTATCTTACCATTTTCATTGGAGGCAATCATGAAGCCAGCAACTATATGTGGGAGCTTTACTATGGAGGGTGGGCTGCACCAAGGATATACTACATGGGCGCAGCGAATGTTGTTCGGCTTGGACCTCTACGTATCGCCGGACAATCCGGCATTTGGAAAGGCTACCACTACAAAAAGCCGCATTTCGAACGGTTGCCCTACAACAGCGATGACGTAAAGAGCATATACCACGTGAGAGAACTGGATACGCGCAAGCTCCTCCAGATCAGGAGCCAAGTTGACATCGGACTGAGCCATGACTGGCCCCGTGGCATGGAATGGAAGGGTGACCATGCCCAGCTGTTCCGCTTCAAGCCATATTTCGAGCAGGAAGCCAAGGACGGAACGCTCGGCAGTACTGCTGCAAGAATAGTGCTTGAACGGCTGCGGCCTGCTTACTGGTTCAGTGCTCATATGCATGCTAGATACACAGCTGTATGGCAGCACGAAGACGCACAAGAAACCCTAGCAGATGAGCCCAACGTCCAGATGTCGTCATCCGCTGCTAAAAATGAAGATGAAATCAACTTGGACATGGACGACGCAGCTCCCATGGAAACCCCTAAAAATGACGCCGAAATAAATTTGGGTCTGGATGACGATGTCGAGCCCAGTTCATCGGTGGCTAATGGAACGGGCACCGGGAAAGCTAACGACGAGGTACACGAGGTATCTGAGGACATTCGAAGTCTCCTTCCAGAGTCGTTTGCGCTTCCGACCGGAGCTCACAATGTGGTGCCAGCTCCAACTTTGCCATTTCCTCCGGGGATAACGAACAGAACGACGAGCTTTCTGGCGCTAGATAAATGCTTACCGAACCGGCATTTCCTCCAACTACTAGAAATAGAACCTCTCTCTCCCGCAGACTACGAGCGTCCGCTTCGTCTAGAATATGACAAGGAATGGCTTGCCATTACTCGAGTCTTCGCAGACCACTTACAAGTAGGCGACCCAGGCGCACAAGTTCCTTTGGACCAAGGAGACGTCTACTACAGGCCTCTGATTGAGAAGGAGATGGAATGGGTAGAGGAGAACATAGTCAAGTCCAGGAAGATGATGATACCTGAAGACTTTGCTCAGACTGCACCCGTATTCGACCCAGCTTTGGGCATACGGGTGACTGGTGATCCGCAGGAGTACACGAATCCGCATACAAAAGCATTCTGTGATCTACTACAGATTGCGAATCCGTTCCACGTGTCTGATGAGGCGCGAGCGCAGATGATGCAACAGGGTCCTCGACCAGTTGCGGGACGGTCGGATAGAGGCGGTCGAGGTGGGGCCAGAGGTAGGGCGGGAGGTCATGGTCGCGGTCGCGGTCGCGGTCGTGGTGGGGGTTATGGTCAGGATAGAGGCCGTGGTGGGTACAACGCTAACTATGCGCCGGTTGGGCGAGGTGGAGGGCGCGGGCGTTGGTGAAGAGGTGGTGACGATGGCGATCGTAGGCAGCTATCCAAGCCAAATGACGGCGCTGCACACGACAATAGCGGCACGCTACTTTGGGCGCTGTACGTGGAGATGACGGTACCGCCTATAGGCATTCATCTGGTTAAGGGTCCGAGTGTCGGGGAGTGGATACTGTGTAGATTAAGTCGAAGCTGCCTGCGCGATGATGTCGACGAGCAGCCACGTGCATAACACAAGTACACCTATTCTAGCACATGGCTGATGGCCTAGCTATAGCTAGCAACAGACGGCTGGGTAAGCGGAATATTGGATTTTGCTCAGGAAGTCTGTTAGCCAAGCCATAGTCACAAGGGCTGCGCGTTGGGTGCCGGGGATGCTACGTCATTGGCTGGGAGTCCGGATGGCTTTTTGCAGCGAATGCCATGTGCACACGAGGACAGATACACGGCGTGAAGAGTGGTTGTTTCAATATCAGATCTCAAGAGCCGGCTTCTTATGCGATGCGGTTGCGGTTGCGGTGCGGCGCTGATCGCGCTGATCGCTGCGAATCGTTCTGAGTTTATTGACACTTCACCAGAGCGTGGCGAAAAGTCGTGCGCAAGCCGATGCGGACCTCCGGCGGCCACCTGCGACGACGCCCTGCTGCGGCGACGACGCATCCGCCGGCATCCTTCAGTCGGCCGACCGTCTCCCGAGCAGGCGTCTCGACAGCCTCGTGGCTCGCTGCAGTTTGCCCTGAGCTGCTATTTCAGGGTCGCGCAGCCGCGGAACGGACCACGGCAACGTTCTTCGCACCGGGGCTGCCCGCAAAGCATGCGACTTGTAAGCAACCGAGGGCCTCTGCGCCGTCTGGCCGCAGCCACCTCCATCATGCCTGGTCCGCCTAGGGGTTCTAGAGTCGGCGTGATCGGCACTGCAAGACCCTGAAGCTGCTACGCTACCCTGATCCCAGCATGCAAATGGCTGTGTCCGCGTGCTCCCTCCAACCAACATTTAAAAGTCTGCCCTCTGCCCCTGCTCTATGCCTGGCCCACAGCATTAACTTCTCCGCTAAACAAGTCCTACAAGCATTCGTTTCGGCCGTTCAACAGATTGTCGCGGCACTAGATTCGTTTGAGTATACATCGGCACCAGAGTTCTAGACCTTGGGACTCCACGTCCTTCTCGGGAGGCTTTGCCTTTACCGCCCCTTATAACCGGCTAGCAGTCAATACACAATATTGCTCCCCCTGAACTTAGTAGTTAGCAAAGATATACATATTAGATCGTCCGCCACAACTTTCGATCCGCCTCAAAGCATCCAATACCAATTACCTCCACCCTATCTACCGAATCATTCGCAATCATGGCTTCCAAATTCCAGGAGATCCTCGAGCCTGCAGATGCACCAACCTACACTCACCCCCATCTCAACGTCTCTCTTGAAGACATCCTAAAAGAAGGACGAGAACGGTCTTCTTCTCAATCCTCGGCCTCATCACAAGCAAACAGCCCCCGATCCGGAAGCGACAGCCCTAAATCACCTACCGAGAACAGCAAGGGAAGTTCTCCTAGGCGAAGGGCTTTCACACTCGGAAGCAAGAAAGGTCGGCGTGGAACTTGAAGGGAGGCGGATATGGAGAGTTTGAACTTGGCCAGCTTGTGAAGAGGAAGCGGATCTACCCTCAGGACACATGTATCACTACGAACACCCTCAGCACATCCACGCGTTGAACGTGGAAAAACACACCATGACGAGCTAGTACGCCGTCAATCACCCCGACATGGAGTCGTCGAAGACAACGCGACACCCCACCAATACCGCCACAGCATCACTCCCTTGGGTGGAGACCTGAGCGCTTCAAGGCGTGGTCTATCCTATACGCATCCAACCCAAAATACTTCGATTCGAATCATTCCAATTTAATCTTAATACCCCGGATCTTGCAAACTGGAAGGATATCAAAAGCTGGTCGAAAAGCGTTGAAAGCATTGTGCGAGCGATTACAACACGAGCACTGAATAATTAAAATTACAAACAATCACTTATTGAATTCAATACACATCTCGTCAATCAATTTTCAGATTTCTCTGATTCAAGCTCTGTGATATTCTATGCGGTGTACGCGTACTTGCCCTCCTAGTCAACGTCGTGCCTTCCGATCTTAATGGAGCATTGTCTTCATCACATAACCTCTACGTTGAGTAGAGCAAGCTCATTTCTTTCTACGCATCTCTCTCACCTTTTCCTACGAACCTGTCAACTCAGACCGCAATCATCTCTAAACTTACCACCTGACACCGCCATCATGTCTTCCATTACCACTACTCAAGCACCCCTCATCGCGGTCTCAGAATTCTTCGTCTCTCCTACAGTGCCAGTGGGTACCTCTCCCAGCGACCCAGAGCTATCCTTCGTTCCTTCACCTGTTATTTCCAAACTCCGCAGTGTCGGTCCCTCTCGAATCAGAGACATGCGTGCCGGTGGCGTCTCAATGCAAATCGTTTCGCATATTCCTATCACGACAAGCCCGCAGACCTGCTCCAAGTTGAATGATTCGCTCAACGCAGCCAGCTGTACATCCGACCGATTGGCGGCGATGGCATTGCTTCCGGAGGATGCGCAGGAAGCGGCAAGAGAGCTGCAAAGGTGCATTACCAAGTACAAATTTGTGGGGGGGACTCTGGCATCTAGTCAAAGAACCGACGACGCCGCGTACGAAGCGCTCTGGAGCATGGCGGAACGATACAGCGTTCCGATTGCAATACGAGAAGCCTGGCCTACACGGGAGCAGGTTGGTTTCAAGAGCATCCGTTGATCTCCAACCAAATCACTTGTCGGGTTGGGGTTTCAAATGCTGAAATTCTAGGCGCGCGAGTATGCTGGTAGTCTTTCGGACCCCATGGTCGGGCCGCTTATCACCAACCATTATGCCGCGCATACTGCTTCGCCCTTCCCGATCCTTCGACTGTACGCCTCAGGCGTCCTCGACCGCCACCCTAAGCTGCGGCTCATTGTCTCGCAATCTGGCCTCATGGTCGCTTCCCTCCTCCCGCGCATCGAATCCGTTCTCGAGGCGCTGCCTAAGGCGACCAAACCTACCCGTAGCTTCCTCGATGTCTGGCAGAACAACTTTTTTGTCAGCACGGAAGATGTGTTGGATCTTGCGGGTATGAGAGCGCTGTTGGAAAAAGTACCAATGGATCGCGTATTGTATGCGAGTAATTATCCGTTTGAGGAAAAGGGTAAGGGTTTAATGGGGGAGCTTAAAGAGAGCGGGATTGTAGGTAAGGAAGAGTGGGAGAGGATCGCTTGGGGGAATGCAGAGGCATTGTTTGGCCTGAAAGGCGCAGCTGCAAGTGGAAGAGCTATTGTCGGGAGGCCATGGGGATGAGTTGAGCTACAGCTAGTGAGGCATGTAGCGGTTAGGACAGGAATCCTCGATAGTACTTCACCCTCCAAGCAACGAGAAACCTAGGTAACTCTATAATGTCATAAAAGTTTATCATTCAAGGCTATGCATAGAGCATCAACGCCTCCCAAATCGCAGCTCAAAGCCTCTGGTATCCTCCAAATCAAACTCCACAGTATCTTCTCGTCCCACCTGGCCCCAAGCAAAATGCACGTCAACCCCCGTTCCACGCCGCCCAATTCTACTTCTTCTTGCCCGACTTCTTGATGCCCTGCTGTCCCGAATTCATAGGTCCCTTGCCACCAGCCTTCTTGGCCATCTCCTCGCGAGCCTTCTTGTCTGGCAAACACCCCGTCAGCGTTGTCCCGCCTCGGGCGCCGAGCGCAACACTCGGTGCTTGAGGAAGGGGGGGCTTTGTCTACGAACCAGCCTGCTGCTTCTGCTTGAACGCTAGATCATCCTCGTCGACTTCCTTGTTCGCCTTCTTGGGCTTCTTGTTGTGGATCGGGTTCGTCCCGGCTGTTGTGTTGCACCAACTCGGTCAGCTCAGCTGGTCCTCAAACCAAAGTTGTTTTTTCTTCATTTTCGTGCGGCAAAGCGGGGAGGGGGCGGGGGGTTGCGTACTTCCTTGTCCTGAAGGCATGGCTTTGCTGTGGGATGCCGACCGTGGGGTTTTTTTCTCGAGGCGCGGTGGCAAGGCGGGTTTGAGATGTTGGAGGGGTGAAAGATGATCTTTTTGCGAGGGGCGGTCGAGAATGCAGGGAAGAAGGCGGGGCACGTGGGCTGTGTGGCGCGGGGTGGGGCGGGTGAGTGCGTGTGGCGAATGTCAAGGTTTAAGGGTGGGTTTTGGCGACGGATTTTCCCGTTCTGGGACCGGGGGATGTTTGGTCGGTTTGTTAATGTGTGTCGGCGGGTGTTGTGGGTCTGTTTTGAATTGCCTCTGGTTGGGGTTTGGGTGGGTTTATTGAATGCTGGGATCACGTGTCTATCTTGCTATTCGTGTGGATTGATCTGCATTTTATGAGCCTGATCACGTGCACGCAGCTATCCACCTACATACTCGGCATGGGTACTACCATTTGCAAGTGGGCGGTTTTCTCGATGCTTTATGCAAATCTCGCTCTACTATTCAACCCCCCACTAGCTGGCCAATCATGTCATTATTCGGCTTCGGTCCTAAATCGTATCAGATGCGCCACTGCGAGTGTCCAAAATGAGCGTTTCTCAACATGAAGCAGCGGTGTCTCGTGGCATGCGTGGGCCGTGCTTCTAGATCTTCAGTAGCTTCCATCGTGCGAGGATAACGATTCCATGACTGCCCTCTCCCACCGTACTCTCTCTTGTTCCACCTCTGGCATGGCGTCGGGATTGCTACACGATGACAAGCGTGCCGCGCAGCCGAGAAGTGCTTTCCTCATGCTTCACCCGCCTTCGCAAAGCTTGTGATCCTCTGCATGCCACCTCCACAGTCAGGACAAACTGCCTCATTGGGCAACAGTCCCTGACCACGCCGGTCCTCGTGCCGCTAGCCGGACCCTAAGCCTCGCCTCGGCCTTCCCCAGGCCGACCTTTCCCAGAAACAACATGGCTCAACACCAGCCTTGCCTACAGCTCATTCGTGGAAGATTTCCTCCACCTCGACCTCCGAGCAGACAATCACGCTACCTTCCCCCATTGAAGCCAACGTGTGGAGGCAGGCAGAGATTCTGGGGCCCCAGATCTCGCTGTGCTAATTTAGAGGCATTGAGGACGGCGCGTCGCGGTGATTTGGGTCATTTGGAGGAGAGTAGAGAGCTATGATTCGTGTGATTATTGGAGGACTGGGCGCGGGATCCTAGGACCTGGTCTGCTGTATCCGAGTTCTTGGGCTTGATAGCGGGTACACCGTGCATGGGGACAGGGTATAAGGTCGCGAGGGACCTCCACGATTGCATCTTTCTTCTGTAGGCCTTGCTTTGGATTTGCGAGACTTGCAATCCATCTTCCAATTTGGTTCGGGCTTGATCAGAGAATATCGCCATAATGCCTTCGGTATCCTCCAAGAGAGTGTACAATTGGTGAGCAGCTCCGATGTCGTTGTCCAAGTAGATCCATAACTAATTATCACGTTCAGGTACATCTCTCTCGTCGCAGCATCATGCATGGTCCTCTACGGATATGACGCCTCCGTGTTCAATGCCGTTCAAGGCTCGGACAATTGGGTGGCCTACTTCAACAACCCTAATTCTCAAACCATTGGTGCTATCAACACTGCCTATACCGTCGGAGCTGTCGTTGCGGGCTTCTTCTTTGGAGGACCGCTGGCTGACTATGCTGGCCGACGAGCGGGAATGGCTGCTGGATCTGTGCTGGTTATCATTGCAACGTTCATGCAGACTTTCTCGCCGAGAGGAAATGTCGGATGCTTCATTGGCGGTCGTGTGCTTATCGGTTTGGGACAGGGTCTTGCGTTGAGTAAGTTAGGATCTCTCAAGGGTTGAGATTGTTACGACTGACGATTTCCAGCTGCTGGCCCCATCTATATCGGAGAATTGGCCCCATCTGAGATTCGTGGAACTATCATGTCTTTCTGGCAAATGTTCTATTCCGTTGGCTCTTTCATTGCGTACGCTGATCCTGAAGACAATCAAGGATATCTTGTACTGACGTCTACAGGTACTGGGTCAACTACGCCTGCTCCAAGAATCCCGAGCACCTCGGTGAATGGGACTGGAAAATGGTCGTCATCTTCCAGATTCTCATGCCCATCCTCATCATCGCTCAAGTCTACTTCATTCCAGAGACTCCTCGATGGTACGTCCAGCACGGTAACCGCGTCGAAGACGCACGCAAGTCTCTTCAGAAAGTTCGCGACACGGAGCAGGAAATCGAGGATGAGATTCTAGCCATCCGTGAAGCTATCGAGTTCGAGGCTGAGGCCATCTCCAGCGGCTACTCTGCGCTGTGGAAAGACAAGTCCGTCAGAAAGCGCATGTATCTCGCCATGATCATCAACGCTGGCCAGCAAGTCACCGGACAAGGAACACTAAACACATACAGCACCATCATCTATAAAAAGGTGTTCAAGAACCCGTCGCAGATCGCTTTAATCAATGCGCTGAATGCTACCTTCGGCATCATCTTCACGCTAAACGCAACATGGACAGTCGATCGATTTGGACGCAAGTTCCTGTTCATCGTCGGCGGTTTGGGCATGGCAGCCTGCATGCTTACAGTCGCTACGGTCGAGACCCAGACTCCAACCTTCGACGGTGCGAAGACAACATCTGTCGGAATCTCCATCGTCTTCCTCATGTTCCTCTTCGCCTTCTTCTGTAAGCACCTCTCATCCTGTCTACCATGTCACCCATACTGACTCCTCGCAGACAAACCTTCCTGGGGTGCCACCGTCTGGATCTACACATCCGAAATCTTCTCCATGAACGTGCGCGCCCAAGCCGTCGGCATGTGCTCGCAAACCCAAAACGTCGCCAACTCCATCGTCCAGCAGTTCTTCCCCACGTTCCTCAAGAACTGCGGCTTCTACGCCTTCTACATGTTTGCGGGCATCAATGCGCTTCTAGCGGTCTTTGTGTACTTTCTCCTACCCGAGACGAAGAAGGTTAGCCTTGAGGAGATTGATACGCTGTTTGGCGGGTCGAATCACGTCGAGAGTGGTGCGGAGATTGTGGGGGTTAAGGATCCGCATCATGCGAGAATCGGGAGTGTCGAGGAGGTTAGGGAGGAGGTCAAGTCTTAAAGTCGATGAACGTTGGCTGTTTTTTTGAGAATGCTAGGTCGCGAAGTTGAAAATGAATGGCTTGATCTAATCTAATATACCAATGACTGATGACGTTGTCTACCATCTTCTTGAACTTCATGCATGAACATCCAAAGACACACCTAACTAGCTGTATGAATTGCCCTGCCTAAAACATCATTCAAATGAAATACTTGAAAGCTAATCGGGCTTATTGAAATCTGTGTGCGATTCTGGAGTTCGTAGATGGGTTTTCTGAAGTAGTTCTATCCATCTCATCCACAATGTCTACAGCCGAAATAGGGCCATGACATCTTGGAGTTTCACGGGTCGAAACATCAAAGTCTTTCATCGAAAACACATTTTTCTCTCAGAGCTACCAGAGATTTTCAATAAATATCTGTACGTAGCAAGATGATATTGTTGGGGGTTTGATTGCTAGGCATTTAAGCAGTGCTTCTTCTTGCTCTTCTCTTGTTCATCTCCATCCCAGTTCCGACTCAAGTGTTGTGTCCTCAAGTCACGGCTTCCAAGCCTACCAACGTCCATTCCGTAATGCACCACGCCTCCGGTGCACCACGCCTCCGTATGCTCCTTGTCCTCTGCTTTCCCCTCCTCTTCCTCTAGCTCATCCACGAATGCCGTCAGGATGCCAGCTACACTGCTAAAGAATGCTCTTCAGATCTTGAAGGATGACTCTTGGTATCATGGCTGAAGCTATGTCCTGTGCAGCAAGGACCTTGCCCACTGCAGCCGCGACCATATCTGCCAGAGCGGTCGTCTTCATTGCTTCGCGAGTCTTCAACGACATCCAGCTTGATATCACCACCGACACCACCAAAACCTTGCCGCCACTTAACCACAGTTGATAGACATTACAAACCGCGAATTAACATTCACCACATTCAGACCGTTCCTACAACAAGGGAAACACGGTTCCAGCCGCCTTCCGCACCCATCGAGCGGTCGGAACCAATTATTGTCCCTGGTGCTCGCGCGTTGGTCATTCCATTCCCTCAGCTACCTCTCGATTAGAAGCCAGCACCGGCTCGTATCCACAACCGCAAGGATAACGTTACGGGCGAGTGGTGGTTTTTACGCTTCTTTTATTCCTTCGGGCGTTATTGTTTTCGCCATTCTTTCATCATGTCTCATGTTATGGAAAGAGCTTTTGAAGAATGAGGCAAGTAATTCTTCGATAGAATATATGTTTTGGAGGTCGACAGAAAGCAGTGCTGTTGTGTTATCTGCTGAAAATCCCTTTCATCTGACTCAGGATCGTCTGAAACTTAATCTTTCGCTGATCAATCACCCACACGCCCCTTCATCTTTATTTTGATTCTAATCATCATGTACTTATGTACAGTCACATATCATCAGTCTCCAGATTCCTACTTCAGGGGTCGTCTAGAGTAGGGTGCGTAAGCCGGCAGGGGATTAATGAGCAGTGGGACCCGCCTGACGCGGCACTCGCGTGTGCCTACAAGCCTCGCCGCGAGGACACGTTCAAGAAAGTGTAGTAAAACAGGTCTTGACGAGGAATATTTAAAGAGACGAAGGAAGTCAGATGCGGAAGATCTGCCCAGCCCTACAGACCCTGTCCCGACGCAATCTGCAGCACGTCATTTGCGCTAAGAAATTTCCCTAAGCGTGACGGCAGCGCATGCGATCTTTGATCTATTTACTTGACAAATACTACTCCACAGACACATACTCCCAATCAATTCTCCCACCTGTCCTTTTCCTCTCAACTTCATTACAATCCTTTCAATCGCATTTTTCAAGAATCACAAATCCATAGCACAATGGCGACGTAAGCCCCACCATGCCCCGCTAGACCACATAGACTTACCTCTCAACAACAGCAACATCACCTGGCACCCGTCGCTCTCCCGCAGTGAGCGCAACACATATCGCAAGCAGCGCGGCTTCACAATCTGGTTCACCGGTCTCTCCGCCTCCGGCAAATCCACCATCGCGACAGCCCTCGAGCAGCACCTTCTCCACCTCGGCCTCGCCGCATACCGTCTCGACGGTGACAATGTGCGATTCGGCCTCAACAAAGACCTAGGATTCTCCGAGAAGGACAGGAATGAAAATATTCGCAGGATAGCGGAGGTACGTAACACTCTTTACCCCACGATGTTGCCCATTGCGGAAGTGGGAGGCGTAAGCACGCAATGCGCAGACCGAGCCATTGGCAAAAGAAAGCAATAGTAACTAACGCGGGGTGCATACAGGTCGCCAAACTCTTCTCTGATAGTGCCACTATTGCTATCACCTCCTTCATCTCGCCGTACCGCAAGGACCGTGCCACCGCCCGTGAGTTGCATGCTGCGCCCGGAGCACACCCAGAGGACGAGCCTCTACCCTTCATCGAGGTCTTTGTCGATCTCCCGCTCGAGGTTGCCGAAGCACGAGACCCCAAGGGCCTCTACAAGAAGGCACGTGAGGGAAAGATTCCCGAGTTCACCGGCATCAGTGCGCCGTATGAGGCGCCAGAGAACCCGGAGATCAAGATCCAGAGCGACAAGACGAGCGTCGAGGATGCGGTGAAGCAGATTGTGGAATATCTAGAGAAGCAAGGGCTGTTGAAGTTGGGTACTGAGGATGGAAGGGGCTTGGAGTACTAGAAATAGAACATAGGTTGCTAGGGGATCGGGATGTACCATCGGAAATCGGCTTTTGCACGAAGGGACATGTGCAAGAAATAACGAAAATTTAGAAATAATACAATGTCTACGAATGCATGGCATGAAACACATATATTTGCAATGCTGGACGATTATCACCTTGACATCTGATTTGGATTTTTCCCCGTCTCAGCTCCAGTACATGCAATCTGCAAGACGCCCAATTCTAGAACATCACATGGATGAGCCCGCTCCCTTTCTGGAAGTCAAGACATCCTTTGGATTGATGAAGTGTACGTGAGTCCTGTTACTGATCAAAGACCATGGCGTATCACATCCAACTCCCCAGCTGGGGAATATCAAATGTAGTATCCACGGGCCAGACGTTCATGGTCTCTACACGACCTCCGTGTAGAAGCTCTCAAAGGGTATAAAAATCCCAAAGCATGAGGAGTTCTTATGGGAAATGTCCTGTCAGCAATGCATGCCCTCCTACGTATATACTATCCAGAAGCGTAGAGTCTTGAACAGCGCATGGTTCCGGTATATTCGCCCTAGGCTTTATCATCACGAGGAAATATCAGTCTCTCCTCGTTGCTCTAAACAGGGCTGTACATCCTCACCCTGACGACTTCTCGACGGAGCATTTCAAAAGTCTAGACGCGACTCTACGCGCCCCTCGCTTTCACGGAAACGCCACCAAAACCTCCTACGACGCCGTCAAACCTCTTCATGGGGCACGCACACTGACTTTGCCATCGTCATCTACATCGAATCCGTGGCTTTTGCGACCAATGACTCTCACTTTACTTGCTAGACACCGTACCCACCCCATCGCAAGGGCATCGTCAAACCTAGCATCTCCAAAAAAAAAAAAAAAACCACCGGCTATGACTTTCACTCACCCGTAGCCTGCCCCCAAATGTGCGTGAATGATCTAATTATGAAAGGAGGAAATCACTTCGCGATGACTCGTGCTGAAGGTAGACTATCGGCAAAAAGAATCATGGTTTAGAGTAGAGGGGGGAGGCTTTTATCACAGCGCCAACGACCAAGTCGAGCTTGACTCGACGGCGTTTTGTGGCTCGACGCGACCAAACCCCTTCTAGCTGACCCTGCAACGACCCAAAACGCCCCGATCAGATCAAAAACGCCCTACGTACTGCAGGGACCTCTTTAGCTGCATTGCTCTGGGGCACCAAGGCACGTCAAGGGGACCTCAGCTCCCGCGTCATACGATTATGTACACTTCAACACCTCAGCTCTCCCCCCCAAAAAGCAAAAGCAAAAGAAAACGTGACCCACAAATCGCCCTCCCTTCTCTCCACTTGGCCCGCCCACCATCCAAGCCACAACCCCCTCCTCCCTACTAGCTCAAAACCCACGAAACAAAGAACCCAAAATCCCTCGCCGCCCGCCCGTCCCAAGGGGGGGCCACCAAAACTAGCGCCCCGACCCGTCTCAAACGCCCCAAAAACGCAGAGCCGCGCTCGCGCCAAAAATCACAACCGTACATATGTACCATAGTTCAGGCACCGGCGTGCACGCTACATCCCGCCCCGACGCCGGACGTTTGGGAAAAATCCGAGGATAGCGCTACTTTGGCAGTCTTCTACTGTGTAGGTACCATCCACCCACCTACCTACGGAGTTAGGCAAAGGCTAGGCGGGTCGCTTGCGTCGCTTGCCCAAGGCGGCTCAGGGGGAGTTCATGTACATACTGTGTACAAGCAAATCCGGCGTCGAAAACAGCTTATTGTCGAGCTTTCAACGCCGAGCCGAGCATGGGGGGTTGCCGTGCGTCCCTCCGGAGGAAAAAAAAGCCACCAAAGAAACGTGACGTTTGGTCGAGGTGGCCTGGACAGCGGGCGCGCGCATTGCTTTTTGTTTTTTTTTCGTGACATGCATGTAGAACGGCCAGTCATCACAATGGGCTTGCATAGGGGCCGCCTCCCTCGGAACAGGAACGGTGAGGGACCATGGTAGAGCAGGCTGTCCGTCCATCGGAAGAAAAGTAAAAAGCAAACAGGCTCAGGCACAGGCACAGGCACAGGCGCGGGCTGCGCCTCGGAGGCTTCTAGGCGTGAGACTGGCTCGCGAGGACGGGACGAGAAGGATGTCGGGATGTTGCCTGTCGAGGGGCTTTCGGGAAGGTCCACTTGGGCAGGAGCATGCGGCATCGCAAAACATGTGACATCACTCCATCACATCACGCTCATCACGGGAAGAAGCAAATAACCCAAGGGTGATGAGAAAATCTCGGCAAATCGAACCGCCACAATAATGACAGTCACTTGCTGATCGCTTGTGCATTCATCTCCTGCTCTTCTTGTATGTCTCCGCCAAGTATCGGCGTATACACAGCATCCGACCATCTACTCCTACACAGCCCGATTGCTCGGCGCTCATCCCGAGCGCACCCCACCCACTCATTACAAAGAAACAAAGAGACACATTAATAAGGAGCGTATTGAAACGCTCCTGTTTCCAGCGTAGCATAAACCCAATATGTCGATCCGGGACCCAAAGGAGTGACACGCTGCGTAAATCCGGGGCGAAATAGATACCAGCCCATGAAAACCCTTTCCGAATATTTTCCACGCCGGCGCCGTGATGTCAAATATGAAGACGAAAGAAACAAGAAATATGAGTCAGGCCAATTAGAATTAGGATGGGTGGGCTATAGCCGTTGTATTGTGTTGCATTGCTTGGCAGTGCGTATAAATCGTAGTAGTTGCCCAAAGGCGTGACCAACAGACAGTCGCGACGGGAATAATGAGATCCGAGGGCCTTTTTGTGTTCCTCTGATAACATGCAATTCGGTAAAAATAGACGATCAATGGAGAATTGCGCGAGCGGTACCAAAGCAGTTGCTATCCTAACTGGGTATATCCCAAAAAGAAATCGTATCCAAACATGAACGCCAGAACGTCAGCGAACAAGATCATGATCGGAAGTCGTGAGGGCCCTGGTTCGCGAAGATGTAACTCTTCGGTTGTGGCTCGGTTGTCCGTCGAAGCATTTGCGCTTGGGGTCCACCGCTGTGAGGAGGGGCATACTGGTGAACCAAGAAGTCTGGCATGGCCGATACAGGCGGCGCGAATGGAACATTATGAGTAATGCCACTCAGAGAGATGTCCTTGTAGTCATCATAGCTAAAGTTGCCAAACTGTCCCTGGTATTGCAGGTTTTCATCCAGCTGAGATTGTCCTGGTTCAGGTAGTGATGGCCTCCGAAAATGGGACGGCTTAGGCTGAGCAATCGTAAGGTCAGTAGTGGAATGAAATCCAGACCTCATCTGCGGGGGCTGCATCAACGTGCGCGGGAATGTCTGCTGTGTAGCCGGTGCAGACTGCGGGGGAGTGTCTCGATACAGGTCTGAGTTGGCGAGCCGTGCTTGGTTTAGCTGCGCGACATCCAAGGGAGTCGTGGGCGGCGACGCGCCGTTCGAGAAGACAGCTGACGAAGGATCCACGGACCATCCTGCATTCATGCTCTCAGGACTGCTGTGATCGGGCATTGGCTGATGGTTCCGGATCACGGTATTGCTTTGCCAGTACGGAAATCGACCAATCTCGTTCGGCGTCTGCGGAGTCGGCGGGGCTAGGCTGCCGCCTTGGCTGACGGTGTTGGTGCTTGATGCCGAGAAGGACCTCGCAAACTTGGGCGATGCTGCCGCGTCGGCGAAGGTCAGAGTCATGGGTGAGCGCTGCGCCGAGCCTGGCGCAGGCTTCTGCACACGGCCCGCGGCATTGGAGATGCCAGAAGATCGAATCCGCCGGAGCGTTTGGTCATTGTTGCTCCCCGGGGAAGACATGCCGCCGCTGTATGACGCACTTCGCAGCGTGTTGGAGTTGAGCGCAGTCGGACGCTTGTGTCTCCGCGCAGCAATGCTAGAGGGCTGGTTAGGCTGCTTGAACTCATCCGGTGTGCTGTTTTGGATGTGGATTGCTTCGATGTTGTTGGCGAGGTTGCTTGTCGACGAGTTCCTTCGTGTGAAAGCATCATCACCGAACGGGGGAGGAGTGTCGAAGTCCGCGGGGCCCGTGCTTACCTTCCGCTCACTCTGTTCCGGAGAGGAGAGGATGGCATGCGCAGACGCATTGTGATGTTGATACATATCAGCCTGTGAGAAAGTCTGGTTCTGACCGTTCGGCCCCCAAAAGGACAGCGCGGCCTCGGACGCCGACGCCTGGGGTAGGTTGTAGGGCGCATCGAAAATGTCGTCGGAGCCAGTGGGAGGCTTCGCCTCCGGGCCGGACTGTTGGTCATCGGTCCACCCTGAGTACACGGATGCGATGGAAGCAACGGAGGAAGCGTTCGGTCCGCCAGAGGACTGGGTGGTGGCGGTTGACTGGGTGCCAGAGTAGGGCGAGGGCTCCGACGAAATGGACCCGGTGCTGTTCTGCACGTCTGCGACACCGGAGGCATGGGCGGTGAGCGACGAGTAATCCAGCGAGAAATCCGAGAATCCAGCAAAGACATCACTTGATTGCCCGGTCTCATTGGGTAGCGTGGAAGGCACCGAGAAGGCGAGGTCGGTGGACAATCCACTGGGGCCTGGCATGCCGTTGGATAAGCCGGACGTATCGTAGGAAAAGCCAGGGTCCTGTGGTGGTAGGGATGAGGCGTTGCTTTGCATGTAGGATGCCCCAGCTGTGGCTGCCATGAACGAATGCATGATGGTGTTTGGGTGGTACGAAGTTGTCCGGTCAGCCTCCGGAATCGACCGCAGCGAATGATGCATGTCGTATGGCTGCTGTAGGGTCATCTGAGACCCCAGCTCCAGGGCTGACGGGCCCTCGACACTTGGGACTGGCATGGCTGTCGGGCTGATGTCAGCCGTCACGGGGAACATGGGCATCTGTGGCTGCGGCTGCTCTGTGTGCGGTTGGAACTGCGAAGTGACGATGGGGATCTGTGGGGGGCCATAGATGCCCATCTGCATGTTGTACTGATTTATTTGCTTCTTGAGGTCCTGTTTGACCTTTGCTCGTCGGTTCTGAAACCAATTCTACACGCTAGGTCAGCAACTTTTGTTACTATTATACACACTCAGGAAGCGGGTACCGACATTGATCTTGTCCAAGGGCACGCCGAGGGTTTCGGCGAAGCCCTTCTTGGTGCTGGTGCTGGGCTTGTGTTGCTGCTGGAAGTGGGCCTCGAGGATGTCGTGCTGCTCCTTGGTGAGGCGGGGCTTGACCTCGCAGCCATTGTGGTGCGGCTTGGAGGGAGCGCCCGCCGGCTTCATTTGCGCGCCCGTCAGGTGAGTCTGCGGCGGCGGCTGGGGACTGCCGTCACTGGTGTTTCCGAAGAGCTGCATGCGGGCGCCGGGTGCGTCGGCGACGCGCAGAGGAGGGTGCGCTCGGCAATGGTGGTGTTGAGCTGTTGGTGCTGGTGGTGCTTCTGTTTTGGTTTCCTGCTCTTACAATCTACTGCTCTGGTCTGCTCGGCTGTTGAAGATGTAGGCGAGAGAGTTGACGGGGTGCGAGGAGAGGCCTGCAGCGGGTGGGTGCTGTCAGGACGCGGGTGGTGGTGCTGGCGGTGCTGGTGGTGGAGCACGGGAGGCGGGATGGGCGGAAATGAGGAAGGAAGCAGCTGGGGGTGGGTTGGAGAGGGCGGACGGCAAAACGAGCGACTATAGCAACATCACAGAGCAGATATCGAGGCAGCACAGGAGAGCGAGCGTGGGCGGCGCGACCAGCAGAAGGCCAGAAAAAAAGACAAGCGAACGTGAGCGAACGTAAGGGGAGCGGTTGTCGAGGCGGAGCGGAGGAAAAGGTCAGGAGAAGATGCGTCTTGGAGGCGCACCGGGCTGCTACTTGAGAAGCGTCGGTCCCGCGGCGGTCGGGCGCTGGATTGGTCAAGCCACAGCCTGCGACGGCGACTGGGCCAGGGCCGGCACCACTGCTTGCTGCTTGTCTGGCACACTGGCACTCTGGCACACCCACCACACCCACCGGCGCGACTAAAGATAGCCCCCCGCGCATGATCGCCTGCGACTGCATCATACCTATCACGGCCGCCGTGCTGCTGCTGCTGGTGATGCTGGCCCTGCTGCTGGCCCTCAGCGCTGCAGACGGCGCCCCGCGAAGGGACCCTGGGGGGGGGAGCCAGCTGCCCTCTCGCTGCTGCAACTTTGTCTGCACTCTGTCTGCCTGCCTTCGCTATCCTCTATCTACACTCAGTCTGCCCCCTCTGGCCCCTCCGAGTCCGTCGCCGCAGCCCTCCAAAACACCGCCCAAACCCCCCCAGCCGGCCGTCGACGCCCCCGTGCCTCTCCCCCTTCCCCCTTCCCCCCTCCCCCCAGAAGCGCCTGACGCAGCGGACAAGACGCTGTCACGCTCGCCCATGCGGCCACCCAACCCACGCCCGAGGCTGGCTGTTGGCGTGCCCGCTCTGGCCCTTGGGCTGCCGGGGAGCGGCGCCGGCGGCACAGGGGCAGGCCCTCGTCCGCACGCAGCCATTGGCCCCTCTGGCGACGACGGCTGATCTGTTCCGCTGCGGCCGAGCTTGGCTTGGACCGTCCTTCCTCTATGTTACGCGAGCTCGCTGGCACTGCCATGGTGTCGTGAGTGGGTGACTTCGTATCCTCCCAGTCGTGCCCGTCGCCCAGTCGCTCCTAGCCACCGCCAGCGTCATCCGCGCAGCGCAATTCCGGGAGATGCGCACATGGGAGACTCTGAGCAGCTTGGACCCCACCGCCGGAGAATATTCTACGGTATGTAGTGTCTATGTACATACCAGAGGGCGTCTGCAGCCATGGCGAACCCCATCCTCTTCCCCCCTCCCAGCGCCTGCGCTTCCGCGCCGCCAGCCTGTGGCTTCGCCGTCGCACTCCCAGTCGCACACCCAGTCGCAACCGCAAGCGCCGCCGGTGCCGTGTGTGGCCGTCGACCACGGGCTGCGTGCGGGCGCTACCTCTGCCGCCCCGGGCGACCCAGACAACTGCCTCCCCTTTCTGCACTTCTCGCCCTTCAAGCGCCCACGACAATCGTCCCACGGACTCGCTCCAGTGCGCGCCCACAGATTCATGCTCGCAGTCACCGGCGCCGTCGCTCTCGCGCCCGACTCGCCATGCGCCCGGCAAAGCTCCAAACAACCCGTCCCAACCGGGCCGCGATGGGATTCCGTGTGACTCTTGACTCTCCACCAAGCCCGCTCTGCGCAATCAAGGGGCACAGCGCCTGCCGTCTGGCTCTCGGAAAGCGGCGTACGCACGACGCAGTCACGCCAGCGTACCTTGCAGCGCGCCCGGCCGGCTTGGGCATTGGTGCTACTCGTCCCTCTCAAATCGGCGTCGACCGTGTTCTACAGAAGTTCGCGGCCGGCCCATTTGGGCGTAACCTCGACCCTGCGCTTCGCTGTTTCGTCGAGCTCCGCTTGGTCGTCGACAAGAGCCTGCAAAGCCAAGGTCGGCTCGACCAGCTGAGGAGACCAGGGCCAGGGAACTGGTTACACCTGCAAGGGAGCACAGCCCCCCGCCGCCGCCTGCCCTCTTGTCAAGACCCTCGCCGCCGTGCCTCGCGCAACCACCGCCAGAGGTCGCTCGAAATTTAGCCCGCCGCATAAGGCCGTCAAATGCCCTCTAGCCCTCGCACTTGTACCACTTGCTCATGGTGCGTCAAGCAAGGGCAGAGCGTGCGCGATCCTCTCTGCGCTGACAATGACGTCGAGCCATGCATTGCAACATGCTACCCTTCTAGAAAACGCATCATGGCCGGGAGTGGCTCAGACTCCGCGCTCAAAAGCAGCCATGCGATGCAACACACCGTATGTACGGCTAATATGATAAGGGTCCGAAGATGCCCCAGACGCTGCGTAAAACGTGGTCCAGCTGTCTGGTGAGAGGACACCGACCGAGAGGTTGACATGCATCCGTTCTTGTTGCCCACACGACTGATTCGACAATGGCCAGCCTTGCACAGCAAAATCCCTGGAGGAGGAACTGTTCTGCAGCACGTTGGACCACTCGCGAGGTTTATGCGCAGCAGCCGAGGAACACTCGGACACCGAGTAAACTTGCCCGTTTCCGCCTCTTCCGATGTCTGACCTGGAGCCAAACGGGTATCGTAGGGCCCCTTCGATCGTCAGTCGAGTCATCTATTAAAAGCGCCGTTAGCTTCCAGCGAGAAAATCTCCTGTAACGGCGGTGAGACTACTGCTCAGCCTCTCTGACATGGTAAAGTTCAATCTATTCTATCCTCTCGTCGTTTATACTAGGGCACCCGAGATTTCGATCCCTGCCTCTCCTCTGTCCTCGTCCCATGTTTTTAATACAACGGAGCGCATATCACGAACGATCAAGTCGGCACCAGCTTCTCGGAGCTGATCTAGCGTGTGAGTCGTGTTTAGTGCAATGACGGTGAATCCCGCGGCTTTGCCTGACCGGACGCCTGCTGGGGCGTCTTCGAAGACCACGATAGCTGGCTCTTGCTGTGGTAGAGCGAGCCTCTTCTTTCCCAGCGCATAGCATGCCGGGTCTGGCTTTCCATTTTCAACATCCTCAGCCACGACGAGATTCTTGGGATGTGCAAGTTTTAAAACGTCTAACCATCCCGTTACCAGTGGGCGAGTTCCTGAAGTGACAATGCACCACGGTATAGACTGTTCTTCCAATTGTTCCAGTAAAGCTCGAGATCCAGGGATTTCGACCGCATCAGCGCCGAACTCTCTCGGAATCAAGGCTTCTTTTTGACTGATATCTAGTGCACGTTAGCCTGATTTGGAAGTTCGTGAACGAAACTACGCACAGTCCCAGTTTGCTAGCTTAGGCTCATATATCTGGAGCACGTCTATTGATCGACGGCCATGAGATGTAGCAAGTATCACCTCCGGGTCTACGCCGATCTCTTGTCCTATTCTAAGGACGTTAGCATGTCGCGAGGTTTCATCCTAACGGCTACGTCGACGTACCTCTGCCAATTCTTGACCACTGCTTCAGTACTATCTATGATTGTACCACTACAAGGTAGCATTAGTAAGACATCTTCTTCGTAACATCGCGGCCATACTCCATGTCGAACAACTATAATTGGTTAGTTTGTGCGGCATCACAGTGAGGAATCACTCACCATGCCATGGCAGGTCACCGTCTGAGGTGGAGCACTGAACGAGGCTTCTGGGGCTTCTGGAACTGTCATTGTGATACGCTCGCTTCTATGCTGTGTGTATGTGAGAAAGAATTTAATTAAATATAGTCAGATCGTAGAAAAGGTGGCGCTCGAGAGGCAGAAAATACAAACGAGATCGGCCTCGTGCATACCTTTTCGGGTAACCCGCCCGTTGAGACTGAGCTGGCGTTCGTTAATGCAGACCTTCAGTCACGGGAACAGTTGAGAGACCGGAAGGGAAAGAGCATGTACAATTCAAACGTGCCAAACATTCATTTCAGTAGAAGTCCGCTTTTAGTGCCATAATGGATGAATTTTCTCCAGGACTTGGAATCGTTGCTACCGTCTTGGGACTGGCCGGCCCACATGATGCGAAATCTTGGCAGCGCACGGCCTTTGATTTTTCGAGATTTTTGACGAACAGGCACTTCGACGCACAACAGCCTCGACTACCACAACGCAAATATGAAAGTCGGGAGTAGGTTTTGTTCTGATGTTCCTGCTGGATATGACTGCTAACGTTCAACCTTCAGAGCCCCAATCAAAGCGCGTACCCGTGCGCCTGCGACACAAAATACAAAAGTCGTCCGCGGCAAAGCAACGGAAACAGAAGAAGGAAGCAAAGAAGGTACGAGAGATAGTAACAAGCCCGTGATAGACACTAAAAGTTACAGAACCCTGAATGGCGCTCTAAAGTAAAGAAAGACCCCGGCATCCCGAACCTCTTCCCATACAAGGAAAAGATCCTGCAAGAGATCGAGGAGAAGCGGCGGTTGAAGGAGGAGGAAAATGCTCGGCGCAAAGAGTTGGTGCGAGAGCAGAGACTTCAGCGTGAGACTGCGATGGATACACTAGATGATGGTGAGGATATCGCGGAAGAGGAGGAGCTTTTGGATCTTGGATCTGAGAATGGGGATTCGATGCAAGTGGTGAGTGAATACATGTTCTTACTTCTGATTCGAAACTAAGTGTGCCAATAGGACGAGTCGAATCCTATGGCTGCTCTCTTAGCCTCCGCAAAGGCTCGCGCCGCACAATTCGAACGCAAGAAGACGCACGACGAAGATGCTATGGACGAAGATGAGGAGTTTTCGGGCTTTGAGGATGAGGAGGAAGAGGGCTCATCTGCTGCTAATATCCGCAAAGATTCTTCAAGAAAGGCATTCGACAAGGTCTACAAACAGGTCGTAGAGTCCGCAGATGTGGTCCTCTACGTGCTTGATGCAAGGGATCCAGAAGGTACAAGATCAAAAGAGGTGGAGCAGATGGTCATGGCTGCTGACGGGGGAGCCAAGCGGATGATCTTCATTCTGAATAAGATCGATCTCGTGCCGCCCCCTGTCCTACGATCGTGGCTCGTTCACCTGCGGCGGTCGTTCCCAACCCTTCCTCTTCGCGCTTCGAAGCCAGCACCTAATGCAAAGACTTTCGATCACAAGGATCTCAGCATCAAGAGCACTTCAGAGACTTTGTTCAAAGCCCTGAAGACTTTCGCGGAGTCGAGACAGCTAAAGCGATCGATCAAGGTTGGCATCATTGGATACCCCAACGTGGGTAAGTCGTCAGTGATCAATGCCTTGACATCAAGAATGGGCGGCAGAACCACTGCATGCCCGGTAGGAGCAGAGGCTGGAGTGACGACAAACTTGCGAGAGGTCAAACTGGACAACAAGTTGAAGCTTCTTGACTCGCCTGGAATTGTATTCCCAAACAAGTCTGAAGGCGGTAAGAACAGTAAGACGGAAGAACAGGCAAGACTTGTTCTCCTCAACGCTATTCCGCCAAAAGATATTGACGATCCCGTTCCTGCGGTCAATCTACTTCTCAAGAGGCTGTCATCTTCACCTGAGCTCTTTGCCAAGCTTGTGGAAGTCTATGACCTTCCGCCGCTGCACACTATCAAGGGTGACACAACTACGGACTTCTTAGTTCAGGTCGCAAGAAAGAGGGGCCGCCTGGGCAAAGGAGGTGTTCCGAATCTCCACAGCGCTGCGCAAACAGTCATAACGGACTGGCGGGATGGGCGAATCCAGGGCTGGACGGACCCACCTAAGTACAAGCCTGCCACTGAGGTCACTTCAAAGACTGCACCAGCCTCGAAGGAGGGCTTGGTGGGTGATCAGAAAGCGATTGTCAAAGAATGGGCCGCCGAATTCAAGCTCGAGGGTCTTTGGGGAGACGACGCGAATGGTGCGGTTGATGCTATGGAGACATAATGAAGGGACACAACCTATCATCGACTGAGCAATGAGGATTTATGAAAGCTCAGAAGAGCTAAAAAGGATGGTTGATTGGTCTGGATATATGGCGTTTTGGCTGTTACCTGCACTAAGGAGTAGATGCCTTCGTCTCATGATACCAATATATTCGGTTTCCATGCGCAACACAATTCTAATAAGAGGATCATACACAGACTAACACAATTTTTCTCTGCCATCACGAGTTCTCAAGCGACATCGGCGTCCAGACTAGCAAAGGCCGCGAGGGTGCGTTGGTGAGCGCGCGAATGCTCGGTCGCGAAGCACCCCTCGCTCGCCCCGCTCTGTCGGCTTCCGTCGGCTTACAGTGACGCAAGTACATCGCCAGCAATCGCATCACAACTACAAATTCACGACGCATTCGTCGAGCTTTTTCATACACAGTTTCTCAATTGATATATTCACAATGGTCTCTTTGAAGGCGGTTCAGCCACTTACTACCGTTTCAAAATCTTTGAACGGACGGGCATTTCAGAATACCCCACAGGCTTTGTCAAGAAGAGGCGTTGCAACTATTGCAAACTTCAAGATCCCAACCATTAACAATGAGCCGAATGTAAGTCAATACTCAGACTATACTGTAGACGTGAATGATTGACATTTGAATGCAGCAACATTACACCAAAGGCTCCGTCGACCGCCAAAAGCTACAAGATGCCGTGGCATCTTTCAAGCAGCGAGCGCCAATCGATGTGCCTCTAGCTGTGGGAGGACAGCACGTACGTGACTAGGATATAGTTTTGAATGCATGGCACATCTAACTTGACGTATCAGATTACCAATTCGTCCATCCTTACGCAGCACAACCCCTCCTCGCACGCTGACGTGGTTGCCAAGTTTTCCAATGCCACCACAGCGGACGTCGACAAATCGATAGAAGCCGCCCTCGCAGCGAAGCCAGCATGGGAGAGCCTACCTTTTGCCGATCGGGCAGCTGTCTTCCTCAAAGCAGCGGATCTCATCGCGACGAAGTACCGATACGATATCATGGCAGCAACACTAGTAGGACAGGGCAAGAATGCCTGGCAAGCCGAGATTGATGCTGCAGCGGAGCTGTGTGATTTCCTCAGGTACTATTTCTGGCCGTCGACTTGTCAGTATCTTTGTGGCTCACGCTAGTAGGTTCAATGTTAAATACGCGGAGGAGACTTATGGCAACCAGCCAGTGCACAACGCGCCTGGCGTATGGAAGTACGTATCTGTGCGAGGCCGGTAATGATTTCCATGGTGCTAATGCTTCCACAGTCGCGTGGAATACCGCCCTCTCGAGGGCTTCGTGTACGCCATCTCACCCTTCAACTTCACAGCTATTGGCGGCAACCTTGCCGCAGCCCCTGCCCTCATGGGTAACGTCGTGGTTTGGAAACCATCGCCTTCCGCCGTCGCATCGAACTGGCTGACCTACCAAATCCTGATCGAAGCCGGTCTACCTCCGAATGTGATTCAGTTTGTTCCCGGTGATGCAGAGGAGGTTACCAAGGCAGTACTGTCACATCGGCAATTCGCAGCCCTGCACTACACTGGAAGCACGGCAGTGTTCCGCTCGCTATACGGAAAGATCGCCTCAGGAGTCGCTGATGGCAAGTACCAGAGCTATCCCCGTATCGTTGGTGAGACCGGAGGCAAGAACTTCCATGTTGTCCATCCCGATGTTGACATTTCCAATGCTGCTATCCAGACTGTTCGCGGAGCTTTCGAGTACCAAGGCCAGAAGTGCAGCGCCTGCTCTAGGCTCTACGTTCCCAAGTCGATCTGGCCGGAGTTCAAGGAGAAGCTAGTAGCAGAGACCGCAGCTCTCAAGATTGGCGAACCCTCTGACTTCTCAAACTTCATTGGACCCGTCATTCACGAAGCTAGCTTCAAGAAGCTCTCGGGCGTCATTGACGAGGCGAAGAATGATAGCGAGCTCGAACTTCTAGTCGGTGGCAAGTATGACGGTAGCAAGGGCTACTTCATTCACCCAACGATATATCAAACCACCAACCCGAACCATCCCCTCCTTTCTCGCGAACTCTTTGGCCCCGTTCTCGTCGCATACGTCTACGATGATGCCGCCCCCGATGCCTTCTCCAAAATCTGCAAGCAAATCGACGAGACCTCGGAGTATGCCTTGACCGGTGCCGTGTTCGCGAAGGACCGAGAGGTCATACGGTTCGCCGAGAATGCGCTGAGGAATTCCGCAGGCAACTTCTACGTCAACTGCAAGTGCACTGGAGCTGTTGTGGGTCAACAGCCATTCGGCGGATCGAGAGCGAGCGGTACGAATGACAAGGCGGGCAGTGGAAATCTACTATCGAGGTTTGTGAACATGCGGTCTATCAAGGAGGAGTTTGTGGCTACGACCAAGGTGGAATACCCCAGCAACGAAGTGTAAAAGTTCTAGAGCGGCACAAGGAAATTGTATATATCTAAACATTCGACGGCGTTGGGCGTCGAAAAGCTTAGCTTTGTTTAGTGCGGACCATGAATATCTAGCGACCACGACGCTTATCACACAACCGAGGCAAGTGGATCATACGAGCACAATTCAAGTATTTAGTATAACCTAAGCTTTCGATTCCCATTATTCCATCGGTGCTTGAACGCTTGCGAAGGCCGTTTCTCGGTAGAAAAACACCCCCCGAATTCCCCTTCCGCCCCCTGTAAAAGCATCATCATACCATACATACACGACGATTACCACGACCCACCCCGTCGGAAACTCCGCGGCGTGCGTGGGTCAGCGCTACCGTATCTAATACCTTACTCGTGCTGCATCAAGGCTTCTGCCTTGATGGATCCCCGTCTCTCTCTCTCTCTCTCTCTCTCTCTCGCATCGCATCGCGTATCTCGTTCGCATCGCTTTCCCATTCGACACCAAGCTTACAAATGGACCCAAAGGCGACAGCATGACCAAGAAAACATCAGGGCTGACGATAGCACGTTGGGATTGGAGGAGGATGCTGATCGGGTTTTGGAACATCCTTGGAAAATGGGGTAGTATCATGTAGCTCCTTTGAACTGCTTTGCAGGTTGCTTTGCAGGTCAGTCTGGTTGATTATCGCCGTGCAAACTCCGCGAAGTCCAGTTATGTATACTCACTCTACCGGAACGAGAATGAAAGAACGAATGGGCCATGCTCGCGTCATCGGCAACATCGTCGTACCTGCTTGCCAAAAAAGAAAAGAGAAGGTATCACTTCCGCCCTTTTTTTGGGGTTTCATGTACAAGCTGCATGCCCTTCATCCTACATGCAAAAAAAACTCGAACATCCATCATCAGAAATCTTTGTAATCGAAAACATCCTGACTTCAGGCAGCCAGCCTGCTGACTCCGCTCCCGCCCAGCCTGCCTTTACTAGGGCAAGAGGTAAGAATTTCGTAGATTGAAAGCAAAAACTAGGTAGAACTGGGTGTTTTTGTTCAGCTCCCTCGTCTTTGATCAACCTCGGTACTTTCCTTTTGCGGCGACGCACGGATGTCTTCGATCGGCGCAGGGGCCCGGTGTGTGGCGCCTCAGATTCGCGGCTTGCGGACAAGGCCGACGGGGATCCACATGGCGGCCGACCAGAGATGGCGTGGGATTGGGCCGAATGCAGGGTAGTGTCTAGCACTTCTGACGCGGATGCTTTGGGCGTTAGGTTCGGCCGAGGCCCATGATGCAAATGGGTTATGGTGTGTGGATTGTGAGGTGATTGTGTCATTCGTGTTCGGACTTATGAACGGTAGATTGGCTGGCGTCTATTGGGGTGGGGACGGAACGGAGGGTCCGTCGGGATTCTTCTTCTAGATTTTCTCTTTGCCCGGGATTTTCTTTGGAGCCCTTGCCTTGCTATACATATATATGGTGTTTGGGTGGGCCCGGGTTTTTGGGTGCTGGTTTCTGTTATCGCGAGGTCCTTTTTTATTTTTATTCTTAACTTTTGAAAACCTGCGGATTTGTATCTTGATATCATACCTAGGTGCTTTCCTGGGATCGATCGTTTCCTCTTCGAATAGTACTACCTAATAGAGATCGTCGAGCGTAGACACAAGATATGGAGAAAAATGGCGTAGACCCTGAGTCGGGGCACGAAGGCATTCCACACTGGAAACTCATCCTCGAGCAAGGCGTCGTCACACACGAAATCGCAAACTGGGACTATGAAGGCTCTGGAACGGACGACGACCCATATGTCGTCGAGTGGTTACCAAACGACCCGCGGAATCCCATGACGTGGTCGAGGACGAAGAAGTGGGTGGGATGTGTTTGTATGGCTTTCGCCACGTTGACGGTGTCGTTCTGCTCTTCGGCGTTTTCTGGAGGTATGTATCTTGTGCAAGATGGGAGATGGGAGATGGGATGAGTACTGACGTGTTGCAGGTATCCAGCAGATCCTCTTTGAATTCGGTGTCAGCCAGGAAGTCGTCACGCTCGGTATCTCGCTCTTTGTCTTGGGCTTCGCCCTCGGACCGCTTCTCTGGGCTCCATTTAGCGAACTGTACGGCCGACAGATTGTCTTCTTCGGGACGTTCCTCGCCTTCGTCGCCTTCAATGCTGGCGCCGCCGGGTCGCAGAATATCTGGACACTTCTGATACTGCGTTTCTTCGGTGGTGCTTTTGGGTCGAGCCCGCTCACGAATGCTGGCGGTGTTGTGGCGGATCTTTTCACGGCTAAAGAGCGTGGATTGGCAATGAGTATATTCTCGGTCGCGCCCTTTATGGGACCTGTACTCGGACCTATTGTCGGTGGCTTTCTCGGAATGACCGAGGGGTGGAGATGGGTGGAAGGACTGATGGCCATCTTTTCGGGCATCGTGTTTTTCGTTGCCGTTCTTTGCGTCCCGGAAACATACCCCCCTGTGCTCCTCAGGAAGCGCGCCCAGACCCTCTCGAAGATGACTGGAAAAGTGTACAGATCCAGAACCGATATCGACCAGGGCAAGATCTCTCTCGGTGAAGCCTTCTCGACGGGCTTGAAGCGTCCTTGGATCCTTTTGTTCCGCGAGCCTATCGTGTTCCTCCTATCCCTGTACATGGCCATCATCTATGGAACACTTTATATGCTTTTCGGCGCATTCCCTATCGTGTACCGCCTGGGACGAGGCTGGAACGAAGGTATTGGCGGACTTCCCTTCGTCGGCGTTGCGATTGGTATGATCAGCGCAGTTATCTACACTATCGTCTACGACAACAAGCGATACTTGAAATGTGTCAAGGCTAGTTCGGACGGATTTGCGACACCAGAGGATCGATTACCGCCAGCCATCGTTGGAGGCATAGCACTTCCTATTGGTCTGTTCTGGTTTGCCTGGACGAACTCTCCTTCCTTGCCTTGGCCTGCGAGTGTTGCGGCTGCCATCCCATTCGGCTTTGGTATGGTGCTTATCTTCCTGAGCATCATGAATTACCTCATCGATGCCTACACGATCTTTGCGGCCTCTGTGTTGGCTGGTAACGGTATCATTCGTTCCATTTTCGGTGCCGCATTTCCTTTGTAAGTAATTTTTACCTCTTCACAAATTTCAAGTACTGACAGGATTCCAGATTCACATCGCAGATGTACAGCGGAGCAGGAATACACTGGGCCTCTTCCATACCCGCTTTCCTTGCCCTCGCTTGCCTCCCTTTCCCTTTCCTCTTCTACAAGTACGGTGGCGCCATCCGCAAGAAATGCAAGTACGCTGCGCAAGCCGACGCCTTCATGCAGAGAATCCGTGGTCAAATGGCACAGCAGCAACAGGTTGCCTCTGAAGACACCTCTCGTACCGCATCCGCCCAAGCCGAAGCATTCGCGGAGCAGGAAGCCGTCGACTACTCCTACGAAGAGGAAAAAGAACCAAGATTCGAAGCATTGAAAGCAGGCAATGAGGTGGGCTTGGGTGCAGAGAATGGATTAGAGAAAGTCCACACAGGAAGAAGTACGAGGAGTAAGAGGAGTGTGAGAACGGTGCATGCGGATGAGTATAATGATAATCCGTACGATATCGATCGTGTGCACACGAGGGAGAGCTTTAAGCATACGAGACCCAGGACAAATAGTGCGTCTGGGGGGAAGATTAGTAACATTTTGAGTAAGACGAAGAGTAGGTAGCGATCGAGGTCAGGGGAGTTTTCTGAAATAATGGATTGAGGTAATGTTGGGATGTATTGCATGGATGGTATCAGATGGCGTCAAAACATAGAAGGGGATTATCGACGATAGCATGATACCCATTTTTAATATTACACTTCAACGTGGTCTTCTAGTTACATGATTTAGTAAAGGCCTTTCCTTGTTTGTGCTTTCGATATTAGACCATCGGCTTATAACATCTGTTGAGGATCTCGGGTTGGTTTTGAAGGGTTGATATCACACATTCAGAGATGTTGACCAATATCCTCAGTCGAGCTATCTTTTTCTTTGTAAAAGACTCAGTACATTTCTGAGAGGCTGCTTTGATCCGCAATTCATGACCACTAATAGCGTTGATTTGAGATATTTCCACGAAGTCGGCAAAGGCGCGTCGAATGTAGGTGGCGGTTTTCATGGCGCATAATGTTCCCTAATGAAAGAACACAACCGTATATTACAAGCTCGACACTGGACTAGCTTCTTCTGATCACCACCCTCATACGAAGTATAACACAGCGCCCATTTGTATTGGTTCGCAAATTGTTTACCTTCGACGTATCTGAACAACTGCAATTCCCTTGACCGGGTAACCGGCACATTCAAGGACCGTATCGCAGAAAAAACAAATATGATAGTATTGAGCTATTGCTAAGCTTTCCCAAGAATGCTTGATACAAGTGCTATGTGACAAGATATGTCCATTCAGTTGAAATGCAGGGTGTACTAGCATCCTTGTAGTAAACTAGCTCAAACTCACTCAGACTAACCCAAGACCTTAGAACCTACATTAGAGGTGTAATTTATTTGGTTCTATTGGCTCGGATAGAAATGTCAGTCTATCCTCCCCGCTTGAGGGCGGCGCCCTGAACGTTAATGAATTTCAGTGGGATCGTTGCGCAAATATATCTTTACAACCTACTTTCGTTCTGCATCTTCGCGAAGTTCACACTTTTGTTGGGCACACTGTGTACGATGTAACGCAACTTAGACTTTCAACTCTTCAATACACTCATCTAGTAATTCTTGCCCGCAGACATGAGGCTCTCCTCCTTCGGGCTTCTAAGCCTTGCATCAAGCGCGGCTGCAACAGGTCCAGTGCCTATCACCAGAAGCGGCCTTGCCGGCATCAACGGTTTCACCTTCTACGACCCATATTGTGCCCATGGTTGCTTTCGTTCCTTTTCACCCTTTCCTCTGCAGTGCTCCTCTGCTGTCAGTCCTGGAGGCCACACGACCGCCGCCGATGCTGCGCACAACTTGGCCTTGTGCCGTGCATCCGACTTCCCCTATCTGAGCTCCATAGCCTGGTGCATCCACCTATATTGCCCGGGTGATGTGCGTTCTTCAAAGATTGAGACCTTCTGGGAGACGGAGATTACAGGAGACATCAAAATCCTTCCGCAGTGGAGCTTTGGGGAAGTGATGGCAAACATCACGGAGCCACCGACCATGGTGGCAACATCTATGGGCATGGACATGGACATGACATTGAACATGACCATGCTTACTACTCACGATACCTGGGAAGAGACATGGGTGACTTTGTTCTACTTCTTCCGGGAGACTACCCTGGAATCGTATTACGGGTATGTAATTCAGAATCCCTCAGATAACATCGTTCACTTACTCGACGACAACTTGCAACCTTGCATTGCTGATTGTGGCTCCAACCAGACTTGCTATATGCCTGACTGCATTTGCTCTGCCGATTGCACTGACGTGGCTGGGCTATCTGCCTTTCATGAGCGGCGTGCTGGGACGAATCAAGCCTTGGCTCTACCCTAGTACCTTCGGCTCCTACCATGACCGTCCTCTCCCATACTTACGGGGAAACGTTCCAACGATCGGTCAAAGCTTTTACATCGCAGTCGTAGTTATCCTAAACATCATCTTCCTTGCAGTGGGCTACAAGACGGCATGGCCGAATCAAACAAACCAATGGTACACGAACCGTTACCAGGAGCTCATGGCATACTTCATGTGGCGCACCGGTATCCTGGCATTCTGCAATATGCCAGTCCTGTTCCTCTTCGCAAGTAGGAACAACATCCTCTTATGGCTAACCAACTGGTCACATTCAACGTATATGTTGCTCCATCGATGGATCGCCCGACTCTTCCTTTTACAAATGCTCTTGCACTCGATCATTGCACTCGTTCTATACAAGAATACCGGTTCATACGCTACTTCATTGACAACGCTGTGGTGGATCTGGGGCTGTGTGGCCACAGTCGCAGCTGTCATCCTTGTCCTCACTAGTAAGCTTGTGATACGCCAGCGGGCCTACGAGCTGTTCCTAATCACACACATCGTCATGTCTGTCATCTGCGTGGTGGGCTGCTGGTACCACGTCTGGTACGGGTACGAAAACTGCTTCGGCTATGAGACTTGGTTATATGCTACAATCGCCGTTTGGTTCTTCGACCGAGTGATCCGCATATTGCGTATCTTGAAAATAGGCATTCGTCATGCTAGAGTGACTGATATCGGGTCTTCAATTGCCCGTGTCGATATCCCCGGAATCTATTGGGCGGAGCCAGGCCGTTGTGTCTATGTTTATTTCCCGACACTCAGCCCTCTTCGACCGTGGGAGAATCACCCGTTTTCCATGGTACCAACAGCAATGCTCACTAGAAATAAGAACAGCGACCAAGCTGGGTCAGAAACTGGTGATGTGGAGAAGAATCATGCTGTGACGATGAGCTCGGATGCTGTAGCCGATAGCAAAGCTTACACCAATTCGGGACTGACACTGTTCGTTCGAAAGAGTGCAGGCATGACAGGATTTCTCAAGGGGCAAGAAGGCCTTCTCACGCTCCTAGAAGGCCCCTATCCAACTAATCCTACCAAGGCAATCCTGCAGAGCGACCGGCTGCTGCTGATTGGAGGTGGCATAGGCATCACCGGGCTTCTCCCCTTCCTGTGGAGCCATCCAAATGTCAAGCTATATCAAAGCGTGAAATCAGCTGATCAATGCCTTTTGAGCTCTTTGAGTAACATGTTTGATGAGGTTCGTGAGAAGGAAATGGTTGTTGGTCGGAGACTAGAGCTCGATACGTTGCTCCGAGACGAGGCTAACCTTGGATGGTCTAGGATTGCTGTCGTGGTGTGCGGGCCGGCGGGGATGTGTGATGATGTCAGGGCAATCGTGGCCCGGCTTGGTAAGGAGAAGGCTGGTAGTTGTTCGTTTGAGCTGGAAGTGGACGCTTTTTCTTGGTGATTGTAGCTTCATAGTCTACGATTCCAAGCCAAGATGACAGATTTTTCGTGTTATATTCAAAAATCCTGACTAAAGTAGTACTCGGTATATACAAAGAGCTCGTAGCCACATGCGGCGAGACTAACCTCGCCTAAGGTTGCAGCGAGATCTATGAAGCTATGCAAACAAAATTGAGTGAGGTGAGCGATGATTCAGTTACTTATTTTGGATTCGAAAATGGTTTAAGTGCAGAACTGAGCCTGAGGATGCCTACTTCGACCTGTAGAGGAACGCAGCAGTCGTGAAAGAGCTATGATGTCGATTGAATCTGCAAGAACTTATTTCGCGACGACGAAATGCACCGCTCAGCCATAATTAGAAATCTCTAAACTATCACGGCGTCAGCGGAACGTACATGAACCAACTGGGTAAGCATATCTGTAGCTGCGCGAGCTAGTTAGTTAATGTTGGAATGCTTACTAAGGTGCCCCCTACTTATCGCACCCCTGCCCCAAAGCCTCTCGTCGCCTCAAACGTGCACTGCCGCACGGATCAGCTCGACTTCCTGGGATATTAACCGTCAACCAACATGACGGACCCGAGCCACTACGTCTCCTCCTCTCTCCCATCTTTGCTGCGACACAACCTGGCCATGCCAGTGACATCCCATTTCTCCGAATCGTATTGCACGACTTGAGCGACAATGGCGCGTTTCCGTTCACGACACATTGTCGTTTGCGCTCTCTTGGTGATATTCTTCTATTATATACTGCCACAAGATGAGATATCGTCGCGACACTTCCCACTCCCAGGAGGCACCGGCGGAGCCGCGAAAACGGCGCCGAATGCAGGGACCGATGTGCTAGCGAAGTACATGAACGATCCCAAGTATATTCCGACGATAGTCGCAAACCAATCGAGCTTCGCATGGAACACTGTCAAGTTCACCTATCAGCCTGAGCTTACTCCGAAGCTCCCTCCTCCCGTCACGAAACGCCCTCGAATACAGCATGCGTTCCGCGCTGAGTCCAAGACGTCTGCTGCCGAGCAAGAGAAGAGAAGGTTGGAGATTAGGAGGGTGTTTGAGAAGGCGTGGAAGAGCTACAAGAGTCAGGCTTGGATGAAGGATGCGATGAAACCTATAAGCGGGAATTACGTAGACCAATTCTCAGGCTGGGCTGCCACGCTGGTGGACAGTCTGGATACGTTATGGATGATGGGACTAAGGGATGAATTCTACGAGGCGGTATCTGCGGTTGCGACCATTGATTTTGGAAAGAGCACGACTGGACGCGTCAATATGTTTGAAACGTGTATACGATATCTCGGCGGCCTGCTTGCGGCATATGATTTGAGCCAGCATGAGGCACTGAAGGCTAAGGCTATCGAGGTGGGAGACATGCTATATGCAGGCTTCAATACGGAGGGGCATATGCCTGTTGACTTCATCGACTTCGATCTGGCAAAGGAAGGAAGCGGGCTGACGGTCGAAGAGGCTGTCGTCAGCGCGTCACCAGGAACGATCACACTTGAATTCGCTAGGCTTAGTCAAATCACGGGCGACAGCAAGTACTATGCTGCGGTGTCACACGTCATGGATCTATTCCACTTGCGCCAGAAAGAAACATTGTTGCCTGGGATGTGGCCGATGATGGTTCACATGAGGGCCCAAGACGTTGTTTCTGGTTATCAATTCACCATCGGCGGTAATGCGGACTCATTGTACGAATACCTGCCCAAGGCACATGCGCTACTTGGATCCGCAGATGCGAGCTCAAAGAAGTACGAAACCATGTCTCGCTTGTTCATGGACACGGCGATGGACAACCTCTTCTTTAAACCTATGATCCCTGGCAACGAGGACATTCTCATCTCAGGCAACTGCGACGTGCTGGATGCTGGTAAGCGCCTGGATCCTGAGAGTGAACATCTCTCCTGCTTCATCGGTGGTCTGTACGCACTCAGCGGTCGCCTGCTAGAAAGCGAAAAGTATCTTGAGGCCGGCGAAAAGCTTGCACGAGGCTGTGCGTATGCGTACAAGTCGTTCCCCACTGGAATCATGCCTGAGCGCTACAACATGGTTAAATGCCCTGGCGCGGACCCCAAGTTGCCTTGCAAGTGGGACGAGGAGCTCTACGAAAAAGAGAGCAAAAAGCGACCAGAGCACCGCAAAAGTCTGCCCAAGGGTTTCACCACGGCCAAAGATCCACGCTACATCCTCCGCCCTGAGGCTATTGAATCTGTCTTCATTCTCTGGCGGATCACGGGTAACGAGGAGTGGCGAGAGACGGCTTGGGAGATGTTCCAAGCAGTCGCCAAAGCAACGGACACTTCGTACGCGAATGCTGCGATACTTGATGTTAACGATGTAGAGACAGGGCAAGAGGACTACATGGAGAGTTTCTGGATGGCAGAGACGTTGAAGTATTTCTATTTGGTGTTCACGGATCCTGATTTGATCAGTCTGGATGATTTTGTACTTAATACTGAAGCACACCCGTTCCGGTTGTCGAAAGCGACTTAGGAGCGATTTAGCTAGAGGAGTCGGGTATAGAGGGTGGACTTTGTACGCATTGCCAGGCGCTGATACTTAATGGATTGAACGATTCTTATTGCAATCAAGGTGCAGCTATGCTCGTGCGGACGCAGTTTTACAATTGTTGGAATCGCAATCAAGCTACGGAAGCTGGTGGTTGTTGGTCTTCGCATGCGTACGGGTGCAATCTTTTCATTATTGCAGTCATAATGAAGCCTATATACTCAGGTGGTTAGGTAACGGTCTTCGCACCACTCGTGCGGGTGCAATGTTTCCACGGACTTTGACACGTGCATGGGCCTAAAAATAAAGTAGCAAAGGAAGGTGTTGATTGGGTGGTACCTGCGTGTTTCGAAGCGGCTGCCGTTTCTCGACAGCACGAACTGCCAGAGTGGATAGTAGAATTGATAGGATTCGCGTCCATCAACGACTGATTTGTGCATATCAACGATATCTACACTTCGAGGTGTAGGCTTACCGATTGCTACGCGTGAGCGCGCAGCCTTGCGTGACGGCATTGCTATCAGCAAACGCTCGGATAAGTGTTCGAAACGCCGTGGGCTCAGCTCCGGACAGGCGTTGCAAACCCTGCATAGCGCTCCATGGGGAAATAGATTACAGCCCTTATTTCACGAGCCTTACCCAACAGGGAGGATACGGGAAGACAAGCAGCCAATCCATCTAGCCGCTTGCCGTTCCGAGAAGCGCCCTGGAAACATTACAAGGGGCGCGACTCAGTCCTTCGTCGGGGATGCATGCCCTTCATCTCACGCCGCTCATCAGCGTCCCTTTTCAACTCCACGTCTTCTTGTGCACATTCGCTGTACAGCCACTCCTTCTCTCTCACTGTCCTTTTCTTCCATTTTCATAGTCACTCATTCACCGTCGCCGTCTCTCTTTCCGGCGCTACGAAAACCGACGACCACCTTAATAGAAACTCCACGACCGAGCGAAGATGCGTTTTTCGACCGTCGCAGCGGCCGTCCTCGCGGCGGCACCCGCTATGGTGTCCGCCGACACCAAGAAGGGCACAATGGGCTTTGCGCTCGGCACCAAGCAGCCCGATGGAACGTGCAAGAGTCAATCCGACTACGAGAGCGACTTCGATGCGATCAAGCAGGCGTCTGGCGCGACGATCGTGCGTGGATATGCGGCTGCAGACTGCAACATGACCAAGGCTATCATGCCTGCTGCGAAGAAGAAGGGCATACAGGTCGTGCTCGGCATCTGGTGCGCACACAGCTTTTGTGTCCCTCTAGCGCGCAACAAGTTACTAACAAGGATTGCACAGGCCTGATGTAGAGGACTCATTCAACAACGATCTGAGCGCTATCGAGGGTGTCGCCGAAGAGTACAAGGACAACATCTACGCCGTCACCGTCGGCTCTGAGACGCTCTACCGCGGCAACTTCACGGGTGAGGAACTCAAGGACAAGATTGAAACCGTCAAGGGCAAGCTCGATGGCATCAAAGTCGGAACCGCCGACTCATGGAACAAGTTTGCCGACGGCACGGCAGATGCTCTTCTCGGGTCGGTCGATATCCTCATGATCAACGCGTTTGCCTTCTGGCAAGGCGCTGGTAACGACAACGACGGCAACAATGCTACTAAGGTGTACCTCAAGGACATGTTCGAGGCTATTTCGCATGTTGAGAAGAAGCTCGGCGGACACGATAAGGTTGAGATCTGGAACGGTGAGACTGGTTGGCCCACTGGTGGTACGTTCCCCTCCCTTGCACATTCGCCGGGACAATTCGCTAACGTAACTTTTAGATAAAATCGACTACGCCAATGCTCACGGCGGTCTCAAGAACGCCGAGAACTTCTGGAAGCACGGTTACTGCGCCCTCCTCAACTGGGGCTTCAACGCCTTCTACTTCGAGGCCTTTGACGAGACCTGGAAGCCTAAGACGAAGGGTGACAACGGCGAGATGAAGGACGAGACCAAGTGGGGTGCCATGAACGACGACCGCTCATCTAAGTTTGCGCTCAAGTGCTGAATGTAGCGGTTGCGTGGGTAGTCTCTCAGATCGAGTTGTATATGCTTGGAAGGGGGTCGATGTGTATACCAGTACAGTAGCTGCGCCGAGTGGTGGGAAGAGGGCATGCGGCTTCATATTCTACGATATAGGATTTGCACATTGGATAATCTTTTGTATAGGATTTCATAATCGTCTCTCACGATCCCACCTTGTGCCTAATAGTGGCATTCCCTGATGTTTCGTGTTTGGCCCTTTCCGGGCGTGTTCATACTATCTTGCCTGGAGCTGCTTCTCGCTCGTTCGTCTCTTATCATACTTCACTGTTGCTAACATGGACCTAGCTAGCCAAGTGCTGACACAGTGTTCTTGCAGATGTCCTCACTACCCACCATCATCATAAAGGACGACGCCCAATGGAGCAAAAAGCCTAGTGTCAGCAATAGCTTTCTCCGGAAGAGCGAGAAAGCCGTTGTTAAGAATTCTATGTTCCGCGGTGTCTAGATATATGTACTTTAGGCCCGTTAGTATCGGGCTCTGAAAAGCTACATGCACACCAGAGTAGTACATCCATATCTGGCGAACTGCTTTCGCCCGGGGCTCCGCCCTGAAGTTTTCAAGACATCTACTTGGCCATATTTAAACAAATTCTTACCCTTGAAGCTGAAATCTAAAGCTACTATTGCCAGATTCATACCGCATAGCCTTTGCACTGCAGGGACCTGTCTGATCGTTATTCTACGTCTTGAATACGCTGCTTTACTTTCTGTGTTTTACTATCTTCAGCGTCTGCTGTTTCCTAGTATTACTGAAGAGTGACATCAAGCGAGTTGCAATCATCAACTAAAAGTCATCTGGGATTTGTTTTTGATTGTTTTGACGATCTTCAGTGGCTCGTCGCGATTGCTATCTAGCTTCCTACCGTATACAAAACATCTGCTAGTTTACTGGGAGCTTCTACGCGTTACGTTCACGTTAATGCCCAGTTGTTTGTTGAACCACCGATTACTCGTAGTCCACGGTTTGTCATGGGCCATCTTCAGATCAAAGTGTCGGAGGATTTCGGGGACGAGCGTGTGGAGTTCAATGAGAGAAATCTGCAGGCGTTCGTTAACATCGACATTGCGGCAATCTGAGGTGAGGACGCAAGCTTACGTTTTTACCAATGCAGGTCCTGGTCCCGGCACCAAATATGAGCATAACCCGATCCATAGCCTTCCACTGTTCCTCGCTTACGAGCCATCTTTCAGGCCTAAACTCGTGCGCATCCTCGCCGAAGACGGTTGTATTGTAATGAATGACCGCGGGATTTATACCAATGCGATAGCCACTCGGTATGTGTTTTCCCGCCAGTTCGATACCCTCTGCCGGAGCATGTCTCTGCATGTTCAGGCCGACGCTTGGATGAAGGCGCATGGCCTCTTTGATGCACGCGCAGATGTATGGCAGCTTTGCGGTTGTCTCGGAGTACTTAACTGGCGAACTTAGTGAGCCAGCTGCATCCGCGGCATCGATCTCAGCGTGTGCTTTCGCGAGTGACTCGGGGTTCTTCATGAGATGATAGAAGGTAGTACGGAAAGCGACGGCAGTGGTATCGGAACCGGCGAACCTGCGCACATTGTCAGCGAAGGCTCAAATCTGGGAAATGGCAAAATTACATCGCAACCCAAGCTTCCAAGGTGGCTTCATTCGCGGTGAAGTTCACCTTCTCGCCCTTCTCTCGAACAATGTCAAAGAGCTGTTGTAGCATGTCGTTCCGATGCGCGACGCCATCTTCAATGTCCTTCTTCCGTTTGCCTGCAGCTTCAACGGCTGCCTTTCGGATGCCATCAACAGCTTGCACAGCCTTGAAGGCAGCTGGAATGACGATGGCAGAGCCCATGACCAAGGGGCGTAGATATGACGGCCCAATTGCGGCGATGCAAAGCACCGGCATGAGAGCGTCCAAGGAAGCTATGAAAGCTCCGTGATCCTCACTCTTCTCCAAGAAACCAAACATGTTACCGAAAAAGATCTCGCCGATGACATCAAAAGTATACCTATGGCACTGTCAATGACTTGATCGCGAGCTATACGATAGAGGCCGACATACATTTGCAGCCAATGCCCAAAGTCCATAGCTTCTTTGCGGTCGGCATGCTCTCCCAAGCGCTGGATGAATAGCTTTGTACATTTGTTGATATAGTTCTCACTTTTCAGGACGTTGCTGAGCGTGTAAACCGGATTCACAATCCTGCGATAGTTGCGGTGAACCGTCTCATCAACACACGTGAATGTATCCGGTTGTTTGCTAATTGTTGATCCGCCCCAGGGTGGATAAAAGTCGGTTTTTGAGAGCGGCTTCTGGTTCCTATAGATCTTGGGTATTGCACTCGGCTCAGAAGTGGACACCTCGTTGGGCGCAATGCGGATAATGGGCCCGTATTGCTCGTGGAGACGTCGCTGGACCTTTTCCATGTCTCCCACGTAGATGCGATACATGTACCATACTCGCGACACGGACGCCCAGAATGGGCCGGGAATTGATGCGAGGGGGTGCAGAGTTCGAGTATAGGTGATCCATAGGGCCCAATATATGATTATCAAAACAGGTAGAAAGACAGTGAACCACGTGGAGAGCGCAAGGCCTAGGACAGTCCCTGGGAGAATAGCCATAGTGAAATTGGTATTACAGGAGGAAGTGAGGAGTTGGGAGCAAATGGGCTTTTCAGGATGGATACAAAACTTCCCTTAAGCGCACAAAGCTGAAGTCATGCACCTTGCTGCATGGCGTTTGCTTTGGGACCCGGGCCCTGTCAATCTTTCTTTTCGCCGAATTCCCAATGATACATGACAGCCGAGCGCGGCCAACCAGTAGTGGCTACTCGGCAGATGCTGCAGGTGTTCCGAGTCCACAATTACGGAAAGAGATATAGGGGCCATTCTTCAAGTTGAAATCAATCCTCGTTCGTTGGTGGCGTGTCTTGCAGTGGTTAGGCCTCTTCCCTGGTAGTTCCTGGCAGTCCCTAGCAGTCCCTAGCAGTCCCTTTCCAAGGTCTCATTTCACGCCACCAGCCGTTGCGGTAGTGCACTTAGTAGGCCCCCAATGGCCCCATAACGCGGACGCACTCCGCTCCTGCTTAAGTCTCGTACAAGACTTCTCAAGGGAAAGACATCCCGACTTGGGGAGAGCCGATATGTACAAGCACTCATTCGAGCAGAGTCGCAGATGCGAGTCATTGGCCTGCGCAATGTTGGGCGTGCCGCGTAGTACCTGATACATAGCGTCGTCTATATCCCTGTCCAGGCCCCCGATATAGATCACGTGATGCTCCCGGATCCCCTTAACCACCAGTTGTACTGCACCGCGGAGCCGGGTATGCGACTCGGCTCTCCTGCCGTGCCGTGGCGCTTGTGGGCACTAGGACGGCTCCAACGTCTAGCGAATTAAACCCGCTGCACGATCTGCGGCATATATGTTTACGCTACCATTGGTTACCATCGCATTGATTGCTCCGAGGAGTGGGAGCCAGTTTTATAACATTTCTTTCTGATATGCCACCGTCGAATGTTGTCATTGACTATTTGTATCAAAGACCATACAATTGACAGGCCATTCCCCATCAGGCCCCCCTTGGTCAGCAAGAAAAAGGCTTGGGACAAGCCCGTGGAGAGTAGCATTGGGGAAAACGCTCTGCTCAACTGATGAGCATAATTTTCCTTGTTTCCGGACCAGGACGTCCTGGTTTCGACTTCACCAGCTAAGACGAGAGCGGAGCGGCCCCTTGGGACTAGTCGTTCGCCACCTCGTGTGGGAGGAGCGGCATCCTAGCATATATACGCATCCTCTAGTGCAAAGTCGGTCTGAGGCGCAACAATCAACGGTAGTTGACTTCGCTAATGGCGTCGGAGTTTTTCACACGCTGAGTTGCTTGCCTGTATCTCGCCCGTTCATAAGCTCTCGAATCATGTCCGACGTTGAAAGTTCGAAAATTTTGTAATGACAATAGTACAGGACGAGCCCAATAAACCCCTACGGCCTTCCATGCTTGCACTTAAGGAACCCTTCAGTAGCCGGCTCGGCGGCCTTATGGTCTCTCCTGATTTCCTCCGAGCATATGCAGGCTCCAGGGCTCCTCCTTATCCTCAAGGGTCTGGCCGCTGTGTCCTAACATGGTTACAGCAAAGATGATCGTTCAAACGTTGCTCGTGCGCGAACCCTTCATGGCTCTCAAACCAAGCGCAGACCGCTTGTCGGAGGGATCAAAACTAGCAAAGTCCTCTGTCCATCGTCCGTGGCTGCCCGTTCTCAGCGTGGACAGTCTAGTGTGACTTCATCACTCTTCACTTCTGTCTGGTTGCCTATCATGAAGTTTCCCAAGTTTTGTGGTCCCGGGTTCGTCCTTCTAGGACTGCTGTCCTGCATGGGCCTGGCGCAAGAGATGCCAACATGCGCGGTAAGTGACACAATGGCATCGCTTCAACGAGTATGACACTGATTCGTTGAAAGGGCCAATGTCTGCAGTCAAGCCTAGAAGCGCAGAAAGTTTGCGCTCCCACAAATACTACCTGCATTTGTACCACCACAGCGCTCATGAATACGATCCAAGGATGCGTTCTCTCGACTTGCACCATAAAGGAAGCGTTGTGTCAGTCGTCACGTCCGACAGAGCTGCCATCGAGGAGCTAACAAAGTGGATAGCGGCGCAAAACATCACTCAGACAATGTGTGGACAACCTGTGCGGGATATTACACACATCACGCCTATCGTCTCTGGGGTTTCAGGCGGAGCAGCGATTCTCGCTGTGACGGTTCGATCAATCCTCACCGGCGGCAACTTTGCGATTGACGACATTTTCGCTATTGTAGCGCTTGTGTCTGCTCTGCCTATGGGCATTCTTGAATTCTTCATGGCAGCCGACGGCTTTGGAAAAGACATTTGGAATGTACCACACGAGAATATATATCGAATAGTTAAGGTGAGCGCTTTCAGCACCTGCATGCATAACTTTCCTAACGGGTTCTAGTTTACGTGGCTCACCGAAGTGTTCTACTTTATGGCGTTGGCGTTCACTAAGATCTCCTTCCTCTTCTTCTGCCTACGCATATTCCCACGAAAAGAACTCCGCACTGTAATATTTTCCCTTGTGGCAATATCTGCTGCATATGGAATCGCGTTCACCATCACATGCCTTTTCAATTGCACGCCAGTATCCTACATCTGGGAAAGCTGGGACGGCGAACACACGGGAAAATGCATCAACTTCCACATCTTTGCATGGGCACATGCCATTGTCAACATCATCCTCGACCTAGCCATGATTGTTGTCCCAATACCGGAGCTGTTGAAACTATCGCTCAGCATGAAAAAGAAGATCTATATCATCCTCATGTTCAGCGTTGGTACATTGTGGGTCAAGTCTCTTCTTTTACTCCAAGGCGCAAAGCTAACAGCCATAATAGCACAACAGTTGTATCCATAGTCCGCCTACAATCCCTCGTGCAATTCTCGTCCTCCACGAACGCCACCTGGGATAACGTTCCCACCGCATACTGGTCTGTTCTCGAGGCTTTCGTCGGGATCTTCTGCGTCTGCATGCCTGCAATGCGCCGCTTCCTTGCCAAAGTGTTCCCCCGCTGCTTCGGCTCGACACAAAGTAACTCCAAGTATGAACACTATGACACGCCAAACACTCCAAACAAGCTATCGAGCAAAAAACCTTCTGGGGCCAAAAATTCAAAGGCTAGCTTTGGAGGAAAAGGCATCACCAAGACAATGGAGACAAGGGTCGAGAGCGGGTTTGGGGAAGAAGACGAGATACAGCTAGTGGAGATGGAGCGGAGTAAGAAGGAAGGATGGACATCGACAGGCAGTGATGGAGAAAGCGACAAGAGTAGGATGGGGCCGCAGACTACGCACGGGACTTACCTACGGTAAGCACGAGCAACGAGTTACATTCGGCACGGGGAAAAGCGCATACTTTTAGACCTTAGATGGCGATGGAGTCCCGACGTTATGTTCTATCCACCCATATTTCAACCTGTAGTAGTAGACACTCACGAGAAGAAGCCTCTCGTTGACCAAAATACAAGAACATGGAGAGTCGGTGCACTCTGCCCTTTTTTTCGTCTATTATTATCTTCGAAATGACCAAGACGCAATTGCAAGCATTCGGCCACACGCAAGCATGGTTCGTGCCTGGCTAGGACAGCCGGATCTGCGTTAATTACGCGATCTAGAATATGTACATCGAAGTTTGAGTCAGCTAGCTCCACCACTATTTGAACAGACCCTCGGCTCAGCCCTGTCTCGGTACCATGACTCTCTTTATGAAGGTGACAGGGCGTTCTGCATAGGCAGCGTCCTCGCAGAGTAGTCAACACAACCGGAGCCGGAGTTACCAAGCTCCGATCTCCCTCTATATAGAGCAGGCTTTCAGATGATCACCGACAAGATAGTGGTCCGTACATAGATCACCTGAATACTATTTGCCTAGCTCTCTACTTCCTCCACATCAATAAATACTACTCTTTATATCATTAATATGTTTTACAAGCTAGTCACAGGTTATAGATATATAGAAAGATTACAGGTTCAGCTAATACGAAAATTAGCCCTTGCGTTAGTGGCAGGGGGCTTATGCGGCCAAAACCCATGGAAATTGTCAAGATTCCGTAGATAGGTTTTACTTCTTTTGCTTTTGTTTTTTTCTTCGCTCCGTCATATTGATCGGACAGACCCAAGTCGCTCTTTTTGCTATTTGGAGTTTGCATTCAGCACGATTAGGGAATGGGCAAGGTTAGCGCGGGCTCTGAAATGAAGACAGATCCATGAATGTAAGTAATATCTCTTTCGATGCTACACAGTCAAAAGTAGCGGCTGGCGACGAGATCGCAGTGAAGACCCACGTTGCCTCTTCCAACCTTCCCAGTCAGCACGCAATTTCTCTGCCCAAGGATGCACTGAGCTGGTGATGCGCCCGAAGCCTTCGAAGGCCTCTTTAACCACTGCGTCGCACTCGTCGTCCTCACCTAGCTCATGGTGAGCTCGTGCGAGCTCTAAGAGACTCCCGATACGATCGTAGTGAAAACGGCCCCATCCTTGCAGCGCGATGCTCTGCCTCGCGGAGACGTCGACAAGCTCGTCTCGCGCTTCCCTCCAGCGTCTCTGCCTGACGCGCATACGCCCTATGTGGTAGCGGCAGAATAGCACGGCCATGTGATCTTCGTCAAGATTTCTCTCAGCAATGGGCAACCCGTAATCAAACAGCTCCTGGGCGCCATCAAAATCTTGCAGCTCGACCTTGACACGAGCTAGGTACAACATTGACAGGAGGGTGAGAGGGTGCTCTCGGCCTAATTTCTCTTTCAAAAGGCTGACAATCTCCTCCATCCCCTGCTCGGCCTCTCGGTGTCCGACTTGGTTGCCATCCCAGAATGAGACTGCGTAAAATAGTTGGCGCGAATTCAAAGTGTTGACGTGTTCAGCGCCCAGTAGGCGTTCCCTAGTCTTCCAAGTCCGTCGGTGAAGACCTTTCGCCTGTTCGACCGCTCCCGACTTGCCGGTCAACAGAATCGCTATCGCATAGATGTTCAAAGCATCCAGCGTCTCTTCATCTTCGGGGCCACACTGCTTCTCGAGTCCGGGTACAGATTTATCGCACAGTGATCTTGCTTCTATAACCCTGCCTTGTTGCAATCTCGCATCGGCCAGCTTGATGGACGCCACATGCGTTTCTCGATGATCTGGACCGAATATCCGCTGGCAGTTATCCATAAGCTTTTCCAGGAGCGTTGCTTGTTCATCGGCGTAGCTCAGAGACCAGAGTGTTCGAGCCCAAAAGATAGTCATGCGTCTTGTTTTCGAGCTCTCGTAGCCACGTAAAGATTCCAAAGCGCGATGCACAACGCGTTGTAGCTCATTAGCTTCGCTATACAGTCCGACGGAAACGTACACCTTGCTGAATTTGGCATACATTAGAAGCAAATGGGGTTTCGCACCCCAATCCATGACAGGATACCACTTGTTCCGCCCATATCGATTGTCCGTAATTCGGTCCTTGAGAGCTTTCTGTCGCTCTCTCACCTCACTGACGTGCGGTAACAATTGCCTCATGAGTTCCTCGCTTCCGTCGCTATTGTCAGTCAAAATGATGCAGCTGGAGACTAATGTAGCGGCTGCATCGCACCAGACGTGTTGCTCTCCCGGATTAGACTCGTAGCCTTCCCTCGCCCATCTTTGTATGAGAGGATGCATTGACCAACTATCTGTCTCTTCGTCATAGGTCACCAGAGAGTAGCTCCTCAGATATTTCATTGCTCTCCGTAATCGGTCTTCATCGAGGCTCCCGAATTTCCTAGCTTGGCGAAGCACGTTCGGTAGTACCGCAGAAGGATGTCTGCTTAGCGCGTTATAAAACCAGAGGAGCTTCTCAAAGAAGTATTGGCCCCAGCTCTGCGTAGCCGACGACATGACTTCAATCTCCGCCTCTTCCATGGCTCTCTCTCTCTTCGCATTTTCGGCGCAAAGCTTCAGAAACTTATAACGGACTTTCTCGCGGTGCATGAAAGCAAAGGTCCTCAACAGTTCCGGCGCATCCCTTGCTGCCATCTCGTCGTGTGTGTCACGTCTCTCAATGGCTCGGATTTCTCGTTTCTTGATGGCCTCGAGACTCAAGTCGAATTGGGCTTCCACCCGACCCTCCCTTTGATCTTATGTCAGCTGGTTTCGGTAAGCGAATGAACGAGACAAACCTCTCCTTCTCCGAGCTGTTGTTCGACCCTGACGCTTCACGTCTCGAGCGTCTTCCTCTCCATACCCTCTCAAGATACTTCAAGTAGCTCTTCAACTTGCAATAGCCTTGATGAATTGCACTGCCGGCGACGACGATAGCCAGCGCCAAATAGCCAAGTTCGCTGAGGATCTTGCGCACATGTCGCTTGTTTTCCGCAGATTCCGTGATGTTTGCAACTTTGAGAAATAGCTCATTGGCATCAGTCTCCTGCATGCCATAGAACGCCATAGAGCCAATATTGCCGAATGTGCAATCTTGGTTGCGCGTGGTAATCAACACGTGTCCATTCGCTCCTTGCGGAAAGAACTCCAGGAGGTCAAGGTCGGGATCGTCTGCGTTGTCGATGATCAACAGCCAGTCTTCATCCTGGTTTGATAGCCAGTGCAGCGCTGCTTCGTGATTCTTGCCCACGCCCCCTTTCTCTGCTACATTTGATGTGAGTGAATCCTTCAGGCGGTCCACGGCTGCGCCATCTATCCAGAAAACGCCCCAGTAGCTGCACGCGTGCCCAACTTGTCAGCATTCGGTGAAGGTACATCGAAATATGGGTGTCAGGAACCAAAACACACCTTTCTCGAAACTCTTGGGCGTACTTGCCGCAGAATTGCGTCTTGCCTGACCCTCCTACACCATAGACGACATAGCGCTTTTGCTGATAATGTTGGACCTGATCTTTGGACCAAAATGCTTGTGCGAGGGTGTTTAATTCCATCTCCCGGCCAAGATAGTGCGACTCTACAGCCTTCGGTATGGCAAAGTGTTTGTTTTTCTTCACGGCGTACGGTAAAGCTTTTGCTGCCTCGTTAGCTTTCTCGAGATTCGTGAGCTTAACCATGATGTCTTGGTATGCAGAGTCCCTGCGCCTATGTCAGTACGCGGGCGTAAACCATCCAATTCGTCCGGAACACGCACAGCTTGTTTATGCCAATGGACTGCATCCATACTACAATCTTTTCTCTACTGTTAGAAATCGTGGAGCGTAGAGTGTTGAGCGCCGGTTCGACCTCTTTGAACCGGTGCCATTTCTTAAATGACTCCCTCCAAGCTCGCCGCTTTGGGTCCTCTCCGTATACTTTGCGCAACTTCACATCGAACTCGTGAATGGCTACCCTCATTGTTTCCAACGGTTTGCTGAGTCCGACCCATTGCTTCGCCTGCTCTACATCCAGCGAGGACTGTTTGTGATGCCAATCCCGTAGATGTTCAACGCTTTCGCAGAGGTCATGCAAAGTCTGAAGCTCTGTCTGCAGCGCATCTATATCATCGTGGACGCTTCCTATTCCGTCTTTCACTTCCTTGAGATAATCGTATAAGCTCTTCAGATTTGCGATCAGGGCAATGCTAGCGGCGGCTGTAGAGAAAGGTTCCGCCATGACGGAGTTTGACAAAGTGTGTTGCCACAGGGCTGCTTCGCGCGATCAAGCGCTACCAGACTGACACCGGTCAGGTGATCTTGTAGATGTTGGAGAGGTTTCTATGGTAGGTGGCCGTTCTTCTCTAGTCTCTCTAGGGTGTTGCTAGTTGGTAGTCAGTTGATGGCCGACTTGGTGGGCAACAAAGGCACAGGCACGAAGGCAACCCACCATTTGACATGCCGGTACGGCAGAGAATCGGTCAATAGCATTCTGGTGTTGCCGGTGGCTTAAGCGATTGCCTACTTCCGGAGCCTTGCGACACTCGTAGTGTCTATTGATTCTGGCTCTGGAAGGCTGAAGCTCACACAAGCATTAGTTCTACTTTGATCTATTCAGCACCACGGGGTGCACTTTCCGGCCTGCACGGGACGTCGTTGGCGTTTTGGGGGCCGTATATCAGTGCTATGGAGGTGTGATAATCCCGGCAAGCTGATATCCAAGGCTACGCTGACTGGTGCTAACAAGGACACTTCCGCTATCTGCATCACATTTCTTTTTATCTTCCCTTAGCTCTAAAGATAGTATGGCTCTGACTAAAAGTTCGCTGATTCGCTTGCTACATAGCATTGGGCCTTACATCGATCCCGAGCGATGCTGGAGTGCAACTAGAAATGGCTTGTAGGTGCGACGTGCATTACGCCCGCGCGCGGTGTGGTCTTTTCCCGATCCGAGTTGACCACATGTGCACTCTGGATGCGTTTCATGCGTAGGGTAGAGCTGTCTTGCAGGGGTGGCGAACGCTTCAGTCTGCAATCGTTTGCACCAAATGCCGCACAATCTCAAGAAGGTGGCTGAACGCTAGCAGGGCTGAAAGCCAAGTCCATTAAATGGCGACATTCAATTTTCTCATATATGTAGAGGGTGGCCAATGGGGCGTGCCCGCCCCCACTAGCTTTTGACCACCTTTTCGAGATTATCCTTCCACTGAGCTTTCCGTCCACGCACGGTCTATGTGTGAAGAGCCCAATCCGTCTATCCACGGGACTTATACCTATCTTGATCCATTGGACCCCTCCGACATAGACCGTGCGTGGGCTCAAAGCTCAGTGGAAGGATACAAACGCCACTTATGCTTTGGCGCCGAACGCGAGCCTTGACCGGTACACAGCTCATGTATGTTTCAAGAATGTGCCAGGGAGGGCGTCAGTCTGGTCTTCGGCTCTGGGGGCGACTCTTGCAATCTGTATGTGCCAACAACACACTTCGTTTCATGAAGATTTCGTTTGTCAACACATTACTATTGATGCCTCTGTGGACAAGTGCGTCGATGGACACATTTCCTGCGCCGCCAATATCACTACTTGCTGCACTGGGGCTGCTAACATTGCTAGCGTACAAGAGCTGGCTATCTTATGAACAGGAGAAGGTGGGTACGCGCGAGAATTTCTCTTGTGATCGCTTGAGCTCATTTCGATCGATCAGGAACTTTGTCGTTTGGAGGTTGAGAAGAGTTGCGCACGTCCTAGGCCATGGGCCGCAAAATGGCCCTGGGGTCTTGATCTTTTGTTCAAAGCGTTTTGGCACGGTCAGAATCGTACGGTATGCGAGTTCTTCTACCAGATATCGGAGCTGTCTGGCCCGACCCACGAGCAAAGACTTCGTAGGCTACTCCAGTAATCTACCTCAAGCTAAGCTCACCTACTCACAGTGGGTGCTCGCAATATTGGGACGACGTCTCCCAAAAACCTCAAGGCAGTTCTCGACACACAACACAAAGGTACTGCGTTCCAACCGATCAGAACGCAAGGCTAATATTGATTGGCAGACTTCAATCTTGGCTTCAGAATTCCCCAGTTCAGAGATTTAATGGGTAGTGGGGTCTTTACGCAAGAAGGCAAGGACTGGTATCATTCGCGCGGGCTGCTGCGCCCGCTGTTCGCATCGAACCGCTTCCAGGCTTTCGAGGATATACGACGATGTGTCGAAGACATGCTCGACAACATTGTCCCAAACACGGTTGTTGATTTGCATCCACGCGTTTTCCAGCTGACCCTCGCGACAACTCTATTCATGCTATTTGGTGACAGTGCCCACAGAATGATATCCGCAGCGGACAAAGGGGGCCATGATCTCGCGAGTGCATTCAACGATGCTCAAGAATATCTGGCATATCGCACTCGGGTTGGTCCTTTCCATTGGCTAATCGATGGTCCAGGCATGTGGCGTGCGTGCAAGGCCGTTCACTCTTTTCTAGACAAGGCGATCGAAGAAGCGCTTGATGTATCGGATGAGAGACTGATTCAGCAATCGGAGCACAAACGCTATGTCTTCATTGATGCGCTCATTCAAAAAACCCGAGATCCTGTTGTTCTACGTGATCAGTGTATCAGCCTGCTTCTCGCTGGACGCGATTCGACTGCGGCCTGTCTCAGCTGGACAATGTAGGTGCCAAACTGTCCCTCTATCTAGTTGCACAAGACTGACAATGGCGTAGGCGACTACTCGGCCGACATCAAGGCGTCCTAACAAAAGTACGCGATGAGATCGCCTCCATCGTTGGACTTGGTCCGGACGCTCGACAACCGACTCAAGACGAGCTGAAGAGGATGACTTACCTCAACCTCGCTATTAAGGAGTCCTTGCGTCTGTACCCCCCAGTCCCCGTCAATCAACGAGCTGCTTCATGTAACACCACATTACCCGAGGGTGGTGGGCCAGACGGCCGATCGCCAGTGCTGGTGCGCCAGGGCGAATCCGTTGGGTACTCAGTATATGCCATGCACAGGCGAAAAGACATCTATGGTCCAGATGCGCTGGAGTACAGACCAGAACGCTGGCAAAACGACAGGCTCCAGGGTATAGGCCATGGCTATCTACCTTTCGGAGCTGGCGCGAGAGCGTGCCTTGGCCGAGAATTTGCGATGCTGGAAACAACCTACATGATTGCGCGAACGATTCAGCGCTTTCCATTCATCACTGTACCTGATGGCGAGACGCTGGGCATAGGGAAGGAGAAGCAATTGTTGACTCTGGTGGTTACTAGTGCAGAAGGATGTCGCTTGCGTCTTAGCTAGATCGTTCCTAAACATTAACTTGACATCGGATCGTCTTATCGACGCCGCGGATCATCAGTGTCTACTTGGGGTTCTTCAAGAGCAGAAGTAATAGAGCAAAACCCAACCATGAATGGTCCGCAATTGCCGTCATTCGATGTGATCCATTATACCGGCACGGAAGACACTGGTTTTTCGACGGGCTTCGTGCGATCTATACGTGGGGATATTCTGTAGCTGTGCCGTGTGAAGAATCGTATCTACGTAATCATCATACAAAGTCAAGGGCGAAAGCCGTGTCGCCTATGTGTGAGCGCTGCAAAGCGAGACTGGAGTAGCATAAGCGCTAGGCGAAATGCAAGGCAACCAAGGGAGCATCACTACACCGGTGAGCCCAAACGCTCGGATCGTCTTGGAAGCGGGATTGATGATGAATCGCCGTATCCCGTCAGCCTGACTGTCTTTATCAGTCTCGCTTTCCCCAGCCAAAGAGCTTGCAGATACAGGGTTCCAGGCCCCGCCACATCAAGGCAAAGCAGGGCCACAAGCGGCAAACACCCGAACGCTAGTGTTTCGAGCTCTTTCTCCATCAACATTTCTTATTAACTCGACTCCGCACGAGGGTTGTCTAACAAGGAACAACAGACACCGCTCGAATACTCTGGAGCCGAAATGGAGCCCACGATCAATCCCTACCATACCCAACCAGACATTGTCGTCCTGAAGAACCTCATTCAAGATATCAAATGCGACATCAGGGGGACTCCGGGAAGCCGCAACCAGCAGATTTCTCCCGAGACGATAGAGAAAGTTGCCGATGACAAAGATCAAACTGTCGACCATGACATACAGACGGTTCAGCTGTTGAAATCATACAACGACGTGGCAAGTGCCGAGTTTGCACCCACTGTCTTTACGACATGGGATGAGGCCGCTATCCCAGAGGCTTTAAACACGTACCTAGTGAAGCCGTACGCCCGTGTTGCGATGAAAATTGTACGGCATCCTACCGATGTGGTATTCCTTACGCATGTCATACTGTACCTCACGGTCAATCTAGGAAGTGCAACCTGGCTCTTCCAAAAGTTCACCTACCTGCACGCAGTTGTTCACTTAGCATACACTGGTTGGTGTATAGGGTCATTCACTCTACTGATGCATAATCATATCCACAATAACGGCGTCCTCAAGAAAAGCTGGAAATGGCTAGACATGACTTTCCCGTACATAGTGGAACCGCTAATGGGCCATACGTGGGATTCTTATTACTATCATCATGTGAAGCACCATCATGTAGAGGGTAATGGTATGATTCACTGGCAGGCATGCAATAACTAAACTGACGTGAGCTTGATGCAGGGCCAGGAGACCTATCGTCTACGATAAGATATCAGCGTGACGATGCCTTTCACTTCCTTCAGTACTACGTACGCTTCCTTTTCTTCATATGGGCAGAACTGCCGCTTTACTTCATAAGGAAAGGTCAAGCCAATCTTGCAGCGCGTGCCTTCATCTCCGAAGGGTTGAGCTACATCTTCCTCCTCACCATGTATAAGCTGAACCCAAGAGCGGCCACCTGGGTATTCCTGCTCCCTTTCGTCGTCCTACGTTTCGCGCTTATGGTCGGCAACTGGGGTCAACACGCGCTGGTCGACGAGGTGGACCCGAACTCGGACTTCAGAACCAGCATCACTATGATCGACGTTATGGTAAGGCACCTATTGCCATATGCTCGCATACGGCTAACCTAAGCGGTAGAGCAATCGAGTCTGCTTCAACGATGGATACCACACTGCTCATCATCTCAATCCACTCCGGCATTGGCGAGATCAGCCAGTACATTTTGTCCGGTCGAAGGATGCATACCGTGCAGGACGAGCACTCATTTTCTACGACATTGATTGGTTCATGATGACGCTTAGGCTTCTGATGAAAGACTACCTGTTCCTCGCAGATCATTTAGTACCTATTGGCGATCAGATTGGCATGAGTCGGGATGAGCTGGCGGAAATGCTTCGTACCAAAACGCGGAGATTCACGGAGGAGGATATTAAGAACAGATTCAAATAGGGAGTGCCACAAGGCTCAGTGAATGCGCCATTTGCTTAATTGATTGGCCAAAAATCCGTGGCAGATGGAGAGAGGCAATTCTGCTGTTGTTCCGTACTGGTCAAAAAGAGTCACATGAACGCCAAGATCAACCAGCACGATTTAGAACGACTAATGTTGATGTTACGATCTTGGAGGAACAACCTGCAGCATAGCGAGGCAGTCACGGAGGTGTCATGCCATCAGGTCACGTGACATAACATCCCGGATGGCAGAGGAAGTGCGGGATGACACGCATGTATATAAGAACGCAAGAATACCCTCATGTTCTTGTGTTCAATCTAAGTTGTGTCGCAAAGTATCCTATACTATTCAACTGGTTACTCCCTCGATCGTGCTAGACGAACAAGACAACGTCCTGCACATCATCCTTCTTCCTGTCTCACAGCAAGTATCCGCAAAAACCAATCAGTAGATCTTAGATCTCAACATTTTGAACACTCTCACGATGTCTACTGCACGAGACTCCTCTCCCGTACGAAGCGAGACCCGCAAGGTCGGCAAGGTCGACTACTACTATGGAGATCGACTCAAGCTCGACGAATGGCTCCTCTAGATGGACCTGTTTTTCAAGTTCGACAACGATACTGCCGACGAGGATGATAAGGCTGCACTTGCTGCAACCTACTTGCGCGGAAACGCTGCCCGGTGGATCAAGCCGTACCTCACCAAGTACCTGGACGACAATGATGGAGACGAGGACGTCCAGATGATGTTCGAAACTTAGGGGAAGTTTGGACGTGGACACGTCGGAAGATGAGGGACCCGAAGGCCCCATCACTCCTCCACTGCCAAGTGCCCTCGGGTCAATAAAAGAAGGGCAACAGCACCAATACCACGAGCACGAACGCACGAAAATCACTATACCAACACCAAGAAGGACGGATCACCCGAGATTGACGTATTCGACTATCTTTGGGACGATAACGACAGCGACAAAGAGAACCGTCCACCAACTAAGGCATGGTACGAGGCTTACGATGAATACGATGCGCATCGAACACGACAACGACGAGCCTACGACAGGCAGCGCAACTGGGTAGACGACGCCCTAGACGAATACAAGGAACGAAAACAACAACGTGCCAAGAAGCCAGCGAACGACCCAAGTACTACCTAGACACTCGAAACTTTCTACACAACGGCATGTCATGGACGGCCTGCGGGACAGACTACTGCCAAATTCATTACAGCGAGAAGGTGGACAGTGGATGGTTCCCCACCCACTGCCCTAGATGTAAATGGCAATGGTTTGACTGCTCGACAGACGACTGCGCAAAACACCTCTTCGACAAGCGCGAGGCAAAATACTTTCCAGAACATGACGGCCCGGCCGAATTCATGCAACTTTTCATCAACGGGATGTGCGGACAGTCCAGCTGGCACATCTGATTCACGAAGAATGTATAAGACACTGGGAGGAGAAGGTAGACAACGGGTTCGAGAAGAAGCCTTTTTTTGGCCAACGAACCGCACCAGTCATCGAACCCGATGGTGCGCAAATACGAATGCTAAAAGCTTAGTTAAGCTAACGGTCAAGCTTAAAGGACGACCGATTAAGGCATTACTGGATAGTGGAGCACGGTCCGACTACGTATCGATGAACACAGCAGCACAAGCTCAAAATTTAGTTGAACCAAGAAGGTCTACAGGCAGATATTAAATATAGGATTGTCTAGCATTTTCCCTTCCATTTCAGCGGCAGGAAATCTACGTTTTCGAGTCCAGGCTAAGAGGGTTACGCTTCGGTCAGCGCAAAAGTCAGCTATAACGGTTTTACCCTAAATAAGCGTCCGTGCGTTTGAGTTATCGATAAAACATTGAGAGCATCATACACTTTTGCACTTCAACAGATAGCCACCAATTCTCGAATCATCTCGAATTGTATCTCACAGATGCTGGTTCGCGAGGGCGATATGTCAAGCCATTCACTGTAATACGACAACTTCAAAGAATGATTGTACGCTATAGCTTACTGTCGATTGAGTTGCCACATCACGGGCTGATACAACACAGTCCAATTTGACCTCTCTTTCATCGATATCGCATAGACTTGACCCTATCTGAGGTTTTTTGAGATGTCTTTACGAAAATGGCTTATACAATCGTTCAATGGTTTTGGCTTCCGCAACACATCGAGGCGTATGACATCTCAACACCCCATTGCGCAGCCAGTTTCCGTCGAACAGCACTTTCCGGAATTCAAAGAATCTCTTGAAATCGAAGAATACTCTGGAGCTGAAAACTCTGCTGAAACTGGAGAAACTTCTCAATTAAAATTATCAAGAGGGCAGAGGCGGAAGGCAAACCGAAGGGCAAGACAAGAAAGAGCGGCAACACTTGAAGAGAACAGCCAACCGGTAGGCATCTTTGTCTCACGGGAACGGAATGTTGCGACTGGCACAAGCAATCCGCAAAAACTTTGGATTCCAAGCATCGTTCGTGCTAGTTGGAACCGCGCTACTCAATGGTTTCGGCGATTAAGACATGAAGCCCTAATTTCTCTTAAGAATTCCAAACGATTAAAAAAACTTTGGGCCATAGGTAGAGGAGAGCAATTTCTGTTCTGGATTTACGGTCGTCCACGCGAGCACATTGGTCCTAAATCCCGGCTTCCAGGCCTTTTTGATCGCCGTGATATGATCTATTTCCAACTCTCATATGGACTGTTACGTTGGCGGATACCACCGCCAAAAGTCTACCACGATATCTTCTCTGTGGCTGAGAAGGTCAACAGAGTGGAAGCCGCCATCGGCTACACCTTCATAAACAGGATGCACTGCATAGAAGCGCTTAAGCTATCCGGTACCTACTCCCCGCTATACTTCGACGGCACTATATACCCTGTCCCCCAGAATAATCGACTTGCACTTCTAGGCGATCGCGTTCTAAGTCTAGCTGTATGCGAGCTTTGGTGGCGGGCTGGCAACAGTCCAAAAGAGTATACACAAATGGAGCAGGATCTAGTCACAAGAGCCAATCTTGCGCAGAAGGGTAGAGCTTTAGGCTTCCACGAGAACATTCTACTGCAGGGGAATTTGCAACCGAGTTCGAATCATGTGGCGGAGACATTTGAGGCTATTCTTGGGGCTGTTCATGTTGATTCGGGGTATCGGCTTGATGTGGTGACACAGGTCATTGAGAAGATTGGGTTAGGTAGGCATCGGTTGTTGCAAGTGCCGGAGTCGATTGAGTAGGGAATGGGACAGCAGCGTTGATAGCGGATTAAGACCAGGTGGGCAGGGGGTGACAGAGCAGCTTTTCTATCGCCCGTCCGACTTTGTCTTCGAAGCACGTTTCGTACATCGACTCGAACATGTCCGGAGTTAGGGAGTTAGTGTTTGTTCCGTTCATGTGTACTTTTACTGTAAGATAGACCGGCGAGAATGCCGCTTAGCTTGATAGCATGTGTAGAGTCGCACATACACTGATTGCACTTGGACATTATCTGTTGCTACCAGGACATAGCACTTTAAGGATAAGGCACCGAAGATATGCCAAGTTGTGCCACCATATTTCTAACAATGATGAAGAATTGAGGCGCGTCAAGCTATCCTAGTCTTAGCGTCTAGGCACGCGAAGACGCGGACGCGGTCATCCAGCGGCTTTCTTTCCGACACATCGGAATACTCCACAAGAATTCAAATTATATCCGCCGCAGCTCTCCGCCTTCAGTTGAGTCACCCGGTCTGGCTTTCCTATAACTATTCCAGGGTCCCGGCCGCGCTTTGGAGAGCAATTGACCTATCGACAGCACTAATCTCTGCCAAGATGGCCTCAACAGATGAGCGGCAAATGCTGCACGTGGACGCCCCTAATGCAAGAATTTTCGTTGAGAATGTCCTCGTCGGCAACGGAGTTGCCCGAGAAAACGCAATCGTTGTCGCCAAATGTCTCGTAGAGGCCGACCTTCGGGGAGTGGATACCCATGGCATCAATCGCATCCCAAGCTACATGGCACGCATTCGGCAGGGGGTCCTTGATCCTAAAGCATCGCCTACGATTCGTCAACTGACTCCCGTCGTGGCCCAGGTCGACGGTCACAATGGATTCGGATTCCTGGCCGCGCACACGGGCATGGAGACAGCCATCAAAATGGCACAGGAAATGGGCATTGGTATGGTCTCAGTGAAGCATTCCAATCACTTTGGTATGTCAGCCTGGGTGGTCCAACAGGCACTAGACGCAGGCATGATGAGCTTGGTTTTCACGAATTCATCCCCTGCGCTACCTGTGTGGGGAGGCAAGTCGAAGCTTATGGGAGTCTCGCCAATTGCTTGTGGAGCTCCCGCGGGGAAAGGTCGGCCCTTTATCATGGACATGGCACCGAGCGTCGCGGCACGTGGGAAGATATATAAAGCACAGCGGAGAGGAGAGAAGATACCAAAAGAGTGGGCATTGGACAAGGATGGCAACCCGACAGACGACCCAGCAAAGGCATTGGAAGGGGTCATGCTCCCTATGGGCGGACCCAAAGGGTCTGCACTCGCCGTTATGATGGACGTCTTCTCTGGGGTCCTGTCGGGTAGCGCTTTCGCAGGCCATGTTACGAACCCCTATGACCCCTCCAAGCCAGCGGACGTGGGCCACTTTCTTATTGCCATCAAGCCAGATCTCTTCATGTCCATCGACGACTTCAAAAGCCGTATGGACTACCTCTACCGTCGCGTAACCGAGTCAGATCGCATGGCTGGCACTGACCGTATATACTTCCCAGGCGAGATTGAGCAACTGATGAAGGAGAAACGACTGGAGACAGGTATCCCGCTAGTACCTGCCGAAGTCGAGGCCCTCAACAAGGAAGCCGACCGTGTCGGAGCTGAGAGCGTGAAAATCTCACCGCCCACCGTGAGATCCCGTCTGTAGACGCGTTCTCTCCCGACGTTCAAAGCCCGATGGCTTGGCAGAGCGCCATCTCGAAGAGCCTCGTGGGGCGGATTGCCTGACTTGGGGCCGGCGAAAACGGCGAGACTCACCAAGAGCCTCGGTGCACTCTCCACCGATCCGTGTTGATCCAATTACAGCAGCCCTTTTTCGGCTTTTCTCCGGTGATGGCCTTGCGCAAAGGGCCTTGCCAAGGGACGATGCGTGGAGACGGGCTGCGATGCGGGGCGGCTTCACCACCAAAGGATTACCCGGTTTGTAGCGACGTATCAAACAAGCTCCGCCATGCATGCTTGCTCGAGCCATCCCGTAGCCAAGCTCCGCCCCAGCTCGTTGTGAGAAAGCTTCCCCGCTGCAACGTACGCCATTCTCTCGGCACTGCAACATCGCGGTCGATAGTACAACATCGTCGTGGCGCGCCGCCAGTCAAGTGCGCGCCAGATCAGCAAAGCGGGATTTGTTCCTCGATACGGGGTGCTTCCTGTTCGTTGTTGAAGGCTTGGCCTCCGCCAACCTGGACAATCCCTGCACCCCACGGGCTTGCGATTGCCTTTTTGTGCAGGTGCCATGGCTGGGGAAACCGAGATGATCACGCGTATATGTGGGTGATACGCCCGTCCTTTTGGTTCGGTGCTGTGGAGTCTGGAGATTGTACGACCTATTTAGCGGGCTATCCCCGCCTTCTTATCTCTTGTCCGTCGCCAGGTGTTTGTTCTTTTCCAGCGGACCGCTTGAAAAGAGTTAAGATTAGAAGACCTATACCAATTTCGGGCTTCCTTCAGATCTGTAGAGAGATTCGATCATCATGTGGAATCCGTGGCGTGAGAATTTGAAGGATACGCCGAGGGAGGCGCTGAACTGGAGGCTGTGGTATGGTGTCTTTGGTAAGTCTCGTCTTTACGCCTATGAAAGCAATTTAGCTTGCGATACTAATCGCTGAACAGTCTTTGGTCTTATGGGCGCCGCTCGAGGCATCGACGAAGGTCTCATCGGCACGACAGCTGAGCTCGATCCGTTTATCAAGAAGTTTGGCCTCGAAGATCCAAACAAGTCCGAGCATGAAAAGGCAGATCTGCTGTCCAACATTACATCCATGGTTCAGATGGGATCCATTCTTGGAGCTCTTTGTGCCTTTTACCTCACCGACAAAATTGGACGTCTGTGGGCAACACGACTTCTCTGCTTGCTTTGGACCTCGGGCATCTCCATCTTCCTAGCCAGCTCGGCGACGGGCAAAATCGGTATGGTATACGCGGGACGCTTCATTGCGGGTATCGGTATCGGAATGACGACGGTGGTTGCGCCGACATATCTTGCAGAGACAGCACCAAGGGCTATTCGTGGACTTTGCGTATGCGCATTCGCTGGAGCTGTCTACGTGTAAGTTCCCCCGACTGACTTTCGATTTCATACTCAACAAGAATCAGCGGCATCATGCTTGCATACTTCGCTACATGGGGCTCTTCCATCCACATCTCCTCTGCGACGGACGCGCAATGGCTCGTTCCGAACAGCATGCACCTCATGTTCGCTGGCGTCATCTTCACCTTGTCTTTCCTCAGCCGGGAATCTCCTCGTTGGCTAATCAAGGTCGGACGCCATGAAGAAGCTCTTGAAAACCTCGTGCGTCTCCGCCAGCTTCCTGCGGACCATCCCTATGTCGCATCCGAAGTGATCGATATCAATGACCAATTGAATCGAGAGCGAGAAGCTACTATGGGTACAACATGGCTAGGCCCTATTCGCGAATTATTCTCCAGCAAAGCGAACCTTTATCGCATCCAGCTCAGTATCATGTCGCAGCTACTTTCCCAATGGAGCGGCGCATCTTCCATTACAATCTACGCCCCCCAATTCTTCGCAATGATGTACGTTATCGATCGGATCTCTTTTGTTTCCAAGCTAACGTAAAACAGGGGCACATCCGGCCAAAGGGAAAAGCTCTTCGCAACCGCAATCTTCGGTCTTGTGAAATTCATCTCCTCGATGCTTTGCGCCTTTGTCCTCATCGATATCATCGGTAGGAAGCGAGCGCTTTCCTCGGGTATCACATTGCAACTCGTCTCGATGCTTTACATGGCTATCTTCCTGTTCATCGACGCCGGTGTTGCAGATAAGCATGCAGTCCAGTCGCCGAGTCAGAAGAGGGCGGCCATGGGAGCCACCGTTGCAATCTACTTTAGCGGTTTTGGCTGGGCTCTAGGCTGGAACTCAATCCAATACCTCATTAACTCTGAGATCTACCCGCTGAGACTCAGAGCATTGGGAGGAAGTATCGCAATGACTTTCCATTTCGTCAACCAATATGGCAACTCAAAGGTCGGCACACCTCTCCCCAAAATCGCGCTCTGTAATCGTACTGATTTCATTCCAGGCTGTCCCCCTCATGTTCATTGGCATGACCCACGGCGGAACAATGCTCTTCTTCTCCATCGTCACAGCCCTCGGCCTTGTATGGGTCTGGTTCTTCCTCCCAGAAACGACGGGCAAGAGTCTCGAGGCTATGGACGAGATGTTCAACCTGCCATGGTACCTTATTGGTCGGAAGGGTGCGGAGCTTACCAAGGGCACTGGAGGCATGTCTGAGGTGCTGGATACAGCGGGGGAGAAGGCGGCCACCGAGCAGATGGAGGACAAGGATGTGCCTGGTGTCGAGAGGACCAGGAGTGTGTAGAGTGTGATTTGAAGAAGGAAAAAGTAGTATAGGAGGGGAGGAGACTTATTTTGATGGATGATACGGATCATGATGAAATGAGTAGAATGGCTAGAATTTACGACACACTTTCTTTGCCCTACAAACTATGTGCATGCGTGAGGTTAGATGGAACAGATTGCCTTGAGTTTATATGACCCCTCGCTGAATGCGTTCGCTCTCTCTCCATTTTCAAGAATTTGAGCCCTCGGCGCCCTTGGCCAAGGGCTGACCGGAAGAGTCTACTACCCGACTTAGGTGATATATGCGAGCAGCTTCTGTGGTCTTTGAAGTACGTCAAGTCCAATGTACACCCGTATCCCTTGCAAAAAGACAGCGACTGTCATGACCCCTACTATGCAAGACACGTAGTCTAGTAGCCAAGGCTAGTTGTTTGCGCGATGAGGGATAAGCCAGCTTGTTTTCCTGCATCAAAGAAATTACTAGTAAGTGAGTCGTTCGAACTCTCGATAACGTTTACCTGCTAGTGGATCATGCATCTAAAAGCCCTTTGTCTGACTTCCCAACATTGGAAAATCACCTCACTAGCAGGGTCAGCAAGGCACCAATAAAGCATTTACTTACTTGCTCATCCTAAGAGAAAAAAAAGACGTGTTCACAGTCCCCTTAGTTAATACGCCGACACTGAGACGCTAGCTTCTTGTTGAACCTGCTTAAGGCTAAATCTATTATATCATATTCCTCAATAAGAAAGGTCAGATGTCGCGTAGGTGGTTTTAAAAATGACACTGCAGTAATAACTTTCACACACCCGATAAAGGCAAGATCATAAGTTCACAAAAAAAAAAAAAGAAACTTCAGAGTGGTAAATGTGTAATAGTTTGCCTACTACTGGAATTGAACCAGTGATCTTCGCATAACGTGCAATTAAGGTACAAGTGCGACGCGTTACCACTGCGCCAAGCAGGCTCAGTCTGAAGATTTTTGCAAATTTTTTACATTAAACAATTTATATTGGATAAGATGCCTTGTTGCATTCTTCATGAAACTAGTATGTTTTACAAAGTGATGGCCATTTAGATTACAAATGTGTGGGCGCTAAAATAATGCATTGGGTAAAGTCAGTCGGTAAGGGGTAGCTAAGTCGGGTCGGAACCGACGCATCTTGGGCACTCCGCATAAGCAATGCGGCCGAGGCGAGGATAACAACTGACTGCAGAATAACAGCAGTATACGGTAAATTATATACCATTTTGAGTTTTATTCTCTTATTTGAAGTGCCACTTTACTACCTCGACCGCGCTTTACATCAATCGATTGATCAGACACTCGTGATGATCGATTAAAGAGTAGCATTTAAGTACATAGTCAAATGTAGACGAACCCTAGGCTTAACGGCCCAGATGCCGCGTTTAGTCACATCCGTTCTCTCTCTTTTTTGCCCTGATCGAAACTGTTCATGGCCCCCAGTTTTGCAAATATAAGGAGTGGTTCAGCAATGAGTTGGATTTCGCAGGGCTTGATTCATTTTATGGAGAAGAAACACTGTATTTCGACTTGAACTCGAGTAATACTGGGTGATTTCATGCTGCAATGTTCGAAGCATCAAAGTCGAGGGCGTTACTGTGGTAGAAAATTCGCATTGTGTTCTAGCAAGTGTCAGAGACCAAAGGCCAGATGGTTTGATGAGAGCCGATCGTTACCCTTTTGGGTTAGCTTAGCGTGCCTGCAAAGTGACGTATCAGATAGCGGGGCGCCCCAGAATCCTGGCAGGTACGAGAAGCTTCGACGGGCGTCACCAACAAGCTCGACTCATCGAGACATCTCGTGATACAACTGGTTGCTTCACGATATTTCCAAGCCTCACGTTACCGAGTATATATATACCTTTCGCCCACACCACCACGCCACGTCTGCTCCATCGATAATAATTAAGAAGCAAGTTCGACACTTTCATTCAAGCAACTCGTTGCTTTGTTTTCAGCACACTCAGCGCACAGAGTCCCTGCTACTTTGATACCCTATTTCCGACATGACTTCATTCGATTCGTACACAGACAAGGCAGCCAAAGCTCTCGGAGACAGCTTTGATCTCGCAAAGGGATACTCACACTCCCAGCTCACTCCGATACACCTCGCCGTCTCGCTCATTGACCCTCCACCGGACGAGGCCAACAAGGTCGACCAGCCGCGAGTGCCTTTTTTCCGCCAAGTCGTCGACCGCGCGAATGGCGATCCTCAAATCTTCGAACGTTCCTTGAAAAAGGCCCTCGTCCGGCTACCGAGCCAGGACCCGCCGCCGGAGCGAACGTCGCCGTCGCCTGCAATGGCCAAGGTCCTTCGCTCCGCTGAAGAGCTTGCCAAAACACAGAAGGATTCATACATCGCGATAGAACATCTGATTCAATGTCTCTGCCAGGACTCATCCGTCCAGCGATGTCTGGCCGAAGCCAACATCCCTAACACGAAACAGATCGACCAGGCTGTGCAGGCCATTCGCGGCACGAAGCGGGTTGACTCGAAGACAGCAGATGCTGAGGAGGCGAATGAGAACCTACAGAAATTCACAATCGACATGACGGCAATGGCACGGGAAGGTAAGATCGACCCGGTCATTGGCCGTGAAGAGGAGATTCGAAGAGTTATCCGTATTCTGTCAAGGCGAACCAAGAACAACCCAGTTCTCATCGGTGAACCTGGTGTCGGCAAGACCACCGTCGTTGAGGGTCTTGCCCGCCGGATTGTCGACTCCGATGTTCCCGCAAACCTCGCAGCCTGCAAGCTGCTCTCGCTCGACGTGGGCGCTCTAGTCGCCGGCAGCAAATACCGAGGAGAATTTGAGGAGCGCATGAAGGGAGTTTTGAAGGAGATTGAAGAGTCCAAAGACATGATAGTATTATTCGTCGACGAAATCCATCTTCTCATGGGAGCTGGCTCTTCCGGAGAGGGCGGCATGGACGCTGCCAACCTGCTGAAACCCATGCTGGCCCGTGGACAGCTCCACTGTATCGGCGCAACGACTTTGGGAGAGTACCGAAAGTACATCGAGAAAGATCAAGCCTTCGAGCGACGTTTCCAGCAAGTCATTGTGAAGGAGCCGTCGATCCCCGAAACCATCTCCATTCTACGTGGACTCAAGGAGCGCTACGAGACGCATCACGGTGTCACAATCCTCGACGGTGCTATTGTTTCTGCAGCTACTCTTGCTGCCCGCTACCTTACACAGCGTCGTCTCCCTGACTCTGCCGTTGACTTGGTCGATGAAGCGGCCGCCGCAGTTCGCGTCACCAGGGAATCACAGCCAGAGGCTCTCGATAATCTCGAGCGTCGTCTGCGCCAGCTCCAGATCGAAATCCATGCCCTCGAGCGCGAGAAAGACGAAGCCGCACGTACTCGTCTCAAGGAGGCTAAAGCGGAGGCAGCCAACATCGAAGAAGAGCTGAAGCCTCTCCGAGAAATGTACGAGCGAGAGAAGGGTCGTAGTAAGGAGATTCAGGAAGCAAAGATGAAGCTCGAGAACCTCAACAACAAGCTTGCGGAAGCCGAACGTATACGCGATCTCCAAACTGCCTCAGATCTGGCTTACTACGCTATTCCTGATCTGAAACAGCGCATTTCCGAGCTTGAGCAAGAGAAGCAGAAGGCAGATGCCGAAATGTGGGCTCACCAAGCTGGTGGAGGTGAAGCACTTCTTAGCGATGCTGTCGGCCCGGATCAGATCAACGAGATTGTTGCTCGCTGGACTGGCATACCAGTAACGCGCCTCAAGACCACCGAGAAAGACAAGCTCCTGAATATGGAACGACACCTAAGCCAGATTGTTGTTGGTCAGAAAGAAGCCGTCAACGCCGTCTCCAATGCTATTCGACTGCAGCGATCTGGCTTAGCCAACCCCAATCAACCACCCAGCTTCCTTTTCTGTGGTCCTTCCGGTACTGGTAAGACGCTTCTTACAAAGGCCCTCGCCGAGTTCCTCTTCGACGATTCTAAGTCCATGATCCGCTTCGACATGTCAGAGTATCAGGAGCGGCACTCCCTCAGCAGGATGATTGGTGCTCCACCAGGCTACGTCGGCCACGATGCGGGAGGTCAGCTTACGGAAGCTCTACGCCGCCGCCCTTTCTCCATTCTCCTCTTTGACGAAGTGGAGAAGGCTGCTAAGGAAGTTCTTACTGTCCTCCTACAGCTCATGGATGACGGCCGCATCACCGATGGACAAGGCCGAGTCGTTGATGCAAAGAATTGCATCGTTGTCATGACATCTAATCTGGGAGCCGAATACCTATCCCGACCTAATGCTCCAAATGGCAAGATCGATCCGACAACCAAGGAGATGGTCATGGGTGCCCTACGCAACTACTTCCTCCCCGAATTCCTCAACCGTATCTCCTCTATCGTCATCTTCAACCGTCTCACTAAGAAAGAGATCCGAAAGATTGTTGACGTTCGCATGGGCGAGATCCAGAAGCGACTGAACGCCAATGGCCGCAATGTACTTATCGAAATGACTCCAGAAGTTCGCGACTATCTTGGATCTGCCGGATACTCACCTGCCTATGGCGCTCGTCCTCTTTCACGTCTCATTGAGAAGGAGGTACTGAATCGCATGGCAGTCATGATTTTGCGCGGCAGCATAAAGGACGGCGAAGTGGCTAAGGTGATCCTGGACGACGGACACATTCAGGTGTTGCCTAACCATACGGACAGTGAAGATGACTCTGAGATGTACGATGAATCTGATGCTGTGGCAGAATTAGACGACGAGATGGATGGTGGAATGGATCTTTATGAGTAGATTCCTTCTTATGACAACTTAGACGAGTAAAGAGGTGGATCTCAAAAACTAAATCGAAATTGGTGGTCCGCGAGTGCGAGCTACGAGGGCGTTTTTAGCATACGGCAGTTTCATTCATGGATATCTTTCGTAAAAAATCATGCATTGTTGAATGCATGCGCAAGTTCTTCTCTTCGAAAGTAATACGAATCACGAGGAATGCATTAAGATCTGGGGCGGTTTTCTTCGACTAAAGCGACACGCGATGGGTAACGATCGGTTTGATTTGTCTTGACCGACTTTTGTATATAATCAATAAGACATTTAAAATAGTTAAATGCTCCTATGTCTTCTGAAAGTGTATCATACTTCCAAATCTTGCACTGTGCACACTCTGAGTTGTTCGTCTTTTTCTGGTTAGCGTGAGTATCCTACCGAGGCTCGAGCTCGATCAGTGCACCTTCTCTATACCTGTCTTCATTCTTAAAGATGATTCTATCATGACTTCACGTTCTTCATCAGCAAGAGACTCGCATCCGAAGAGGCGCAAAGTCGCAATTGCCTGCGAGCAGTGTCGTAACCGGAAAGCTCGTTGCGATGGACACAAGCCAGTATGCGGAGCATGTACAAGTCGTTCACAGCAATGCATATACAAAGTCTCCGCTACTGAGACGGCGCGCACCAATGAATACGTTGAATCACTAGTCAATCGCATCGCAGAACTAGAACAACAAATAAGCACCACACGCGATGTCCCACCGGCGGAACCTAGCCACGGCATTTTATACATCTCACATCAAGACCAAGCCGAAGAGGAGCACACTCCTACAGTTCAGGGCATTCTTCCTGCTACTCCCAGCTCAGTCGATGCTATGGGTGCCAATATGGGACCAGCCGATCATCCTGCCATCAGTAACAAGTTCTACGGGAGCTCTTCAGCGTTATCATTTATGCGCCAGATATACAGCTCCCTTCTAGGCAACCCAGTGCTTTCTTCTTCGAGCACTGCCCCCAATACATTCCAACGTTTCACACCAATAGCAACTTCGACATCTACGAAGATCTACGTTGCACCCGAGCACTTTTCGCTTCTGCCTAGGCATCTAGCTGATCAGTGTTTGGCACTGTACTGGAATCGCGTTCATATTCTCTATCCATTTCTCCATGTGCAATCATTTAAGCAGGCATATGAGGAGCTTTGGAAGGCTGAAGCTGACCGTACGTTAGTCCGAGCTACGTTTATGAAGCATGCTCTTCCTTTACAAACATTATAACCTAGTTTCTCATATTTTGCCTTCGAATGTACGACAGCAGCTAACCTGAATTATTTAGGTAGCGAACGCCATAATTATGATCTTGGATTGGGCGCATCAAATGAATCTGGGCCATCGTCCGTCCTTTTCCATTGCGCGCTCAACGCAGCTTTGGCTCTGGGCATGCAATTTTCGGATCTATCGGTGAATGAAAAGAGTAACCTGACCTCCAACCTCTTAGAAAAGTCCAAGAATCTTCTGAAGCTAGATTTATTCCACGATGGTAGCATCGCTCTAGTCCAGACACTTCTTCTCCTTACGCAATACTTCCAATCCATGAATGGTCCGAATAGATGCTGGTCTACTATCGGAGTAGCATGTCGGCTCGCTCAAGGACTCGGTTTATACATTGAGAATGGAGCCTTTGTCCGACGCTTCAATTCGCTAGAACGCGAAATTAGGCGGCGAGTTTGGCACGGCTGTGTCACATTAGACATCGCTGTCAGCATGACTCTTGGACGGCCCCCGATGCTCATCAGCGATGCCAGTCATCCCCTTCCGGAGCCATTCGATGATGAATGGATACATACAGAAGATGCAGGCGCGCCAGTGTCATCCAAGATCGACTTTTTCGTTGAAACTATCAAGCTCTACCGACTTCTCGAGCGCATCCTACTAGATGTATACAAAGTCAAGGAACAACACAGCGCGGCGTCAGAGCTACCGGAGGGCTACCCTAGCTCCGAAGCCCTGACAAACTTAGATAAGGAACTTTCAGAATTCTCTCGCTGTGTTCCAGCTCCGCTATCATGGACGCAAGACGGTCTCCTTGCCAACTCCGATCCCGAGGGAATACTTCTGGTACAGTCCCACGTTCTACACGTCCGATTCTTACATGCGCACCTACTACTCTACCGACCATCATATTTTCAATATTGTCAGCAGAAGTCAATAGTCGCACGCTCGCAATCACGCACCCAAGACGAAGCTTCAGACTTTTCCCTTGCCAATGTGTTCGGTTACTACTTCAGCCTAACATGCATAAGAACGTCCATCGAGCTGATCCGAAATATAGAGAAGTACTCAGAATCTAAGACTTCCGGAGCATGGTGGTACAACATGTACTATACGAGGACTGCTGCAATGGTAGTTCTGCTCGCTGGTATCTGCCCAGAGCTATGCGCTCATATTGGAGAGGATGCTTGGGAATCTGCTTGGACGCGTTGTCGAAATACGCTGGTGAATAACCTGCCTCAGTATCCTCCGGTCAGAATTTGCCTTTCGACACTTGAAGCGCTGCGACATCATATATTGTGGCATCGATCTCGAGCTGATGTGGATTCTTCACTCGCCGGTTCGGCCGAAGTGGCAAATACCTTGGGATTACCACGAGGTTTTGAGAGCGGATCAGGATCTATTAGCCAGCCCGGCAATTTTGAAAGTGGAATCACAGATTGTTTACCTGATCAATTGCCGTTTGATCCTTCCTTTGACCCTTTCAGCTTCTTCGACATGGAATTTTCTACTGATCTAAGCTTCGGCTCAATCGATCCGTTTCCATACTAAACCTCGGTTCGAAATACCATCTCGCCACGAAAGGGTCACGGAGACTAGTAAATCCACAAGGCTCGGAAGTTACCTAAAACATGGAGCAAATAAGCTTTGGAAGGAAAAAAATTGAAGCCTTCGGTCGTTCTTGGGACACCTAGATGACGATTTCTGCCGAGTACATGATGAGTTACCGAAGTTAGGATTTGTTGTTGAAGCAGTAGTTGTAAAATAAGAGCTAAGATGACCGCTAAAGAAAAAATTATCAACGTCATTCATTATCAACTCTCTTATTCAAACACCTCTTCTATCTGAAATAATCTAACTGTCTTCTTGACATTGCATAAAAAGCTCTTCATCAACGGTTTCATTTGGACAGCGCTACCTCCGGATCATGCGACCACGAACAACCCAAGGCGAGGTGGTTAGATCACCCTTGATCAGAATCAACTTTTTCAAGATGTTCGAGCGACTGGTTAACACCATTATGGACCCTGGTTGCATCAATACCCTTATGGAGGCTTCTCCAGAAGCACTGTGAGGAACAAGACGGATCGAGACAGGCGTACACAGAGCTTCAGGAATTCTGATGCCAACACTACATAGTAGCCACCGAAACATCATTGGGATGTACTTGACCAACGTATCGTCGCGCGGACACAGAGGTTTCGAAAGGATACGCTGGCTGCCTCGACCGACATTTATCTACCCCATTCGATGACCTGGCTACTATCGACAGAGAACCCCCAGAATCCACCTTCAGGAAAGTCTCGCGCATATGGCGATTAACTATGCGAGGGACTCGTGGATGGGATACGAGAGAGCTATTTACTAAATAATATCGCATCGCGAAAACCTTTACATGACTTTAAGATATTAGTCAAGTTCTAACATGGCATCATAACCCAGTTGTATCGCTCGGAGAAGGTTGCTGCATATCAAAGATCTCTGTGTATTGTGTAGTGAAGCTACAGGTGGGTATAGTAACATCATGTTGATCCACCATGAATTGGTTCACGGCGACTCAGGGTATTTTATAGTGATTTAGTTCCTTTACTGATCACTACCTCTAGGCAGGATCACATGACTGAGGCTTGAGCGCAAATTACTAAGTAAGAAACAATATATAAGTCGGATCTTAACTAAGATTCTAAAGTCATGCAAAGGCCTTCATGGTACTATATCACATGCTAAACAGAAATATATTGGTTTTGTCACATTTAAACGCTGGTCACGGAACTCCTAAGAGAGTAGGAGTAATATCAAGTCAATAGGATAATAGCACAGAGAGCCTGCTTAGGGCAGGAGACAAGCTAAGCTATATACTACACGTGGAGGCGCTTGAGCCTCAGTCATGTGATCCTGCCTAGAGGTAGTGATCAGTAAAGGAACTAAATCACTATAAAATACCCTGAGTCGCCGTGAACCAATTCATGGTGGATCAACATGATGTTACTATACCCACCTGTAGCTTCACTACACAATACACAGAGATCTTTGATATGCAGCAACCTTCTCCGAGCGATACAATATCCAACTCATAGATTGTTACTTGCTAAACAATGTCATGTCCTAAAGACCTCTGGATAGCTCTGCGCTCACGCAACATGATTAGACTGAGACTAGGGCTGGACAGCAGCATCCTTAGCAATACCTGGTATTGGTGGGGTGAGCGCTAGCGGACGGGTTTCCTTACGCTGTTGAGGTAGGCGAAAAGTTTCGCCTACCTACTTAGGCTCTGAGGCCTGAAAGCCTCAGACATGCTCCAGACATCTCCGGACATAGATGGCGAAGACCTACACCCTACCGCTATGTCCGTCCATGTGTATGATAATCCAAGGACACTCCACGAGGCTCAGCATTCTCCAGACTAGCCTCGATGGTAGGATGCCATTGATAGAGAGATATCTGCACACTATCAAAATAGCATATGGAGAGTCTGCGACGACATCCTACCGTCTAATGTTATGTGAGCGCCACGATCGTGAGTGTCTTGAAGTAATGTACTTACCGAAAATAGTGACATTAATCCAATGCCCTAACCCACATTGCCTTATCAACTTACAGTACCAGCGAGAACTCTTGATCCTCTCCCAATCCAAGCACCTAAAGCTGCGGAGTAAATTGAAGGGCTCTAGAGATGGAGTCCTCCCGTTCTCATATTCGCAGGCTAGTTCTCCGGGTGTTTATTATGGGGAGAGGATTGATGAGCCGCTGTAGTGAGGGATATGAAGGGCTCTCTTAATCTTTTAATAAAAGTACTTCTAAGATTGTGAAAGAAAAAGAATGGCTTTAAGATGGGAAATTAACTGACGAATAAAGACATGTTAATTTCAATCCTGGCGGTGAGAGGGAATGATCAAGGACATGACGGTATAGCACTGCTAAAGAACGCGAGATTAGACAATTGACCTTCTATAACCCGTACGGGCCCTGCTACGCTAAACTACACTTAAGAAAGAGACGATAAACCAGTCAGTGTGTAATAGTCTCCTAGGCAGAACCGAAATCCCTGGGACATCAAAGACCTTGCCAAACCCAAATCAAAGCTTCCACACTAAACACTACAGGGTATACACTCTTTGCGACGTCCATATCTCCACCCATCCTGAAACCAATAACGCCACCTGTGCCGAACCGCTGAACCGAGACCTTGCATGAAGAGACAAGAGAATATGTGCGTGAAGGCAAAGGGAAATGAGGCTTGATGCGAAAGGAAAACCTAGGCCGAAGAAGGGAAGGAGTGCGGCGGGATATCTAAACAAAGGAAAGACCGGATAGAGAGCGGCGGATTGCGATGTGATATCGCTTCGCGGTCGGGATCGAGTCATAATGCTGATGTCGTCATCTTGGGCATCTCGCCGCCACAAGGTACTCTGTTTGATGAGCTGGCCCTGGTGGTTGAGCCTAGCCCTCTGCCTCACAGGTTATACACCGCTCATATCAACCTCTCTTCCTGCGGCCCAAGGCTTCAAAAATTCAGCCTCGCCAAAGTCACCTGGGCTCCCCACAAGCACTCTCCCTTCTTGCTCTGCATTCTCCACGTCCATATCCACATCGCCTTCTTTTATCACCATGCCATCAAAGTCCATCGCCCTTCCTCCCTGCCTCCTCGTCCTCGGCTGCGCGAAAGGTCTCAGCGCTGACTGCGGAAAGGCATGGATATTCTGCGGTGGTGTCTCTGACAGCGGGCTCACGGGCACCTCGTCTTCAGACACTTTGACGGGTATCTTGAAGAAGAAATTCGAATTCAATTTTGCCGGCTTGTCGTCGTCATCCTGCCATGAACGCTTGGACGAGTTTGCGGGGTTGGGTCGGAGGGAACTGTTGGACACACTCGAATCGGTCGAGGACTGAGAGGAAAAGGGCTGCGTAAAGGCTTCGGCAGGTAGCGGGAACATGTTCAGCGCCCGCCCGCCTTGATCATCGGCGCCACTATACAGATGCACATTTGTAACAGGCTGCTCAGCGAAACCACCAATCTTGTGTAGCCCGCAAAACGGTAGCAGTTCCCTCTGATGCTGGTAGTCGTCTGGGACAGCGTCTCGTGGGGGCTTGACGGAGTGATCTGTGATTGTGGCCGTGGTCGAAGCTGAGCCGTTGGGCGATGTGATGGTGAGAGTGGTCTGGATCGAGGGCAGGACCGTCTTGTGCGTCTTGTAGCCCTCAGGCACGCTCTTCCGTACCCTCATGCCGACGCTCAGGAGGTCCGCTTGCAGATGCTCTGGCACAGCCGGTATGTAACTCTCTCGTTGTTGACGTTGTCTCCTCGGAGCACTAGCGTGATGTTGTGGTCGGGTAATCGGGCCAGAACCCCGCTCCCAATCCTCAGAGTCGCTGCCGTCACTGTCGTCTCGCACGAAGAAATCGGTAATGGAGGGCTGGTACGGCCGCTTGTTCCTGTGGTGATGGTCCGGCGTCGGTCGTGGGTGCCCGTGGCGCATTATTGTGTGAGAAGGAGAAAGATGAGACGATATTCGAGGGTTGAGGGGCTTGTGCCTGGGTCTGTTGGCCTTGGATTGGGGGATTTGCACCCTAGCGAGAGGAGCTGAAAAGGGTATCGTCTATGCGCGATGCACAGAGGTTTCTGCCGGGTGCATGCGTTGTTCGCCGTAATCAATAATTTGTAAAGCGAGCCTGGGCGGGTAGAATGCAACGAGTGTCTGGCAGAACGGTCGGCGGGAGAAGGATGGAAGGAGCAGAGACAAAGAGTGATCGCTCGAGTGAAGAGGGAGTTTCGCGGGCGATCGAGGGGCGCGCCGTTGATCAATTGTCGCGGCAGTAACGCGCTGCCCGGCGATTTGTTGCGACGCGTTTGGGAGTGTCGGCGAGGAGATCGGTCATTAATGTGAATCAGCGGCAGGCCAGTCCGTGCAAGCTTCGGGTTTGGGGTATGGAAGGGCCTTAAAATAGGCCTGTTGTCGGCTTTGAATGGTGTTGCTGTCTTCTTTCGAAATTCGTCTTGACAAAAAGAACGGTCGCGGGTGGCTGGTTAGCTAACGGACACCAAGCAACTAGCTGCTGGCTTTTCGCGTGCTTATCGTGACGCGAGCAAGGACGAAGACATTCGTCAGCGGCTTCTTACAATTATATTGCAACCCTGCGACAAGACACCCGCCCCAGCCTATTTGCCATTCACACGCTTGTCCTTCAACCAAACACTCTACTATTCTACGAGAGACCACAAGCGTTGCATAACAAACATACACTATTCCCAACTATACAACAGCATACAACAACCGACAAATCAGCCAACAAATGTATCTGTTGTCATGTGCACTGGGCGTCTGGGGAGCTTCTTGGGCGTTCATCGCTCTGCACAGTCCCTTTTACGCGAGCAAAGCGGATACTAGCGAGACAACCATGACAAGATGATAATGTAGGTATCTTTATCGATTACACTTAAGCTTCTATCCTATGTAGAATAGTATGATATCATAGATGAAAGAGATCATGCAACACCGTGTATACTCCATGCGCCCCTGTCGAACAGTGTTCGTCAATGCCCCTTCGTTCTAATTATCGTTCGCAGCGACATCCCAGTCCCTCTCCCTATTCAGCACATGTTTGTACGTTTTCATGTGACTCGTGCTTTGATCATCGTCGACCGCCTTCAAAATCCTACATCTCAAGAATTCTGTGCCATCTCGGCCTCCTTCCTCGTCTGCCTTCCTACCCACTTATCCGCGCACCAGCAGACGATCGTCATTGCCATGCTGGCGCATAGCAACAACATCACTGTCAAGGTTCCGTACAACGCGAACTTGCTCTCATGGCATAGCTTTCCGAAGCTTGCATTTCCCATGTTGGTCGGCATAGCAAGGTCCTGTTTGAGGGGCTGGCTGTTCTTGTACTTGCATGTCCACGTTTGGATCGTGTCAAGCTCGGGGGCGTCATTGTTGAGGACGTGGGCGTAGATGACGGTGACAAGAGTAAGGAGTGCTGAGGGACCAGCAGTCCCAAGGGCGACGAGAGCACGAAGAGTGTGCTTGTTTGCAAGATTAAACTAGGACATGTTAAATCTTCCATGTGATACTGTGTGATTCAGACTCTTACCTTGGGAACGAGTGTCATAACCAGATAGACGCTAGAAAGTACAAGCGCTACCACCGCCGAGGCGATCAGGCCTTTTGTCCCATGTACGTCGAAGTGCTGTGGCCACAGCGGTAGCCACCATGGGTTGGAGCTTTGCTGCGTGTTGAAGATATGAAGGGTATGTCCGGCGGTGCCTAGTATGGCAATGCTCATTGCAACGACTAGTCCCGTGATGACGGTCTGAGCGAGGTGGAGGGGAGCCGGGTTGATCTTCATTTTGACGACTGTTCTTTCTCTTCACTCTATGGCTTGGTGTAGTATGAGAAGTGATGACACGGATAACGACGACGGATATATGTAAAGGATGGACTAGAATGAAAAGGAGGGAGCACAGCCAGGAGCACCCTACCAAACGAGCAAGAGAACGAAGGAACGAAACGAAATTCTTGTCGACGAAAGTCCAGTGATATAAGTCGAGGTTCTTGCCTGGTCAAACAAAAGGGGGCCGTCGTGGGATCACCTTGCCTTTAAAACAAATTGGTGGCCGTGGGCGTTTCATGCTCGACGCCTAACCATCCCGCAATCCGCCTCCAAAATAGATCATGGATGATGGACATGGGAATGGGACAGCCCTGTGCAGGAAAGTAACTGTGACGATCAATGTTTCCTAGCTTAGTACCTGTCAGATAGGATATGGTTCGCTCAAGGTGTATCGTGAGCGCGTAAGCTGCACCTTGACGCAGAAAATAGACCCTAATTTACTGACCCCTCCTACCACGCCCCGCAAATTATTTGGACCGGCGCTCGAGCGCGGTCCCGTTATGGCGATCATTGGCTTCTTGATCGGCCACAGCAATACAATGAAGGCCTGTGGCTTGCCATATTCGCTGTTCCTGCCTCTAATTCGAAGCGAGGAGATGGTTAGCTGGGGCGCGGCGAATAGGGCGCGAGAACGGAGCCTATGCAGGTGCATGAGTGCTCTGAAACGGGACATGCAGGCTCCGGGCGCTTCGACGAAGGACTTGCAGATGGTGATTCGGGGGACGTTTCGGCGCTTAAATGGGAACAGCAGGGGCAGGGGCCTCATTGGTCCATGTGCCAAGCGATCTGACGCTGCCAAAAACAGAAGCGACAGCGCGACGACAATACATCGAAGATGGAACTTCAAGACACAACAGACCGAAAGTTTGGTTCTGGTGTGGAATGGTATGTACATGGCTGGGGCTATGAGGTATCTAAGCAGAATATCATACAGCAGAGGCATAATGAGAGCTGCGGTTTGGTATCGTGCCTAAGCGCGAGCCAGTGTGATACAAATATGTATACAATGCAGTGAGCAGCTGCAGGATAATCCAGAACAGCCCCAAGCTCTAAGCAGTCGTGTGCTACCGACACACAAAGTCCGGAAGTTGTGTTCCGACCGGAAGTGCCTGGCCAAATGTTGGTGCGAAAATAGTTAATCCGAAAGTGGTGTCTTCCTCGAGCAGCACGGGTCGAAGCGCCTGTAGATATTGGCTTCCAACAAGCGTTGCACATCAAAGCTGGTCCGTCAAACCACCTCCACTGCCGCCAAAGCCCCACTTGCGTCGTCCAGAGCTGGACGAAGCTTTCGACTTCCCCTTCTTCGCTGCCTCTAATGGGTGTTCCTTTTCCCACCGCTCATCGGATCTGTACGCGGCAATTGCTTGTTCGAGGTTGTAATCTGCTTGTTGCAAGTACAGAACCGCAACATCATATCTGTGTCGAGGAACAATACTCGCTCTGATCAGCTTCGCTCCCACGCCTAGGCTGTAAATCTACAAGGGAACTGCTTACTCCGCTACTTTACAACCCACCATGAACTTCCTCACTTTGCCTTTTCTTATCTCTTCCTCTTCACCTTCCAAGGGCCTCGGACTTAGACTGACCCCGCCCTTGTAGTACTCTCCGGGTATCAAGACCGTTCTACGCGCCGCTAGCAGATGATCCGCATAGAGAGCGTTTGTTTTCCGCAGCGCTTCGGCAGGTACACCGTATCTAAGCGACAAGGATGCTAAGGAGTCGTGGTTGGGGTCTACAAAGTGCAGAACATCAGGTGCGGATTCTACATCTGCACCCTTTGCTTTTTCTGAAAGCTGCTGTGCCGAACTATGCGCCGAATATGGTGGTGGCTCGTCGGCGGTTGGAGGCGAATATGCTGGAGGGTCTCGTAAACCCTGCGGTAATGGAGACGGCACTACGGAGATCTGACAGAAGGGACAGTAAGTTGAGAATCGTGGGTTGTCTGTTATACAACGGGCGCATATGGCACGACTACAGCACTCGAGACGACGCTCGTACTGCGTTGGTTTCTCGGTCTTCTCATCGTAAGTCGGCGGGATGGAGGACAGGAGCGCGGCACAGGTACAACAAGCTTCGGACATTATGAATATGAATACGTGAGCAGTCGAAATAAAAGTCTACAAAAGATTGTCTATGAATGCGGGAGAAGTAATGGCAATAGCCGGAGGTACGTCATGACTAAGTCCGTTGGCGAAATGGGCTCACGTGTCGCATGAGGAAGGCAAAACACACCCGAAGGCAGTTTGCAATGCACTATAAGTCTATCCGACGCCTAGACTATCAAATGATAATAGTCATTCGTCAAGGTCAAATTTGGGTGCTTTGAAGCGAACGCATGTTCTTGAGGGTCCTAATTAGCGAGTAAGGCAGTTAGCCGTGACTGCGCACGGACCTTATCGGACCGTCTCGCTTGCCGAGCCCACAGCAGAATTGAGCCAGCTCGAACTTTTCGGCAATCGTCAATTCACACTACAACACCACGCTCACTACGAGGTATGTCTCTCCCTCATCGAGTGCCCTTCAGATAGCCAAGGGATGCAATCGGCGTGCTCCTATGAGCTCGCGCGACACTGCTCCCCTCCGCGACAGAGCTGAAGACCCCTCATGTTGCGCGCTGAGGGCACTCTCCAAGCTCTAGGGCATCTGGAGGCTAACCATTTCACATCAACAGATACCTCGATCGCCTGAGCCATTGAGAATCTCCTGTCGCCAAAATGGTCAAGACCTCCGTCCTCAACGATGCGCTCAACGCCATCAACAACGCCGAGAAGTCTGGCAAGCGCCAGGTCCTCATTCGCCCGTCGTCCAAGGTCATCATCAAGTTCTTGACCGTCATGCAGAAGCACGTACGTACAAATCTCTGTTCGAATGGGCTTATTCCATTATTCGGGTTGATAACTAGGCAATGATTCTGCTCGCTCTACAATCTTTGCCCTTTAAGTGCCCGATATATAAACACTCGGCGAAGGACTTACACGTCTTCGGAATTTCTTATGATGTTTTGATGTTTAATTCTTCGCAACATACTAATATTCATCTACAGGGCTACATTGGCGAGTTCGAGGAGGTCGATGACCACCGCAACGGCAAGATTGTCATCCAGCTCAACGGCCGCGTACGTTCAATCCACTCTTTCTATACCGTCCATTTTTAATCCTTCTTTAGATCAACAAGACCGGTGTCATCTCCCCCCGCTACAACGTCCAGCTTCGCGACCTCGAGAAGTGGGTTGTCAAGCTCCTGCCCTCTCGTCAATTCGGTTACATCGTCCTGACCACCTCCGCTGGTATCATGGACCACGAGGAGGCCAGGAGGAAGCACGTTGCTGGCAAGATCCTTGGTTTCTTCTACTAGATACCTTGTTGGAGCTGGTTCTATACCTAGGAGTGTGGGTCAAAATGTTTGGTTCCCTAATCGGTACCACATGGTAGACATGATAGATGAAATGACCAAAAAGTTGATATGATCTCTACATAATCTGATAGCCCGCTCCTTTGGGTCGACCTGTTGTGCACGTATGTTTTGAATGATTCGATGTGAAGTTTGAGAATTTCGCACTATTCGCTTCTGATCTAAGGGTAACATACTCTATATAATTATTCCTTCAACTGATCCTTTCAATTGTCGGACCCAACCCGTCCCTCTTCTCAACTAACTCCGAACTCATCTGACTGTTCTGAGCATCACTCAAAGCTCTAACAATACCGCTCTCTGCCTTCTCCCTCACTAAGCTACGAAGTGCCTGTATTAGAAACCCCGAGAAGACGTCTACGCTCCATTCGTCCGGTACCAAGGCTAGAACGTCCGCAATGTCAAACCACCCACCAAACCTCTTGAGAAGTTCGCCCGTCTGCTCGATACGCTGCGCAAGATCATCTAGCCTGAGGAATTCCTGGAGTAGGTTATTGAACAGGCGGGATTGTTCGGGACGACTTGGGATTTCAGACTGGGGTACGTATCCTGAGCCTTCAGGGCGGAAGATGGAGGAGCCGCCATATAAGCAGTATGAGATTGCGGTGTCGAAGTCGCCAAGGCCGTGGGTTAGGAGGCGGATGGCTTGTTGGTGTCTCCCTTGGCGTCCGTTTAGGATGATCATTTCTGGTACGAGCTCCTGCTCGTAAGGTTGTAGGCGGGCGAGGATAGCGGGGACATCGTATGAGGAAGTGGCTGGTTGATTCGAGCCGAGAAGTTGGAGGAGGCGGAGGCGGGCATGCCACCATTCAGCGGGGATGGCGTTGTCGGTGATGAACTGGCGGTATGTGGGTTTTGGGGAGTGTAGGGCACGATATGTTTCGTATGTTTGAAGGAGAGTGGAGCGGGAGGTAGGGGTAGAGTCGAGCTCTGTAATGACAGTCTCGAGGTAGAAGGCTATGAGTTCGTTCACGTATTGTACGTGCTAGAAAATCAGCATCGAGTGTCATCATTCAAACAGGAGCAAGGAAGGGCTGAAGCCGGAGAAACATACCTTCTGCTCGAAGACGAGATATTCAAGATATTCCTTGACCGCACCAGGAGCCTTTTCCTTCAAAATGGCTACAGCGCGTGTAGGCTCGAACTTGACTCGACTGCTGTCGTCGGCGAAAACTTGAACACCAAGCTTAGGGTTGCGGTTCGCAAGCCACGCACCGTACTCTTCGACTATTGACTGATCGCGTATCCGCGTGAGATACTTCCGCACCTCATTCTCACCGTCCGCGAATTCTCCCCCCTCATCCTTCTCGCCTTCTATTATGCGCCGCCACGTAGCGAGCACTTTTGATGGTCTTACAGCCGCCTTGCTGTTGCGTTGATAAAGGCGACTAAGCACATATAGGCGGTTGAACTCCTCTAAGAGTTGGACTGCTCTATCAAAGCATTCGACTTCGTTGTCTACCAGCTCATTGAGCTCGGCGCGAAGCGATCCAGCAGTCGCAGGTCCCTTTGGGCTTGCTTGATCGAGAAGCAAAAGGATGCGGAGTAGAGCGGCGTCGATGGTCTGGAAGACATAGGGGTCATTCGTTACGCTCGCCATGCCCTTCCTCCTCTTCCAAAACAACAGATACTGCTTCACCACCCCCACCAAGTTGTCTCCAAATGGACCTTTCACATCAGCCGACATGCCAGTCAAATCATTCTGCGCCAAGAAGTGTTCTACAATCTCTACAATACCCCCAGATATTTGTATGCCCTCTGGTCCCTGCACGACTTCCTCATGCAGGATGGGAAGGAGGGAGAGTATGACTCGGGGGTCGACTTCTCCCTCTACAAGCGCTTGTCCTGTGATACGCTTTTCATTTTCGAAGATGATGATGTTTGTGGTGGTTCGAAGGATGAGATCCATGAATAGGAGGATAGATGCCTTTTGACGAATGTAGATCAAGCTGAGATACTCGGATTCGTTGCGAGGCTCCTGGCCTCGTATGTCTCCCAGAACAGTTTCAAGCTTAGATCGATTAGGCAGTATGCGCTTTCCGTTCCCTGTGGGTGGGGACTGAGCCTCGTGAAGGCGAGCATCTAATCGGATGACCAGGGGATTTCGGACCGTCCACCAAACCTGGTTCCCAGCCCAAAGGACTGTTTGGGACTGTAGCCTCGAGAGACGTTCTGTGAACTCCTTATCTGCCTTTTCTTGTGACGCCTTGCCCTTACTGGCATCTGATGGTGTCGCGCTTGTGGGTCTTACTTGAAGATTCTTGACCATCAATTTGGCGCCAATCTCTGAAACGGTCAGATCTGCAGGCTGAACTACCGTCCGAATACCTAAGGGAAGCGTAGACCATTCCCCTCCTTCGAGATTGATCCCAAGTGGACTGAGGTCAAGCCACTCTTTGGAAGCTTCACCTTCCCCAGCATCTAAATCCCATCGTTGAATCTCAACCCCGTATTGTTTCTTGTCTTCTTCCTCGTGATGGACCACAGCTAGAACGAAGCCTTCTTCTGAATCCATGTCTGGCCCCATCGATGTTGATAGATCAATGCCTTTTCCATCAACGATAATGGCATCTGGATAGCTACTGAAGGATATGCTACCGCGAGACATGTCTCCATCTAAATTCACAAACATCCCAACGCCAGGTTCGGAGGGTGTCGTGCCGACTGTGAGTAGGAACTCAGTTGGCGTGGGTGAAGCGATATGTGGTTTCAGAGGAATGAATGTCGGAGCTGGAGGGGATTCTTCCTCGGGCGCTGCCGGCGCCCCTGAAATTGGGGCTGGCGGTAGTGGTTTGTCGGGTGATGGTTGTCCAGACTGAGGCAGGCTTGATGTTCGCTCTGGAAGGTCTCTGGTCGGCGATCGTGATGGCGATGGAGCCGGAGCGGGAGACATGGTTCGTGATAGCGACTCTGGTACGTCAAAACCATATCGTTGCGCTGGTGGCCGTGGGCTCTGTGTGCGAGAGGAGGGTTCCCCTGCGCCCAAGAAACCTAAGCTGGTGCTTCTAGAGTGACCACGTTGGTCCTCATGGGACCCTCGGGGGTGTGCACTTGCGGACGACACGCTCCTAGATGGCGGTTGCAAACTGGCAGTGATATCTTGAGCAGCTCCACCCACATCTCCCGCATTCGGATCCAGGGAAGAAATAGGAAATAAGCCAATTTTCTGCTGGTGGTCGACATCTAGAAGCGCGTATGAATGAGTATCAGCGGTGCATGAGTAGTTGTCTCGCCGGACAGATACCATGCAGCCACCGTACTCAACCATCTTGATAGCTCGAGGTTGTGCATTCTCTGTAATTCTAACCAGTCGGACCTTGCTCTTTAATCCCACCATGACGACCACGCCGTCGTCGCTGGATCTTTCTTCAGCATTTAGATCCGGACCTCCGATCCACAGACAAGGGAAAGATTTGGAATTCGAATCTGGGCTCAGTTCTGGCAGGGTATAGAAGCTTAGCGTGTTGTTGCATCGGATACAGGCTTTGTTGACCTGAGGCAGCAGCAGGATCTGCTGCACTCCGGCACCGGTGTCATTATTGTACGTAGGCTCGAGCCTTGAGGCAATTATGGCAGTAGGTTCGTCGGAAGGATCGTTAGGTTCAGGAGGTAATAGGACGAAGTGGATGACTTCTGCGCCAGAGGTGCCTACGTAGAGGTTTCCGTCTGCGTCCGGTTAGGTCATGCAATACTCGGAAGGTTTTAAAAGAAGGTCGTTGGGCTATAGAAGTAGTATACGTACTCCATACTTCCACACAGGTTATGCGCACATTGGTTGATTGTCCATCAGCGGATAGTGGTAGGTCCGATACCAGTTTGCGGAGCATGTAAGCTCCATCTTGAGGCGGCAGGCGTGCACCCAATCGCGAGGAAGAAGCTTCTGCCATGTTCCGTATGTGGAGCACTCGCCATGGCTAGCTATGCGGAGGCGTCGCAAGAGGTGAGCATGTTGAAAGTAGTCGTTGCGGCCTCGAAGGTGCTGCGGGCTGTTCGCGGTCCCACCAATCGGCTGGCCCCTGCGCCGCAAGTCATCCCCGACTGACTTGAAAGCTGTCTCCAACCAACTGCACCAACGCAACGCGCGTCCGCCAATGCCCAAGATACGCTGTTGCGCGATCTTGCTTCCCAGTAGGATACGATTCTGAAGCACTCGACTGTCCAGCAATCGTCCAACGCAAATCGCCATATAGAAGATTGTAGCAGGGATGCAGGGGCTAGACGACATCGAGAGCAGGAGCTCGCAAGAGGCGCCGCGAGAGGATGAGATAAGTGGACAACAGATGGTAGCAGATGGAGAGGATAACAAGTTCCAAAAGGCTATTGGAGCGTGGAGGAGTACGTGATTCTTGGGCACGGCGGTGTATAGCCTGGCTGACGACTCGTGTAGATATCGACTTGACCACGCTCGTTCCTCAGCTTGATACGGTTGCGTCAGACCTCGTCGCACACCAAAGAGACACCCTCACGCAACGCAAAGACCTTGCGCAGAAGACGAAGGACTTTCGAAAGCTGGATGATGCAAGCAAGCTGAACGATATCAAGGGTCTATTAAAGTGTCTGTATCCTCTACCGAATCGATGAATACCTGCCATACTGACCCCCCAAAGCATACCAAGGTTTCATTGACCTTATTTCAAACCAGTCCAAGACCGTACAGGCCGCCTTCTTCCAGCTCTACTCGCCGCTATCCGAAGCACCCGATCCATATCCACTTCTCGAAGCCTCCATTGACTCATTAGTTACCGCCGAGGAGACCGTGCCAAAATTGAATAATGAGAACCAACATCTACAAAAGACCGTTGCAAGTCTTACATCACAGCTAGAAGAAGCGGAGAAGAACTTGGAGGAAGAGCGGGCTGCTCGTAAAGCATTAGAAGATACCCGGGACAGCAAAATCAAAGAGGTTGAGGCGTCGTGGTCTGCTGTGCTCAGCGAGAAACAGGACAATTGGGAAGCGAAAGAGAAGGGCTTTGAAGAAAAAGCCGAAAGCCAGGAACGGCTCTTGAAAGAACTCAAGGCCAACTACGAGGTCTCCCAGAGGCTTGGAAAAGGCGACGAAGCGGAAGGCGATGCAAGCCGAGGCGCAACAGCTGCGGAACTCGAGATTGTCAGTTCAGAGCTAGAAAGGACCAGCCACCGTCTCGCCGAAGTTGAGGCTAGAAATGAGCAACTACGGCTTGAACTCGCACAATCTGCGTCGGCTCACGCCACCCAGCAAGTGCCTGTAGAGGATGATCCAGCCTTCCTTCGGTTGAGATCTGAGAACTCGTCGCTCCTGCGAAAATTGGAGGCGGCGCGATTTGAAAAGGATTCGGAGCGGACACGCTTAGAGACCGAAACACGCAGCTTGGAGCGAGAGATCAAGAACCTAAAGGGCGAGAAGGATGCTCTACGAGAAAAGGTGTCGAAATGGAGCGACTATGACAACGTCAAGCAGGAGCTCGAGGTGCTGAAGGTGAGTCAAGCTTGATGTTGCAATTGTTCGTTGTATTGACTAGTGTCACAGTCGATAGAGTTCGCTACGGGAGATGACGACGATGAAGCAACAGAGATCGCCCTATCGCAGGATGGGGCAACAGGCAAAACCAAGGGCGAAACGCTTGAGCAACTTCTGTTAGCTCGTAACAAGAAGCTTAGCAACGAGCTCACTGTCCTCCGGGTTTCGCACCAAGACCTCCAGAGTCGCTTGGAAGCTCTGCAGGAAGAGCTCTCTAATACGAATATGGAATTAGAGAAGTCTAGAAACTTGAACGAAACGCTAGAAGCAGATCTTGAAAAGGTGCAACAAGAGGCGACCAACGCCTTCGACCCATCCGCAATGTCCGTGGCGGGCACGTATACATCCCGATATCCACAATCTTCCTTTGCTCCAAGCCGACGCGGAAGATCTTCACCAACTTCCTCTATCATTTCGGGCTTCGATCCCGCACAAGCACCTCAGAATTCCTTGTCGGCGCTTCGTGCCGGTGAACCTGTTGGGGGTGGTTCAGGCATCCTTCCCATGGTTACCGCACAAAGAGACAGATTCAAGAAGCGCAACACTGAACTGGAAGGTGAGCTGCAGAAGACGTATCAAACTGTTTCTTCGTTACGTTCGGAAGTCGCAGCTTTGCAAAAAGACAACTTGGATCTCTATGAAAAGACAAGATATGTGTCTAGCTACAACCGTGGTCCGGCTACTTCAGCATCTGCATACTCCGCCAACCCCACCCCTTCAAATATCCACATCTCCGATTCGACCTCTTCAGGTCTCACTATGGATCGCTACCGCTCTGCGTACGAATCCAATATTTCCCCTTTTGCCGCATTCCGTGGGCGCGAGACTGCTCGCGCATTTAAACGAATGCACGTTTTGGAGCGCATGGTGTTCCGCATCACTCGTCTAGTCCTTCAGACGAGAACCAGTAGAAATTTATTCGCAGCATATCTTTTCGGGCTGCACTTCATGGTATTTTGGATGCTGTGGACGTATGCAGGCGCACACACAAGCGCCATGGCTCCGGCAGCCTCGGCGGGTGGACCCATTGCAGTAAGTTCAGACGAAGATACCGTGTGGCAGAAGGAAGGGTTTGATGAGAAAGCCGGGACTTGAGGCTCTAGCGGGTTCTTGATTTGTTGTAGGGATTTGTAACACTAGGTGGCGTTAGGCATATGCCACATTGAGTGCTTTTGGCCTGGAATAGGTTCGCAGTAGCATACGACTTGGATGTCTAAAGATATGACATCACCTTTCGGTACTCTGGGAGGGAAAGACTTTTTTAAATACCATTCTATTATTCACCAATGAATTTGTTTGGCTCGTCTTGCTGTGACTACAACTTGCCCCGGCTGAAGTATGCATAGTGCGATGAAATCGGAGCGCCATGTACAAAGTCTTGGCAGCAAATCATTCGCTCTCAAGCTGCACACTCGCATTTCACAAAATCATCACCTCCACCAATACTTCACGACCCGCCTTTAATCACAATCACATTCCTTTAATTGAATCAAGCTTCTCGAAATTCTTATCTAGGCTTAACATGATGCAGCGACGCATGGTAAGCATCAATATTCCTAATCCGTGTAACATGCGGCTAATCAGGCGACAGCTCACGAAGGAGGAAGAGGCGACAATCAAAGGAGAAGACGTTCAAGTCAGACGAGAGGATCAGGAGAAAATCAATCGTTTTAGCTCGCTGCATCAGAAGGAGACGGCTATTGAGGATGAGCTGAAGGCCAAACTTGTGAGTACCGATTTTTCCGCACGCCACTGCATTTTGTGCAATCGGTCCTCTGCCCATTTACTGACGCGACTTCAAACACTGACACAATATTAACAGAAGGAGAAGGAAGATCTAGAAGAGATCTCGGGTGAATTGGAGCTGGTGGATGAGGAAGAGAAGGTTCCGTTAGTATACCTTATCTTTGACGTTTTTACATCCATCTCTAATAACGGTTACAGATACAAGATCGGAGATTGCTTCGTTTCACTACCTCAGCCCGAAGTCCTAGAGCTGTTATCATCATCAACAGAGAATATTGACAGCGATGTTGACGCGCTAAAAGAGAAGCTAGATTCTATCCATGAAGAGATGGAGGAGCTGAAGAAGGCGCTATACGGTCGATTTGGAAGGAGCATCAACTTGGAAACGTAATTCTCGAGATATAATGCTAGCAGCGAACGGATGAGAAGTTCCAGATGAATGCAGCGTTAACGATACCCGCAAAATACAACAAAAGTCAAGCTCAAGCATTTCTCTCCTTTCAATTTGAGTCGCGACCATACTAGACTAGGTTGGCTTATCCATCCGTAGGAGTTCAATCTGACATTCAATACGCTTTCTATCGGAACGACTTGCAACGATTCCAGGTCCGATCGCGGATTCTCGGCTTTCTCTGCGTAAAGAAGAGTCGGCAAGTGGGCCCTCAACCATAATGCCGCAATAACCGGTCACGTGCTACAACTAGCACCGCTGGATCTGCATTTCCCCCGCCTCAATCGGAGCAGTTTCCTCGGGTATCTAACCTAAAAGCGCGGGGTCAATGTAGTGGGATGCAGCCCAATTCCAAAATTTCAAGCGGATATGTCATCATCCTTTCAAAATAGTTTGGACTGGGATTTTGCTTTCTATTGCTTTTCACCATTCATGACTCACTGTTCCTGACATCAATTGAAAGCCTAGGCAGTCATGGCTGAGGATGCAATTGCTTTAGAGAAGACGTACTCGCGAGATAGTCGAATGATCCGCGAGGGACAGGGGCTTGAAGCTACGCCCGTTTCTCTAGTGCGAAGTGTCACGCAACGAAGTCGTCGTATGTTGGTTGTGTACTCGGAAAAACTTCTATTATATCAGAACTAATATTATTTCTTGTAGGAGAGGAAAGTTCTCGTGCGCGCGTCCATATCATTCAAGATTTTGACCCTCCGTCAGACCTAGAGAAGGCAGACGAGATCAAAGAGACTGAATCACACTCTCCGCCGGAGTCCTGCTTCAATGGGCAGACACCGAGAGGGAAAGGCGAGAGAAAGACGATTAGGTTCGAAGATGGAGATAGAGAAAATCCGAACAATTGGTCGGCCGTGAGTAACTACTTTGAACGCCCACCAAGAGCTTCTCACGTTGAGACTATGAGTAGTGGAAGAAGATATACGCACTTGCAGTTGCTATATTCAGTGGTAAGTGCGCGAGTGTCTGCAGATGCAGGATGACGCTAATATTGCACAGTCATGAACAGTACAATGAGTTCCTCGTAAATTGCCATATCTTCCTTTCGACTTATGCCTTACCTAATAATCTCTCAGCCTCGCAGCCGGGGCAACAGTACCCATCTCCAAACACTTCGGTGTGACCAGCGAATCAAAGCTTATTCTTCCGACCTCTATCTACCTCGTAGGCTATGTCGGCGGACCCATGATCTGGGGACCAATTAGCGAGTCCTATGGCAGGAAATGGACCATGATTGCATCATTTGCACTCTTTACGGTATTCTCAATAGCGTCGGCGGTAGCACCCAATTTTGCCGCGCTCGTAGTCTTTCGATTACTTGTGGGTGTGGGAGGTAGTTGTGCGATTAGCGTTGTGGGTGGGATCTGTGCGGATGTGTATCATGATCCTGTGAGTAGAGGTCGTAGCATGGCAATTTTCATGGTAGGTATACGGACTTCCAACAACCAATTGTCTAATGTGTGTTGACTCGTAACAGGCAGCTACGACATTTGGACCAATCCTTGGCCCACCAATATCAGGCTTCATTAGTGTGATATCTTGGAGCTGGGCTTTCTGGATAGGCGTCATCTTTGCCGGTGCTTCGTGGCCGCTGTTCTTCTTCTTCCCTGAGACATATGCTCCAGTGATCCTGAAATACCGTGCCCAAAGACTTCGAAAGGAGACTGGTGACGCGTCCATTGTTGCACCTATTGAGCTGGAAAAGACAGACCTGGGTCACATTGTTACCGTTGTACTTACGCGGCCCGTCCGCATGATATGTTTTGAACCGCTTGTCCTTTTCACCTGTTTATACCTAAGCTACGCATGTAAGTTGTCACTTCTCTACCTGTTCTAGCAAAGACATAAAGTGAGCTAATAGGGTTTATAGACGCCATTTTCTACATCTACTTCCAGTCATACCCGTTGATATTCACAAACATCTATGGCTTTAACGCTGGCCTCGAAGGCCTCACCTTTCTTCCCATCGGCGTTGGAGCCATCATCTCTGCCGCCATGTACCTCTCTTGGGACGAGATTCTCCGGCGTGCTCAAGCCGCTAACAAACCCTGGAGCCGCAACGAGGAAATGCGACGACTACCTCTCGCCTGCATCGCGGGGCCTTTCTTCGTGATATCTGCATTCTGGCTGGGCTGGACGGCGCGCGAGGAAATTCACTGGATAGTCCCTTGCTTGGCAGGTGTTCTATTTGGTATGGGATATTTGTGCCTATTCATGGCTCTCCTCAACTACCTTGTCGACGCATACGAAATATTTGCAGCTTCTGCTATGGCAGCTGCGTCGCTTTCACGATCGAGTTTCGGCGCGGTGCTGCCGTTTGCAGCCAAGCCGATGTACAGGACGATGGGGATTCCGTGGGCATCGAGTTTACTGGGCTTTTTTAGCGTGGCATTGTGCATTGTTCCCTTTGCATTTGTAAGGTGGGGCAATAAGTTGCGGCAGAAATCTAAGTTCTGCCAGTATCTGGCGCAGAAGAAGAAGGAGGAGGCTGAAGCGAGGGAACAAGAAAGGGAGGCTGAGGAGAGGAGTAGAAGCAAGGATAACCTTGGAGAAGGGGGAAATTCGAAAGAGGAGGTGTGAGCAACACACGGCAGATGAGAGTGAACGATGAAAAAGGAGAAGGCCGCATACACACATGCATTGAGGAGTATATTTTGGGACATTCGTAAAGCATCGTTGCATTTTAGGCACATATACACGGTCAGACAAGCGATGAATGAAAACACATACATAATGTAATACAGTATTCTCCAGAGTGCACGACTTCTCGGTAGGTCAGCATCCGACGCAAGTCCGCAGGCTAGACTCCCGCCGCTCGCTGCTCGTTCCCCGCGATCCTTCGTATACCGTAAGTCGTAAGCCCAAAGGATGACCGCAGGCCTTGCCTGCTCTGAGTTATTTCGACGAGCGGCGAACAACGAGGGCGGGCAATTCTTAGAACCTGATTTATCGAGGTTGTGGTAGATTTCGGAGGGAGAGGATCCGGCAGAGGATGCGGAAGGAGACATTCGGAGTTGATCGAAAGGAGCAGTCATGTGCGAATGTGCAGGTTGACAAAATTGGATGTCAACAGAGGGGAGAGAAACAAGGTATTCCACGAACTCTCTGGAAGACAAAGAAAACTCATTGTAGGGCAGAGTTGTTCTCGTTCGCGGATCGATCTGCAATCGTGGTACAGATACTAGTGTCCGCGCTTCCCTCTAGCATCCTCACATCCACCCATTCTCCCGCACCAAAACAATCCATATCGCTACACAAATGCACCAATCTTCCCAGCTTCGACTCAACATCCTCTCCTCGCTTGCCACCTCAACTCGCTTCTCAGCCCACGGCCTGCCTAGCGGACCGTGAAACGGACCACAAGCCAATAAAATCCCCAAGGCGCTTAACCGCATATGCAGCCTGATTGGCCACGAACAAACGCGCCCGATGGGGCGATATTAACTTCCATTTCTTGCATGCATTTGCGCCGGGCTAGATCTTGGAAAGATATATTAAGGTGCATTGATTGCTAGCTGGATTGGGAAGGTTACCCACGACGGGGCATTTTGCGGGTACTCCGGGGCAGCGAGTGGATGAGGGAGAGTGGAGTAGGCGGTAAAATAGGAAGAGGACTTACGCATTGCTGGGTCGGAGGTACCGTGCGTGTTTCTATTCTCAACTGTTAGGGTCGGAGACACTGTGTCTCTTGACTAAAGCCTCAAGGAAGGCTTGAAGGCCTAAAGACATGGGTAGTGACTCGAGATCATCTAGCTTTGTGGCTGGAGAGTCGAGCTGTCTACTGTTGACAACAGCTAAAAGCTACCAACAGCCACACTGGCGATGGCAAAATCTCACTAGGTCGCCTCCAGCATGACCGCTTTCTGTGCAACCAGCCCTCCGGAACCCCATCTCCCGCACAGTCCAATCAGCACCTTAACCCGCATTTCTTCTCAAAGCAGCTATTTTAAGGGCGTTATCCATTCATTCGCTCCCACACCAGTCCCCAAGCAGCTTGGTTCCCGCCGCACTGATCTGTGCGCTTAGCGCTTGGGCCTTGCTGGACGATCTTGGCTCGGGAGCCGCCTGGGCGACCGCAGGGATTCTGACCGAGTAACCAATCAATAGCACTTGGAGCTATTTTGGTTCTCGGCGAGCGGTAACGGTCTATGCCAGGAAAGCAATTCGATATCGGGTGGGAACACGCAATGGGAGTATGTATGTATATATGTGCCCGTCTTGCGTGGCCTTGCAAGAAGTTTCATACTTGTCCGTACAACTTTCATCACGAGTGAGCAAGTGTCGTTTGCGAGAGGCTTTTCTATTTCGTTGCTTCAGGGTTTGTCTTGTTTTTACTTCAGAGATCTGGATCTCTTGTTTCTTTAATTTGCCTTTCCGCTCTCCAAGGACGTTCCGCCTACAAACTTCCAGTATCAAAAGACCGGTCTCGTGTATTCGCGGGATTCTATTTTGGCTCTTGCTATTCTGGTTTGACTAGGGAAAGAACATTTACGTCCCACCTGCTCCTCTCGACTGGGCGTATCATAATAAGCTCCTACCTGCTCTTACACCTCCTCTCCTCTCCTAGGACATTGAAGACCTTCGACCATGATCTTCAACGCTAGAACGCTCCTATTGGCCTTCGCGCCGTTGACTATCTTCGCTGCGCCAACTCCCTCGAAGACAGTGAACCCGATGGAGGATGTTTTTGCCAAGCGAACTCTGCCCGAGAATGTCATCAAGCAGATCACCAATGGCACGTGTAATCTAGCAGGCGTGAAGATGCCCATAGGTAAGCTCAATCCCGCCTCAACTTTCGTACTCAACACTGTTAACATCTTTAAAAGCTCCTACGCCTCTTCCCGTGCCAGGAGCAGGCTTACAACTCGCTCATATCGCTGTGGGTCGCGGCAAGCAGAACTATACCTGCGACCCCGCTGCTATGACGGACCCTTCGGCCTCTCCAGTCCCCAAAGCCGTCGGTGCCATGGCGACTCTCTTCAACGTGACATGCGACCTGGTGCGCATTCCCGACATCCTAGCTCATATCACCGACCTCGCCCTCAAGTACGAAGTACCCACAGGCGAGGTGGCTGATCTGATCGAGTCCGGTCACCACGAATTCAACACAGACGGCAAGCCGTTCTTCAAGCTAGCCACCCCTAAGGCCGACTTCGGATTTGTGCAGGGCAAGGCGGCTGCCAACTCGACCGCACCGACGGACGCGAACAAGGGTACAAATGGCCTAGGAAGTGTACCGTGGCTCAAGTTGGATGGTACAAATGGAAATTACAAGGAGGTTTACCGACTCAATACGGCCGGTGGTGTTGCTCCAAAGACATGTAACGGTATCTCTGGCCAGTTCCAAGTACCCTACGCAGCCGAGTACTGGTTCTATAATTAAGGTGTAGATTTCGCATCATTGGGGACGAAAGTGGATGTGGATGTGGATGAAACCCTTGTACAGAGCATTTACCGGCGTTTAGGGAGGATACCTTTAGTGATGAACACACTTATTGACACGTAGATAGTATACCTTTCGACGATGCCTAGTATCCTAAGTCTTGGTAGACGAGGGAACGTGAGGGTAATCGTAATAACAATTTAAGATTCGATTCTTTGAACATCATCGTCGCTTTCTTCTTGCAGTTGTGTCTCCACAGTCTTGAATTGCTTGGGTCTCTCTAGTAATAGTCATCCGTCTCTGACGCCTCCTCTTTCCGATGCCGTGCTGCTCTCTTTCTGGTTATTCCATTTGCGTCCTTCCCCACCTCCTGGACTATCTCCGTGCCTTCTTTGAAAACCTTCTTCGGCCAACTCTTGCATATGTCAATGCGCTCTCGTGGCGCGAAGATTTCGAGGATAATATATATTAGGTAGTCGACAATGGCGCATATGCAGAACAGCTTACCGGCCCATAGGCCACAACCGTAGTACCTTTTGAGTCGATCGATGAGTGCAAAGCTGCGCATACCAGCAGGTCCGCTCGGCACATTCCGCGCGCCTTCTGGCCCAGCACCTTTGTAGAATTGTTCATTGCTCAACACGCCACTTATGCCGTCGTAAATGCGTTCTGTTCGTTGAGCAACGTCGGTCCAAGAGTACATTTGCTTGACTTGGTTGTGGAATAACTCTGTGCGTACTTTTCCTTCTCTTAACTTGCCAATAGCACGACCTGTAGCGGCGACGATATCGTCTTCCTCTGGCGCAGCAAATTCGGTCATGTGATTGGGAAGGACCTCTGGTATTCCGCCTACGCGGGTACACACGACATATAGCCCGCACGAGGCGGCTTCGACAATAACGGTCCCGAAAGCTTCAGTAAGCGACGGGTGGAGGTAAATGTGGCCCTGGACCATGACATCTCGAACCTCTTCATGTCGTACTCCACCCATCAATGTAACCCTGTCTTGCAGAACGTTACGTTCAATCATCTGTTCTAGATCGATGGCTTTCGGTCCAGTGCCAGCAATGATGAAGCGTACATTAGCGTGCGCGGCGAGAATGCGAGGAATTGATGCGATAAGGAGGTCGATGCCCTTATTATAAAACAGCCGGGATATCACCACTATGGTAATAATGCCATTCGGGCCGAGAGGCTGCGGAGGACCTGGTGCAATGATGCGGCGCGATTCGGGATCGTGAGTGAGCGGCCGAAAATTCTCCGCAACAACTGCGTTGGGGATGACGGAGACCATGAGCGGATCCAATGAGGCTCTGAGTACGGTATTCTCCTTGCTTGATATCCGTCAGCTGAGATCCTCGACTCTCGAGATAATGCATACCAAGTGTGACTGACGCAGATGCAATGGTCCACGTCGCTCAAAGTAAACTTTAGGAGCTTATTCGTGAGGATACTCGCTGCATCGGCGAATCCGAATAAGCTGTGATCCGTGAATACGGTCCGTAGCCCCATAGTCCGCGCATGTAAAATAGCTTCATGGCACAGATTGCTTAAACTCGCATGCCCGTGGACAATCTCGATTTCTTCGCGGATGACGATGTTCCTGAAAATGGGAAAGAAGGAGAAGACGGTGGGAAACGTGGTCTCACGGTAGATGACGAAGAATGGGACATGGTACACCTTGAGACCATTGGTGAGATAACGCACGCCTGTCCGTCCTTCATATGCATGGGTAATGACAATGACTTTATGGCCGCGATTGATGAGTTTCTACTCTTGTGAGGATGAGGACAATGGCAGACGGCACCAAACTTACGCTTCCCAACTGGTACATGTGGCTCTCAACTCCACCTAGTTCATATGAGAAATTGATTACAAGAGTATAGACTTGTGAAGTGCATACCGGGCTGGGGATAGAAATTGTCGCTAACCATACTGTGGACTCGTGAGCTTGAGGCTTCGTAGCTCTGTGTAGGACGTGCTCACGCAATATTGTACGGCATTTTGACGGTTTCGAGGGTAAAGTCCTCGAATTTGACCAAGATTTGAATTCATGACAGCTTGAAAATATATTAAGGCGATCGTGCGAACAAAGCTGTCGCGATGGTTGAAGAACCGCGACGAAGCGCACGTCACTGACAGTTGGTGGTCGGCGCTTGTAAACTCCGCGAAGGCTTGGCATTGCCGAATTTCTACGGCAACACAGTCAACCACAACTTCCACTTCCTCAGCCCCCTCGCGAAAGATAATGCCAGGCCAACTATACGGGCGCTGGGCCCCTCCAAAGATATCCAAGCAGAAGACTTCTCCTCCGGAAGCGAAATCACCGCCCGGTTCAATCGACCCGCTTCCTACTCAGAAAGAGACGCCTAAGAAGGGACGAGATGCTATTGCGCCAACAGTAGAAGTCGAGGCTTCAAAGTCCGTTAAGAAACTTAAGAAGCGGAAGCGCGAATCGGACGTTGAGAATGGTGACCTCGAAGCTGAGACCACGCCTAAGAAGCACAAATCGATCTTCTCCAAGTTTGACAAAGTGGCTCGTCGTGCAGAAGCGCGGGAAAATGAAGAAGCCATAGATCAGGCAGGAGACGAGCAAGATAAGCAGGAAATTCAACCAGACAAAGTACTTCGAGGTAAGACGGTCCTCTAAAGTAGATTATTTTGTGCATAATGCTAATTCAAATCAGATCTAGAACCTCTTCCCCAACCCGCGCCTGTTCCAGATACTGCGTTCGAACCTACCTTTTCCGTCTTACCAAAGTGGCTTGCACAGCCTGTCACAGTCGGTGACTCGAATCATATACCTTTCAGCGAGCTTGGTGTTGAACCCTTCCTCCTGAAGAAACTAGAAAAGCAGGGCTATACTGAGGCGCTGGCCGTACAATCTGCACTCCTACCCATGCTGCATCCAGGATACAAACAGCACCTAGGCGATATATGTGTATCGGCAAAGACTGGCTCTGGCAAGACTCTGGCCTACTTGCTCCCGATCATTGGAGCGTTGAAGGATCGCCTTACCCCCCTGCTCTCTGCAATAGTCGTGGTCCCCTCTCGCCAGTTAGTGGATCAGGCTCTACAAATTGCTGAGGAGTTGTGTGCCGGGACCAAGCTCAAAGTCGGAACTGCCGTCGGCAGTGTTTCGCTTGCCACCGAGCAAAAACAACTTGTGAAAGTGAGAGCACAGTATGACCCGAGCAGAGCAAAGGAGCTACTCCAGAGAGCCGAACATCAATCGGCGACTGGATTTGTTGAGCGAAATGGCATCATGAAAGACTTGATGAACATGCCCATCGACCATATTCCTCGATACGACTCTGGCGTTGATATACTTATTTGCACTCCTGGGAGGCTTGTCGAACACATTGAGTCTACCACAGGATTTCTGCTTCGTTCTGTCAGATGGCTCGTCATTGACGAGGCAGACCAGCTGCTAAACCAGAATTTTCAAGGTTGGGCAAACGTACTAATGGACACATTACACGGTGAAACGCCAGATGACTTCATGGATGCACAAGAACGGCTCCGGCGGCAAACAAAGGCCTCAACGTGGGGAGGCGTCATACCAGCTCGCAGGCAAATTACAAAGATCGTGCTAAGTGCGACCATGGAAAAGGACTTGACGAAGCTCGGCACATTACGATTGAAAAGGCCCAAGTTAGTCACGGTACAGGATGAACCTGATGTAGAACATCCTACCGCAACCGATGAAAACATTTTTGAATTACCTTCAAAGCTCGAGGAGTCGGCAGTTTCGGTTGGTGATGGCCAGAAGAAGCCGTTGTACCTCCTTTACTTGTTACTCAACTACGTCTTCAAAGCGCCAAACGAGGAGGAAAGCTCACCGGATCCTAGCAACCAAATTTTGTCGATTGCGGATCACAAGAGCCGAGTTTTGGTTTTCACGAAAAGCAACGAAAGCGCCTCGAGGCTGGCGCATCTCCTTTCCGCCCTAGAGCCATCACTCAAAGACTATCTCAAGGCCATGACGCCGTCATCGACAGCAAAGGCTGCCAAAAAGCTGCGCAAGTCACTCGAATCGGGCGATGTCAAAATCGTGATTGCCTCTGATGCAGCCTCGCGAGGTCTGGATATCAAAGGAATGTCACATGTGATCAATTACGATATTCCCACAAGCATCACAAGCTATATCCATCGCGTTGGGAGAACAGCCCGCGGCCAATATTCTGGCGAAGCGTGGACGCTGTTCACAAAGACGGAGGCGGCTTGGTTCTGGAAACAAATCGCGCGAGGCGACAGCATCCGCCGAGGCGGAAAGGTTAAGCGGGTCGAATGGAAAGAGTGGAACGTTACCTACAACAGGAAGAGAACGTACGATGCGGCTTTAGCGGAGCTACAAGAGGCCGTTGAAGGGGCGGAGGCCGCCTAGAGAGACATGTTCTCGCATTGTTTGTCGGAAATGATGAGTAGGGCTAGACAAAGAGGTGCATTGCATGTTCATTGCTACGCTGATTCAAGGAGGTGACGAAGTGGCTCGATGCTAGCCTGCTCAGAGTATATGTCGAAACTATCCTGATTACGCAGGTACAAAGAATATATTCGGACCCGTGGGCAGACGCCTGTCGAACGCTCGACACTTTACCAATGATCGACAGACAGGATCTCTCTGCCTAGTAATACCGGCTCGTCGTCCGTAACGGGAAGTAGCATACGGAGTAGTCGAGGGAGTCGTGGGGCCGTAACGCCGGACTTGGTGCGCTTAGCCACACCGTCAGACGGTACGAGCAATGCACCGTTCAAAGCAATGTGGACTATCGATGCCGTCAAATTGTGTAACATGGCACCGTGATAACGACAGCCGAGGCTCCCGCGACGTTTGGTGAATGGTGGCTCAGACGGGCAGCGGTATGCGAGCATCCCACTCAGACTGAAGCGAGGCCAGCGGCGCCGAAGTATAGGTGCTTGCTCACGGTACTGTCCTCGGCCCTCTGGCACGCCGTGACGCCAGCTGATCGCAGCGGGAGATGTTCGCCTAGCGTCACGGTTTGTGGCACGCGGTTGTTACCAAGACTGAGGCTCTTTGTGACAAGCGCAAACAAGCGTTATCGTGGTGCAGCACCAAGAAGACAAGCAAAGCTTCTATGTACCAAAAGACGCGCAGCACGTTGCTTGTCACCCTCCTATCGCTGTTTCTTTGGTATCTCGAGCTCCCGCAGACCAGTCTTGGGCGCAAGGCGCGGAGGGGGTGCATGACGGGGGGTCGATCGGCTACAGGGCTCTTGCCCGAGTGGGAAGGTCGACTAGCGACAACCCTCTCATTTCTCCGACGAGCGATTCGACCTTGTATGCGTCCCTTCGGTTGGCTACATGTTTGATACGCGACTACGCTGGACTGAGCAGCTGCTAGCAGCCATTGGGTGTTTATTGGGCGCGTGGGCGGCGGCGGTGGGATATCAGGCCGCTCCGGGTCTAGCGCCGCCACGGGCACGACATGGTGCAGCAGTCGGTGCGCTCGTGTCGAACCTTTTGTCAACCACATCTCGTCCCTTATCGGTGCCCCGGTTCTTGTGGCCGAGACCTCTCCCCGCTGGCCCTGGTGAACCTGGTTTTAATTTGTGATCGACATCATCTCTCTTCCGCTGCAATATATCCTATTCAGAGCAATTGGTGGGAGCCGTGTCGGAGCGTTGCCACCTGCGCAATCGCGCCTTCACGAGAATGCCTTGCGTGCTGCATCGTGACCAGGAACTCAGCATCCTTCTATGATGAGTGCATTTGCAGCCATCTGACTGGGAAAGACTCATCGTGGCTCGCCCTCGCCCTCGCCGCCAACGTCACAGCTGTCGATGCTTTCAACTACCGCGCTCAACCCGCTTCGAGCCCACGCCGGCCAATCTACCAGGATGGCGCCCATGATGGTGCCAAGCAAACCCCAGCTTCCAGCGGCTGTGGCTCTTGGAGACAGGAGCTTGCCGTTGCCAAGGACCAAGGGACAATGCTTGATGTTAGCATCTCCGCCCCCTCACTGGTCGCCCTAGAGGGTCTCCTGCAACATCGTGATCTTGCTATCGTTGTGCAGCACCACTCTATGCTTGTATTGAGTAGTCTACAGTCGAAACTGCAAGCGCTCAATTAGCATGTCCCGCCAATAGACGTTTTAGGCACGGCTGCTCTTTAGCCTGACAAGTACCTGCGGCTACATTCAGACATTGTAAGGTCGAGTCGGTCCGCGCCGAACCAGCACTTGGTGGAGCTACCTGCAATCCTCCAATCACTCCCAACGACCAATTATGCGCCTTGAACGCGACTCCACCATCTGTTTGTTTCCCACCCCGCGCAGAATAAGGTAGCTGTCGCTACCGGGAACATTGTCTACTGCCGGCTTGGTCTGTTTCGCCGTTTCAACATGCGATGCTGCCGGCCTCGGATATGGTGTGCATGCGCCCCAGCCAGCGGATGATGATCCCAACACGGAAGGTTGATGTGAGCGGGTCGCAGATCGTTTGTACACACCCACACCCGCTCAGGTACCTGCCAAGAAAGGCTTCGCCTTGAATGGACCAGAATTTGATTGACGATGTGATCGCCCCTGCGAACCTGGGGCGTTCGGAATCGCCACAGATTCAGGGCAGGCGGTGACCACCACTCTAATGCTGTGTCCCCTGCGGGATAGCGAGGCGAGAAGTATAAAGTTACGTCTATCCCCACGCCATCATCTGTCTGTATCCTCAGCGGGCATCAATTCCTCAGAGGTCTCCTTTCGCTTTCTCTCCTCTTCAAGTCTTTCCACTACCGGCCAAGTGCATCAAGATGCCTTCCTTCGCCTCCCTCACAGCGGCCCTCGCCCTGGCAGGCACTGCAGTTGCCGGTCCCGTCGACAAGAGAAAGGCTTTCACCATCTCGCAAGTCGAGCGTGAGACGTTCCTCAAGAACGGCCCGCTCTCGGTTGCAAAGACGCTCCGCAAGTACGGCAAGGCTGTTCCTGAGCACATTCTCCAGGCTGCCGCAATCGGTCCCAACGCCGACGACGTCGCTGCTGCTGCTGCTGTGAACGGCTCTGCACCTGCGGTTCCTGGCGACGACTACGATTCGCTATACCTCAGCCCCGTGACGATTGGAAGCACGACTGTCCAGCTCGACTTTGATACGGGCAGTGCTGATCTGTAAGTGATATATTTCGATTACCCGCAGATCATGCCGCATTCAGGAGCACTGCCAAGAGCGATTCACCCCGACATGAAACACATCTTCCGGAGCGTTTGTGACGTAATCAAGTAAGCGAGCGGTGGATGTGTTTTGGGAGCGGTGGGCATTGAACGGGCATCTATTCGATATCGCCCGTGCTGTGTCGCGTAGATTTCATATTACGCAAACGACTTGGCGAACAAATATCCCGCACGGCAGTTGATGCGACTATATCCCTGCAATTTCCCACTCCACTCTATCCAGAACATCGCAAAATACGATGTCGGAATGCCTTACTGACATTGAATTCCAGATGGGTCTTCTCCTCCCTGCAGCCGTCCTCTCAGCTCTCGGGCCACGACTATTACAAGGTCGACAGCACCAAGGCCATCAGCGGCGCTTCATGGAAGATCTCCTACGGCGACGGTTCTGGAGCCGCCGGAAAGGTCTACGCTGACAAGGTTGTTGTCGGCGGCGTGACCGCCACCTCGCAGGCCGTTGAAGCCGCCACTTCGGTTTCAAGCGCCTTCCAGCAAGACCAAAACACCGACGGTCTTCTCGGTCTCGCTTTCAGCTCCATCAACACCGTCAGCCCTACTAAGCAGAAGACCTGGTTCGACACTGTCCACAGCAGTCTCCCCCAGCCGATTTTCGCCGTCACCCTCAAGTACCATGCCGCCGGTACCTATGACTTCGGCTTCCTCGACTCGTCCAAGTACACTGGTACCATCACCTACGTGAACGTCGACAACAGCGAAGGTTTCTGGCAGTTCAGCGCCACCGGTTATGTCGTTGGCACCGGCACCGAGAGCAAGACCACGATCAACGGTATTGCCGACACCGGAACCACCCTTCTATACCTCCCCACTGCTGTCGTCAAAGCCTACTATGCCAAGGTTTCCGGCTCGTCGAACTCCAACACCTATGGTGGCTACGTCTTCCCCTGCTCTGCTACTCTCCCCGACTTCTCCCTCACCATTGGCGGTGTTAAGCAGAGGGTCCCCGGAAAGTACATCAACTACTCTCCCGTCCAGACCGGCTCATCGACCTGCTACGGTGGTATCCAGACCAACGACGGCATTGGCTTCTCCATCTTCGGTGACATCTTCCTGAAGAGCAAGTATGTTGTTCACGAGCTGTCGTCGACACCTCGCATCGGCTTTGCCGACCAGCCCAACTTGTAAACTACTGCAAGCGTAGAGAGATGAAGTATAGGCCCTTGTTTTCTATGTTTTTAATTTCTATTATATCGACTATGTCGAAATGAGGGTGGCCTGGATGCATACCTGTTGCATGGACTGGAACATATGAGTGGATGACTATATGATTGGATCGAAACAATGTCCAATTGAAGACATTTTACAATGATTTGAAAGTCCCATCTTGTTCTTTTGTGATGCTCGAGTAATAAGTGTGTACATGCATGGACTAGGATCCATCCTAGATGTTGGACCTGAGTATTCCTAGTCTTGCCGCCAACATTGCGAAGCTGCCAGAATGGAAAAAAAATCTGTACATCCTAACGACGGGGGATCTGAGACGTCTTTGGATAACCGTTAGAGCTTACAAAGTCTAGAACAGTCTAGTCCTCTAGGGTGTTCTAGAAATTGCTTGTTCACGGCCGGAGGACATGGCTAAACAAGCCGTTGGATCATGCTCGCCAAGCCTCAAGTTGTATCACTCTTTGTGCATAGCAACACGCTGTTGTACTCAATGTATTCCAAGATGTTTCGAGATTCTTTCCAACCCCAATGTTTTTTTGTTTTTTTTTCAATCGACCCCCGAGAAATTTGATCCTCTCTCCCAGCTCTACATCAGTTGAGATCGCAGGCTCGCGTGACGTTTACGCTATAATTGTTTGATGTTCTGGCCACGGTGACATGCAAATTTGCTGCAGCGACTTTCATGTAGGTACCTACCTAGCCGCCCTGCTCGAGTCCAGGGGATGTTTTGGCAAAGCGTCCCGCGCGTCACTCTCTGTTCTCCCCCCGTGTTCTATCGTTGAATAGCCTTGAACTGAGATAGTTGTGTGACACTTTGAAAGCTTTTCGATGAGTATGTAGAGGTCCTCTAGAGTCCGCTTACTCGATAGGGGAATTGGAATTGTTCCACTGCAGCGTTATTTGGTATTGAGAAGGGGGTATGCTCGAAAGTTCATGTCACATCATCTCTTGTGAGGACGACCAAGGAAAATCCCAGTTGGAAATAGCTCGGTTCTCTCGTGATATATACACACCATCGAAGAGACGCTTGGAAGGGAGATGCTGAATTTTCAGAGCTTCTTGTACGTTATCCAAAGGTGGTGCAGATTTCCTTTTTTGTCTTTGTTCATGCACAATACAAACTCCCCCTACTGATGGTTTCCCTCGAAAAGACGCTTGGGAGTGAAATTTCAACTTCCATAAAGCATGTAAAGGTCTTCTCTAGCCTTAAACCCTGTATGTAACAATACCTCTCTCAGCTTTCGATTCACTCAGAAGCTATCAAGGCACCCAATAACACGACCCCCCTCCCCCCTCTACCTCCGTAGTCATTTCGCTGGTCGCCCAACGTTCCCGGCCGCAACCCTCCCCAGCCCTTCTCTTTCACTCCCAAAAGTCACTCTCACTTTACTTGTTAGAACAATCCCTCTGCCATAAATTTCCTTCCTTGGTTTTTACTTTTTCCTTCTCTGCTACAACCCTTTCTACCACACGCTGCTAAATCATGGCCAATATGGGGTCATCAGATAAAGCAGGTGACTCCAACTTCAATGTTTCCTCGTCTCCTTCAGCGCTGCCTTCTTTGGGGGAAGGAGAAGGAGGGCGTTTCGATGAGCGGAAGTGGGTGCAGCTCTGGCTGCGGATGCATAATGGACAGTCGCCCAAGGTTCCCTTGGAGGAGTCCTCGGTGGGGGAGGGGAAGGGGAAGGTGGAGGAGGAGGAGGGTCACGGCAGTCCTAAACCATCAGGATCAGGTCGAGAAGAGGCACAGCTAAGTGGGAAGCCAGCACAGCAGCAGCAGAAGCAGCAGCAGCACCCCTTTCCACAGTACACGCCGACGCCCTTCGAGCCCTGCGCCCTCGACGCAACCGGCACCCCACAACCAATCCACCTCCTCAGCTGCGGTCACCTCGCCGCCGTCGACGACAAAGACCACCGCTGCGCCCTCAACTGCCTACACGTCGCCACCTGGATCACGCAACAAACGCTCCACCAATCCACTGACAAGATCGACCTCGCGCCCGGCATCCCCCTCGGCGCCGCCCTCACCTCGTCCAGGCCCCGCAACCCCATCCAGCCCGAGTCCAGCCGTACGCAAGCCCTCGACCGCATCTTCTGCGAACTGTGCCGTGGCCAGCCCGTCGACAGCTACGAGAAGCTCAGGGCCGCAGCCGCTGGCATCAAGGGTATGCGGCGCGCCTTCTCCCTGACACGCGCCGTGATGCAGCACTTTTTGGCGTGCACGCTCGACCAGAGCACGGCGCTGCTTTCCGCCGTGTGGCTCAATGTTCACCGCTACAAGTTCGATGAGCGCTACGTGCATCGTCTGCGCTGCGGGCATACCGTCTGGGCGGAGCCGCTGAGGCCGTGTGCCGCGAATTGCACGGACGCGCCTGTCTGCGAGGTGAGGCGTCAAGGTATGAACATCAAGCAGGGGGATGCGATAGTTTGCAAGGAGTGTACGTGCCGCGCGGAGCATGTTTATGCGCGATATGCTTTGGTGGCCAAGGCGCTCGAGGGGAGGAACGAGGGGATGAGGAGAGGCCCGGCGAGACAGAATGACGACGATGATGGTGAAGAACAAGTTGTCAACGTTGAAGCCGGGCCCGCGTACGAGAGGAAACGAAAGGCCGAAGCAATTTCTAATGACGATCTCGAACCCGAAATCAAGTACAAGGGTAAGGGCAAAGCAAAAGCGACTGATGAAGAAATGGAAGCCTTGCAAACTCGGTACGTAAGCAAGGAAAAACGCAGAAGGGTGACTAGGGAAGAGCCCGACGTCTAGAACGACATGGTACGATGGATGTAAAATGATCAGGAGGATACGACAGGTGTCAGCTTTGTGGTAAGACTCGATAGGATCAAGCCACCCTCTAAGGGGGCCTTTCGGTAAGGGTTGTCGGCGATGCAGCCCGTCCTTGGTACATGTTTCTCCTATCTATTCTCCGTATGTTAGCGTGTCCATAGCGACGATTTCGAATCACCGGGCTGCTTCGATGGACTTGCCCGAGTAATGAAATGCAAAAATTCTCTGATTTCTTTGTTTGCTTGCGTTGTCCCTCGTCTGAGAAAGCACCACTGCTCTTTAAACGTCATTCTCTTTCAGAGAATTACATTCTTAAACACTTCACTAGTTCAATCCACGCACAATAGCAACAAAGCAATATCAATTCCAAGTCTATCCACCAAAACTAGCCACTCTATCACACCGATCTACAAGACGGGGAATCACTCATGCATGTACAGATCAAAACATCACTCAACACGTAAGCTAGGGGCGTACCATATCCGGGGTAGTAAGACAACTGAGTAGCTCAGAAGAAAAAGACAGAAAATAAAGGGCAAACTAGTAGATTAAAAGCAACTACAAAAGGGCTGGTGTCCGTGACAAGTGCTATGACAAAGGTGGTATTCCCGCGGCCTTAAAGAAAATGATGCTGCGTGTTCCTGGATTCTATTCTCCTGACGGACCAACTTGGTCCATCTTACATGACTTTTGTGCTACATGACGTTTTGGAGTCGTGCTGGTGCGTGTTAGGGTAGGTGTTCGGTGCGATTTCGGGTACAAGGTGATGCCGGGTTGGGGTCGGGGAGCGTCTACCGGGGCGGAGGGCGGGGGCGTGTGCGACTGGGCTTAGCGGAAGCAAAACAGCCAGGGAGGTAACTCCGCGTAGCTTATTTGGACCGCAGAAAGTAGGGCGATTGAGGGTCTTCTCGGAGTTGAATCGGAGGCATAGGAGGTCGAAGATCAGACCGCTCGAGTAAGTGCCACATGACGCGATAGTCGTCGGTTTCAAGGTGCTCATGTTGTAGCAAGTCGTGCTATAGCGCCGATATCGTGGCGCCCACTGTCGGTATTCGTCGCTGGTTCTCCCGTTCTTGCTCGCGCCCGTATGGCGAGTAGACACGCACTAAATCTCACTAGTTCAGTCAAACACTAGTGACGCCCCCGTTAAGGGTATCTAGTATTGTTCATAAACTTGAGGTCAGGTGCCGTGGTGGCGCCAAGGGAGGAGGGTCAGGGCTTTCAAGCCATGACACCAGTGTTGCCGCCTTGGGGACGTGGTCAGTGATAATAAATGTGTTGAGGGTATTCAGGCTGCTCATAAAATGAAGGAGTTACAGTATGAGTCGTAGGGAGAGGGGCGGTGGCGGGCGACATACCGATTTGGCGCTTGATCTGCTCGCGTGCCCACCGGGCAGTATCCCGGGTGCGGGGGGTAAAGTCTTGGTTGGCACGAGTTTCCCTGGTCATTACAGTCAGGAAGTCGTGACGGAAGTACTCTCGGATGTCGCCATTCGGGAATGCCTCAGCCAGATCACTATGGTAGATTAGTAGCTGATCAAGGTGCTACGGCATTCTACACTTACCCAATCACACCGCATGATGATCGCAAAAGTGCCTCGGTGCGGTTGCTGTCCACTTGGACGATGCGCAGGAGCTCGAAGATGGAGTCTAGATACTGAACAAGCATCTGAGTCTTGTTGCTCGACTTCATGGCAATGATAATGCCGTCCCATGCGTCCATAATACCTTCCCGCAATGAGGTGATGTAGTCCATCATCTCGAAGTTACCCTCAGTGGTCATCGACACAGATGACGCTTGTTGAAGCACTTGAGCAACAACGGCAAGATACGTCTCAAATGCGCCGAGGATGGCTTGAGCGATATCTCCGAAGCACTGTAGAATGGCAGGCTTGAACTGGTTGCCGAGCTGGTTGCTCTGTTTAGATTGTCAGTACGCAACTATTGAATTTGTGTTGGAGGAAAGCACATACTCTGAGGTTATTAAGGAGATAGTTCATGAAGGCATCGCAGTAAGGCTGGACCTTTTCTCCTAGTGCTCGAGTGATGTCGCTAACCAAGCCAATGGCCATGGAGCACAACCCGGGCTCCTCTTGGTTACCCAGGGCATTGTACAGGAACTTGGAGAATGCCTCCATGTACTTGAGGAAATCCTCTTCCAGCGCCGTGGAGATGGAACCAATCGCAGCAAACACGGCGTCTGGGACACTCGACTTGGGCGGGAGGCTAGACAACAGAGTAAGCAGAATCTGCATGATGCGATCAGCTTGAGGCTTGATGTCGGCCTCCAAGCGTTGCACAATTGCCTGTACTTGCGTTAGCCACGTCGCGAGACAACAGACTGAGAACATACCATAACGACACTAGCCAAGCTAGTCTGCATCTCTTCGAGAGTCAACTTGTCCTCGACACTGACAACCTGCGCCTGAAGCTGAATGGATTTCTCCAGCCGCTCAAGGATCACGTTCGACAGGGAAGCAACGAGGCTGACGCTATCGTTCGCAGCATTGGTGACAAATGAATTGAGCACCTCATAGGCAGCCGTTCGGAGCTGGTTGTCGGCATCACCTCGCTCGGTGACTTGCAAGATGTGCTGGATGCTCTGCTGGAAGTGAGGCGATAGCGGATTGGTCTGGCATCCGGGCTCTCCCGCGAATCGATCCGCAAGGTTCATCAAAGCCCAACAGCATGACGAGGCCATCTTGGAGTGGCTCGACAAGCCATTGAACAACGCGCCAATCAATGTCGGGAGATGTTGCTGGGCATCGACTGCGTTGGGTGCCGCCTCGCAGATGCGACCAAGCGCATAGGCTGCTGAATCCTTGACATGTAGGACCTGGTCGTCCATCATCGCGATCAATACGGGCAAAGCCTGCTTGACAAGCGGGTCTAGGATGTTCTCTTCTGGGCCCTCCATAATGGCGCCGAAGGCTGAAACAGCAGCATCTCGGTAATGCCAGTCCTCTGCGCGGAGATTCTTCTCCACGAATGCGAGAACAGGAGGCACGACACCGCTGCCAACGCACTGCGCCCAGAGCTGCAGACACTGGTATGCGGCGCGGGAGACGTTGTATTCTGTGTCATCGGCATCTTCGTCCTGCTTGGCGAGCAGCTCAAGCAACACCGGGACAACCTCTTGGGTAGCGACTCTTGCAAAGTTGAAGTAATCCCTCAACTCCGTCGAGCCTTCTGCCTGTGCCTGTGTGTGAATTAGAACCAGACTGCTTCGTCACCTTGGGAACATGCTAAAATACCTGGGTGTTGTCATCTTCAATGGAGATTTCCTCCTCGCAAACGGTACACCAGAATTCAACGGCAAGCTTCGCAACATCCTCCTCGTCACTCTTCATGCCCTGAATGGTGAGACCGAAAAGTGCCTTTTCCATGTAGAAGCGCATCTTGTCATAGTAGAGGCCCATTATCCTGTTTAGGCAGCCGTATGAGCCCTGCTGGATGCGGTTGTCATCTGCTTGCGTCGCCTCGCAAATGACCTGCATGATGTAGTTTCGCTCGCCCTCGTTCTCAAAATTCGATCGCACAAACTCGATCGAGTCGCTGAGGGCCGCGATGGCGGCAAGTCGGACCTCTGCGTTGGGCTCCTCCTTGCGGGCACCCTGGACAACAGCGGTGAGGATGGCATTGGAGTGGCCTTGCAGGGCTTCCCGCAGTTCAATGTCGTCGGTATCGCAGATGAAGCCAATTGCCGTCAGCGAAGCCTGCTTCTGGTGGTCGGGGCCTTGGCCGACATTCTCGACCAGCGTGGGCATCAGCTCGGGCCATTGGTTGTGGGGTATCTCGATGGCGGCGATTGACGCTATGAATTGGGCAGCCGACTGGCCGGCACGGGCGTCTGGTGTGGTGAGGGTCCGCAGAGCAAGCTGCTTCACGTTTGCTTTGACGTCCGCGTTCAAGTTGAGCCAGCGCTCCTGGACCTGACGTAACCGAGCATATTCGCGTGCAGAGAAGGCGTTCTTGAGGGCTAGACCGGCGGCGGTTCGGATATGAGGCTGAGACTGCTCGTTTGCGAGCTCGTTGCCAAGAATAGTGAGGTATTGCGGCTACAGCGAGAGCCTGCGTGTTAGTGGGCATGTTTTGGGGGGGGAGGGAGTGGTGTGGGTGGCAGCCTTCTGGAGCGAGGGGCACTTACAAAGTCGGATTCAGCGGCCTGGGTGAGCTGCTGCTCGGCAGCCTGGCGGATGTTGGAATCTAGGTCATGGTCAGTCCGGGCTGTTGCAAGGTCGCCGGGGGAGGTCGGGGGAAGCACGCACCGGCAGAGAGGGTCCCCTCCAACACCTGGTTGATATCCATGATTGCAGAGGGGGCGAGGGGCCGTCTGAAGAAAAGGAGGCGGTCGGGAAGGTCGAGGAGGCGGCGATGGGCAGTGGAGGTTGTAGTTCTGGGCGGGGTGGGTCAAAAAGGAGGGGTGACGAGGAAGTTGCGGTGGGCGGGCGTGTAGGGGAGGGATTTTGAAGCGAAAGTAGGTCGAGCGTAGGCAGGGCCAAAACACGTGAACGGTGCGAGTACACTGTTTTTCTGCCCCACTACGGCCGGGCGCTGCGTCGCGGGATGCGAGAGATGCACGCGTAGCTGGGAAACGGGCGCAGGCACGGCAGCAAACACTCGTCTGGCCAGAAGAGCAGCAGGTTTGGACGCGCACAAGAGTCCCGGTGCAGAAGAATTTGGCAGGCCGTGGACAGTGTTGACCACTTGCTGCAGTTTGGGGAAGGCCCGAGCGCCTGCACAGCAACAGCTCCTTCCTCGACCAAGCGAGCCAACGACGCGACGCAGCCGTGACGAGCCGCTCGTTTCTGGCGCTGTCTTGAGTGCGTGTGCGCCGCATTGTCGCTGTCTCTGTCTGTCTCTGTCTGTCTCTGTCTCGGTGTCTAGGCCGACGGGCTGGCTTGGGAGGCGGTGCTTTCTAACGCGCATCGCCTCATTCACGGCAGCAACCAGCGTCGGGCTGCCTGAGCAAAGGCAAAGGAAGGCCCGGGGACAAGCACGGCGCATTGGCTCGCTTGGGCCGCCGCTCCGCGCGCCAGATGCCGTCTTGCTGCCATATGCAGCCCTACCACATACACCGGAGCCATCCGTGGAACATGGCATCGGAGGCCAACCATGTCATTCGCGCAATCGCATCTCCTCTTCTCCCTAGCAATCCGCTTTCCCACGCCATCGTCCAGGGGCGTGTTTGCGGGGACGTTGGGGGCGAGCGCACTTGCCCGGTAGCTGACGCACCATCGCCCAGTCCTGCTCAATTCGACACCATCCGTCCTTGACGCAACCCATGTAGAGCGTTTCAACCATTCTGTGCCATTCTATGCGGATGCTACATAGCGCACTGCGTACCAATACAAGTCTCGCGACCAGCCTCAGCCATATGTACCGCAGACTTCCAAATCTACACCAAACGCCGTGTATGCAAAACACCTGCCAAGCCATGTCTGCTCTTCAACAATTCTTCGTAATGACAATTCCATATGCACCAAAGTATTCAAAGATAGCCTCACCGTATTCCCCTTCTCGGGTCCATGGCTTCGGCCTTCCTCCAATCCCTCATCTCCTTCGTCCCCATGCTCCCCAGACCCCCCTCACTCCTCCTCTCCCACCCGCCGAGCCTCACCACCAACGTCGTCGCATTGTCCGCATCCGTGGCCACCTCGGTGGCAAAGCTGGTCACGTCTCTTGCTGCCTGTTCCGGCGTCCTAGCCTCCTTCACAACATCTACAATCTCCTGATCAGACAGATGTCCAGATACACCGTCCGAGACTAGAACCAGGAAAGAGTACTCGGCAGCAGAGATCTCGAAGCGCCGAATTTCAGGCTCAGCAGACACCCCGATGCGTTTTGACGCCATGTCGCCAAACGCACGGGTATTGGCGAGACCCGATACACGTTCCTCGCCGAAGGAGTCGGTGACGAAGGTTGCGGCATACCGACGGAGCCGGGTCGCTTCTTCGGGAAGAGAAGGGTGATGGTTGGAAGTCAAGGGGATGGCCTGGCCGGTAGCCGTGTCGCAGAGCAATATCCTAGTATCTCCCACATGGGCTGTAACAATCGTAGACGGTGAAGACGGATGCCAGAATGGCGAAGGCGTGGGTGTTGATATCAGTGCAATGCTACACGTGCTTCCGCCCTTGAAGCGCTTCGGTCCACCGATGCTCTTGCCAGACCTCGATGGGTGGCCCAAGATATCATCATCGTTGATGGCCCGATCAGCAAGAACGGGGTCTTCATCTTGTTTGCCGACCTGCGCCGACACAAAGTCATAGTCGGCCTTGAGGAAAGCGTACTCTAGCACCGTTTCAATGCCAATGCCCTCTGTCGCGTCCTCTGCTGCCGGGGAATTCAGCTCCATGCGCTGAGAAATGACATCTTTCTCTGCGGGATGCCCTCGGCCACCCGCAGAGAGGGAGAAGTACTCTGGTTTGAATCGCCTAAAGTATCCTCCCACTAATTCTTTCCAGTTCTTGACCAGACACCGTTCCAGCTCTTCTGCTTTCCTGATGCTTTCTGATTGTCTTAAAGGCGGCGCACTTTGCATTGGTCGTACGCTGCTGTCCGCACCTGGTGTAGGAAGCTCCTCTTCTGTGCCGTTCTTTGGTGGTTTCATAGGCTCCGCACCGGGAGGCGTGTGGGTCTGTATCGCGTCCAAGCTGGCTTTACCCGAAGCACGGCTCTGACCCTCTGCAGGTCTCTCATCGCGATTGCCCAAGCTACTAGGCCACCCGACATATCTCTCCCTCGGACCCTTCCTTTTCAGACTACTCTCCAGCTCGAAAAGCCTTGTTGCTTCCTCGACGTAGAGATGTAGCTCCTCCCTTAGGAAATTAGAACATTCACTTCCCCCATGTCCGTCAAAAACGCCAAAGTAAAATACCTGGGGATCCCCGCTTGCGCTCTCCGTAGGCGTAATCTCCTGCTTGACGCCCCCAGCCGAGTTTCTCGTCAACGACATGGGCCTCCTCTTTGCAAACGCCGGAATCTCAATCGTGCCTGCCTGGTATGAATCCTCATTGTATGGGCGCGTTCCGCGGGACAATGAAACCCCAAAATGATGTTTCGCGCTCTTGAGCGGTATCCGGACAACTGTCATCTCCCGCGATACGCCCACCATGGGCGGTGCCGCCGCCGGCGTTCTGTTCGTTCCGCGGGGCTCATGAGGCGTGCTCTTGTCTCGCGGGAGCTTATGATGCGTGGTCCCTACCGATCGCGAATCCGGGTGGAGCGACGTAGATGGGAGGTGTGTGATGAAGTACTCGTGGAAGCAGCGGCGCTGGAATGGATATGCGAAGGGATGTGATACGAGGTTACGGCATCGAGCGGGCGGAGGCCTCCGACTGGCTCTACAGACGCAGGCTGGTTGAATTGACGGTTTCCACATGCTGTACCTTGCATCAAGGCATACATGGCGTTGTAGCGGAGCTGTGGAGGATTATGTCATGCTGGAAATGTTTATCCTGGAGTTCATGAGGTTGCGACCTAAGAGATCGATTTGTGGTGGACTAGTGCGGCTTCTTCCGCCAGACTGCGCAATGGCATGGATAATCGGTCGGCGTACGGCTCGACCAAGTGTTATCGTGGGAGAAGCGGGGAGAAGTGTTGGTTGTCGCGCTGTCGCGCTTTCCGTTCTTGCGGAACGTAACGCCATCTGATTGGTTAGCCTAATTACGCCAGCACCATGTACGAAAGAAGGAGAACGTTTGATAAAGCATTTTGATCATTGCTTGTGACCTGTCTACCATCGCAATGACAATCCTCAGAACCGTCTACTGTACCAGAGGAGTCCTCAAAATACAGTTATGGAGGCAACATGCACCGCAAATATTCCACAACATTTGGATCTCATCCGAGAGTCCTGACTGTCCCGCTCAAACCCACACACTTTGTGGCTGTCAACTTCAAGAGTCATCAACGAGCAAGAACGACAACCGTTAACGCCAGATAGTATCACCGCAAACCGCCCATCGCCAACAGACTCGAACCATGCAGCAGACACTAATTCTTGGAGTCGTCCTTGTGGTTGAAGACGCCCTTGCGACCAATGTAGACAAGGGCCGAGTGAATGACCTCCTTCTTCTCGATGACTGTGTTCTCGAATCCGTCGTTGCCCTCGATGAAGTGGATCTTGGTGAAGGTCGGAGTCAAGGCGAAGCGAACACAGAACTTGTCCGGCTCTGATTGAAGCTTGTTCAGGGTGGTCACGTTGTCACCGAGGAGCTCGCGGCTCTTGTTGACCATCCTCGAGAGATTGAGATCGGTACCTGCCTTGGGCCACGTAATCTGCCACTTCACGGCTTGCTCACGGAATCGAAAGGCAGTGCGGTATCCCTTGACATAGAGCTCACCAAGCTGGAAGATGCGGTCCGCCTTGTCGCCTGGCTTGAGGAAACAAGAGATTTTCTCGAGCATCCCCTCGCACAGTCCATCGATGACCTGGTCACGCCATGCCCTATAGCTCGTACGGTCGGTGATGATGCCCGTATAGAGCTTCTTCTGCTCTTGGCAGAGATCTCGTTTTCCCGCGTGATCGTTGTCGGTGAGATTGGTGAACTTCAAGAGAAGCTCGTGGCACTTGTGCGCGGCAGGATGACCTGAATATATTAGGAATTGCTCTCCGATGGTGTAGGAGATGAGATGCTCCGCGAGCAAAGCCACGACAACGCCAACACGCATCTCCTTGTCCATGAGCAGGTTCTCGATGTCGGTCTTTCCTCCGAGCAGGTTGATGACATCCGGATGATTTGCGCACAACGTGATTTCATGGCTGCTCAAGTCCTTGGTATTACACAGAGCCCAATACTGAACATCCTCGAAGAAGTCATGAAGCAGGCCACGCTCGTTCTGAGGATCGATACCGACAGTATAGATTGGCACTCCGTTGGTCCAAGACCTCAGGGAGAGCTGCTCAGGGGTCTCCGTGCGCCTATGACGACGACCAGTTGAAGGTCGGTTGCCAACAGCCTTGGGCTTCTTCGGAGTTGCGGGAACAGACCGCGATTTGGGGGTGTAAGGCGGGGCGGACGCACTGAGCTGCGTGTTGACCAAGGCGTTGAGGGCGCTATTGAAGTTCACATTCAACATAGCGTGGTTGCCATGGTGCGGAGCCGAGGAGACATTGGGAGTGTTGACTGATTCCCCTCCATCAATCGTCGCACCTTGAAGAGCGAGTGCACGCTCGTTAGCCATCAGTCGCAAACAAAGTTGCTCAATTTGCGCATCTTTATGTTGATTGCGCTCCTCAGAAATTTTCAAAAGTTGCTCGGTGACGAGCAATTTCTGCTGCACCATGAGGACCATGTTGAAGCTAGGCAAAAGGTCAACAACAAGTTGAACGTATGGAACCCGTAAAGCTTACCCCGAATTGGTCGTGCGGCGCAAACCATTCACTGGATCACGTTGGGCGGACTGATGATGATTGCCGGTGACACGACTGCCTCCGCCAGACAGAGTTTGGTAGCCATTATCACCATTGTTAGCCATGCTGGAATTCACGTTTGGGTTGGCGGTCATGGCTGGAACGCTGCCGTTGGCTGCGTTGCCGACCATGGTCGCGTATGGTGTCGGACTGAATCCAAGAAACAGACTGCTGGAGTTCGCAGTATCCCTCATCTAGGCGAAATATTAGCATTCATGAAGCATAACAACATGATTGCGTACACGACTTACCTTGAAAAGGATGCTGACAATGGAGCTGTCTTTGGTTTAGCTAGACAGAGACTGTACTTGCACCTAGCACAACACGAAATCTGGAGCGAATGTCAGCTTCAGCCTTCTGCCTACAACGAACGGCGCGGGAGAAGGTAGAGGAAGAGGAAGGGGAATGGGAAGGAGGACGAGCGCTTTTGTATACCGTCAACAAAACGCGCTAGTCTTATTTCAGCAGAGGAGCGTGAAGTGAAAGCACTCTCGAGTGTAAACAAGAAGGGTGTAAGTGAACCGTCACGATAGCAACGGTCCGCGGGAAAACTGTATAGGGTAGGAGCGCGTACAAACCACTCCAAATGGTGTAAACAGATAAATTGCACGTAGTCCTCTTGGCCTCACTCGATAGAGTTCTAGGCAAGAGGTTGTAAACACGGGTACTTTCTCGAATCCTGTTGACTCGAACTTATGGTCGGCAGCTTTATCAAAGACAGAAGATAGTGAAGTAGGGTTATGCGGGCAGGAAAGCTTTTAAACAGGACCTCTTTGGTGCCTGACTGCACGCGCCTCTTGTTGGTGTAGACCCGTTGTGCCGGTTAGGCTCTCGAGCCGCTATTTGGAGCTTGCTATAGTCATGTACTACGCATCCAAGCGCCTAAGCGTATTAATCAGTCCTCGTGAGGCCAGTGGTAAGCTCGAGATTGGTGGAAAGCCCCGTCGACAGCTACAGTCTGTTCATATTGTCGGTGGCCAGTGTCCGCAGGGCTGAATGTGCAAGCAAGGCGAGTCCGCCGATTTGTTGTTATGCTCGAACTCTCGGACAACGGAAAGCCCTGACCCCTCTGCGGCGATTTTGGATCCCAGGACTATGTTCACGTGCTTGACCAACGCCAGCTCGACCAGCAGGGGACCATCGATCTCGAGTGTGCATGTCGATGTCCAAAAGATCTTAGCCAACGTATATACAAGTGGCTGGGTATTCATTTGTATAAACATGAACATGACATGAATCCCAGCATGAGGCAGAGAGATGACCACTTGCTCTCTATCTTGTTCGAATTCAAGGTAGCGCTCTGCTACATCCGCTCTTGCAGCAGTCGAGTAAGTCTGTTGCGGTATGCATGTGTGTCGTAACGCAGGGGATTGTCGTTCTCGAGCCCCAAATTCTGGGGCGGGAGAGCTCCGACGGACCTTTCAAGCAGACGTTAACAGCTTGCGAGAATACATTGAGAGAGCTCCTTCTTACCCACGCGGGATACGGTCCTGCTAAAAGACTCACGGGGCTGCGAAAGCAATGCTCACCCAGCGACGAACCACGAGACCCGTCTCGACACGATGAATAGTACGTCCAGTCGATGGGCCAAGCCGAACTCAGGCTTTCAAAGACTCAATCACAAATGATGCGGAGATGTGCCACCGTCACAATGGGTGAGGGGAGAGTGTGCTGTTCCTGACACTCGCTCTTAACCATGTTGCCCGTTGCTCTTCCTCCTCCACCCATCTCTTCTCGAGTCTCGAAAACGCAGCATGGAATCCATCTTCGTTCCCTTCTCATTCAACTGGTGCCCAGGGTCCTCAAGGTCGAGGCTGCGGCTCCGATACGACTCTTCACCTTTCGGCGGTGACGACTGGTGTACGGATTCAGGATACTGAGAACATAAATTTCCCCAGTTGGGCAGGCCTGTACCAGAAACGATGCTCATATTTGTTCGCCGCCTCGAAGCACTACGACAGAATCTCATGAATAGGTGCACAGAAGGAAGGCAGCAGAAACAACAAGGTCACATAGAGGGGAGGCCGATAGCACTCGTGTTAAATACTGCATGGAGCACCAGGCGGGATTATGTACAAGAGAGCATTGTGGAAGAGAAGACTAAGGAAAGAGAGAGAGAGAGAGGAAGTTATGTGAGGTAAGATACTTGTTTACTTACCCTCGTGTAGTCAAAGCTAGCCGTGTGGTTTTTGCGCGCTCATGCTAACAAACGCAGTCATTCCATATGTGATTGCGGCCTGTTTTGTCCACTCGCTCAATGAGGACCAGCAATCATCTGTAACGACAGCAGCATTCACCACAGACGTAAGACAATGGGATTAGGCAGGAAGCAAGTGCCGAACGCTCCTACCGCGCAATAGCCACGTCTTAAGCAATCCCGTTGGAGGCTCTAGGGTGGGAGTGATGTGTATAAATCCCGAAGAATGGCATCAAGTATATGCAAGAAAGTGAGAGAGTAGAACATGTAGGGCAGATCAAAAACACTGTGCTTCGACTTATTGGCAAGATGAGACGTAAGAGATGCTTGAAGTGAAATACAAAGAAAAGAGAAATTTATTATACCTACGGATGGATATGGCAGTTCCTCAAGGTCTTCGGGCCCTCAGAGTGGACCGTGTCTGTTATCTCCTTATACAGGTTTAATCTTTCTCTGCTTTCATCACAGTATCTTAAGTAGTGACTGTTGTGGGATCCTACCGCTGATCAAGGATAAGCCCTACAACAGTTGTAGAGACACGAGCCTTTACCCACCTGAGACTCAACTATGCACTTGGCGGGAGATCGGAACGTTAACCTACAGACAAGAAAGTCCACACTACGATAGTTCACACGTGTGATTATGAAGGCACCGCATGCTGGCTTAGGCATTACCGACGCGTACGGCAATTCAGAATTTAAATAGGGTTACTTCAGAGTGTGAAGACTATACAACTGCATCACCTAAATGCCTCGAGTCAGCGCAATTCCGCCTCTAGCAAACTCTTACATGTAGAACCCAAAGGCAGTAGTGTGCACTTTGGTGATTGGTCAACTTGTATTGGCGCAACTCGTTCCGCAAAGCCTGTGGAAGCGCCTGCCTCATGTTGATTGAGGCTTCCTCGTAGATTTCAACAGATGTGTGGCGGACGCCGTGTTGGATAGACATCAATGAGCGTCAATATGCTGATTGTACAAAAGAGACCGAAAGAAGGGTACAGTGGCGTCGAAAGGTAGGCATGGAACATCGTAGCTCCGGTGGTCCGGGAAAGGTGCATCGCTCCCATTGGCTCTACATGTTAGCCGTAGCCTAGAAATAGGAGAGAAGGGTGGGTGGGGGATAACTCTCGCGTCTCTATGGCCCGAAACGCGAATGTGGACACGGCCTATCACGACGTTAGGCGGATGGCTTTGGCTGGGGAACTACAAACCACAACCGCCACCAGTTATTCACAGTACAAAGACACTGTGTCAGATTCAATCGATCAAATTGTGCTGGCAAAGCCGCTGTACAAAGCACTGATGACATGGCCAAGTGCGAGCCTAAGAGCTATTAGCACCCAATGAGCCCTCCACGATCTCAATGGCAGCAGTCATGACGACATGATGTTCGCGAGTATCCTACTGAGAGCAGTGTAAGATCTGACCAGGAGGTCCATCGCGGAACATACCAAGGCCGGAGAAACAGATGTACCCTGCCGGCTGTCGCAAGCTGGCATCTTGACACCGTCTCCAAACTCGCGATCCACCCCAAACGAAGACGACCAAAGCGTCGTCCAGAGAAAACACCTTCCCGCGAGCCGACAACCATCCACCCAGTAAACAAGTCAAAATAACCGACCGAATGCATCCCCCCGAAGACGCCGAGTCCCACCGTCCCATGAACTTTTTCACCCCATTGAACATTGACGAGAAACGAAAAGAAACGCAAGTCATGTAGTTGGCAGTTGGCAGCTGGCAACAGGCGGATTGGCAGATCCGCATACGAAAACACTATCAAGGATACCCACCCACCTCGAAAGCTGCAGTCAACAAATCTATCAAGATATGAAGACGCAATCTGTTAGAACTTAGCGGCGGCGGCGCCGAAGAGAGAGTTGTAAATCTTGTCGACAACATAAGACGCGCGAATCGTACGGTAGTTGAAATTGCGACCGTTGAGACCCTGGAGAGCCTTCTCGCCTCCTGAGACCGAGTCGAATTTGACGTAGATATCTCCGTCAGAGTTAGCGTCAACAGAGATGTGAACGACCTTGCCGTATTTTTTGGTGCACTCGTCCTTGACTTCCTTTTCGAGATCCTTCGTCCAACTACCTCCAAAGTTCTTCATCTCCCTGGGGATGATTAGCATCATTGCATAGAGGAGACTAAGGGGTAAAATGGCTTACTCATCGGGATCAAAAGCATTCTCGATCTTGATACACTTCGACGCCATAGGCTTGTCAACAACGGGAGCACGGGTCTTGGTCACGGGATGGTTGTCTTTCTTCGTCGGTACGTCAACCTCATTGCGAGCAAGATTCATCATGAGCTTGTTTCTGTCGACCTGCTTGAAGTTGACACCAGCCATGTCAGTATCATCAAGAGCGGAGGCGCCACTAATACCGCGATCATCGCGACCGTGAGCACGGTCAAAAACGCCGCCCGTGCCACCCGCATAGGCGCCGCGGCCACCGGCTCCACTGAAAGCAGACCCCTGGTAGCTAGCAGCTTGCTGCGGGAAGTTGCGCAGAAGATGGGCCGTAGACTCCGGGGTGAACTTATCGTTTCCGAGGCCAACGCGAATCTGGCGGCCAGCAAGTTCGAAACCGTTCATCTCTGTAAGAGCTTTCTTAGCATCGTTGGGATCGACGAACCTATCAGAATGTTAGCGCAAGTCATCATGAAAGTCGGGCTAACACGCACTGGACAAACCCATATCCTTTGGAGCGTGTGGGATTCTGATCGTCACGCTGTAGCGTTACCTGTTCCAATTCACCGAAAGGAAGGAAAATCTCCTTGAGATCTCCCTCAGTGACGCTGAAGTGAATGTTGCCGACGTAAAGACGATGGAAGGGAGCACCGTTGCTTCCGCCAGTGCTACCAGTCTCGCCGGCAGCACGGGAAGCGCGGTTCTTCTCCGCCTCAGTGAGCTGCGCGATAATTGGGACACCTTTGAGTTTCTGGCCAGTCAGCTCCAGTGCTTTGGGGACAGACTCTTCCTCCTTGAACTCAACGTAACCGACGCTAGACACAATTAGTAGATCATTTAGAGAAGGGGGGAAGAACATGCCCCTTGGACCGACCAGTGACCCTATCCTTGACAATCTGAGCTTCCACGACTGGACCAATCGCCTCAAAAAAGGCACGTAGGTGACGTGTCTCAGCACGCTGAGAGATCTGCTGCACAAAGATAGTACGCTTATCACGGTCATCCTCAGTTGGCTGCTCCGGAGTCGGGCTGCGACGACGAGGAGCAGCTGCACGGCGATCATCAACCTCTCGGCCCTGGCGACGGTCGCGAGAGCGATCACGATAACGGTCTTCTCGACGATCATTGCGCTCGCGACGTGGGGAGCGAGACCGCGCGCCGCGTCCCCCTCCACTGTAGAAGTCGCCACGGTCCCTCCGGCCTCCACGGTACCGGTCCCGGGAGATACTACGACGGTACCTATCACGATCTTCGTCTGTGTCAGCGTCCCTGCTCGAACGAGGCCTGCTTCCATCCCTGCGTGCCCTCTCACGGCTGCTAAATCCATCTCCATTAGACTCACGATAACGACGGTCTCGGTCTCGACGGCGATCACGGTCTCGGTCGTAGCGGTCTGAACGGTCTCGGTCATAGCGGTCCGAGCGGCCACGGTCGTAGTCGTCGCGGCGGTCGGAGCCACGAGCGTCATCCGCGGACGGCTTCTTGTCTTCGAGGTTCTTCTCTCTCGCCACCTCCTCGAGGAGGTTCTCCACCTCCATTGCGCTGGCGGCCATGGCGTCTGATATTGATACTAGGTGTGATTAAGTTGTAGGGCACCGGCGCACTGCGAACAGTCAGGAAGTGAGTGAGTGCGTAGATATAGTCGAAAGCGGAGCTCTCTCAAAACTTTTTGATTGTGGTGGACGAGCAGACACGGCTGCGGTCACGGCGTAGGTGCCACACGTAATGAATTGACTGACTCGAGGTGTGTAAACTCGACGCACTACGAATCTGTCAAGTTTGATGATGCCAACAACGATGTGGAGGAGAAGAGGAGGCAGGCACGCTCTTGGGGCAAGTACGCAGAGCAAGCTCGGCTAGCAGAAAGGACCGTGCACTCATCACGTGCACACACAGGTGCTGAGGTCTTACAAAGGTTACGGAGTGACTCGAGGTGTTTTCCGACGTGAAGTAGGCATTTGCAAATTTGCGAATTTGATTTTTATCAATCTATGGCAAAACAAGGATCTAGCGCCTGATCATGCGTCTCGGATCAAAGTGAGGGCAAGATTGCCTTAGTGCTCAGCGTCCGACTTAGACTTCAAAAGCCGAAAAGAGTATTTCAATATATGCGACATGCCAATACAAATCTCCTTTAGATTCGCATGTGATCTGGACCAGAGGAAATTTATTGAGACTCTTCAAATCATGGCGCACACTCTATGACCCCGAAAACGGGTGCGTAGCTGATCGACATCAAGGTGCCAGCGGTCATCAAACAGGGTCCGAGCTTTTGGAACCTTGTGTGCGTCAATTCTACTCTTCGTGCTTTTACCTCTACAACACTCATCAGAGCAGGTCTTGCAGTAGCTTCAGCCAGTCTATACAAAATTTCCTTCCATAGACTGGTGAGCAGCTTGGCTTATTTCTGCTTTACATGACTCAACCCACAATCTCCTGACATTCTCATCATGTCGAAGCACGGGTCCCCTCTGGCTACCACGCGTGGCTGCCGACCATTAGCGTAATGAAGGATAGTCATTGGATAGATGAGAATTTCTAAACATTTTGCGCGCCCTGATCAATGGCTTTGATAGCTCTGTGGTTTCCAGCTGTGTCTGCTTGGCGCACGTACTGACCTTGGTGTCCCTGGCACCATGATGTTGTGACCAGCTTGCGTTCCTTCGGGGGGAGTATTTGTTCTGCTCTCGGGTAACAGATGTAGTATCACGCCAAAAAACAAATGGCACACCGGCAAGGATCGGTTTCGTCATGTCTCTTGTACCACCGAACGGAAAGTGGAGGATGTGCAGTGCAACAACGATATATCTAGCTGGATTCCGCCTTGAGGCGTCAGCCACCCGTTTGGTTTGCCATCATAGGCTCGATTCTCTGCCTTCATATCTACGAATTGCGCACTCCTGGCAACTTGAAGTCCCGCTTCTGCAACCTCCAGTGATCTTTCGACGTCGTACAGCGTTGAGTCTAATCACTGATCCGTTAATTTCCCGTCCGTTCGACAATTGACAACTACAACACCTATGGCACCTCACGACTCCCAGAGCATATCACAACGTGGCGACCAGCTTCAAGGGATTGCAATTGTATTTCTTGCGCTCTCGTGGTTCTTCATCGCCTTGCGCACATGGACCCGAACATTCGTCATTTCCAACTTTGGCTGGGATGATTCTACTATGATCCTTGCTGGGGTAGATAAGACTACCAAAAACTCATAATGGCTATGCTTACCAAGTAACAGATGGTGTATACTGTATACTGCGCGAGTATTCTTTACATCGAAGCCCATGGTGGGGGCACGCACGTCACAAGTGTCGCCCAGCTCACCGACCTCACGAAGGCAAGTATCAGACTCAGTTTGGAGACTCGATTGACCGGTGTCAGTGGACCATTAGTGGTGAGGTCACCTACATCGTGACCGTAATGATCTTGAAATTATCCTTGGGAATCTTCTTCGCACGTATTGTTATTAAGTCATGGCAGCTCAGTCTCATATACGTAACAGTGGCCGCGGTCGTCGTATCTTCTATGGCTTCTTCTTTCTACTGTCTGTTTCGTTGCGGCGGCAGCCTCGATAAATATGTTGCCCGACAATTGGCAAACCAGTGCACACCCAGAGTCCTTGATCGATTTATGGCGTACCAACACGCCGCTTTCGCTACATCGACGGACTGCGTGTTCGCTACGCTTCCAGTGTCAATTCTTTGGGGCACAAACATGAATCGACGTTCAAAGGTCTCAGTTGGTGTCATACTGTCCTTAGCCTTCTTGTAGGTGTATCTCGTCCGTTGTACTGTCATCCCTAATTGACCCGGCAGGGGCTGTGTGTGCTCGGCTATACGCTTTCAGTATGTGGACGGACTTACACAAGTTGAAGACTTCTTCTGTGAGTCTCTCGTTCGCTTTGCGCTTATGGTATTGATTCTTAGCAGGGAATGCTGTCAACGTGTCGGTTTGGTCGACCATTGAGCCCGGGGCAGGCATCATCGCTGGTTGCCTTGCGACATTACGACCTTTCTTCAAGCACGCCTATTGCGCGGCGCGATCTATTCAGACAAGTGCATCTCGATCAATAAAGCAGGTTTCACAATCTGTGAGGTCAGACGAGCATGCCTCGAAACAGAGGAGCGCAGTCAGGACCTGTAGCAACCACTCACAATCCCATCACCCTTTCAGGGACACACAGGCAGAACTAGAAGCTCACTACGGCGAATTCATCGAGATGAGATCCAAGGCTAGCAAAAACGACGAAAGTGTCGACCTGATTATTTCGGAACGATGCCCGTCACGACAAAGGAGAAGCCTCGAGCTTGACAAGACAAGTACACACACTACGCGCAGCAGAGATTTCAGTGAGCCCTCGCTTCAGAATGGACTACAGTCTTCGATACCAGTGGGTATGAGAGACCTCGACTTCGAGAATGCGTGAGCTTTCCCTAATCCTCGCTACGTACAAATGCGATTGCACACACTGAAACCATTCGACTGGGGGCTCAAAGCGAACCACAACAACCATTAAGATGAGCATTAACCCAAAGACTTGTCATCTTACCGCGAATGCCGATTCTTTGCAACCACCAACTATTGGTTGGGCACGTGAGGCATTTTAACCCCAATTCTCGCGGTATCCTTCTCCTTTTCGGAATTCCTTGTAGTCTAAACGTCATACATTTCTTGTTCTCGATTTTGAGCCACGAGGGGAATATTCTAGCAGACTGGGAGCTCAGCACTCGCACGATTAGGTGAGTATTCTTCTCTTCTCAACTCGCCATGGCTTCTCTCACTAATATACTCAGATGTTTGGAGATATTTGCTTAACCATTATTTGATCTCGAGAAAATCCCATTACGCTCCGCCCATGGATACTGTGGATATAACGGTCCGGTACTGCGATTCTACCAGTGTTCTTAATGAGACGAGGCCGCGCTGTGGCATATACAAAGCACTCGGCCTACCATGACGTCTCTTTGGCATAGTTTCGCAGTAATCGCATCATCTCTCGCCTTATCTAGGGGTTTTTGCTTTGGGATACACAAGGTCTCACGTTGAGACGTGTCGTTGCACCACGAAGATTCGCTTGATTTTCACATCTACATCGCCAGTCGTGCATAATCATACATGCACATGAACCTGATTTAGGTAAATCGTTGTCTATTTTCGATTATCTATGCATTCCGATCTATATCGTAATATATGTCATAATTTCGGTACGTGTCGTCTCCCCGCTCGTTCCTCTACCATCTGGTGTTAACCACCAGCGTATTTGCTTTTGAATCCTCCTGAACAATCTCGAATTATCGGAACCCATCCTATTCTCGTTGCTTGCCAGGTTTTCAGCTCAATGCAATCATTTTGCAGGAGGCGTTAACTTTCCGGGTTTGATGCCCCGGTGGCGTTCAAGACGATATAGAATGATTTTGGCAACTCGCACCTTTGCGCGACCTAGGCCGTCCTTGGGTAAAATAGGGTTGAAGTCCATATGGCGCTAGAAAGACCCGACACCATCAACAGCTCGAGAGAGCGCCATCATACTAGCGTGAATGAAGTCCGTGCGGAAGTATCGATGTGGAGTGATCGAGTTGTCATTCATTCCAGGGGTCCGGGATATGACCATATTCGCCGAAGATCGAAGACGGCGGAATCGCGTCGTACGGAATTGTGTGCCATCGCGCGGCGAATCTCCTATACAATCGACATGCCCTCAGGTTGTGTGCATCGTTCCCCCCAATTGCAACATAACAGCTGGAAATTTGGGAGATCTCAACAGAGCTCATTGAAAAGACAGTTGTGAAGTCGTTCAATGGCTAGGAAGAACATATACCTGTCCTTATGGAACCTTCACACGTCCGACCTGTTGCTCGACCGACCATCGTCTTGATGTAATGTGGTGGTCACCATGATCCCCCCTTGATTCTTCGCAAGCTGCTCCTGGCTGGCAGCATGCGACTCATCCCAGAAAGCGCTGGTGTCGGTACGGTTCGAACGATTCGGCGAGTTGAGCTTACTCTTCAGCTTGATATCACTTCCTGGCTGTTTGACATAACCCCGCGAGTCATAAGTGGCCTTTCGAGAGTTCATGCGCGTGCGAACTAGGGCGGCGAACGCGGGCGCACAGCCGATGATGGTCGCCATGGAAGTTTCGACGATGGTCCATAAAGACATCCAAAGTGGTTCCGGCGATATGACCTCGCCTTTGACCACGCCGATCTCAACAGTACGGAGCGTAGCGAAGAGGATACAGACGAAGCCACTGCCGAACAGAATGAATATGCCGATTTTCTGGGAGCGCGGCATCTGGAGGTTGTACGTGAGGCGGAGGGGAAGGAACATGACTGGCGAAAGAGAGAGGTTAGTCAATGGTCATGCGATTACAGCCAGCGAAGAGAAGCGTAAAACATACCCATGATATCAGTCAACACATCCACGGCGTAAGCATAATACAGACTGATGACCTGAATCTTGAGTTCCTCAGGGGTATTGCAACTCTCTTTGCCCTGCAAGAATCTCAAATAGTGCGTGCATGCACATATTGTGGAGATGATACATCCAATCCAAGCCTGCGGAAAGATTAGTATGCCATGTTCCCCTGGTCGACAAGCTTTGAGTATAACTTACCCCGATACAGAAGATAAAAATTCCCCACCAAATCTGACTGTAGACCTTGTTCAATCCGGCCAGCAGCTTTCGATAGAGACACAGCAACGACCACTTCACTGCAAATAGATGTGTGTAAAAGCACATCTGCGCCACGAATATCATCTTCGACACAAAACTCGCATCGTTGACGATCGTTGGGTAGGGTTCTATTTCCCCAAGGGTCACTTTGGTCAGCTTGAAAAGGACCGGCACGGCTTTCACATAGGCTGTCCAGAGCGTAACGAAGAGGATGTAGGCGAAGTAAATGAACCAATCCTGGAGTTCGAACGTCTTGCGCTTGGTGATGTGGATAGCGATGCGTGAAAGGACGACAATGGTTGTGATGACGAAGACTGCGTAGTCTGCGTGGAGCAAGTCGTCACGCTCGATGAAGGGCTTGTTAGGCGCCTGATGTTTCGACATGGTGATCGACGAGAGCGTCTCTCGATGCCGTTCCAGTTAAAGAGAAAATCGAGGAAGACTTGAGTCAAGAGACCAGCAGTGGCTTGCCTACCCACCTACAGGGTCTGCGAGCGGGAAGTGAGGGCCTAATAACGACTTCATCGGTTACGCCCCCGCTTATCTTACTGTTGTACAGAGAATGCGACTGGGGGTTGACTAACACATATGTATGGCGGCATATTCCGCTGATCCTGTCTCCCTTCCTCACCCGTACGAGCGCTGCGCATGCTCGCCTCGTGGCTCCTCAATTACCGCCGGGCGGACTGCATGAAGAAAGGCGACAAAGGACCGAAGAAGCAACAAGGATGCCGATTTTCGGGCTAATCAGCAGTCAAATCTGATCATGCCCAGAGCCCGATTTACCAGGAAGGATTCTATTTTAATTATCAGCGCTTTACGCAACTCTTTCTGTGTGGCTCCGGAGCCGAAATGGAACAGCGCAGAGGCGTCGCATTGGGCGGTTCAAGAGGGTGTGCTGGGATCATGAGGCATTGGTCAGCCCTAAAACTTGATCTTCGCGGTTGGAAGGGTTGGAAGGGAGCCGGGGGGTCTGGCCCCAACTTGTGGCGGATATAAATATGTATAACAAACTTTTTCAAGAAAGAAAAGGCGACTCGACATCGTGGATTACGCCCTGCTTGCACGAGGTATTTAGCCGGCGAGTATGGAGTGAACGCTGGATGCTCGTGTCAGAAAGCCATCGATGGGGGTTCGTTCTGACCTACCTCAGCACTATCCACTACGAGCCGTCCCGAAGCCACCTGAGACTCGACTAGCGCACCTCTAGACGGGATCTAACGTAGTGCATAGGACCGGAGAAATGTCACTACTCCCTCCGTGTGATCGCGGCACTTTGTTCGGGATTGGAAGGTCGTCGACGAATGCAACATTGCACCTATGTGCCCACACAGTCGCGCGGCGCATCCCCCGTGCCGTATATCTGGATGGCTTGTCACGTGCGGCGGGGAATGTGTGGAGGAACGTCTGGTAGCATGCAATCCTTCCGCCAAACCCCGAGTACCTGAAATCTCTGCTTCCTTCATTCTCACCACCTATTTATCCAGTGCTCGGCACTTGGCTCACACAGTGTACCAGCCTCGTGTGAAGCTCGTGCCCGTCCAACCAAGGATCTGCGATCTCACCGCGCTCGTAATCTACCTCGCACGTGGGGCAATCGCAGCGCGTCAACCTGATCTCCTACAACGCTAAACCGAGGACGGATCAACGAAGGATTCTAGTATTGGTGGCTGGCAATACATACTACCACATGTCGTGAAGACGCAATCCGGCCCGAAAGTGTAGATCTTTCGGGTTGGCGAAGACATTCGAGTTCAGAGAAGACTTCTTGCATCTACGCCCAGCCTCATACTTACTTCCGTAGGTTTTTGCCTGGTTCAACACACTACACCAGCCCTACCGTAATCAAACACCAGAGATGCCTGTTGCCTCCTTCCTCATAGAGCAAGTTAGGCGATGTGTACCATGGCGGATCGATCCCAGTGGGTCGACATCTCGGTTAAAGATCTCACAGCAATCTCGATAACCTAGCCTAGCTCCTCGCAGTTTAATGTGTACTTTGGAAGTAAGCACTGCGAGGTTCTAACGCAGCTCAGTCTCAGGAGCCTCTCGGGAGCGTTTTCCCCGTGGCCACGTTCCGCCGCCATCCACAATTCACCACTTAGGACCCTCTCATTCCCGGTATCATGGCCCTGGATACGGAACCGAGGCGCCACACCACGTTCTCGACTCGGATGCGCCAATTACCGTGGCCGTCATGTCTTCACTATGCTAAGTTGTTAAAAGACTGCTGCATGCTCATTTGTACCTTGTCTGTTCACCTCGTTTTCTTTCCGTTGCCTTGGGAGAGCTATGAAGGCGGCTTACCTTGTTTCACTTGGCGCGCTGCTAGGAGGCAGAGCGCTGGCGCAGGGCGCATTCGAGCCTGCAGACTTCAGCATCGTGGACGCGCTGGAGAAGAATGGGGTCAATTTCTCGGCAGTCCCCGAATTGGTGGGCTTGGTAGAGCGATCTTCGCTGGGCGCATGCTCGATTGCCGTGAGTCTGACCGCCTTGGAAGCCGAGTTGCCTGTTCGCGTATTGATACTTTGTTTAGTGCAAATCATTGAAGGCGCTGTACGGTAGCAAGAAAGTCTTGTCCGAGGGAACATCGGATTACGACGCGTTTACAGCTGCATATTGGTCTGCACAGCAAGGCGCCGTGAATCCTTCTTGCGTGTTCAAACCGAGCAGCGCCCTGGAAGTGTCAACCTTTGTACTACTTTCTCGACTGACCCAATGTCCATTCGCTCCAAAGGGTGGCGGCCACGCAGCATTTGCCGGCTCTTCGAGCATTGAAGGAGGCATCACTCTATCCTTAGAGAACATCAAACAGATCCAAGTCTCATCTGACAAGAAGACCGTGAACATTGGCCCTGGAAATCACTGGGTAGATGTCTATACCTCCCTTGAGACGGAGGGGCTTGGTGTGGTAGGAGGTCGCGTAAGTCGCCCCGCATGCTCAGTGTCAGCTTCCCAGCCTAACACGCTTGAAGATCTCCGAAGTCGGTGTTCCGGGGCTTATTTTGGGGGGCGGAATTTCGTTCTTCTCTAACAAACTAGGATGGGCGTGTGACAATGTTGCCAGCTACGAAGTCGTCACTGCATCTGGATTGGTCATAACCGCCAGTTCCACCGCTTACCCCGACCTCTACTGGGCGCTCAGGGGCGGAGGTAACAACTTCGGCGTTGTCACCAACTTCAAACTCAATGCTTTCCCTTTGGGGAAGATGTGGGGTGGATCCCGTCTCTACTCAAACGACAGCTTCCCCGCTGTCCTTGACGCCATCTACAAGTTCGCTACAGAATACTCCAACGAGGATCCGGATGCTGCCCAGATCATCTCCTTCGGGTACGCTGCAGGCTTCGGACCACTGGCAGCTGCCCAGCTGGACTACGCCAAACCTGTATCCGACGCCCCAGCATTCAAGGACTTCAATGCAATCACTGCCGTCCAATCAACGACCGACATCCACACCCTTGCCGAACTCACTATCATGATGAACGTCGGTATCGTCTACGGTGTCCGCGAGACATACTGGGACGTCTCCTTTAAAGTAGACAGAGACCTCTTCACATACCTCGTCGACACCTTCTACGAGCTCCTCCCCACCATCATCGACGCAGAAGGCATCCTCCCCGTAATCTCCATCCAGGCCATCACAGACGGCCAACTAAAAGGCATGCAGCAGCGCGGCGGCAACGCCCTCGGCCTAGACGCCTCAAACGGGCCCTATTTCATCATGAACATGGGCTGCAACTGGAACAACACATCCGACGACGCGCGCATCCTAAAATTCCACTCGACCGTCATCTCCCGCGTCAAAGCCTATGCCGCGACCAAAAATTTGGCAAACGACTTCATTTACATGAACTACGCCTCGCAGTTCCAGGATGTCGTGTCCAGCTACGGCGCAGCCAATAAGAAGAAGCTAGTCTCCGTCTCGAAGAAGTATGATCCAAGCCGCGTCTTTCAGAGGCTCGTGCCTGGGTATTTCAAGCTCGAGGGCGGCGCGCCGAATAAGAATATGCCGTGAGGCGGTGCGGTGAGTCGGGTCGTATGGGAGAGGGATATACTTACGTACATAGAATATATAATGCATTAATGAGCAAGGTGATTAAGCCGAGCTATAGTATAGATCCGCTCTCTTCTTCAATGTGCCCTTGGTATCGCAATGTGTTTCTAGAGGAGCTAACATTCTTGGTTGAGGGGGGCATGTTTGCCGACACTGTCGTACATGCATAGGTCTCAGTAGCTTTCACTCTTGGTCTGCATTACTCCCAAAATTTTTTTACAAGGGTAAAGAGGGCACGCTTCACGTCGTTCACGGTAAGCACAAGGTACGGTCAAATCGCCTAGCGAAAGCTTCTCATTTTCAAAAGAGGAAGAAGAAGAAGAAGAAGAAGATACAAGAATACCGAGAAGCTGGCCAAGCCTCCCGTAACGAGCGTCTCAAGGAAACCCCTAAAAACCGCCAAACTCGTCCCCAACAGGCTCTCACCGCTTTCCCACTTCTCTCCGAGGGTCGCCCCTCGCTGCTCATCTATTTGTCCTTTGCTGGAGGAAGAGCCGCGCTCTCCACCACCTGCGTACCAATCTATCTGATACGAGTGCAGTTGATCGACCAAGCCTGGTTGTCGAAGTCATAAGGCGGGTCCCTAAGGTTCTCGACGCGCTGGTCGATGCGGACGGACTGGCGACCGGTGCAATCCGGGCCACTAATTCCTCGTCAGCTTCTCCACCCCTCTCTCACGTGAAGACGTCCAAGAGAGTGAGCTTACCTGTACAGCCAGCATCCGAGGATGCTATTCGGCGCAATGGCAGAGAGTTGCAGGATGTAATCCGCAGGGAGGTTGCCTAGAGGAAAATGGTGGTTAGTACGATGGTGTCGTTTGGAGTTGTTGACAGTATTTGAAGAAAGGCAGTAGGGAGTGACGTACGGCATTGGTTGATGGTGACGGAGATGGTCTCTGGGGGTGGGTCCTGATTGAAGGCGTTCACGTCGATGAGGACGCTGGAGTCTTCGCGGGCGGCGAGAGAAGGCGCAGCGAGGCCCTTGAGGGCGAGGAAGAGGGGGAGGATGGCGGCGAAGGTGGTCTTCATGGTTGCTAGTATGGTGTTGGAAGATTTATCTGGGTGAAGATTGGAGTTGCAAGTGAAGCTCGTTGTGAGGATGTAGATGTTCTGGTGCATCTCTCCCCCTTTTATACATCGCCATCTCGATATTCTCTTGCTCTTACCGCTCATCGCCTCTCTGTCGTCGGTCTAGTCGCCCATCACCTTCCCTCAGAATGAGACATCATTCATCCTTTCTCCCTCTAAGCCGCAGTCTTCTGTCCTCGTGAAGGTGGCATTCCTTCAGTTCTCAGCTGGGCGACCTATATCACCGTTGATTAAGACGGCAAAATCCTATCTTTCTGGGCTACACCTGACTCGAACGCTGCCGTCACTGTCACTTCGCTCTCACTTTCTGACATCTAGCTGTTTTCGTCTTTGCTTTGATGTCACCGCGAGACGGCGTAGCGGCTGGGCGCGGGATATGAGGGACCATGTGGAGGAAGGAACTTTGCTCGTGGCTTCATCGATGACATGTCATTGGTATGTTGCTCTCTGGTGTGTCTGCCTGATTGACTGTGCAGCTTACAGTGGAATGAAAGGGGTCGGACGGTTGCAAGAATGATGCGAAGTACATACCAATAGAATACGTGAAGACACATTCAGATTAAATTGAGTGGGCAAATGGATACGCTGTACATCCTGCGTCAAGAACATCCTAGGTCGCACAAGCACGGAGAAGAGTCTGCATCAAACAATAGTACGCTAGGAGACTTTGCCGCCATGTGTGGCACCCATTTCACTCCAGACGCAGCTACAGTAACATACGCGTCACTGTCCTGGCGCGGAAGCCCTTTGTGATCACTAAAATTCAAAGTAGTTTAGGATGCGTATCGAGTATCGATATTTGAACGTCGTTATAATGTTCTGACAGGGACTTAATGGCCACCATTGACCGCAAGTATGATCTAAGCTGAAGTCAGATGGTTTGCCTTCTAGAGGAGAGGTAGCATTGGTTGAAAACTAGAAAATTCTCCACGCCGTTTCGCGCCTTATAGGGCTGCTTATACACACGGGGCTGCGAACGGCTCTGCTTATGCGGCGCATGATGGGTGGGCTAGTCGAGTGACACAGGTGAGATTACGCCCAGAGCCTGCCGCGGGGAAGAACAGTTGTTTTGATTTGTAAATTCTCGACCGGTTCAAGAGAGGTTCGACGCTTGCGGTCCGAAAGCCCGCGTGGCTTAAGTCGAATATTTCCTTCAACAACCGATCTGTCTCCATTGCTACGATGGAGCGTGAGTAAATGCATGGAGGCCTGGGATCTCCACTTGATGCAACTCAAGTAGAATTAATCACTCTGATCTGACGCTTACCTCCTTCTCAACGATCGCATCCAATCCCGAGCAACGTGTACCCACACCAGGTCGGTGTACCTGGTTTGAGGAGTAAAATTATTGACAGATCAGGCTCGACATCCTCGAAGGAGGTTCGAATTAGAGATCGGATGTGGGAAAGATGTCATAACTGGCTTGTTGGTCATGTTTCAAAGCCTCCCGGTTTACCACAGGAACGATGTGCAAAAATCTCAAGTAAACGGTACCATTTGCATGGACATAGGTAGACCGTCAGAAACAATATCTCCAATGGCAATCAGGGACGGAAGAGTGTACCGGCTTCCCGCAATACTGTCTGACTCCATGAAGGGAAGGCACAGCCTTAGAGTGTGGAGGGGGAAGGGGAAGTGACGCTCCACGCGCTGAGCTGACTGTACTGCCGAGAGTATTATCTAAGGCTTCAATAAGGGAACAAGTGACTCTTATCTCGATGATGCCGAGACTTGACGAGCCGTGTGTCGATGTTGCTGCGGCCTGAGTGGAGGATGTTGAAGGACTTCGGGAGCGAAGTGAAGATATGCATGGTAAGAGACTGGATGAGGCAAGAGTGGCTACTGAGGAAGCAGAGCTGCACGAGCGTCCTCGTGCACAAGCATTACCAACAAGGTAGGTGGTTCCATTGAGCACCAGGGGCATTGGGATGGATGGTTTCCTGATCAAGCTCAATTCTTTCTGTTTTGGTAATGTGCTAGTCACCCGACGTCACATTCTTGATACGGCCAACACAATCATGCAACTAGCTGTTCCTGCTTGGTGCTGTCTGATCAATTGTTCTGCACAGCCATTCCGCTGCAGTCTATGGTGTTGTCTCATGGGTATCATGTCTTCGTCGCCTACCCGGCCCCATGCAGTCCTCCAAATTTCCTACACAGGCCATTCATTCCAGGCTTGCCTTCTCGTTTATTTTCGAGTCCCGCAACTAACTTCACTCCTCTTCCTGGATGAATGGGTTCGGAATCTCTTCACTGCCGTCGAGCGGGGAGATGACAACAAGGAGAGTGCCTCGCGCAACAATGAGGCCGAGTTTGCGGTAGCGGACATTACCTTCATCATCTATACCAAATCAGGCGAGCTCAGCTAGAGGTTGGGGAGGTGCTTACCGGTCATAGCTTCCTTGACTTCATCCAGCACCAAGTTCATGAGCTGGTCGTAGCCTTTGAGCGTGCCGATGACTAGACACTGTCAGTTACACCTTTCGAGTGTCAATTGAGTAGAACATACCCTCACGGCCTCCACTGAACTTGACCGTAATCTGCTTGTCCATGTACTTGCTCAGATCGAGGATGTTCTCTTTCTTCGGACGCTCCGCCTGGCCCGCTCCGCCTCCGCTGTGACTTCCTCTCCCGCCGCCACCTCGACCTCCGCGATCACCACCGCGTCCGCCTCGGCCCCGGAATGCGCCCCGCTCGGAAGACATGTTAGATTGGCGAGAGCAAAGAGGTGTGTCGTGGACGAATGTTCCGCCCGCCTGTGACGTTGCAGTTTTCCAAGGAGCGGGTCTGTGCGCTCCGAGCCTTCACCAAACAGTTTCCTTGGCCCCAGCAGAACGCATACTTGATTGAGCATCCACCAACACAGCCTTTTCAAGGATACAACTTCAGCGACTATGGTCCACCCTCTCAGACAGGAGGCTACAGTGGCTCACTAGCTAGCGTTGTCCACAACTCGCCATATATAGGGACGCCATCAGACAGTCTTCTTAGCCCAGAGGGACAACCCAGGCAGAACACATCTTCGAATAAGCATGCTCCAGTACAGCCTTTGCGAGGATACAATTCTGGCAGCTCTAGTTGGCCCTCTTAGAAGAGACACGACGGTGGCCCACTGGCTACCGTTGCCTACAATTCACAGTATGTAGAGAGTCCATCCAGTACTCTTGCTAGCCAAGGAGGCCAGCCCCAGCAGGGCACATGCTTGGATCAGCATGCACCAGCACGGCCTTGTCGAGGATATAATGCTACTGGGCTTGATGCATCTCCTCACGCCCACGAGGACAGCTGCACTGTCACCAGAAGCGCTCGAACGGTGGGTGCCAAGAGCCACACACGATGCCGGCCCTCCACCCTTCAGAGGCGGTGCACGTGACGGGCTAGGACGGTTCCGCGTAGCCGCAGCGACGCGCAGGCCGGCAGGGTGGAAATGGGAGCGAGGGCGCCGCGAGGGCACCGAGAGGGCACCGAGAGGGCCTGGCCAGTGCGGCTGTCCCGCCCGGGTGCCACACGTTGCGCTGCCATTGGTCGGGGGCCAGAGGGCTGCCGCGGCCCCGGACGACAGCACTCGTCTTGTCCAGGCCGGCAGGATTCGGCCGCCCTCTGTCGGCGGCCCGTTGGTGCCAGCTGACAGGGCGTGGCCTTGGAAACCCCCCTCCGCCGCCGTCCCCCCTCGCCCCCCCTTGAGACGATCCGGATAGTCGGCTGCGCTGGCCAGCGGTGCCGTTTCACAGGCGTCGACGGGGCTGCTGTCCGGACGGCCGTCTGCCCAGGGCCGTCCAGCGTGGTGAGCGCCTGCGTGTCTGCACAGCGCGACTGCGCCCAGCAGCCATGCCGCCGACAGCCATCCGCCGCTCGAGCCTGGCCACGCCGGCAAGCCGCCCAGGGCAGGTCGACCGCAGCCCTCAGGCAGTCGGGGGCACGGGGGCCAGTCCCCGGCGCAGCCCAGACCCCGCGGGCTGACAGGCGGGCGGGGCGCTGATTGGGCGCGGACAGGGCGCTTTTCCGCTCTCGCAGGCTAGCCCCGTCCTCCCGTGCTCTTGCGGGCCTTGTCGCGGCGCGCCCTGCCACCAACTGCTGGTCCTGCTGTCCTGCTGGCCCTGCTGGCTCTGCCGGTCCTGCGGCTGCTGCTTGCTGTTGCTGCTTTGTGGCGGTTTCCGACGCCCGGCGCAGAACGACCAGAACGCCGACCCTGCGCCTTCTCCACCTGCCGCCCTCCACCCTCGCTCTTCTGTTGCCGCTCCCCCCGTTCCCCTCGCCCTCTCCCACTTCCTCAGTCTTCCTCTGCCATCGCATTACACCCCTCCGTACCATGGCGCTGTGCCTGTAGCTGTCCGTCGCCCTGTGCGCCCTGTGCTGCTTGCCTGCTCGCGCCGCGTGGCACTCCCGCCCTCTCCGCTTAGCCACCCTCCACCCTGCTCGGCCTCCCCTCCCATCCACCCGCCGCCCGCCTTATATACAGCCCCCGGAGCCACCCCGCGAGCGCGCACCATGTCCACCGCCGACGCGCTGCCATCGAGTGCAATGAATCCAGCTACCCATGCGCCGCCCTCCCAAGCCGACCTGAAGCGCAAGCGGAGTCCATCGCACGACCACATGCTTCCCGCGGCCGCGCCGCTCCCAAAGACCGCCAAGACGAGCAACCATCTGCAGATCAACTACCTCGCGAGACACTGCGAAAACGACCTGCCGCTTATCAACAATGACGATACGCTGCCAAATATCCTCTCGCTGCTTAGCGACTACCAGGGCGTGCTCGACCGCCACGAGAGCATGGCCTGCAACCTTGGTGCCCGCCCGCTGGGTCCTATCTTGATCAAGCGCTTTGAGCGCCTCTTTGACGGGCCGCCGCGGGTCTTGAAGAGCCATGGAAAGGACGGGACCACGGTCACTTGGCTGGACGTTGTAGAATTTGCGCGCAACAAGCCCGAGCAGTTCCAGCTGGGCCAGATGAGCGAGGGCGTGCGCGTCTGCCAATTCTACACGAAACAGTGCCGGGTCCAGATCTCAGAAGAGGACTTTGTACTCATCTCCTCGGGCATCCCGCAAAAGATGATCCCACCCCAGCCCATTACTGAAGACGAAGAGAAGGAATTGGGCACCTTGGAGATCCTGGAGCGCAACTTGGGCCAAATTTGCCAGTTGGCTGATCAAGGTGAGTCTGCACCTTCCCACTCGCGCATGCCTTGGGCCTTCCCAATTAGGCGCCGCAGTGTCTATTTGAATTACAGCCCGGGAGCAATCCAGAGCGCATTGCGCACGCTCGCCATTGCTAGCCGGTTTTCCGCTCGGGTAATTATAGATCATCGCTGACCTGAAACAGTCGCTGCCCGAACACGCCAGCTTAATCATCGACTTAAGGGGCGGAAGCAAGCCATCAATGACCGGAGAGCAACTGCCAGTCCCGCCCCGCCTGTGCGCTCATCAAGCCCTTCCAATGTCGCCATGATGAACGGCGCATCGCAAGCCAGCGCAAATCTTGCCAATCTAGTCCAGTCACCACAGTCTTCATCCGGATTTGTGGCCGTCAATGCCCGTCCTCATGGCGAGAATGGTGCATCAACTTCCACACGCCATGACCTAATGTCAAAATTTCACTCGCTCAGTGACCGACGGCCATCATCCCAACCATCGAACGGTTCAGCGGACGCTCGCCGCCCTTCCATAAGCCATCACAGCTCGGCCTACAACACGCCAGTCTCAACTGCCTCCAAACCTGCGCCAAAGCCGGCCGACCTAAACTCACCGACCCAGGTTCAGCACCGACCACTACACATGTCTGACTCTGAACTGCACCACGTCATGAATTCACCCGTTCCCATTCCAAATACTCCCTCTAGCCTTCTTCCTGCGGCCAGTCAGCGCGCCCAACAGCCTCAAGACAGAGACGACGGCGGACCATTCAGAGCTGAGATGGTGCACCGCATGGAATCACTCGCCAAAGGCGAACGCATACTCCCACCTTGTGACCGCTGCCGCCGCCTCCACATGGACTGCCTCAAAAACCTGACTGCATGCATGGGCTGCACTAAGAAGCATGCAAAGTGCTCGTGGAAGGAGGTCAGAGAGAACGAACTGAGAGGCGGATTCACTGCACCACCAATGACTGGTATGGCCAGTGGAGTGCAAAGCGAGAGCGAGAATGAAAGCAGGGAAAACGGGAGGGTGGACCGTTCCAGCACAGCGAGTCCACCCGGCTTGCCGAGTCCGCAACGACACGGCATGACGCCGTCAAACGTGACGCCGCACCATACCGTCCCGCAAGAGCCTCTCCGCATGATGTCCAACCGTACCTCGCCGCCCATGATTGATCGCGACAGGCAGGCAGGCGTCGAAGCGCAGCTCCAAGAAGCCGCCAAGTCCAGTCTTGCCCACGCCAATGCCCGCCTGGGTGGCCCCGAGAGCGGGAAAGCACACGAGTACCAGACTCTTGTCGCTTAGAACTTTCTCAATTTTTTTTCCATCTTCCTTTCAAGTGGATACTTTACAAAGTCGTTTGGTGAATGCTTTTATTCTCTTCTTACCAACCCCCTTTCCCCTCCCCACCCCCTAGACACAGCCGAAGGCTTAACTCGTCTTTTCTGTTTAAATTTTTTTTTTTTTTTGCAGTGCCTTATGAATGGGGGCGCACACGTTCGTCGATGATACCACCTTTTTTTTTCCCTTTCTTTCTTATTGATTTTTTTCTTTGGCCCCGCGCGCAAAGGGCTTTTGCGTCGGCGCTTCTTCCTTTCGGTACGAAATGCTAAATGCCCGATGGAAAAGGTGTGCGGGTGTAGGGAGGGGGTTGGTTTCATGTGTCACCCAGTCGCTTGAATCTTTGGGGAATCTCGGGAATGATATCCAGGTGTTCTGTTTCTTTTTCTTTTCCGGATTCTTCCTTAATTGAATCAAACTTTTGCACTCGTGGAAATCATGACGGAGAGAAACGACGAATTGCCATGTACGTGATGCTCCCAAGATGCAAAAAGCGTGCAGAAACTCATTATGATTACTCTGTTGCTACTCATATACCCATATCAGTCATCAAACCACTATGTATACGTTATGCGAAAGGGATATCATCAGTCTTCCTCCAAGCCCATGACCTCGCTTGCCGCTATTCTTCAAATTTTCCTTCTTCATTTCCAATTTACTACGATTACCTCTCAAACCTCATGTCAATCTAGTAAGGCGTGTCGGCCTTGCGGATCGCCTCCCAATCGGGAGCTCTCTGGCCATGCGCCGCTTGTCCCTGCGGTGCCTGCTGCTGATGGAAGGCGTCAGTGCCGCCGTGTCCATCGCTGTACTGTTCGGTGTTCGTAGGGAGGCTGGTATTGTGCTGGTCATCGATGGAGTGGGCGCCGTAGACTCCTTTCTCGGTTTGACTGGAGTGCCGCATTAGTAAGGTGCAGTATGAGAAGAAAGAGGAAAAACTCACTGGTCGCCAGAGACAAGGTTAGGATCGCCAATAGGTCCATCAATGCCGATATGCTGATGCTTTCCACCAAGGGTCTGGTCTTCGTGCTGCGAGTGCTCCATGGCTTCCCTCGCTGGGTGTCCCTTGGGCGGATCCTTGTGCAACCTGTTTCTGCCCTTCTTTCCATCGCTGTCAGAATCGTGGGCCGCTTCATAAGCCGCCGCACCACCTGCGACAGCGCCAGCGCCAGCAAGCTCCTTGGAATGTCTAGGACTGTCTCTCGACTGCCTTGGCGAGTTCTCCTCGCTGCGGGCTTTGTCCTTGTCCTTCTTGTCGCGGTGCAAGAAGCCAAAGAGATGATGCTTCTTTTCTTTGCCTTCCTCTTCCTTCTCGGCCTCCTTCTGGTGCTGCTTCTCGGCCTTTTCAGCCTCCTTCTCGTGCTGCTTCTGCTCCTTCTCGACTTCCTTCTGATGTTTCTTGTCCTCGGCAGCTACTAACTTATTGTGATGTTTCTGCTCGCTGGCTTGCTTCTTTTCAAGGTCCTTCTGTTGGTCGTGGAAAGCCTTCTCTTGCTCCTTTTGCCTCTTCTCAAAATCCTTTTGCTGGTCTTTGATTTGTTGCTCGTGAGCTTTCTGAGCAGCTCGTTGCTCCTTTTCAGTGTCGCGCTGAGAGTAGGCGTAAGCTCCCCCTGCGCCGGCGACAGCACCGGCTGCAAGGGCGGCATCTCGCTTCTGATGTTGCTTGTTGGGATCTTGAGCGGAGTCGTAGCGTTGGTGCGTTGCAGCCGCAGGGTCCTCATGAGGTTGAGAAGTAGCAGATGGCTGATTCACTTGAGTAGGAGGATACTGGCCTTGCGTTGTAGGGGGTTGTTGATGCTCATGACCCCTAGTGGCAGCATACGTTCCAGCTCCTGCAGCGCCAACACCTCCGACTACTGCCGCGTCGCGTCCATAATGGTGCTGAGTCTGCTGAGTCTGCTGAGTCTGCTGATGTTGCTGACTTGCTTGAGCCGGAGAATACTGCTCTTGTGTTGCAGGGGCCGACTGATGCTCATGACCTCTAGTGGCAGCATACGTTCCAGCTCCTGCAGCACCAACACCTCCGACTACTGCCGCGTCGCGTCCATAATGGTGCTGAGTCTGCTGAGTCTGCTGAGTCTGCTGATGTTG